>CM077675.1:348372817-349572817 GCA_039707655.1 Elymus sibiricus
CAAGCAAGGAGCACGGCGCGAGGTGCCAAGTTCGCGAGAGTTCATCACCAGTGCAATTGAGGAGCTTCAGGAAGCACAGGCCATGCGCGGCGGGCGTCGCCCTGCATCGCCAAATGCGACCGCCGTCGTCGGCTCGGGCGGCGCGCCGCGCGTCTGCATCGACGTACCCGGCATCAACAGGGCTGCATCCTAGGACCTCTTCTGGCCGTCATGCATCGGTCGCGGCAGAGTCTACCCATGCAACTACATCTGCATGCCTCTTGGTCTGATGAACGCAGTCGCCACGTTTCAGCGCCTTGCTCAGGCCATGCTCACGCCCTATGGGGTCTGGCGCCACGAGGTGCTGGAGGAGGCGCCAGGCCCGAGCGAGGGCCCCGAGCCTCGGGAGGCGTCGGGCTCATGAAGGCCAGGCTCACGGAGATGCAAGGCCAAGCTCCCACGACTACCTCGATGCTTCATCGGTACTGCTGCCAGGTGACTTTTTGATTCGTACCAGGTAACCTTTTGGTTTGTTCAGTTTGAGGGCGCCCATCGGGCTGCATCATCCTCAGGCGGTTAGGGCCCGTTCCTGCAGCCGCATCATTTACGCATGTACCAGAACCTTTCATGCATTTGATCAATTTCCTAAGTATTCCAACCTGCATGCTCGGTGCTTCACCACCATGAATGTCGTCACGCCCTAATGATCCTGCCTTCGACCACCTCGTGATTAAGGGCTGGCACGGCGTCTGTGCTCGGGTCCGTCCCTGCAGCGTTGATAAATCCAAGCGATCGAGTTCTGTCTCGCGGGCCAGCCCCGTGCACGTCACCTCCCGTGGTCCTTGGTGCTCTGTCCTCGCATGAGCTAATCGAGAGTGGGTGAGTCAGGGCACGCGACACGGTTCCTGCAACCATGGCCGGCCTTCTCGCCGCCGCGGGAGCCGCGCGCCGGGTGTTTGCTCCTCGGAGTTGTTGCATGAGAAGACTGGGCACGGCGTCTGTGCTCGGGTCCGTCCCTGCAGCGTCGATAAATACAATGGCTGAGCTCTGTCTGGCGGGCTGGCCCCGTTCACGTCACCTCCTGGGGTCATTGGTGTTCGGCCTTCTCATGCGATGGCCCTTGGAAATCCATTCGGCGCAGGTTCCTCCAAAATATACAGGACTTGCAGTGGCGCCCTCTACCGGAAGACTCAGGCGCAACCAGCTTTTGAGGTAGGGCCTCGTGAGACCCGAGCTACCTCACGAGTGCCCAGATACACCTCCCAGTTCTACCGTGCAGGCCACGCGTACGAACTTAATGGGTTGTACATGCCTGGGGGGCTTAGGAGCCGGGGCCCCCCATTCCCATGCCCAAGTGGAAGCCCCATGCTCCGCGCTGGCGGACAACACTGTCGCTCAGCGGCTATGCCCACGCAACGTGGAAGCCCCATGCTCCGCGCTGGTGGATAAACAACTGGGGGCGCCCTAGCCGCTGCATTCAACCTCAGGACGGCCCCTCGCGGCCCCATATCGCGGCGTTCCTCTGGGATGCCCGCGTGAGGGGGCTGCATGGGGGCTACGCTCAGGCCGGGCCTGGCGCACGCCACCTTCCCAGGCCTCTGATACCTGGTCTTCACGCGTCCCTCTCAGACGAAAGCTGGCGAGGAAAGGTATGGGAGCCGCTCGTACATCAAGGGGGACCCCTGAGCATCGCGACTCAGGGGCCTCACTGGTCACGTAGCCCCTCACCCCTTGGCACCGTCCTGGTGATCTGGACGCCCCAACGGTGGTTGAGGTATGCGCGGGACCGGGACCTGCCGACGCAGAGCTCAAGGCGCTCCAAATCTCCAAGTTAACCTCGCCTTCGCCAAGTTCCCTTCGTGAGGGCTGCTTGTACGTCAAGGGGGACTCCTGAGCATCGCGACTCAGGAGCCTCACTGGTCAGATAGCCCCTCGCCCATTGGCACCGTCCTGGTGATCCGTACGCCCCAACAGCGGTCGAGGTATGCGCGGGACCGGGCCCTGCCGATGCAGAGTGCTACAACAAGCAGGAAGGAAACAAGGCGAGGAAAGAAACCACATAGTTTAGCAGTCATTACAAGCATTTAAATGTTTCCGGAAATGCAAACAAGTCTAATGCCTCCACGAGGCACGATGAACGTTACAGGAGAAGACCCAGGAAGAGGAGCTAGGAGGAGCTGGCACCACCGCTCGTCCCGACCACGGGGAGCTCGTCGTCGACGTCGCTGCCATTGTCATCGCCGTCACTAACCCTTACAGCTACAGGAGGAGGTGAGGGAACGGCGACGCAGGCGAACTTCTTCAGCAGCGCCTCCACGGCACCCTCCATGGCCGTCGCCGTAACGGCGCAAACCCCAGGATCAACCGGACGGATCATGGAGCCGAAGTCGAAACTCGGCTCGCGAAGGTAGAGGTGGCTGAAGACGCGCGTCGCGGCCGCGGAGAAGAGGTCGCGACACTCACTCTCGAAGACGTTCTCCACCTTGGCGACGGCACCCTCAAGCACCTCGACGAGCTTTGAAGAGAGCCCCACGAAGCCGCTCTCAGGATCCACCAGGGGTTCAGCGCCTGACGAAGCCTGAGCTCGACGGAGGGGAGGGCACCAAGCTCCGCAGCCTTCCCTTCCTCGGACGCGACAAGGGCTTTCTCCCTGGAGTCGAGTCGGGCCTTTTCCGCAGCTACCTCCTCCTTCAGCCTGTCCAGACGCTCGCGCTCCGCGGCCTGGTTGGCCGCCGCCTCGGACAGCGCGGCGTCACGGTCGGCAAGCTTGGCCTCGCGGGTCTTGAGGTCTTCCTCCCGCTGGCAAAGCCGTTGCGCGAGCGCAGTCCTTTCCTCCTGAAGAGCCTTCAGGCGGACCTCTACCTCGTCGCAGCGCTTCACGGCAGACGTTGCATCAGCCAACGCCATGTCGCGGGCTGCCTTGGCTGACGCGGCTTCCTTCCTGCCCTCAGCTGCGGTGGCCTCGGCTTGGCGCCAAACCGCCACGACTGAGGCATCGGACTGGAGCCACCCAGAAAGAAGCCCCAGGCGCTCCTTCGCGAGGCGACCGTCGGCGCCCCCGAGGGCGTCTTGGACCTGATCCAGGGCGGTGTAGGCCCCATCCAGGGCGCCTGACTCGACTGGAGGGCCACAAGCCGAAGACACCAGGGCCCGGCCCGGAGGTGGCGCCTGCGCGGCGGATGGAGCCGCCTCCAGGGGGCAGGAGCATGAAGAGCAGAAGGCGCCGGAAGCTGCGATGCCATCACAGCTGGCTGGGCCTCGGGGGCTGGCCCCCCATGCAGTAGCGCGGATGCGCCCCCAAGGGCAGGAGCAGCCCCTCCGACGAGCGCCGGGGGCTTCACGGCCGTGACAAGGAGAGTCGCCCCGCGAGCCTCCTCGCCCACGACATCCGGTACCTCGTCAGGCGCCGGCAGGACACCGGGAACGGACACCACGTCAGAGGACACCTTCCACTTGACGCCCACCTTCTTCTTCTTCGCCTTCAGCACGACAGCACTCCTGGTTACCAAGCAAAGGAGGGACCATCAGCACGCAGGCCACCGACGGGTGGCCAAAACACAAGAGGGACCACTTACTCTTCGACGTCGACCCACTTCCTCTTTCTCTCCACCTCGGCAAAGGTGGGAGTGCCCTCGCCCTTCTCCGGGGAGGCGCTGACGCACGGAGGAGCAGAGACGCCGCCCGCAGGGGCCGCAGCGGGGAGAGCCGCACCAGCCCCAGACGCAGCCGCCTCGCCCACAGGCTGCAGCTCGGGCAGGGGCGAGGCGGGCGCCTCAACCTCCTTGCTGGCGCGAGCTGGGCACTCCGGAGGAGGCCCAGCCTCGCGCTTCCTCGGGGTCACCCGGCCGGCGGTCCATGCAGCCCGAGGCGTGGGCCGCGACACCCTGAGGACCCTGGTGAGTTGCGGATGACTTACAGCAGGGGGCTCGCCGGCGCCGTCATCGTCTTCGAAGCCGCGGAGAAGCGCGCTCCGCGACGGAGGGGACACTTCCTCCAGTTCATCATCCGCGGTCCCCTCCAAGTCTTCCTCATCCACGGTGTCATCGGAAGACACTGCGACAGGGGCGCCGGGGCACTCGGTCGGAGAGAGCCCCAGTTCGTTGAAGGTGGGCATCGCGGCGACCAAGTCGGCCTTGTCGTCGCGGCAGTACAGCGGGGCGTAGGCCTCAGGAAGGTCCCCGGGGTCGCCGTTGAGCAGGGTCGCCATAGCCTTGTTCAGCTCCCCGGGGGTCAAGCACGTGGACCGAAATCTGATGTCATCGCCACCGCCTTGGTAGTCCCACATGGGCCTCGAGTGAGACTAGAGAGGCGCCAGGCGTTGCGTCAAGAACTCCTTCACTATCATCCCCCGGTCAACTTCCTGGCGTTGATATATCGAGAGATCCGCTCCAGGACGGGCTTGGAACGGGGGTCGGAGAGCTTCGCCGAGCTCCACGCAGGAATCTGCTGCAGCAGCCCTTTCGGAAGCTCCAGGCGGGGGTTGATGCTCTTGAGGTCCAAGAAGACCCAGCGGTGCCTGAAGTTCTCCACCTTCTTCCCGGCCTTTAAGAGCATGTTCCCGCTCTGGACCGCGACGAAGGAGACACATGCTGACCGCTGAGCACCGTCATGAACCCGCAAGCTAAAGAAATGATGGAAGAGGGCCACCGAAGGCTTCACGCCCACGAAGGCCTCGCAGTAAAAGGCGAAGACGGACAAGAGCAGGATGGAGTTAGGTTGAAGGTGAAGGGCCTGAACCCCGTAGTGCTTGAGGATGGCGGTGAAGAACTCAGAGAAAGGCGGAACGAGCCCAGAGAAGATGCTATGGAGAAAGAAAGGTTAGGCCGACTTGGCCAGGCAATGCTTCTCCGCGGAGCCGCACCATATCAAGATCCGCCCCCACTCGTTGGTACCATCCACCATCGACGGAAGCACCGTGGCGAGGTCCCCGTCCTTGGCTATGGTGGACTCCGAGAGCGCCGGCATGATGGAAGCGGAGGCCGAGCTCTGAGCCTCGGGTTTCGACTTACCGGCGGGAGCAATCGAGAAGTTCTTGGGGCCTAGGAAGCAAAAAGGAAGACTGTGCGGCGCTGAGATCTAGAGAGGCTCTCGCAAAGGATGGGGATCTGGAAGGAGGAGCAGGAGCGTAGAAGAGGAACGCAATAATGGCTCGACACTGGACGTCAGGCTTTTGTCGGTTCGGGCAGTTGCCGAGGAGACACAGGAGCGGGGACGCCTGGCTCCAGCCGCGCACCGCGTGCCAGGCCTGGCCCGCAGGCAATGAGGGCCTGCGGCGCTTCGGGCCATCTTCTTCGGCTTCGCCCCGAAGCCAACTCGAGCGCGCCTCGGGCCCGGGGGTTACTGTCGGCGTCCTGGGAACGGGGGTACCCACACTTGTCTGCCCGTGGCCTAGGACGTGGCACGCTTCGACGATCCATATGGCCCAGCGCGGCCTGACTCAAGACAAGGCCCACGCGAGAGAGCCCCGCGCTCACGAGGGAGATGGCGCCAAGGCCTCCGGAGGGAAGAGGCCTCCCCAGGCCCCCTCCTGAGCGGCGAAGATCTCTATGCAACGCTCGGCCTCGGGAGGTCAAAGATGACGCAAGGCGAGCACCAGCGCGCCAGAGGAGACAGTTTCCTCTTTGGTGCAAAGGAGGCAGGGACGAGCGCAAGTTCCCAAGGCGCCCCGCCAAAGGTTTCCATTCCGGTGCAACGAGACCAGGCCAGCGGGCACGGCAGGACGGATGTCACTAGCGAGCCCACCACCGCGTCACCACCAGCTACTTTGCAGGCGAAGACCACCTTTCGTCAGGATAAGATGTACCTCCTGTCCCCTTTTGAATTTGGCCGTTGTGGGATCCCTTCCCGCCATTGTGATAAGAGAAGAGGACCCAGGCCACTATAAATAGAGGCGAAGCTGCCCTATAGAGGTAGAGAGATCCAACACCACCCTAGCGCCCTCGCGAGGCGACTCACCACTGTACTAGTTCATCCGCAAACCTCCTCGTGAGGCAATCCACCAAAAGCAGGAGTAGGGTTTTAAGCTTCGTAGCGGCCCGAAGCTAGGTAAATCCTTGTGTGCTAATCTCTTCCCCCCTCGATTGTGCGAGTTCGTCGGGCTAGGCTGTCGAGCTGTGAGCTTGAGGGCAAAGCTGGTGGAGATCTTCGCACACACCCCTGAGTCCGAACCTCTTGGGTTTTGCGGAGCCCGAAATCCGATAGTTTCCTACTAAAACAAAGAACAAAACTAATAAAATAAAATTAATTTACAACAAATGAAACTCTATTTGCTAGTCAACAGAATCTAATTAGAAAATAACAACAATTTAAAAGAAAACAAAAACAAAATAAAATAAATCAAAAGAAAAAGGAAAATAACATAAAAAGAATGAAAACAGGATCTGTTTTGCATAAAACCCTAATAAAAATTATACTAAAAATTCCCAAATTGAACAGGGTGATAAAACTAACTAATATTAACCAGCAGAAAAAAGTTTCAATCAAAAAAATATTTTTAAACTCAAGTTATTCAGATTCTAGTGGTTTGAGCAAATTCAAATGAATTCAACTTTAAAAAGTTCAATTTTGAAAACTCAAGCTACAGGTAGAAACTACATATTTTTTGTGAGATATTGCAAAAAAGAATCAACTAAAAACTCAAACTATTCTAGGAGATATTCACAAAACAAAAGCTGGTATTATTCTATTTTCAGAAACAACAGAAAATAAAAAAAATACTAAGCTACAAACGGGCTACGTGGCCGAACCCTATTGGGCTACGGTGTGCGTTGCGGAAGCTAAGCGATTGAACGGTCACAAAAATAAATAAATAAATAAATAAATAAATAAGAAAATGGTTCGGCCGTTCTAATCTATACCCTAGATTCCCGATCGGACGGCTAAGGAGGGTTGGGCTGCTCACGTGGGGAAAGGTCACCGGCGTTGGAGGTGTTCTGGCGAAGCAAAGGCGACGGGGTCGTCGGGGAGGGCATTGCGGTGGTCGTCGGCGGCGCCTGATGGGTCCAGGAGGTGGCGGCGGTCCTCCGGCGAAGATTGGCGGCGTCAGGGAGGGTTGGGGGCGTCGGGGCCGAGTAGGGCGAGCTCGTGGAGCTCCGGTTGGAGCAGAAACTCCGACGAGCTTGCGTGCGGCGGCTGGGACGTGGAGCTTCAGGGATTTGTGGAGGAACGGGGTGCGCCGGGGGGGGGCTTTTATAGAGGGGTAGGGGTCGACAGAAAGGCAAGGGCGAAGGAGATCGACGCGGATCCGTTGCGGCTCCGGCGAAGGAAAGTGGAGATGGGGGAAGGAAGGAGATGGCCGCGGCGTGGATACGGTCGGCCAGTGAGCCCGGCGCGTCAGAGAGAGAAAGAGAGTGGGAGATAGATCGGGCACCGTTTCGGAACCGATTCGGTTCGGCTAATAGCAGATCTGGGCCTGGGCCGGTTCAGATATTTCCTAATAAAAGAAATTTTTCCTTTTTATGAAAATAAGAAAGAAAAACTTGATTTGGAAAATCAAATCAAACCCAAATATGGAAGTATTATATACCGAAATCATCAAAAAAATAAATGCAATACAATGAACATTTTTCAACGGCAAAAATAAATAATTTTTAAAAAAATATTTTCAGAAAAGCCTAAATTAGTTTTATTTCTTTTTGCAAATAATTTTCAAATAACCCCGTGTGTTGTATGGTTCAAATAGTTTCACAAAAATACCCCTGGTATGGAGGGTCATGTTCCTCCTCTCACTTTTCATATTTTTCAGAGGTTTGCAAATTTTGAAAACAAAGCAAAAGAAAAATTGAAATGACTTTCAATAATCAAACCAGAAACTTTCATCAATCATTTCACTCACAATTCATTTGCAAACAATATGATGTGATGCATAAATATATTCATAACATTCTAAAATGAAATTTTGGGATGTTACAAACCTACCCACCTTAAGATGAATCTCGCCCTCGAGATTCGGATTGGCTAGAAAATAGCTGCAGGTGGTCTCGACGAAGATCTTCTTCTCGTTCATGTAACGGATGCCCAAACTTTGAGGTAAATTGTGTTCCTCTATCTGACACGATACTCCTCGGAACTCCATGCAGACATACGATCCTGGTCATATATATCTTGGCTAACTTAGCACTGGTATAGGTGGTCTTCACGGGGATGAAGTGAGCTACCTTGGTAAGGCGATCGACTACTACCCAGATGGAATCATAACCTGAACGGGTCCTGCGTAATCCTGTGATGAAGTCCATACCAAGCTTCTACCATTTCCACTCGGGTATCGGCAAAGGCTGAAGTAACCCTGTTGGTTTCTGATGTTTTGCCTTTACTCGTTGACAAACATCGCATACTGCAACATGCTTGGCAATATCCTTCTTCATACCTGTCCACCAGAAACTTTCCTTCAAGTCCAGATACATCTTGGTGTTGCCTGGTTGTATTGAGTACGGTGAATCGTGGGCTTCTTGAAGTATCAACTTCCTGAGCTCTGGGTCATTGGGCACATAGATACGGTCCTCAAACCATATAGTTCCATGTTCATCTTCACGAAAGCCTTTAGATTTCCCGTCCTTCATTCTTTGCTTTATCTTAGCTATTTCCTTGTCCGACTTCTGGGCTTCACGGATTCTTCCGGTCAAAGTGGACTGAATCTCCAGTGTGGCAACATATCCTCTTGGAACTATCTCCAATTTGATCTCTCTGAGATTGTCGGCTAACTCCTGGGGTAATCCTCCCGCTATGAGTGTGTTCACATAACTCTTACGGCTCAACGCATCTGCTACAACATATGCCTTCCCTAGATGATAGTGCAATCTCATGTCATAGTCCTTGATCAACTCTAGCCATCTCCTCTGTCTGAGGTTCAACTCCTTCTGCGTGAAAATATAATTCAGGCTCTTGTGATCAGTGTAAATATCACAACTATTTCCGATAAGGAAATGCCTCCAGGTCTTGAGTGCGTGCACTACGGCTGCTAACTCCAAATCATGTGTGGCATAGTTCAACTCATGTGGTGTTAGCTGTCTGGATGCATATGCTACAACTTTTCCCTTTTGCATGAGCAATCCTCCAAGTCCTTGACGTGAAGCGTCACAATAAACCTGGAAGTCCTTCCGAATGTTCGGCAAAATCAACACTGGGGCTGTGACCAAACATTTTTTCAACTCCTGGAAACTGGCTCCACATTCCTCAGTCCAAATATACTTGGACTCTTTCTTCAATAACTCCGTCATGGGCTTGGCAATCTTCGAGAAGTTCTCGATAAACCTTCGGTAATATCCGGCAAGTCCGAGAAAACTACGGATCTCCTTAACTGAGGTGGGTGACTTCCACTCGGTGACTGCTACAACCTTAGCGGGATCCACTGCTATTCCATCTCCTGAAATAATGTGCCCGAGAAATCTGACTTCCTTCAACCAAAATTCACATTTGCTGAACTTGGCATATAACTGATGCTGTCTGAGCTTCTCTAGAACTAAACGCAAGTGTTCCCTGTGTTCTTCCTCGCTCTTGGAGAATATCAATATATCATCGATAAACACCACGACAAACTTGTCCAAATATTCCATAAATACCTTGTTCATCATACTCATAAAATAGGTAGGAGCATTAGTCAAACCAAAGGACATGACTGTATACTCATATAGGCCATACCTTGTGGTGAAGGCTGTTTTGGGTATATCCTGTTCACGAATTTTCAACTGATGATACCCTGATCGGAGATCGATCTTGGAGAACACTTTGTCTCCCACTAGCCGATCAAACAAGTTGTTAATCATCGGCAGAGGGTACTTGTTCTTGATAGTCACCTCGTTCAATGCACGATAATCGACTACCATTCTCAAGGTTTTATCCTTCTTCTCCACCAAAAGAACTGGGGCTCCCCAAGGTGAAGAACTTGGGCGAATATACCCTTTGTCCAATAACTCCTTAATCTGCTTCTTGATTTCTTCTAAATCGTTCGTGGGCATCCGACAGGGTCTCTTGGATATTGAGGCTGTTCCTGGCAATAGTTCAATCAGGAACTCAATCTCTCTATCCGGTGGCATGCCTGTCAATTCCTCCGGGAATACATCGGGGAAGTCTTGTACAACCGGCACTTCCTCCTGAACAACTCATGTGAGGGAATTCACCCGAGTACTCTTTGGTGTGTGTCGGGAGACATACTTAATCCTATTCTACTCGGGGGTGGTGAATAAAATAGACTTGCTGGCACAATCAAGGTTTCCTTCATACTTGGTCATCCAATCCATGCCTAGGATTACATCCAATCCCTATGACTCTAAGACGATGAGGTCGGTGGAAAATACATGGTTTCCAATGTTGAGGTTCAAGGCATGGCATCCTATCCCTGCCGTCATCATGCCTCCTGGGGAACTGACCTTATTGGGCTGACTAAGGGTTCTAGTGGGCAAACCATACTTTTCCACAACTACCCATGATATGAATGAATGAGTTGCACCCGAATCAAAAAGTACCAATATTGGATGTGAATGTAACAAAAACTTACCAACCACAGTCTCGGGCTGATCATAGACTTCTTCCACATCAATGTGGTTCACCTGAGCTCGGGGAAAAGGATTGGGCTTCTTCACTCCAGAGTTTCCGTTGCCATTGCCACCTCCATTTCCATTGCCATTGTTTGGTTTAATAACAAGACATTTGTTGGCATAATGTCCAGTCTGCTTGCACTTGAAACAGGTGACGGTGTTCAGGTCCCTCATTACTGGAGCGGGACGATGCTGAGTACCACTACCTCCATTGCCATTCTTATGGCTGCTGGGGTTGGACGGTTGTTGCCATTTCCTCCATGAGTGTGGCCTCCATGGGTGTGGTGAGTGTGTCCTCCTGATCCGGTATTCTCTGAGTACGGGGAGTAGCAGGGATTCTACTGAGCTCCAGAGTTGGACTTCCCCTGTCCATATTTCCTCTTGCGGTTCTCAATTTGCTGCTGCTTTCCCTCCAAGACGAGGGCCTTGTCTACCAGCTCCTGGTAGTTGTTGAAGGTAGCCACCATCAGTTGTATGCTCAACTCATCGTTGAGTGCCTCCAGGAATTTCTCCAGCTTGGTTGCATCATCACCCACATCTCCTGGTGCATAATGAGCCAACATGCTGAATTGATCCACATACTGGGCCACTGAGCGATTCCCCTGGCATAAGTTGTGGAACTCACGCTTCTTCAGACTCATGGCTCCAACTGAGACATGAGCGGTGCGGAAAGACTGCTTGAATTGCTCCCAAGTCACACCGGCAATGGGGTACGTGGTGGTGTAGTTCTCCCACCATGAAGCTGCTGGCCCCTCAAGTTGATGTGCGGCAAAACGCACTTTCTCAGCTTCAGTGCATCCAGCGGTGATAAGTTCCCTCTCCATCTTGCGGAGCCAGTCATCTGCCACAATGGGCTCAGTGCTGCTGGAGAAGGTCGGTGGATTCAACCTCAGAAAACGGGTGAGGTTGTCGGCCTGGGGTGGAGGGTTGTTTTTTGATACGTCTCCAACGTATGTATAATTTTTGATTGTTCCATGCTATTATATTATCTGTTTTGGATGTTTTATATGCATTAATATGCTATTTTATATTATTTTTTGGACTAACCTATTAACCTAGTGCCCAGTGCCAGTTTCTGTTTTTTTCTTGTTTTTGAGTATTGCAGATAAGGAATATCAAACGGAGTCCAAACGGAATAAAATCTTCGCGATGATTTTTCTTGGACCAGAAGAAACCTACCAGACTTGGAGAGGGGGGCAGGAGACCTGCCGGGAGACGACAGGCCTGCAGGGCACGCCCTAGGGGGGTGGCACCCCCCTGGCTTGTGGCCCCCCTGCAGGCCTCCTAACCCTAATCTTCCTCCTAAAAATTCCCAAATATTCCCCCAATACCAAAGAGAGCCACGATAATACTTTTCTGCCGCCGGAAGCCTCTGTTCCCGTGAGATCCCATCTTGGGGCCTTTTCCGGTAATCTGCCGGAGAGGGATTCGATCACGGAGGGCATCTACATCAACTCCATTGCCCCTCCGATGATGCGTGAGTAGTTCACCTCAGACCTTCGGGTCCATAGCTAGTAGCTAGATGGCTTCTTCTCTCTCTATGTTCTTCAATACCATGTTCTTCATGATCTTCATGGAGATCTATCCGATGTAATACTCTTTTGCGGTGTGTTTGTCGAGATCCGATGAATTGTGGGTTTCTGATCAGATTATCTATGAATATTATTTGAATCTTCTCTGAATTCTTATATGCATGATTTCATATCTTTGCAAGTCTCTTCGAGTTATTGGTTTGGTTTGGCCAACTAGATTGGTAATTCTTGCAATGGGAGAAGTGCTTAGTTTTGGGTTCAATCTTGCGGTGTCCTCACCCAGTGACAAAGTAGGGGTAGCAAGGCACGTATTTGTATTGTTGCCATCAAGGATAAAAAGATGAGGTTTTCATCATATTGCTTGAGCTTATCCCTCTACACCATGTCATCTTACTTAATGCATTACTCTGTTCTTCATGAACTTAATACTCTAGATGTAGGTAGGAGTCGGTCGATGTGTGGAGTAATAGTAGTAGATGCAGAATCGTTTCGGTCTACTTGATACGGACGTGATGCCTATATGCATAATCATTTCCTTGGATATCATCATAACTATGCACTTTTCTATCAATTGCTCGACAGTAATTTGTTCACCCATCGTATTATTTTCCTTCAAGAGAGAAGCCTCTAGTGAAACCTATGGCCCCCGGGTCTATTCTCCATAATATATTTTCAGATCTATAAACCAAAAATACCAAAAATACTTTGCTGCAATTTATTTACTTTTATTTTAGTTTTACTTTTAGCAATCTTTTATATCTATCTCTATCAGATCTCATCCTTGCAAGTAACCGTGAAGGGATTGACAACCCCTTTATAGCGTTGGGTGCAAGTGTTTGATTGTTTGTGCAGGTGCAAAGATTGGGGACTTGCTTGTACCTCCTACTGGATTGATACCTTGGTTCTCAACAACTGAGGGAAATACTTATCTACTTTGCTGCATCACCCTTTCCTCTTCAAGGGAAAACCAACGCAAGCTCAAGAAGTAGCAAGAAGGATTTCTAGCGCCGTTGCCGATGAGGTCTACATCAAGCCTACCTAGTACCCATCATAAACTCGTCTCTTGCATTTACATTATTTGCCATTTGCCTCTCGTTTTCCTCTCCCCCACTTCTAAAACGATTTTCAGAAAAAACCAAAAAGATTTGCCTTTTTATTCGCCCTTCTTCCGTTCGTATTTTCGTTTGCTTTTTGTTTGCTTGTGTGCTAGATTGCTTGCTTTGTCACGATGACTCAAGAGAATACTAAGTTGTGTGACTTCTCCAATACTAATAATAATGACTTTATTAGTACTCCGATTGCTCCCGCCACTAGTGAGGAATCTTATGAAATTAATGCCGCTTTGCTTAATCTTGTTATGAAAGAACAATTTTCTGGCCTTCCTAGTGAAGATGCCACATCCCATCTAAATATTTTCGTTGAGTTGTGTGATATGCAAAAGAAGAAAGATGTGGATAATGATATTGTTAAATTGAAGCTATTTCCGTTCTCACTACGAGATCGTGCTAAAACTTGGTTTTCATCTTTGCCTAAAAATAGTATTGATTCATTGAATAAGTGTAAAGATGCTTTTATTTCCAAGTACTTTCCGCCCGCTAAGATCATCTCCCTTAGGAACGATATAATGAATTTTAAGCAACTTGATCATGAGCATGTTGCACAATCTTGGGAGAGGATGAAATTAATGATTAGAAATTGCCCCGCACATGGTTTAAGTTTATGGATGATTATACATTTTTTTATGCGGGATTGAATTTTGCTTCTAGAAATCTTTTAGATTCCGCCGCGGGTGGTACTTTTATGGAAATCACATTAGGAGAAGCTACTAAACTCCTAGATAATATTATGGCAAATTACTCTCAATGGCATACCGAAAGATCTCCTACAAGTAAAAAGGTGCATTCTATTGAAGAAATAAACACTTTGAGTGAAAAGATGGATGAATTAATGAAATTGTTTGCTAGTAAGAGTGCTCCTATTGATCCTAATGATATGCCTTTGTCTTCTTTGATTGGAAATAATAATGAATCTATGGATGTGAATTTTGTTGGTAGGAACAATTTTGGTAATAACGCGTATAAAGGTAATTTCAACCCTAGGCCGTTTCCTAGTAATTCCTCTAATAATTATGGTAATTCCTACAACAATCCTTATGGAAATTATAATAAGATGCCCTCTGATCTTGAGAATAATATTAAATAATTTATTAGCTCGCAAAAGGTTTTCAATGCTACGATTGAAGAAAAATTGCTCAAGATTGATGATTTGGCTAGGAACGTTGATAGAATTTCACTTGAGATTGAATCTTTGAAAATTATATCTACTCCACCTAAGCATGATATTAATGATTCTTTAAAAGCTATGAGAACTTCTATTGATGAGTGTAAGGAAAGAACCGCTAGAATGCGTGCTAAGCGTGAATGGCTTGAAAAAGTGTGTTCTCGTTAAAATAATGATGAAGATCTTAAAGTGATTGATGTGACTCCTATTGAATCTTTATTTTCTAATATAAATCTTGATAAAGATGGGACTGGAGATAAGTCAACATTAGTTAAAAGTCGTCCCAATGATTCGGAGTTTATAGATCTTAATGCTCAAATTGATAAAAGTGGGATTGAAGAGGTCAAAACTTTAAATAGCAATGAACCCCCTATTTTGGATTTCAAGGACTTTAATTATGATAGTTGTTCTTTGATTAATTGTATTTCCTTGTTGCAATCCATGTTGAATTCTCCGCATGCTTATGATCAAAATAAAGCTTTTACTAAACATATTGTTGATGCTATGATGAAATCTTTTGAAGAAAAACTTGAGTTGGAAGTTTCTATACCTAGAAAGCTTTATGATGAGTGGGAACCTACTATTAATATTAAAATTAAAGATTATGAGTGCCATGCTTTGTGTGATTTGGGTGCTAGCGTTTCCACGATTCCGAAAACTTTATGTGATGTGCTAGGTTTCCATGAACTTGAAGATTGCTCTTTAAATTTGCATCTAGCGGATTCCACTATTAAGAAACCTATGGGAAGGATTAATGATGTTCTTATTGTTGCAAATAGGAATTATGTACCCGTAGATTTCATTGTTCTTAATATAGATTGCAATCCTACATGTCCTATTATTCTTGGTAAACCTTTCCTTAGAACGATCGGAGCAATTATTGATATGAAAGAAGGAAACATTAGATTCCAATTTACGTTAAGGAAAGGCATGGAACACTTTCCTAGAAAGAAAATCAAATTACCTTATGAATCTATTATGAGAGCTACTTATGTATTGCATACCAAAGATGACAATACCTAGATCTATTGCGTTATGCCTAGCTAGGGGCGTTAAACAATAGCGCTTGTTGGGAGGCAACCCAATTTTATTTTTATGTTTTTGTTTTTGTTTATGTTATTGAGTGCTTTACACATTATTACCTCTGTAGTAATTGTGTTTTAGTGTTTTAATTAGTGTTTGATCCAAGTAAGACCTTTGGGATGGTCTACGGTGATTGTTGATTTGATCTTGCTCAAAAACAGAAACTTTTGCGCTCAGTCCAGGAATTTTATAAATTCACCAGAGCATCGAATGAGTCTGAATTTTTTACAAAAGATTGATATAAAAATTTCCCAGATTTTTATAATTTTTCAGAATTTTTTGAGTTACAGAAGTATTCGAAGTTTACAGATTGCTACAGACTGTTCTGTTTTGACAGATTCTGTTTTCTTTGTGTTGTTTGCTTATTTTGATGTATCTATGGGTTGTATCGGGGGGTATGAACCATGGAGAAGTTGGAATACAGTAGATATTACACCAATATAAATAAAGAATGTGTTCACAACAGTACCTAAAGTGGTGATTTATTTTTCTTATACTAACGGATCTCACGAGTTTTCTGTTGAGTTTTGTGTTGTGAAGTTTTCAAGTTTTGGGTAAAGATTTGATGGACTATGGAATAAGGAGTGGCAAGAGCCTAAGCTTGGGGATTCCCAAGGAAACCCAAGGAATATTCAAGGATACCAAAGAGCCTAAGCTTGGGGATGCCCCGGAAGGCATCCCCTCTTTCGTCTTCAATCCATCGGTAAATTTACTTGAGGCTATATTTTTATTCACCACATGATATGTGTTTTGCTTGGAGCGTCTTGTATGATATGAGTCTTTGCTTTTTAGTTTACCACAATCATCCTTGCTGCACACATCTTTTGAGAGGGGCACGCATAAATCGTGAATTTATTAGAATACTCTATGTGCTTCACTTATATCTTTTGAGCTAGGCAATTTTGCTCTAGTGCTTCACTTATATCTTTTTAGAGCACGGTGGTGTTTTTATTTTATAGAAATAATTGAACTCTCGTACCTCACTTATATTATTTTGAGAGTCTTTAAACAGCATGGTAATTGGTTTAGGTTATGAATTTAGTCCTAATATAAAGGGCATCCAAGAGGGATATAATAAAAACTTTCATATAAAGTGCATTGAACACTATGAGAAGTTTGATTCCTTGCATATAGTTTTGAGATATAAAGATGGTGATATGAGAGTCATGCTAGTGAGTAATTGTGGATTGGTAGAAATACTTGTGTTAAAAGTTTGTGATTCCCGTAGCATGCACGTATGGTGAACCGTTATGTAACGAAGTCGGAGCATGATTTGTTTAATGATTGTCATCCTTTGTGTGAGGGTCGGGAGCGCGCGATGGTTAACTCCTACCAACCTCTCCCCTATGAGCATGCGTCTAATACTTTGCTTCGATAATTAATAGACTTTTGCAATAAGTATGTGAGTTCTTTATGACTAATGTGAGTCCATGGATTATACGCACTCTCACCCTTCCACCTTTGCTAGCCTCTCTAGTACCGCGCAACTTTCGCCGGTGCATTAAACCCACCATATACCCTGCCTCAAAACAGCCACCATACCTACCTATTATGTCATTTCCATAGCCATTCCGAGATATATTGCCATGCAACTTCCACCGTTCCGTTTATTATGACACGCACCATCATTTTCATATTGCTTTGCATGATCGTAAGATAGCTAGCATGATGTTTTCATGGCTTGTCCGTTTTTTTATTGATGTCATTGCTATGCTAGATCATTGCACATCCCGGTACACCACCGGAGGCATTCATATAGAGTCATATTTTGTTCTAGGTATCGAGTTGTAATTCTTGAGTTGTAAGTAAATAAAAGTGTGATGATCATCATTATTAGAGCATTGTCCCATGAGAGAAAAGGATGATGGAAGCTATGATTCCCTCACAAGTTGGGATGAGTCTCCGGACTTTACAAATAATAAAAGAGGCCAATGAAGCCCAAATAAAAAAAAGAGGCCAAAGATGCCCACCAAAAAAATGAGAGAAAAGAGAGAAGGGACAATGCTACTATCTTTTTTTTCCACACTTGTGCTTCAAAGTAGCACCATGATTTTCATGATAGAGAGTCTCCTATTTTGTCACTTTCATATACTAGTGGGAATTTTTCATTATAATGCACACCCACTTAGTTTCTTTTTGAGCTTTCATACACTTATAGCTCTAGTGCATCCGTCGCATGGCAATCCCTACTCACTCACATTGATATCTATTGATGGGCATCTCCATAGCCCGTTGATACGCCTAGTTGATGTGAGACTATCTTCTCCTTTTTCCTCACAACCTCCACCATATTCTATTCCACCTATAGTGCTATATCCATGGCTCACGCTCATGTATTGCGTGAAAGTTGAAAAGGTTTGAGAACATAAAAGGTGTGAAACAATTGCTTGACTTGTCATCGGGGTTGTGCATGATTTAAATACTTTGTGTGGGGAAGATGGAGCATAGCCAGACCATATGATTTTGTAGGGATAACTTTCTTTGGCCATGTTATTTTGAAAGGACACAATTGCCTTGTTAGTATGCTTGAAGTATTATTGTTTTTATGTCAATATTAAGCTTTTGTCTTGAATCTTATGGATCTGAACATTCATGCCACAATAAAGAAAATTACATGGATAAATATGTTAGGTAGCATTCCACATCAAAAATTCCGTTTTTATCATTTACCTACTCGAGGACGAGCAGGAATTAAGCTTGGGGATGCTTGATACGTCTCCAATGTATCTATAATTTTTGATTGTTCCATGCTATTATATTATCTGTTTTGGATGTTTTATATGCATTAATATGCTATTTTATATTATTTTTGGGACTAACCTATTAACCTAGTGCCCAGTGCCAGTTTCTGTTTTTTTTCTTGTTTTTGAGTATTGCAGATAAGGAATATCAAACGGAGTCCAAATGGATTAAAATCTTCGCGATGATTTTTCTTGGACCAGAAGAAACCTACCAGACTTGGAGAGGGGGGCAGGAGACCTGCCGGGAGACGACAAGCCTGCAGGGCGCGCCCTAGGGGAGGTGGCGCCCCCTGGCTTGTGCCCCCCCTGCAGGCCTCCTAACCCTAATCTTCCTCCTATAAATTCCCAAATATTCCCCCAATACCAAAGAGAGCCACGATAATACTTTTCCGCCGCCGGAAGCCTCTGTTTCCGTGAGATCCCATCTTGGGGCCTTTTCCGGTAATCTGCCGGAGGGGGATTCGATCACGGAGGGCATCTACATCAACTCCATTGCCCCTCCGATGATGCGTGAGTAGTTCACCTCAGACCTTCGGGTCCATAGCTAGTATCTAGATGTCTTCTTCTCTCTCTATGTTCTTCAATACCATGTTCTTCATGATCTTCATGGAGATCTATCCGATGTAATACTCTTTTGCGGTGTGTTTGTCGAGATCCGATGAATTGTGGGTTTATGATCAGATTATCTATGAATATTATTTGAATCTTCTCTGAATTCTTATATGCATGATTTCATATCTTTGCAAGTCTCTTTGAGTTATTGGTTTGGTTTGGCCAACTAGATTGGTAATTCTTGCAATGGGAGAAGTGCTTAGTTTTGGGTTCAATCTTGCGGTGTCCTCACCCAGTGACAAAGTAGGGGTAGCGAGGCACGTATTTGTATTGTTGCCATCAAGGATAAAAAGATGAGGTTTTCATCATATTGCTTGAGCTTATCCCTCTACACCATGTCATCTTACTTAATGTGTTACTCTGTTCTTCATGAACTCAATACTCTAGATGCAGGCAGGAGTCGGTCGATGTGTGGAGTAATAGTAGTAGATGCAGAATCGTTTCGGTCTACTTGATACGGACGTGATGCCTATATGCATAATCATTTCCTTGGATATCGTCATAACTATGCACTTTTCTATCAATTGCTCGACAGTAATTTGTTCACCCACCGTATTATTTTCCTTCAAGAGAGAAGCCTCTAGTGAAACCTATGGCCCCCGAGTCTATTCTCCATAATATATTTTCAGATCTATAAACCAAAAATACTTTGCTGCAATTTATTTACTTTTATTTTAGTTTTACTTTTAGCAATCTTTTATATCTATCTCTATCAGATCTCATCCTTGCAAGTAACCGTGAAGGGATTGACAACCCCTTTATAGCGTTGGGTGCAAGTGTTTGATTGTTTGTGCAGGTGCAAAGATTGGGGCCTTGCTTGTACCTCCTACTGGATTGATACCTTGGTTCTCAACAACTGAGGGAAATACTTATCTACTTTGCTGCATCACCCTTTCCTCTTCAAGGGAAAACCAACGCAAGCTCAAGAAGTAGCATTGGTGTTGTTGTTGTTGGCCTGGTTCTAGATCAACAACTGCATCAAGGCATTCTGCTGCTGGATGAGTTGGGTGAGCTCCGGGTGAAAGTTGGTTCCGGGGTCACGTCTCTGAGGCTTCTGGTGTTTTAGAGTGATGAGAAATTAGAATAGAACGAGGGTCTAAAGAGAAAATTCACTACCCATATGCAATGCAACAAACATTAACACACCAAACACTCATTCATTATTCAACTCAAAAGGTTCAAACTAGAGATACAAGTCTCATGATGAAACGAAACATCGACCTACGATTTTATGAGAAAATAAAAGATACATGGCGGTCATGACTAAAGTTCTCCTCAAAAGTCCATGGTGGTGCGTCCTCCTCCGATGGTGCTCTCCTCATAGTCATCCTCGTTGCTGATCAAGGGGGCATTGTCGCCTTCCGGGTGAAGGTTTTCTCCCATGTCCAGTTACTCCTCTAGATTTGCAACGAGAGTCTTCAGCTTCTTGATCCTCTCCAGGAAGCCGTTCACTTCATCCTCGTGCTCGTAGTTGGCTTCTCGCGCATCAGCTTTGAGGTCAAGTTCACGGATCATCAGCTTCTTGATCTTCTTCATGTCTTTGCATACACTGAGCTCTAGGGTCCTGACGTGTGTCTCCCATGTCTGGATATAAGAAAGGACGGAGTCTTCAGTCACGGTTCTTATGATTTCTCCATCCTCTCCTCTGCGAGGGATCATCTCAAGGCTTGGCGAAATAGGACAGCCTCTATATGCCTCCTTGATACGTCCGAGTGCATAGTGAATCGCCATGTCCCTCTCGAGAATCCAGCTGGGTGCAACAAACTTGATGTCGATGGGCTCTGTGAGATTTCCGAAGCTCCTTCCAGGGATGTGCACCTTAATCCTGTAGCGAGCGTCTGCTGGGAAAGACACGATAGGAGTCCCGGTGATGGTTGGCAGGGAAATCCTTACGTCCTTGACAATCTGCACCAGCTCTTTGCTGAAGGGCATGGTTGCGTCAGGCTGGCAAAACTCCGTGAACAAAACTGGGTTGAAGGTGGCCATCTAGAAATATTGGAAATCGGAGAGAGGTCAGAAATGAGCAAATGAGAATATATAGAATTTTTTTAAAACATAAGTAAAAATGATTTTCTTCCTAAGGCTTTTCCAATCCTAGAGGTTACGTCCTATGGTCAGCGTGTGCTCGGATGCCATATCTGTAGCGACCCGACCCGAAACGGTCAAGTCTCTGTGTCTGCACCATCCCAAGATCAATGCTGGCACACACAGTACATCAATGTATATATCAAGAGTTCAATCACAACTGCTTTATTAATCGAAATCTCATATCGAGTCCTTTATTACAATGAAGATTACAATAAAGTGGCCGAAGGCCAACTCATGAGATAAAACTAATCAAAATCTTGCGGAAGCTTCAAAGATAGTTGAGTCCATCCGACTCAAAGGGCATCTCACCAAGCGTAGAACGTGTCCTCACTCCTGGTCGGAAAAGTACTCTGCAGCATGATACGTTGCAGCCGTGTAGGTCAACATATTGAATATGCCGACAAGTCACAAGAGAGGGCTGATAAAATCATCATCTAGACTATATGCATACATGGCAGGTGGGCTGTAAGTTTAAGTTTTGCGTACAGCACATTTTTCCTACAACAAGAGAGGGGGCAAAAGCAAAATAATTACTACATTGTTGGTTGTTTAATGAGAAGGTTCCACCAACCATTTCTCATACCCAAGTTAATAATAATACCCACATCAATAATATTATTTGTGTTGAGACTGGCTGATAGTATCATCTCCGATGCTCATGTTGTCCATAACCGGGGGCACGGCTAATCGATTAGATTTTTACTCTGTAGAGTCTTGTACACTTTACCCGCAAGAATCGATCCCTCCCGTTGTGTCCTCGCACTGCCTGGTGTTTGAGAACGGGACGATCGAAACATGGTCTTCCAAAGCGATCCTCCGATAGAAAGTCAGTGCCCATACAATCCTACCGTTCTTCTACATCTTGTAGCAACTGACCTACCAGAGTCACGACTAGGGTCAACCAAGCCAGAGCCCATATTGACTTGCGGTTGCACACGTAAGCTTTCCGGCCTTGAAGTATCCATCCATCTTTTTGAGCCTGGGTGGCATTCCGTCGAGATGATCACAGGTAGATACCAGGATTCCCGGGCATAACCATGATAGATATCAGGCTGCCAGATGCATGTCCAATCCACCTAGAGGTATGTTGAAAACTTGAAGTCTTGAAGTCTTGATCATCATGTAGGTCTTGAAATAATTTATCTCACAACTATCATGAATCACACAACCAACCCCGTCAACTAGAAGCATAGAAAAATAAAATAACGTTTCCCGAGGCCAAAGTGACAAGGGTTTGAGGGGTGCCTACCACATGATACTACTCAAGAACCAAAGTTTCCAAGTACCTACTTTGCATGCAATGGTGGGGAATATTGAACTAATGCAACAAAAAGCATAGGTAATACATGATCAAATGTGAACTTGCCTTGCTGACGATCTTCGAACTCGAGTGACTCTAAATAGCCAACCTCGCACTCCGGATGATCTAACAAAACAATCAAATCACACAATAAGCATAACCATATCACAACTTATGATAACATCAAGTAAAACTAATAACACTAAAGCAAACAATAGCACAAACAAAGAAAAGGAAAACAAAGTCAAATAAAAATCTATCGAAAGTTTATTGCAATACTTTTACTAAAGTACAACAAGATAAGAATAGTTTTCAGCAACTAACAAAACCTTAAATGAAAAGAAAACTAAGTTTTATCAAAATAAAAGAAAGTATTTCACCTAAAATATTCTATGCAAAAAGAATTACTTCAAAACCTATTATGAAACACTACATAAAATGAAAAAAGTTTCCTACTAAAACAAAGCACAAAACTAATAAAATTAAATTAATTTACAACAAATGAAACTCTATTTTCTAGTCAACATAAACTAATTAGAAATTAACAGCAAGTTAAAAGAAAACAAAAACAAAACAAACTAAATCAAAAGAAAAAGGAAAATAACATAAAAAGAATGAAAACAGAATCTGTTTTGCATAAAACCTTAATACAAATTATACTAAAAATTCCCAAATTGAACAGGATGATAAAACTAACTAATATTAACCAGCAGCAAAAAGTTGCAATCAAAAAAATATTTTTAAACTCAAGTTATTCAGATTCTAGTGGTTTGAGCAAATTCAAATGAATTCAACTTTAAAAAGTTCAAATTTGAAAACTAAAGCTACAGGCAGAAACTACATAATTTTTGTGAGCTACTGCAAAAATAATCAACTAAAAACTCAAAGTATTCTAGGAGACATTCAGTAAACAAAAACTGGTTGTATTCTGTTTTCAGAAACAAAAACAGAAAATAAAAAAATACTAAGCTACGAACGGGCTACGTGGCTGAACCATATTGGGCTACGGTGTGCGTTTCTGAAGCTAAGCGAGTGAACGGTCATAAAAATAAATAAATAGATAAAAATGGTTCGGCCGTTCTAATCTACGCCCTAGATTACCGATCGGACGCCTAAGGAGTGTGGGGGTGCTCACGTGGGAAAAGGTCGCCGGCGTTGGAGGTGTTCCGGCGAAGCAGAGGCGACAGGGTCATCAGGGAGGGCGTTGCGGTGGTCGTCGGCGGTGCCCGATGGGTCCAGGAGGTGCCGGCGGTCCTCCGACAAAGATTGGCGGCGTCGGGGAGGGTTGGAGGCGTCGGGGCCGAGCAGGGCGAGCTTGTGGAGCTCCTGTTGGAGAAGAAACTCCGGCGAGGTTTCGTGCGGCGGTTGGAGCTTCGGGGATTTGTGGAGGAACGGGGTGCGGGGGAGGTGGGGGCTTTTATAGAGGGGTAGGGGTTGACAGAAAGGCAAGCGCGGAGGAGATCGACGCGGATCCGTGGCGGCTCCGGCGAAGGAAGGTAGAGGTGGGGGAAGGAAGGAGATGGCCGCGGCATGGATACGGTCAGCCAGTGGGCCCGACGCGTCAGAGAGAGAAAGAGAGTGGGAGATAGATCGGACATCGATTCGGAACTGATTCGGTTTGGCTAATAGCAGATCTGGGCCTGGGCCGGTTCAGATATTTCCTAATAAAAGAAAATTTTCCTTTTTATTAAAACCAGGAAAGAAAAACTTGATTTGGATAATCAAATCAAACCCAAATATGGAAGTATTATATACCAAAATCATCAGAAAAAGAAATTCAATAAGATGAACATTTTTCCATGGCCTAAATAAATACTTTTTAAAAAAAATCAGAAAAGCCTAAATTGGTTTTATTTCGTTTTGCAAATAATTTTCAAATAACCCCCTGGGTTGTATGGTTCAAATAGTTTCACAAAAATACCCCTGGTATGGAGGGTCATGTTCCTCCTCTCACTTTTCATATTTTTCAGAGGTTAGCAAATTTTGAAAAACAAAGCAAAAGAAAAATTGAAAAGGCTTTCAATAATCAAACCAGAAACTTTCACCAATCATTTCACTCACAGTTCATTTGCAAACAATATGATGTGATGCATAACTATATTCATAACATTCCAAAATGAAATTTTGGGATGTTACATTTTTGCTCATGGGTATGCTGTAAGTGTTAGCAATCATAGAAGACTAAATGATAGTTGAGTATGTGGACCTGCCAAAAGGCTCTGACACGAGACCCTTCCTGAAAATATGATGAATTGTAGTTTCAAAGTTGACTGAGAACATAGTTTGTTTGTTTTCAATAAGGTTTATTCTTTATACATCTATGTTGTGATGAATTGTTACTTGTTCATGAGAAGTTATATAATGAAGTTATATAATAAAAGTTATATGATAAAGTTGTTTCTGTTATGATAATAAGCGTGATGCTACTATGTCTGTATTTCGACACCTCTCTCTCAAACCATGTGGACATGCTTTTAAATATCGGCTTTCGCTTGAGGACAAGCGAGGTCTAAGCTTGGGGGAGTTGATACGTCCATTTTGCATCATGATTTCCTACTGTTATTTATAATGTTTTGATGCATAATAATGCTTTAGGGAGTGATTCTAATGCCTTTTCTCTCATAATATGCAAGGTTTACACAAAGAGGGAGAATACCGGCAGTTGGAATTTTGGACCTGAAAAAGCACATCAGAGATACCTAGTCTGCACATCTCCAAATAAGCTGAAACTTTACGGAGAATTATTTTGGAATATATGAAAAATACTGGAGCAAATAACTACCGGAGGGGCCCCACCTGGTGAGCACAAGACACCAGGGCGCGCCAGGCCCCCAGGCGCGCCTTGGTGGGTTGTGCCCAGCACGGCCCACCTCCGGTGCCCATCTTCTGGTATTTAAGGTCTTTTGACCTAGAAAAAATAGAGAGAGGACTTTTGGGACAGAACGTCGCCGTCTCGAGGTGGAACTTGGGTAGGAGCACTTTTGCCCTCTAGCGGAGCGATTCCGCCGGGGGAACTTCCCTCCCGAAGGGGGAAATCGAAGCCATCGTCATCACCAACACCCCTCTCATCTTTGGGAGGCCAATCTTCATCAACATCTTCAACAGCACCATCTCCTCTCAAACCCTAGTTCATCTCTTGTGTTCAATCTTTGTACCGGAACCTCAGATTGGTACCTGTGGGTGACTAGTAGTGTTGATTACATCTTGTAGTTGATTACTATATGGTTTATTTGGTGGAAGATTATATGTTCAGATCCATTATGCTATTCAATACCCCTTTGATCTTGAGCATGGATATTATTTTTGAGTAGTTACCTTTGTTCTTGAGGTAACGGGAGAAGTCATGTTGCAAGTAATCATGTGAATTTGATATGTGTTTGATATTTTGATGATATGTATGTTGTGATTCCCTTAGTGGTGTCATGTAAACGTCGACTACATGACACTTCACCATCCTTGGGCCTAAGGGAATGCATTGTGGAGTAGTTATTAGATGATGGGTTGCTAGAGTGACAGAAGCTTAAACCCTAGTTTATGCGCTACTTCGTAAGGGGCTGATTTGGATCCAAACGTTTAATGCTATGGTTAGATTTTATCTTAATATTTTTCTCGTAGTTGCGGATGCTTGCGAGGGGGTTAATCATAAGTGGGAGGTTTGTTCAAGTAAGAACAACACCCAAGCACCGGTCCACCCACATATCAAATTATCAAAGTAGCGAACGCGAATCAAACCAACATGATGAAAGTGACTAGATGAAATTCACGTGTACCCTCAAGAACACTTTGCCTATTATAAGAAACTGTTCTGGCCTGTCCTTTGCCACAAAAGGATTGGGCTACCTTGCTCCACTTTATTTACCATTACTGTAACTTGCTTGTTACCAATTATCTTGCTATCAAACTATCTGTTACCTACAATTTCAGTGCTTGCAGAAATTACCTTGCTGAAAACTGCTTGTCATTTCCTTCTGCTCGTCGTTGGGTTCGACACTCTTACTTATCAAAAGGACTACGATTGACCCCCTATACTTGTGGGTCATCAGCCACACAGGGCGTTGGCTTAACCACCAGAACTATTGGTACACCTTGCCTCGGACCGGCTCTGCGCAATGAGCGCATGCCTGCTGATTTAAAGGGCCCTCGCAAAGTCCCCAATTACATAGCCGATTTGGAACTGGCCGGGTTGATTGAGAGTTATGAGTTAGCCATGGATATGTTGGAGCTAAGCGATGTTGTTTGTGCACGGTACCTGACTATGATGTTGGAAGGACCAACACGTACTTGGTTGAAAAACATGCCTCCCAATTCAATCAACACTTGGGATGAACTGAAGGAGCGCTTCATCAAGAATTTCCAAGGAACCATCAAATGCCCTACGACGATCGTTGACCTAGAACACTGTGTCCAGCACAACGATGAGTCTGCACATCATTGGTCACGACGTGTTGCTGAAATTGTTCATTCTTCAGATAGAATTATAGTTGTTCAAGTTGTCCTCGTTTTGTTACAAAACTGTCACTTCCAACCTTTGGTTCGGAAGCTTGGGTGCCTGAATAGGAAGGTTAAAGACATGGGGGATCTCATGGATGTCCTTACCAAATATGTAGAGTCGGATAACATGAAAGATCCATCTTCAGATGATGAACGATCTGTCAAGGTCAAGAAAAATGACGACAACAAAGGCTATCCTCAGAATGTTCAGACAAACAACGGCAACGGCAACCATGGTAACAATGGCGACAAACGCAAGAATTTTGACGGAGCATCAGATTTTGTCGCCAACACCGACACAAACTCCAAAAATCAGTGTCAGAACAACAACTGAAGTCGTCCCTATAATGGCACTCGCCCTCGCAATTATGAGGAGGCTCTCAAAGGACCATGCCCCAAACACAACATGGGTGGTAAACCGACAACTCACTCGTGGGAAAACTATTACATTATGCAGGAATTCCGAAACCAAGCTTTCCAGAGCAGTAACAATAATGGCGGCAACGACCCTCCTGGAGCTCCTCAAGCCGGCAGCTCAGGAGTCGGCTTTCCCGGCGCCGGTTTCCAAGGAAATTCTCCCGGAGGAGGGTTTTCAGGAGCCGGCTCGGGATCTGGGTTCTCGGGGGTTGGTCATAACGGAGGCAGCAATCAACGTTTCGGTTAGGGCAATCAGAATCAGGGAAATCAGAACCAAGGGAATTATTTCGGCTTCCAGAGTAATCCGAAGCAGTTAAACAACACACAATACCACGTATTCATCACCAGCACTTGCAAGCACGATCGTAAAGTGCTAAAAACGGGCGGTCAACATGGTTGAGCTGGCAGTCCCAGAATACTTACGCTGGTCAAAAAAACCTGTGGTTTGGAGTCGTGAGGATCACCCTCCTCGGATTGATAATCCGGGTAGTCTTGCTTTGGTGGTGGCACCTCAGGTTGATGGCTACAAGCTTACAAAAGTACTCATGGACGGCTGCAGCAGCATCAGTATCCTTTATTATGATTCTTCCAGACGAATGAACCTGTCAGAGAATCAGCTCAAGTCGTCCTCTATAGTTTTTCATGGGATCGTTCCCGGCAAACAACATATCCCATTGGCAGGATTTCCCTCGAAGTAGCCTTTGGCGATGAGCTCAACTACAGGACTGAATTGCTAACATTTGAGGTGGTAAAAATAGAAAGTCCTTATCATGCCTTGTTTGGACAGTCGACTTACGCCCGGTTTAAGGTACGCCCCTACTGTGTTTACCTCAAACTCAAGATGCCAGGACCAGGAGGAACTATTACTGGCAATGGAAACAAGAAAATTGCGGTTGAGTGCGAGGAAGGAGATGCAGCTTATGCCTAGGGCCGGACCTAAGGGGGGGGGGCAGGGGGTGGCCGCCCCGGGCCCCCCAAATCCAGGGCCCCCCTCGCCAGGCAACCAACAACAGGTAGCGGCCTAGCACATGATGACTATGCTGTATTGTTTTCCTTCCTATCTCTCTAATCGTGAGAGTTACCTGGTCTGCAAGTTCACTGGGCCTAGCCCAAGTAGTAATAGCTACGTGCGGCCGTGCTGGAGTCGTATTTCCCAACAGTAAATCTTGGAGCGTCTGACGGCCTAACACTTGCAACGTCACACCTATCGAAGTTTGCCCAGATCGAGTCCAGGGGACGCGACTATGCGCCGGAGCCCGCGGCACACCGACGCTGCGCGTCGTCCGCGGCCATGAGCACTTCGGCAGCTCGACATCTTCCATCGTATATGTATCGGTAAATATTTTGTTTTGGTAGTTTGGTAATGATGTTCTTATGGTGGATCTCAAATAGATTTTAAATGGAGTAATTATTTATGTTAATCTTAATGATTAGTTTTTGGATTAATTGTGTTTTGTTAATTAATCAAGAATTGGTATCACAGAGTTATTCTTGATTCACTTATTTACACAACTGGTAGGAATAACTTTGCACTGTTGTAGTATTGTTCGATTTTATTTTTGTAGATACAAAATAATATTTTGCATATCACTCGTATGGATTCACTCATCTTTCTTAATTTCTTGGGTATTGTTATTATTTAGAAAATCAATTTTACAACTAGTCGGTCCAAGAACTTCGGATGCAAAAAAAAGTTCTATTCTTAGAGTCACCTGCCTCCAAACCTTTGGTATCACAAACATATAGTGTACTACTGTAGTTGTAGTAAGCATACCATTAAATATGACTTTCTATTTCTAAGAATGACTGGAATAGACATACACACCTTTGTTTATTTTCCCGACAACCATCATATATATGCCTCTGGCTAGTTTATATTTATGTTAAGGGCCCCGAATTTTTGTTTTGCCCTGGACACCCAAAATCTCAAGACCGGCCCTGCTTATGCCGAGTCAGCCTGTGCCGCTGAGGAGTTGAAATTCTACCAGGCCAACGTTGATCTAGGTGATATGAATCCTCTCAAAAAGACAACCACTAAATCCGAGCCTTTACTCAAATTCAAGTCAGCTGAGGACACCAAGCAAGTTGATTTTACCCCTGGTGATTCTTCCCAATAGTTCACCATTGGAGCCAACATGGATCCCAAATAGGAAAGCGCGCTCATCAAGTTCATCCGTGAGAATCGGGACATTTTTGCATGGAAACCTTCTGACATGCCCGGTGTACTGAGAGAACTCGCTGAGCACAACCTTAATGTGGATCCTAAGATGAAGCATGTTTGGCAATACCTCCGTCGTTTCAACAAGGAGAGATGCAAGGTGATTGGTGAAGAAGTGGCCCGACTCCTAGTTGTTGGGTTCATCGTGGAGGTTTTCCATCCTGAATGGCTAGCTAACCCGATACTTGTTCTGAAGAAGAACAACACGTGGCGGATGTGTGTGGATTACACTGACCTTAATAAGGCTTGCCCCAAGGACACTGTCGTGGTTTTGTCACGGCAAGATGTCCTCATGAGAGAACTTAGGTGTGAGGCCATCGCAACTATGTGGCAGCTTGAGAGGGGTTGGTCGGTGTCGGAGAAACGACACCTATGGGACCGGGAGGATCCCTTTACGATTCGGCAGGGAGAAGGTTTGTACAGAGAGCAGATCTGATGATCAACACGCGGAAATTTTACCTAGGTTCGGGCCGCAAAGATGCGTAAAACCCTACACCTGCTTGGTTGTATTGAGTGTGTTCTAGCTCAAGTTCTAGGAGCGCTACAGTGCTTAGCAGCTACACATGCAGAATGAGTTTCAAGGGATCGATCCCCCCCTGTAGCTACGCCTTGGGCCTCCTTTTATACGTTCGAAGGGGACACCAACAGTGGCGTACAGTGCATACATGAGGTGGAAAGTAGCTACAGTGCTATCATACCTAACACTGACGGTTTAGGACAAGATCATTAAATGCTCCGTCGAGGTGTCCCTTAGCGTCTTGGGGCTGGAAAAAGGGGCCGTCCCATCGCACCGCTTAAGCCCATCCACCGCTAGCACCTGACACGTTACCAGGAGGACAACAACTAGAAGACAAGCTGGTCGCTGCACTGGAGCGGTGATAGGGCAGCGAAGGCTTGTCGGGGGCGAGCCTTGCCGGGGCTGCAAGCCAGCCCGGCAAGATCTTGCCGGGGCTCCAGCCTCCAGTCTTCTATCTTCTGATTATTGCCTTGTCTTGGATGCCTTCTTGACCTTATGAACTCGCATTCGGTTGTCTCCCGGCAGGCCTTGCCGCGGGTGTGGCTACAACTGCCCGTGCACAAATATGGGGTACTAAAGGGCCCAATCCTTAGTGCACCGACAGGAGCCCCCGGGCCTGGGCCATACACGGGTGCGAGGCGTTGTTGGGCCAGGCCCAAACAGTGCACGGGCACGCGTGGCAGGAGTTATCCACCGTAATCATTCCATTTACCGCGCCGCCCACGACGCCCATTGAATGCGGGATGTGGGGAGCGTGCGCAGCGTGGCCGTTACAGCAGCACGTCCGCGAAACGTTTCAATATTATTTTAGTAAAGAAGCGGCCTCGCGTTCTCCCCATAAAAAGGAATCCGCAGAGGCGCTGCTCATTTACCTCTTGCCTTTTCCAATCGGGGAACCGCCGCCGTCTTCTTCCTCGAGTCGAAACAGAGCTCCCCCCTCTCGTCCGCCGCCTCCACGCCTTCTCCGCCCTCAGCCTTCTGTCTCCTATCGCCGCCATGCCGCCCAAAGCAAGCAGGGGCAAGGAGGTGGACGCCGCCGCTTCGGAGAACAAGATGGCGAAGATGCGGAAGGAGCATGTCGTCTTCCCCCCGGCGCTTGATGCGGCTGCACTGAAGGAGCGGTATCAGTTCATGTGGGCGACATAGACGACAGCGCATCCGGCCACCACCGTGAGCCCAGGTTCTTCCAGTGGTAGCCCGAACAAATACCATTTCTTTGCTGATTATTTCTACTGCGGACTCTGCCCCCCTTTCTCTGATTTCTTCAACGACATCATGCACACCTATGGCTTCCAACTCCTGGATTTCACACCAAATGCCGTGACATGCATGTCCGTTTTCGCTCACCTTTGCGAAAACTTTGCTGGAGTAGTTCCCAGCACCGCTCTTTTTCGCCATTACTTCATTCCCCGCATCGAGAAAGGCGAGGCCCTTTCTGGTTCTGTTACTTGGATCTCACGGCCAGGAACCAAGGAGGTCTACCCAGACGGAGCTTTCCGCAAGAAATGGGATGAATGGCGGGCCAGATGGTGCTGGGTTCAGGAGACAGAGGAGCCAAAAGTCCAATCTTTCTGCCTGCCGCGGGAAACGAGGATAATGCGCAACAACGACTGGAGCGCCCTTGACCCCGACGACAAGAAGCTCACCGTCGCTATCACCAGAATCCATCGCCTCAGAACCGCCGGGCTTTCAGTGGAGATGATAGGCGCCAACTTCCTTCGCCGGCGCATAGCTCCTCTGCAGAACAAGGGGAGGCCAGCTTGGCAGTTAAAGAATGCGGCAGACATCATGAGGTTGCGCCCTGGGTTGAACGGCAATCTGACACTTATGCAGCACGCAGCTCTCTGCCAGAAATTGTTCAGGGGCGACGTGGTATGCAAGTTGCCGGCAAGCATAGTCCCTCTGTGCAACAACTCTTCTTTAGGCCCAATCATTGCTATGATGCCGGCGTTTGATGCCCACAGCCTTGACAGTTCTTGGATTGAGCCACCTGAAGAGCAAGTGCAACAATTCTTCGATAACTTGACGGAGAGGGCTATCCGCGAGGAAGAAGGCCTCATCCGCGACACCACTGAGCAGGAAGTGGCATACATTGCCAGCAGGGTGGAGGAAGCCAATCTTGCCGCGGAGGCCGGCAGCGTTGGCTTCGTGGAAGGGAGAACCAGTGGGAGGGAACCGCTGCCGGATGAAGATCTCGTCGGGCAAGATGAGACGGCAGAGGAGCAAGGTGGCACGTCAACCGAGGGCCCTTCTGCTGGAGATGCCGCCGAGGAGGAACTGCACGAGGAGGCCCCGACCCTTAAACCAAGGAGTAGGCGCGTCCTTCGAAGTGCTGCCTCTGAGGCCGCGGTCCGCCAAGCTTCTTCGAGTAGCACAGCCCCCGGCAAGGAGGCGGCCGACAAGGCCACGCAGCGGCAAGAAGCTCCTCGGCAACCTGCGCCTTCCGCGGCCAAGCGACCCAGGAACACCTCTCCACCTCCTCCCACGGCTACCATGGTGGAAGTCGCCTTCGACCTCTCTGCCCTTAGGTCGGGAGAAGAAGAAGAAGAGTAAGGATCTTGCCGTGTCCTTTGTCTTTTGAATTTTTAGTTCTGCTTAACTCATTTGCTTTGCTTTGGCCTGTCTCCACAGGGATGTAGAAACTTTGGCGCAGAGGATAGCGAAGAGGGCGAAGATCTCGACGAGCGAGGAGCCGCCGGCGAGCACCTCAGGTGCGCCAGAGACGACCACCATCAACCCGGAGACCAGCCCGCGACGCAGTCCTCGTCTCAGCCCTCGGCGCAGCCCTCAGCGTGAGTCCATTACTCGCTTCCCGCTGGCAAGTGTCGGGGCGTGCATCTTTGCTGCTAACATCACCAGGCGTGCAGGAGGAGAACGGCGACAAGGAGAACCATCAGAGGTCACCCCTGATGCGCCGCCTCCGTCAACCACACCGCCCAGAGATGGATCGCCAGCTAGGACTTCCTCTAGCGTGCTCTATCGCGACGAGGAAGGGCCGGCAAGCACGGGTACCAGCAGTTCTGCGCCGGCAACCAACGTTGACGCAGGTACTTATTCTTCGGTTTTATTCCTTTTTTGTCTTCTTGAACTTCCTCCTCAATCTCGTCTTAAATTGTTTCCTTGGCCTTCAGTCATTCCCTCGACAAAGCAAATGGACATTGACACTGTTATCGAGGAGACCGCCAGGGATGCTGCCGCCGAGGCCGACAGGCTTGCCGCTGAAGAGGCCGCCAAGATTGCTGCTGCTGAGGCCGCCAAGGAAGCTGCTGCTGAGGCAGCCAAGGAAGCTGCCGAGAGGGCCGGCGAGGAGGCTAGTGACCGTACTGACGGCATCCCTGCCGCAGGAGCGCCAGGCGCTACGCCGGACACAGAGCCCCCAGCTGTCGGGGAGGCGGCAGTTGAGGAACAGCCACCAACATCCAGAGCTCCCTCGTCAAGCAAGTACCTCAAGATCGGCGACAACTTGTTCGTCAGCATCCCAGGCACGGCAAGCACCAGGGCGCCAACTGAAGGGGAAGTCTTTGATGAAGACGCCATCGCCGCTGCTGGGCTCGAGGTCGTTAGCGAGCCAAGTGCTAGCGGCAGCAAGACTGAAGAGGAGACACTTCTCCAGGCCATGAGCGACAACTACCAGAAGCTCCAAGCACTCCATCGCGCTCGAAAGGAGAAGCTAGACTCCAGGGCAGCAGTTGCCGACAAGGTGGAGGCAGACTTCCAGAAGCGCGTTGAAGAGACTCAAGGCTGGTTTGCCGAAGCTTATCAGGAGTTGAGGTCAGGCCAAGAGCAGCTGAACCAAAGGTGGAATGATCTCCTTCTGAAGCAGTCCGATGTTGAAAAAGCACAGGAGGAGGCCAAACAGCAAGCTGCTGCAGACGAAGCACGCCTGAACAAGCTTCACATTGAACTTAAGGCTCATGACGAGGAACTTGAAGCTCGAGAGAAGGCGCTCGCTGGCAAGCTCCGCGCCAAGGACGAGGAGATCGAAAGGCTTGTCGCACAGCGGACCCAAGATCTGGAGCTGAAGCACAAGGAGACACTCGAGGCCTTGACCACAGACCACGTCGGCAAGCTAAAGGAGGCCGTCGATGCCGCCAAGGCTGCAGAGGCCGCCAGGGACGAGCTTGCCGACAGGGTGAAGAGGCTGGAAGCAGATCTTGAGGAACACAGCAAGCAGATCTCAGTACTCAAGACCGAGAGAGACAAAGCTCTCCACAGCCGGATGGAGGCCCAAGTTGCCGTGTCTGACAAGACCAAACAGCTCTCTTCAGCCAATGAATCAATCGAAGATCTGAAGATGAAGCTGTCCACGCTGGAGGAGACTCTGGGGACCGCCAAGGCTCGAGAGAAGACCCTGATCAAAAGTCTCCGGGACGAGGAGGAACTGGTCAAGAGCGCTGCCGCCGCCCACAACGACTATGTGCATGGGGTGCAGATCTGGACCGAGAAGCTTGCCGATGTCGCGGAGAAGCTTGCCGCGCAACTGTCCACCATGGGCCTGCAAGATCACAGGCAGCCTCTTGATGACAGGGTGTCCCCGAGCGCCAAGCTGACCATGTTCTTCGACCGTGTGCTTGCAGCCCTGGAGCAGCTCCATTCTGACCAAACAGCTCATCTGGCCAGCGAGTCCCGCAAGCTCTGCCAAGCTGTCCTTCGCAAGGTGCTCACCAAGGTGGTATACAGGAATCCCGGCATCAACCTCGCCAACGTCTTCGACCGCCTGCCGAAGAATGCAGATCTCAAGGCGGCAGAAGAGCTTGTCGCGCCCATCGTCGACAGGGTAAGCCAAGTGAAGAGAGTCAAAGGCGATCGCCGGGATTAGCTGCTTTTACTCCTTGCCGCCGCCATTTCATGTCAAAGACAATATTGCCTTATGTTAGAATCGCGACAGTTATCATTGTAATATAACTTGCTATGCTCTGGATGAACGCTATATTATCCCCTTTGCTCAATTTCCTTCTGTATGTATTTGCCCTATGCTTATTTGGAAACTTGCCGGCGCGCACACCCTTGCCGCGAGCGCTAGGTGCGGGACTTTAGCAGCCTGCCGGCGGGGCCGCTTCCGGCAAGAGACCTTGGTGCTTTCAGTGCAGCCACCTAAACTGTTGAGCGGGCTCGAAACAGAGTAAGGGCGCAACCAATCACAACAAGGTTCCTTCGCGTGCAGGTTTTCCATACAAGGATTGAAATCGTTCAAGGAGAATAACTAAACGAAAAATTTGTTCAAAGTTTCTGCAACTTAGCTTTCCGTCGCAGTACTTCTTCCGGCAAGATATTAATCTTGAACGTCGCCTACTAGTATCCATATCATCTTCCCCCCCCCCCCCCCCCCCCCCGGCAAACTTGCATGCGAGGGAACCTTCTGTCCTTTGAGAAAAAGAAAGAAGAGAAAATAGAGATATGGAACCTTGGCGGTTTGTTAGCACTTGCTGGAGATGAGTGTAATACAATATCTTAGATAAACATGCACATAAGTAAACATGAGCATCAACAAGAATCATACAACACTTAAGCTTTATTCAACTATGCACAGGGTCTGCGCCTGGCTTTGTACAAAGGATCACATGCTACAGCGGCAAGACTTGTACAAAAGGGGGTTGCCGGGAGACCCGGCAACCGCGCCTTATGGATAGAACTTACGAAGATGCTAGATATTCCAGGAGTTGCTCACCGGAATACCGTCTTCGGTCTCTAGGCGGACTGCGCCAGGCCTGGTGACTCGTACTACCCGATAAGGGCCTTCCCACTTCGGCGTCAACTTGTTGGAATTCTTGGCCGACTGAACGCGCCGAAGAACAAGGTCGCCTTCCTCAAGACTCCGGGCATGAACCTTGCGGCTATGATGGCGGCGCCAAGCTTGCTGGTAGCGTGCAGCTTGCACAGCAGCCTGGAGACGATCTTCCTCAAGGAGCACAGCGTCATCTTGCCGCAGCTACTCTTGCTCGAGCTCATCATAAGCGAGCACTCGAGGCGACCCGTATGTGAGTTCCGTGGGGAGAACTGCTTCCGCCCCATATACTAGGGAGAAGGGTGTCTGGCCGGTAGCTCGATTTGGTGTCGTCCTGATTGACCAAAGAACCACCGGCAACTCATCAACCCAGCGCCTTCCGCACTTGCGCAGCCTGTCGAAAGTCCTCGTCTTGAGGCCTCGCAGCACTTCAGCATTAGCCCTTTCTGCCTGGCCGTTGCTCCTCGGGTGGGCAACAGAAGCAAAACAGATCTTGCCGCCAAGGTCTTGGACATACTGCATGAAGGTGCAGCTCGTGAACTGTGTGCCGTTGTCGGTGATGATCCTGTTGGGTACTCCAAAACGGCAAACTATTCCCTTGAAGAACTTGACGGCTGATTGTGCTGTTACCTTCCTCACTGCTTCCACTTCCGGCCACTTTGTAAACTTGTCGATTGCTACGTACAAGTATTCAAAGCCCCTGGTAGCATGGGGAAAAGGGCCCAAGATGTCGAGCCCCCAGACCGAAAATGGCCAGGAGAGAGGTATTGTTTGAAGAGCTTGAGCCGGTTGATGTAATTTCTTTGAATGAAACTGACACGCTTCACACTTGGTTACTAGTGCAGTTGCATCCTGGAGAGCAGTGGGCCAAAAGAAACCTTGCCGGAATGCCTTGCCGGCAAGAGCTCTTGATCCTATGTGGGAGCCACATACGCCTCCATGTATCTCTGCCAACAGTTCCAGTCCATCCTCCCGAGGAATGCATTTCAATTTCACACCATTCGGCCTCTTTCTGTACAAGACATTGTCCACAAACTGGTACATTTTAGACCGACGGGCTACTTTCTCTGCTTCTTCCTGTTCTTCGGGAAGTTCCCCTGTCTGAAGGAAATGGACGATGTGCTGTGCCCATGCTGGAGCATGAGGCTCGACGGCAAGGACTAAAGGCAAATCTTCTGCCGCGGGAGTAGTCGTCTCGACAGTAAGGGCCTGAGACCCTGCCGGAGCTTGCTGTTCTCCGGCAAGCTTGGCGGGAGCGTTTGTCTCGACGGCAAGGGCCTGAGGCCCTGCCGGAGCCTGTCGCTCACCGGCAAGCTGGGCGTTGTTCCCGGCAACTTTCTTGCCGGCGGCTTCTTGGAGCTCTGCCGGGAAATACTTGCCGGAACTCAACTTTCTTCTCTTCTCTTGTCCCATTGATGGTGTCACGGACGGCTGAGTCAGTCGAAGCACAAAAGTTCCTGGTTCCACAGGTAACTTGAGAGCAGCGCATTTTGACAGGCCATCAGCAATGCTGTTTTCTGTACGAGGAATGTGCTCCATTTGCAGGCCGTCAAAATGCTCTTCCAACTTCCTCACTTCATCTACATAAGCTTCCATCAACGGGCTCTGATAATCCTTATTGACTTGCTTGACGACAAGTTGAGAATCACCTCTGACAATAAGCTTCTGGATTCCAAGGTCCGCTGCGATCCTGAGACCGGCAAGCAACCCTTCGTACTCCGCAGTATTGTTCGTTGACCTCTCCCGGGGAAAATGCATCTGAACCACGTATTTGAGGTGCTCTCCGGTGGGTGCGACAAGCAGCACGCCAGCACCGGTGCCTTGCAGCGAGAAAGCTCCATCAAAATACATGACCCACTCTTGATTTGTTTCCTTGCCGGGGAGAGTTGACTCTGGAACTTCTTCATCTGGCGTTGGGGTCCATTCTGCAATGAACTCCGCCAAGGCCCTGCTCTGGATTGTCGAAGTACTTTCAAACATGAGACCAAAGCTTGACAGCTCCAAAGCCCACTCCACAATCCCGCCAGTAGCATCTGGGTTCCGCAAAATCCGTTGTAATTGAAAGCGAGTGATAACGGTGATCTCATGTGCCTGAAAGTAATGGCGCAGCTTCCTCGAGGCCATAAGGAGGCCGAAGAGCAACTTCTGCACACCAGAATATCTTGACCTAGCTCCCTGCAAAAGGGAGCTGACAAAATAGACCGGGCGCTGCACCATCTTCTTCTTTTGTATTGCTTGACTTGACTGCGCAGATTCAACCTTGTCGGCGCCAGATCCCGCCGGGGAAGGTCCCAGCTCATCACTTGGCGGTCCTGCCGCTGACGCTGCTTCTCCATCAGTTTCTCTCTCTGCCACCAACGCAGCACTCGCCACTTGATTTGTTGCCGCTAGATACAGCAGCAACGGCTCTTGTGGCTTTGGCGCGACTAGTACTGGCGGAGAGGAGAGGTACCTCTTCAAATCCTGCAGCGCTGCCTCCGCTTCCGGAGTCCATTTCATTGGACCCGCCTTCTTTAAAATTTTGAAAAAGGGCAGGGCGCGCTCAGCAGATTTTGAGATGAACCTACTCAGAGCAGCAACGCAGCCGGCAAGATGGCGTACATCCTTGACACGTCTTGGCGCTTCGATTTGCTCAATTGCTTTGATCTTGTCGGGATTTGCTTCAATTCCACGCTGAGACACAAAGAACTTGAGAAGCTTGCCCGATGGAACACCAAACACACATTTCTCAGGGTTGAGCTTCAAGTTGATCTTGCGCAGATTTGCAAATGTCTCTTCTAAGTCAGATATGAGCGTCGCCTTGTCCTTGGTTTTGACCACTATGTCATCCATATATGCTTCCATATTTCTATGTAGCTGGGGCTCAAAACCAATCTGGACTGCTCTTGCAAATGTAGAACCAGCACTTTTCAACCCGAAAGGCATACGCAAAAAGCAGTACGTGCCACATGGGGTGATGAATGCGGTCTTCTCTTCGTCTTCCTTGGACATGAAAATCTGATGATAGCCTGAATAGGCGTCAAGGAACGACAGCAAGCCGCAACCGGCAGTGGAGTCCACAATCTGGTCGATGCGCGGCAAGGGAAAAGGATCTTTTGGACAGGCTTTATTGATATCTGTATAGTCAATACATAGCCTCCATTTTCCATTCGCCTTGCGCACTACAACTGGATTGGCCAACCATGTTGGATGGAGTACTCCCCTAACCAAGTCTGCTGCTTCTAACTTCTTAATTTCTTCAGCAATAAACTGTTGCCGCTCCAAAGCTTGCTTCCTGACTTTCTGTTTGACGGGCCGCGCGTGTGGATAGATGGCAAGGTGGTGCTCAATCACCTCCCTGGGAACACCGGGGATATCAGATGGTTGCCATGCAAACACATCGACATTCGCCCGCAGGAAGGCAACGAGTGCGCTTTCCTATTTGCTGTCAAGGGTGGAACTTATGATGAAAGTTCCCCCCGTGCCATCTTCCTTGGCGGGCACCTTCTTGGTTTCTGGTGGAGCCGCTTTGGATTTCTTTCTCTTGCCGGTGGAGCTCTCAGGCACATCCTCAACAGGAGTGCAGCACTCCGAGGAGGTGCGCTTGCCGGAGTGTGTACGAGAGATCTTGCTGGTCTTCTTTCCTCCGGGAGCTTGAGTGGCAGGAGCAAGTGCCTTGGCGGCAGATGCTGCAACTGCCTCCCAGTAAAGCTGGTCGGTGCAGACAAGCGCGTGTTTCTTGTCGTTGCCGACAATGATAACGCTCATCGGCCCAGGCATTTTCAGCACATTGTAGGCGTAATGTGATGCCGCCATGAACTTGGCCAGCGCTGGGCGGCCTAGGATCCCATTATATGGCAACGGAATCTTGGCGACGTCAAATACGATCTTCTCAGTTCTGAAGTTCAGATCACTGCCAAATGTCACCGGCAGCATGATTTTCCCCTTAGACTGGCTCCTTCCTGGATTGACCCCTTGAAATGAACCCGTTTCTTCGAGATCTCCATCAGGAATTTGCAGCCTCTTGATCACCTCAGGTGAGATCAGGTTCAAACCGGCCCCGCCATCAACTATTTTGTCACCTTGAGGTTGCGAATCGTTGGTGAAACCAACAACGGCAAACACCCGACCGCAGTTACGCGATCAGGGTGATCCTCAATGTCAAAAATGATAGGCGTGCTGGCCACTTCAACGGTTTTCGGGCGCCGACAAATGGTTCTGTCGCATTCACTTCACGCGCCCACTGCTTAAGTTGGCGGTGGGAAGAATGCAAGGAAGCACCTCCGTCAACACACATCATGTCCGTGGCTTTCTGAAACTCTTGTTCAGTGGACTTGTCGTCCTCTTCCATGTCATCATCAGCCCCCTCTTGCTTGTCGCGGCCTCGAGCGGGCCGATCCTTCTGTTGCTTGGCCTTGCCGCGGTGACCTCCTTGGCCACCGCGCTTCTTGCCGGACCCTTCAGCACCATCAGGAGCCTTCTCCTTATCTCGCCTCTCGTATTCGGCCTTCTGCTTCTCGACAAGTTGCTCAACTTGCCGGCAGTCCTGGAGATCATGGCCCTTGGTGCGGTGGATCTTGCAATACTGCTTGCCGGAGCCATCTGGCTTGTCGGCAGCCGCCAAGGCCTGGCAAGAGGCGCACCCGGCAACATCCTTGCCGGGGTCGTCAACCTTGGCCTTCTTGACGGTGCCGGGGTTGCCGGGCCCCTCAACAGCAAGCATGGCCTTGCCCTTGCGCTTCCTGTTGCGCCGCCGACCCTTCTTTGTCAGGGCGGCAGCGTCCTCATCGTCGGAATCGGCCCCTGCGCCAGTGTCCTTGCCGGGAAGCCTCCTCCCTTCTTCAGCGCGCGCACACTTATCTGCCAGAGCATAGAGCTCGGCAACATCCCTGATCTTATTCATCGCCAACTCTTCCCGCATCCTGCGGTTGCGCACGTTCTGATGGAACGCGCTGATGACAGCGGCAGGATGAACGTCTGGAATGTTGTGATGTATGCGGCTGAACCTTTGGATGTACTTGCGCAGGGTCTCGCCTTCCTTCTGGGGGATGAGATGTAGATCACTCTCCTGGCCCGGAGCTTGATGGCCTCCGGTGAAGGCGCCAACAAACTCGTGGCACAGATCTGCCCAGGAAGAAATGGATCCTTTCGGCAAATGCATCAACCACGACCTAACGTTGGGCTTGAGCACCAACGGGAAGTAGTTGGCAAGTATCTTGTCATCACGACCCCCGGCAGCCTGCACCACAATGGTGTAGATGCTCAGGAACTCTGACGGGTGGGTCTTGCCGTCATATTTCTCCGGAACCTCCGGCTTGAACGTGCGGGAGTTGGGCCACTGGACTCGCCGTAGCCCAGGGGTAAACGCTGGACAACCCACCTCGTAAGGTAGATCGACAGGATACCCCGGCGCAGGCTTATCTGCAGTGGGTCCCGCACGCTTATCAGATTGATGGCACGCTTCCCGACGCCGCTCGATGGTAGTTCGAGCGTCTTCCTTGCCTCGCTCCCGAAGAACTTGACGTTGATCGCGGCGAGTTCGCGGGTCGGACGACGCCGTGGAATCGTCCTCACGAGTGTCGACCCGTCGAGTCAGCGTCCGCTGCTGCTGCTGTGGGGGAGAATACACCGTAGCTGTACCGCCCACAGTCTTCTCTCCGCCGACGCGTGCCGGCTCGATGGACCGCCGCCGAGAGGGCTCCGCCTGCTCCGGCTTATCTTCGTTGGCAAGGCCAATGAGGCTCTGAATGGCGGCTCTCCATTCCTCGAGCTTGTCCGTAGCAGGAGGAAAGTTTAGAAGCAGTTGCGCGCGTGCTAGCGCTTTTGCTCGCGTGGGCGGTGGCGACAGGTGCGAGGAACGTGACGTGCTCTGACTCCCAACTATGTTGGAAGGAGCTACATCACGGTCCCGCGTCCGTACACCGCTTCCACCAGCTCGTGGACGTGCATGTTGGTCTCGTGCGTCCCAAGGTTGATGCTCAGGAGACTTTCCATGGGGACGCCCGGACCCACCAACATCACAGCGACTTTCATCGCGCGCGCCCTGAGAAGGTCGCGGCACGTGCGCCGGTGTAGGTGTCTTGGAAGGCGCCCTTCCATCTCTGGAGTTCGCTGCACCGCCTGCTGGCAACACAGCTCCATCCCTGGATCCAGCGGCGGGAACGACGCCGCTCGCCTGGCTACGATCACCAGAGCGTCGTGGAAGCTCTGGATCTCTACTTCCTCCTCCACCCGCGTCGATGCCGTCACCCGTGCGTGTAAGCATGGGCGCAGCGGACGTAGATGGTCCAACCGCCGTGAAACCCTTCCTCTTGGGGGCCATGGCGATGAGGATGATGAAGAACTGGCGCGCTAGTCACCAGATCAGGTCCGCACAACCTTCTACCCCCTACCTGGCGCGCCAAAGATGTCAGAGAAACGACACCTATGGGACCGGGAGGATCCCTTTACGATTCGGCAGGGAGAAGGTTTGTACAGAGAGCAGATCTGATGATCAACACGCGGGAATTTTATGCAGGTTCGGGCCGCAAAGATGCGTAAAACCCTACTCCTGCTTGGTTGTATTGAGTGTGTTCTAGCTCAAGTTCTAGGAGCGCTACAGTGCTTAGCAGCTACACATGCAGAATGAGTTTCAAGGGATCGATCCCCCCCTGTAGCTACGCCTTGGGCCTCCTTTTATATGTTCGAAGGGGACACCAACAGTGGCGTACAGTGCATACATGAGGTGGAAAGTAGCTACAGTGCTATCATACCTAACACTGACGGTTTAGGACAAGATCATTAAATGCTCCGTCGAGGTGTCCCTTAGCGTCTTGGGGCTGGAAAAAGGGGCCGTCCCATCGCACCGCTTAAGCCCATCCACCGCTAGCACCTGACACGTTACCAGGAGGACAACAGCTAGAAGACAAGCTGGTCACTGCACTGGAGCGGTGACAGGGCAGCGAAGGCTTGTCGGGGGCGAGCCTTGCCGGGGCTGCAAGCCATCCCGGCAAGATCTTGCCGGGCTCCAGCCTCCAGTCTTCTATCTTCTGATTATTGCCTTGTCTTGGATGCCTTCTTGACCTTATGAACTCGCATTCGGTTGTCTCCCGGCAGGCCTTGCCGCCGGTGTGGCTACAACTGCCCGTGCACAAATATGGGGTACTAAAGGGCCCAATCCTTAGTGCACCGACAGTCGGAATCGAGAGACGCGAGTTTACCCAGGTTCGGCCCCTCCGATGGAGGTAAAAGCCTACGTCCTGCTTTGTGTGTATTGATGATGAGGATGATCTCGATTACAAGGGTGAGGGATCGCTACCTCTAATCTCAAGAGCCTCTAATCTGTCTATCTCTAATGACTTCAACTTGTCTGTCTAAGACCTGTCTATTGAGACGTCTAAAAAACTTGATCCTCTTGGGGTGACCTGCCCCTCCTTATATAAGTTGAAGTGGCAGTTTACATGTAGAGTCCAAGTCAGATTAAGACTTAACCTATCACTACAGGAATCAGGCTCTTTGTCGTCCGCCATGGCAGACGGCAAAGGCACAACCACGGACGGCAAACACCTTTGCCGTCCGCCAGCCGACGGCAAAATTTTGGGCCGAATAAACTCCGGTAAAGAGGTTCTTTGCCGTCTGCCCTGACACAGCGGACGGCAAAGTTTCTTTGCCGTCAGCCTGCAGACGGCAACGAGCCTGGACGGCGTAGTACTGACGTTAGCGCCGTTAGGTGGCTAACGGCCCCACCAGAGTCTTTGCCGTCAGCCCCCGGACGACAAACACTCAGTCCTTTGCCATCTGCCCCGGACGGCCCCACACGGGCCTTTGCCGTCTGCCCCGGACAGCCCCGCCCAGCCCTTTGCCGTCCGCCCCTGACCGCTATGCCGACGGCCACCGTCGGCAAAGAAGTCAAATGGCCCCAGGCCTGGCGCTCCCAGGTTTAACAGGTGGCTGCCACGTGCCCTCTTTGCCGACGGTGGCCGTCGGCATAGCGGCCTTTGCCGTCCGGGGCAGACGGCAAAGAGGCTGTATTGCCTCTTTTTTGCCTATTTTTGTTATATTCAACAATTTTCACAGGCAAATATATGATATGTATATATATATTTCACGGAAACAATATCCCTGCCATATGGATATGATCAACCAACAATTATACCAAATTAAAAGTATCAAATGTCACATTGTTCACCATATTACATTAGTTTCATACATCCACGTAAGTTCATCGATACAAAATGAAAACAGAAAGTAAACACTAGTACTACATCAAAGCAAGCTGTCGTGAACTCAATCAAATCTGCAAAATTGGAAATAAGAAAGTTAGAATAAGAATACTAGAAGAAGTAGAAGAAGATCTAGAAGTAGAAGAAGATCTAGAAGAAGATGATGATGAAGAAGCGTTTTTCTTCTCTCTCTTTCTCCTCTTGTTTTTCTTCTTCTTATTGCTTATTTGTGTCATGTTAGAGCTAACCTAGGTAATTATCACATTTTTGACCTAACTAAGCTTATTGTGTCATTTTTCAAGAAAATAAGCTAAGTCTATGGCATCTATGAGGTTACCAAGTCTATTATGCCATTTTTGAGTTAACTAAGCTTATTATGTCATTGTGGAGGAAACAATGCTAAGTATAGGTCATTTTAGAGCTAACTTAGGTACAATATGTCATTTTGGAGGTAAGTAAGCTTACTATGTCTTTTTAGAGGAAACAAAGCTAACTTAGGTAAAATATGACATTTGTCTAAGTGCTAAGTTTGTCTTTGTGCTAAGTTTGTCTAAGTGCTAAGTTTGTCTTTGTTTGAGAAAATGAGCCAAGTAAGTGGCATATTACGGCTTACCGTCCTCGTCATCACGGAGGTGAAGCATCGGGGTTGCTCGGGCCGGTGTCACCTAAAGCACTACTTGGCCCTGGAGAAGGATCGTGCGATGCGGCTCGGGAGTTATGCTGCACCAAAGATCATTTGCGTTATCATTTGCGATAGCAGAGACACAACAATTTGTAGAATTTCGGTCGGCCATAGATAGCTCTTTGCCAAAAGTACGAAAGCGATACCCGTTGATGTCGTATTTGTCAAATGAACGGACCTTATAGTAAAAACCATTAGCGACTTGTCTCAATTTGGCGTCCATAGACTCTGAATTAGCCTACAAGTTTAATACGAAAGGATTGTTGCATTAGCCGCAAACTAGACAAAGCAATGAAATGGTCTAATGGAAATTACCGTTTGTTTGAACCAAGAGATGAAACCGGGATAGCTGCCTCCATGCTTTGCCAGAAGCTCATACTCTTCGATGGAATCCTTTTGGATCACCGCTCCATCCGAGAATTTGGCGACGTATCGACTGTATCACATATCCGGGAATAAGAGCAGTTCAAAGGAATTAGAAGTTGCGAAACAATGTACCGAGAACTTACTCGATGTACGGCCGCACTTCTGTTAGGTTGTTGAAGATATACAACGAAATGGTTCGCCATTCTTTGACATCCAACGCTATTGCTTTCGAAGCACCGGCTGGTGCGAGCTTCCCTTAGAATAGGCTGAGGTTTGATCGACCTTTTTCACGGTCTCCATCATTGTACCGAGGCTTCGGATTATGCAAATGACGATTCTTGGCTAACTTGTGTGCTGTCACGAAGTTTGCCGCCTCCTCAGTAATGAATGCCTCGGCCATCGATGCTTCAATTCTACGTTTTTTTTACATTTTGCTCGAAGCGTCTTCTGCATCCTCTCAGTTGCGAAGCACCAACGATTTTGCACGGGCCCCCCCAATCTTGCCTCGGTCGGGAGATGCAAAATCAAATGCTGCATTGGATTAAAGAAGCCCGGTGGAAAGATCTTTTCAAACTTGCAGATCAACTCCGGCGCCAACTCTTCCAGTGCATCTAGCACGTCAGGCGATAGTTCTTTCGCACAAAGAGCACGGAAGAAATAGCTCAGCTCTGCCAGTACTAGCCATTCATCCTCAGGGATAAGGCCACGCAACATCACCGGCATTACCCGCTCAAGCCATATATGCCAATCATGACTCTTGAGACCAAATATTTTCAATTTGTCAAGACTCGCTCCCCTCTTTAGATTCGCTGCATACCCATCGGGGAACATCAACTGCATTTTCACCCACAAGATCATTTCCCTCATAGCTGGCCTTGCAAGATTGAACCATGCCTTTGGCTTCCTCCAGTTCTTCTTTCCTTTCGGTTGTCGCATGTTTTGTAACGGTCTATCACATAGAGCCTCCTGATCGACTCTAGCCTTAGGATTATCCTTTGACTTCCCCTCTATGCCGAACAATGTACCAAAAAGGTCCTCGGCGATATTCTTTTCAGTGTGCATCACGTCGATGTTGTGTGGGCAAAGGAGGTCTTTAAAGTAAGGCAGATCCCACAAGCATATCTTGTGAGTCCAGGCGTGTTCCGAATTATACCCTTTGAAATATCCTGGACGCTCTGGATCAGGCTCGAGAGCGTTTAACTGATCCAGGGTCTGTTGGCCTGTGAATGCAGGTGGTGCAGAGTTTTTGACAACTCTACCTTTGATGAAATTCTTCTTGTCTTTTCTGAACTTATGGCGAGGATCCAGGAACTGTCTATGCAAGTCGAAGCAAGAATACTTGCGACCCGCCTGCAGCCAACGGAACTGAAGAGCTACCTTGCATGTGGGGCACGGGAACCTTCCATGCACACACCAGCCAACGAATAGCGCATAGGCCAGCAAGTCATGCGTCCAGTACATGTACCACACATGCATTTTGAAGTTTTGTTTTGTAGCGGCATCATATGTCTTGATCCCATTATCCCAAGCTTCTTGCAATTCATCCTTAAGCGACTGCATGTACACATTCATATTCTTCCCCAGATAGTTGGGCCCTGGAATTATCAACGTCAAGAAAATGTTCTTTCTTTTCATAATCTCTTCGAGGGGGAGATTGAGTGGAATGACAAATACAGGCCAACAACTGTATTGGGTTGCCATCATACCAAACATATTGAACCCATCCGTGCTGACGGCGACTCGAGGATGCCTTGGATCTGCCACTTTATCCTTATGTAATGCATCGAAGTGCTTCCACGCAAAAGCGTCTGAAGTGTGTCCCAACATCGGATTCCCATCTGCATCTAGTTCGATTCTTTTGCCCAATTTGTGCCACGTCATCTGTCTGGCCGTCTCTTCGACCATGAAAAGACATTGAAGTCTTGGTATGATTGGCATATACCGAAGAACATTAACTGGGATTTTGGTCTGACTCTTCTCACCCATACCGTTGTCTACCACAACATACCTGGAAGACTTGCAAATGGGACAATAGTTCAAGCCCGCATACTCAAGCCTAAATAAGGCACATCCATTCTCACAGGCATCTATCTTCTCATAGGGCATCTTAAGCGCGCGTAGGAATTTGTCCGACTGGTACAGGTTTGCAGGCAATACATGGCCTTTGGGTAGAAAGCGTCCAAATATTGTCATCATCGCGTCGTAGCATTCTCTGCCCAGGTTGAACTGAGCCTTCAGAGCCATTACTTGCGCGATGGCATCCAGCTGACAAAGCTCAGTGTGCTCGTGGAGAGGACGTTTTGAAGACTCCAACATTTCATAGAAGGCCTTTGCAGATTCCTCCATCTCATCGTCCGAATCCCTAGCATCATCAAAGTCTTGCACCATGCCTTCGATCCCGGTACCATGCTCGTCGGTGCGACGACGAACCACCTCAGCTCTGGCACGTTAGGCAGACTCACCATGAAATCTCCACACCGTATAATCAGGCGTAAAACCCCACTTCTGCAAGTGTTTACCCATTTCATCCCGTGTCCACTTTTTATGGTTGTCGCACCGGACATAGGGGCACCAGGTTATTTCCTGGCCATTTGCAAATGCGGCTCTTAGAAACCCCTTGGTTTTTGTTAACCATTCAATGGTCATGTCTTTCTGACTAAGGTGACCGGTGTACATCCACGCACCATCACTCATCTTGCCTACCTACTAAACACACAAGAAATATATATATAATTCATCATCTATATTCATCAGTTAATCAAGTTTGTCAGTTTTATTACATCCATGCAACCTACACGCTAATAGGTAAAGATAGGTCCTAATCCCACCCGAGTATGTGTAGATTGGGTTCGTTTTCCCATGCTCTGCTCCGGGTCCGACGCAGAATTTCGGCAGCACCTCCCCGCTGTTCTCCTGATACACGTCTCGGCAATAAGCAGAGAGGATGTGTACCCGGAGAACAACAGGGAGGCACTGACGAAATTCCGCATCGGATCCGGAGCAGAGCATAAGGGAAAACGAACCCAATCTACACATACTCGGGCTGTCCATGGATAACGTTGGACAATTCGAAAGGATGGCGGTTATAAATATGCAAAGACATGCATATTTATATATGCCGCCCTTTCAAACGGGAGACGCATACTGGTCACGCATATTGATGATTGAAGACACCTATAGCTAGCAAGTTTCATCGGCACGAAGACCGGAATAGAGCAAATTAAGGGGGGGAGGGGATGTCATTTGTGCTCACCCACGAACGCAGGGGAGTTCGTCAAACGCACAGGGAGGTCGTCGAACAGCAGACCCTCGCAGCGACGAAACAACTGCACATTGAAATCCACCCGATCAACACAAATATGATGTTTTTCATAACAGCTAGAATCAGAATATATATATGACCTAACTCATAATTTACATCGGGGGTCGGGGGTCAGTGGCATCGGGGGTCGGGGGTCAGTGGCGTCGAGGGTCGGGGGTCAGTGCCGTCGGGGGTCGGGGGTCAGTGACGTCGGGGGTCGGGGGTCAGTGGCTTCTTCTTCCTCTTCTTCTTTAATTCCTTTTCTTTTTATTCTTCTTCTTCTTCTTCTTCTTCTTCTTCCTCTTCTCCTCCTCCTCCTCCTCCTCTCTTCTTCTTCTTCTTCTTCTTCTTCTTCTTCTTCTTCTTCTTCTTCTTCTTCTTTTTCCTTTTTCCTTTTGTTCCTTCTTCTTTTCTTCTTTTTTTCTTCTAACCTAACTAACTAACCTAAACTAACCTAAACTAACCTAAGCTAACCTAACTAATTAACCTAAACTAACCTAACTAACTAACTAACCTAAATTAACCTAACTAACTAACTAACCTAAGTTAACTAACTAACTAATTAACATAAATAAAAAACAGAAAAAAAAACAAAAAAAATTACCTTTGAAGGTGCCGGTGGAGGAGGGGGCCGGTGGAGTGGACTGGGAGGGAGGAGGTGGGGCGCCGCGGGGAGGGGGCGCTCGCCGCAGGGGTGGCGGGACGGCGGGCCGGCCGCTGGGCGGCGGGACGGCGGGGCGGCCGGTGGGTGGGGGGGCGGCCGGTGGGTGGGGGCCGCGGGGAGGGGGCTCGCCGCGGGACGGTGGGGCGGCCGGTGGGTGGGGGCAGCGGCCGGTGGGCGTCCGGGAGCGGCGGGAGGGAGGGAGAGGGAGGGAGAGAGAGGGGGCCGCGGGCAGGGGGGCTCGCCGCGGGGCGGCGGGGCGGCCGGTGGGTGGGGGCGGCCGGTGGGCGTGAGCGGCCGGTGGGCGTCGGGTCGGGGCGGGAGCGGCCGGAGGGAGAGAGAGGGTGGCGGCGCGGTGGTGGGGGGCGGGATGGAGACGCGGGAGAGTGAGGGGGGTGGAGGTGGATCCGGCCATTATGGGGGGCGAGCTCTTTGCCGTCTGCTAGCAGACGACAAAGAGGGGGGGGGGACGGGGGTGGGGCCCCACTGTGACCGTTAGGGGACATCCTCTTAGCCGTCCGCTAGCGGACGACAAAGAGGGGGGAGGCAGACGGCAAATCTTACCCGACGGCAACGATGTACCCAGGGTGCGGTGGGGCCCGCCCGTGACCTTTGCCATCTGCCTGCCCAATCTTTGCCATCCGCTAGCCGACGGCAAAGGGTGGGCTGATGGCAAAGGCTTTCTTTGCTGTCTGCCCACCCTTTGCCGTCCGTTTTCTGCAAGCTGATGGCAAAGGCTTTCTTTGCCGTCTGCCAGCAGACGGCAAAGACATGGCGGACGGCAAATGATCTGATTCCAGTAGTGTATTATGACTTCCCATCGTGGGCTTCTCTTCGTGGGCTTCTTAACGCCTGTGCTTCTTATCTCCAGGCGGCTCATTTTCATGGATAAGTATCTGCCGGGTCATAACCGTCTGTCGGGTCATAACTGTGTGCTGGGTCATAACTGTCTGCCGGGTCATAACTGTCTCCCGGGTCATAACTGTCCGCCGGGTCATAACTGTCTGCCGGGTCATAACTGTCTGCCGGGTCTCACCAGGGATGCTTAAGTCCAAAGATGACTTAACGTCAGGGCAACTTAAACCCAGAAATGTCTTAAGCCTTAGGGGGGCTTATCATTATGAGTCGGGCCTTGGTCGTGGGGAATATCCCCAAAATTAGCCCCCAGTTTAGCTTTGAATTTATCCATGCTAAACTCTTGAAATAAGAATATGTAAAGGGACCGGTTCACTCAAAAATACCAGTTAACCAGCTCCTGAAAACTCTGAATCTATGTCATATCAATAAACTGACGTTGGCTCCTTAGAAAAAATAACCCTTATTACCTTCAACTGTCTTGGCTTGATAAAATTCATTTGATGTTGTGCCAACTTTCAATACTTCAGACTTCGATGAAAAAATCCGTATGATGTTATGTTGTCCGAATAGCCCGGAGGAGATAACCTTTGCAAACTTCTCCAAAAAATATAAGACATGTTTTACTCATAACTGAGAATTTGAAGGCATACCTTCCTTATATCCATATTACCTGTAGCCCCCAAGTCTTAAGAGGGGAACGTAGTGATAGCTTTTAAGACTTGCTTCAATATAAATATTGCAACTCTAGAGAAATTTGGATTGCTCATCTAAATCACCAGTCATAAGTTGAATGTTCCACATATGTAGCCCCTAAGTACCGGGTTATCTTGCCTGCAGCAACCTAGGACTTGTAAATGTCTTATGCTCATAAAACTTCAGCCAGTGTAGCCCCCAAGGGCCGGGTCATTATGCAATAATGAGCAGGGACTTCTTGTAGATCTGATCATATAGACTTGAGTAGCAATGTGTAGCCCCCAAGGGTCGGCTCAGTAAGACAATACTGGGCTGGGACTTAGAAAAAGATAGAAAAGGCCGGCTCATCTCCTTGAGATAACAGGGTCTGTTGACAATGTAATGATTTGAAAAACAACTTGCATTAGCCCCCAAGTGTCGTGGCACATGCTTGCAGCGACATGGGACTTGCATACTTGATATAAACTGGACTTGAATAATGTAGCCCCCAAGTGCCGGGTCGTATGCCTGCAGCGACTCGGGACTATTCTTTCCATGGCAGAATAAATCCTATCCATTATATGGACGATATTGCCGAATGCTTGGCATATCAATGTTGAACCATGCTCCCTGCTGTGAGCTGGTATTTCTGGATGAGGGAATAACAGCCATTACTCTGAAGGGGCTTTGAAAACCTCAATCATCCAATATAGGTTATGATAACCATAATAAAAATCCAGCCGCATTGGCTATTTAAGATTTGAATAATATAACTCGATTTGAAAACCGGCTCCTGCAACATAAACTAGGATATCCATGCATATATGATGCATGGTATGACGATGCAATGATGATGCAATGTATGATGATGTATGTGTATGATAACAGAGTATAAAAATGTCGGCTTTCAAGGCTCGACAAAAAGAGACTAGCTCTGTTTCGTTTTTTGAAAAACTCAAGTTTTGCCTCAAAGAAGCTTGGCATGAAAGCCTTTCATCCCGTAAGCTGGCTCTCACGTGACATAAATCTGTCGTTTTAACCTTAACGAGTTCAGGGTCTTAAAAAAGATTGACCGTTAAGAGTACGAACGGGCCACATAGCGGAGAGACTACAGCGGACATGTGAGTTTATCCTAGCTCACTGTAAGCCGGCTCTCTCGTGACAAGAGCCACCGTTTTAACCTTGACAAGTTCAGGGTCTTATTGCGAGATTGACTGTCAAGTTCAGGGTCTCTTTGCAAGATTGACTGTCAAGAGTTCGGCGGGTCACCTGGTGGAGTAGCAAGTTGCAAACAGGCAGGTTTAACCCAAATATGACATGGAAGCCAGTCAAGAGGGTAAGATAGCTATACTCATTGAGTAGGAAGCCCCCAAGTGACCCATAATATGATAAGCCAATAAGGCAGGATACCCATGTTTGAACCGTGCATCATAGCAGCTAGTTCTCTTTGGCAACCTTTAATTTTTTGAAAACTCGAACTTGCAAGAGATGAATTCCTTTTGAACCGGATGTTGAGCCGGATATCGAGATCTCAAAACTTTGTGAGAGACAGACTTCTCTTGAGCTGGGTTTTAAACCGGAACCTTTTCTGACGATCTGGAATCCTTCTTTTGAGCCGGAAGTCTCAGATTGCTTGGTACTTTTTCAGCTGGAAATTTTCTGACAACCTTTAAGCTTTCACCAATGTGGCAGTAGCCCCCGAGATCGGGTTATTTCTTCTCCAATGACCTGGGGTTCTTGAATTTGCTAAAACTAGCAACCTTTGTTGAATCATGTCTGTGTAGCCCCCCGAGTCTTAAGACGACACGAGGAGTTGGCTTGAGATTCTTCATACTGGACCGTGATATAAACCGGCATATAGTTGAATAGCAGAACACTTGGAAAGTGTTGAAGCTGGAGGCAAAGTAGCGAGTTACTGATCTTCGCAACACTCATTGTATCTCCTTGGCGTTGATAACGCGAGATGAATCCACAGAAGGTTGAGGTCGACCGTGGCAGGTTATAAATGACCACGTATGATTTGTGTGGGTAATCCGGCCAGTGGCTCATCCCAGCTGGTTGTTGAAACAAAACGCAGTGGCGGCAACTTGTACGCCTATCCATTGAGCCATCCGGTGGAGGTAGAGGCTGATAATATATCATGACTTGCTCCAGAGTTTGTTGGAATAGACCGGGTCGCGGCTCCTGAGCGTCCATTGGGCGGCCTGAGTGAGCAGGCACGGCACCGACGAGTTTATCGGACTGCGGGGGCGGCAGCTCACGACCGTCCATTGAATAACGCGGTTTGGACAAATGATGACACATGATAATATCGGAGCAACTTCCGTATCCACAGTATTATGTCACCTTTTGTAACGAACAATTGTCCTGCAATTAAAAATATTGCAGAGGGAGTAATTGTTTCGAGAGAAATATATATGAATAAACCAAACCGGATGGATATCACCTGATTCATCTGGACGACAGATGATCCATATGCAACTTCCCTACGGATGTTCAATTGATAAGGCACACCGTAGTATTGTTTGTTGATGATCCATCAATGTGAATCGTAGTGAGCGAATTTTTCGTGAGCGTCCATCGAGTGATCTCGCGTGTTGATGTAGACTCGGGAGTTTGGCTGATAATAATTTTCGTCTGATGACGGATGCGACCGGCTGATGAAGAACATAATTTTGTTGTCTTCTCGTGCTGATGAAAATTCGTCCAAGCAGATTGGCCAGCCGCCCCCCTTTTTTTGACCTCGTCCATCTGGCCCCCACCTCTCTCCTTTTTTCTTATCCTTCCACCGATCGTACGGAAGTCACGGGGCAATGTGCGAGCGTTCCAGATCGAGGCGAACTGAGTGGGGTGAGGCTAGGCCGGCTCAAAGGCGTGGGAGAGCCGGAGGCCGCGGCGGCGGCTCAGCCATGGCAGAGGCCGAGCGCTGCCAGGTGTGGGAGAGCCGACTGAGCGCGGGAGGAGTGGAGGCCGCAGCGGCCGGGCGCGGTAGAGCCGGCCGGGCGCGGGAGGAGCGGAGGCGGCAGCGGCCAGGTGCGGGAGAGCCGACCGGGCGCAGTAGAGCCGGCCGGGCGCGGGAGGAGCGGAGGCCGCAGCGGCCAGGTGCGGGAGAGCCGGCCGGGCGCAGTAGAGCCGGCCGGGCGCGGGAGTTGAGCTGCACCTGGGAGATGCCCTTGTACTCTTTGAGATGCGACGAGGGGTAAGGCGGAAACGCGGTGGAGAGCAGGCTGGTCGTCGCGGCGGCTCGGGGCTGCAAGCCGGCGGCTCGGTGGATGCGGCGGGGAAACTCGAGGTGCGGCAGCGGCTCAAGCTGAGGCGAGGCGCGTGGCGCAGAACAGAGGCGGAGCGGAGCCACCGGGGGTGAGGTCGCAGTGGAGCTGAGGCGGAGCGCAGCAGCGACGGCGAGCCGTCTGCGCATGCATGAGCCGGCGCTATGGCGGAGGCAAGGTGAAGCACATCGACGGCAGCAAGGTGAGGCGAAGTGGAAACGGGTGAGGCCGGCTTGGAGGAGCAGCAAGACGGCCGGGCGCGGGAGGAGACAGGCGCGTAAGGGCGCGGTAGAGCCGGCCGGACGGTTTGAGGCGAGGCGCGGAGGCGGCCGAGCCGGCCGGGGCGCTCAGTGACGAGGCGAAGCCGGCTACGGCGCAACGGCAACTGGAACCGAGTCCGTGGTGGTCTTCTTTTCCTCTTGAGTGAAGTCTGTTTTAAACCCTGTCATATCTCTCTCGTTGATTCCATCGGCAGCTCCCAAAACAAGCTCGTGCTATGCTCTCGTCGATGCGGTCTCTGCGTGCGTGTTCAGGGACGTGGTATGAACGCGGCCGTCCGCGACACTCCCGACCTTGTACATGCCGTCCGTGGAGGCCAAGCGTTTCGATCGGCCTTGGACGGCGTCCGCCGCCAAGCCGCTGCTGCTCCTAGAATGCTAGATCGATTCAACGTCAGTAGATGATAGACGTACGTCCAAAGCTAGCTCGTAAGTAGACAAGCAGGTTGATTGATTTTTCTAGGAGCAGTACGTGAGCCGTGTTTGAGCAGTGGCCATCGAGTTCATCTCTCCTCCCAGGCCCACACAAGCTTGCTACTACGCTGGTCACGCTGTCATGCTTATCATCCGCCGACCGGTGTGAAGCGGCGCGAGCCGGCCGGGCGCGGGAGGATCAGCCGTTGCGGAGCGGCGAGCCGGCCGGCGGCTTGAGGCGACGGAGGCAGCGAGCGGCGGACGCAGACGGCACGGGAGGAGCAGCCATTGCGGGAGGCCGGGTCGTAGGCGGAGGCAGGCGAGAGAGAGACCGAGTCGGCCATGGCGAGGCCGAGGTGGATACGGCGCGGCGGGCGGACGGCTGGACGCTGCTAGCGTCGGGTGAAGGAGCGGCAGTAGCCCCCGGCTTGTAGATAGCAGGTGCAGCGATTTATTTAACCTTCTGGCGACTTTGCTGTCTTCATGTGATGACGTAATAGCAGATCAATCCCTTTCCTCGATCCGCATGGCGTTTTGACCGGGAGACGAACAAAAACCTCCATGGAGAATTGCACGACTAGACCTTGTGTTCTGCTCGGTGACACGTGCGCTGCAAACGCCTTGCGTTCTGCTTGCCGAGAGAGAAAAAAATAATGAGCCGATCCAATTGCTCGGTGACACCGTGAATCGAATCCCTGTCGGTCTCGTAAGAAGCAGCGGCTGAGTCGACAGAATCCTAAACTGTCTCGTCCATCTAATGCCAGCTTCAAAGTTAATCATGTTTTTGTTCAGCAAACACTAGATTTGCCGGCCCTGCCCATGGTTGCTCCACAACGGGTTATCCTGCGTGATTCTTCCGTGCAGGCTCTTCTTCATCTAACCAATTGCTAGCCTCTCGATCCCTAAAGATCACCCTTCAACAACACAAAAAACACCGTGCGACAGTCCCATGGTGGGCGCCAACTGTCGTGGTTTTGTCACGGCAAGATGTCCTCGTGAGAGAACTTAGGTGTGAGGCCATCGCAACTATGTGGCGGCTTGAGAGGGGTTGGTCGAAATCGAGAGACGTGAGTTTACCCAGGTTCGGCCCCTCCGATGGAGATAAAAGCCTACGTCCTGCTTTGTGTGTATTGATGATGAGGATGATCTCGATTACAAGGGTGCGGGATCGCTACCTCTAATCTCGAGAGCCTCTAATCTGTCTATCTCTAATGACTTCAACTTGTCTGTCTAAGACCTGTTTATTGAGATGTCTAAAAAAAACTTGACCCTCTTGGGGTGACCCGCCCCTCCTTATATAAGTTGAAGGGGCGGTTTACATGTAGAGTCCAAGTCGGATTAAGACTTAACCTATTATGACTTCCCATCACGGGCTTCTCTTCGTGGGCTTCTTAACGCCTGGGCTTCTTATCTCCAGGCGGCTCATTTTCATGGCTAAGTATCTGCCGGGTCATAACTGTCTGTCGGGTCATAACTGTCTGTCGGGTCATAACTGTCTGTCGGGTCATAACTGTCTCTCGGGTCATAACTGTCTGCCGGGTCTCACCCACCGGGTCTCACCTGCCGGGTCTCACCAGGGATGCTTAAGTCCAAAGATGACTTAACGTCAGGGCAACTTAAACCCAGAAATGTCTTAAGCCTTAGGGGGGCTTATCCTTATGAGCCGGGCCTTGGTCGTGGGGAATATTCCCAACAGACCCCTTTGCTCTGCCATGCATTGACCAGATGATTGACTCCATTGGTGGTGTGAGAACTTGTGTTTCCTAGATGCTTAATCCGGTTATCATCAGATCAAGATGAAGAAGGAAGACTAGGAAAAGACCACTTTTATCACACCCTTTGGAGCCTTCTGATATACGTCAATGCCCTTTGGTCTGAAAAGTGCATGCGCAACTTATCAAAATTGTGTTCAATATTGCGTGCTCCCTCAGATCAGATGAAATGTCCATGCTTATGTCGACGCTATCGTTGTCAAGTCACAGAAAAAGGAGACTCTGCTGGATGACCTCAAGAACACATTTGATAACATGCGTGCTTACCAGATGAAGCTCAACCCGACCAAATGTGTTTCGGTGTTCCTATAGGAAAATTGTTGGGTTTTTAGTCTCTCAGCGTGGCATCGAGGCCAACCCGAACAAAAGCAATTACTTCACTGACCAAGCCGGCCAACATTAATGGAGTTCAGAATCTCACTGGATGCATCGCAGTCTTGAGTCGATTCATAAGCCGACTCGGAGAGAAGGCGATTCCCCTGTATCAACTTTTGAAAAAGTCTGACAATTTTGTTCGGAGCGATGCAGCCAACCAAGCTTTTGAGGATCTCAAGAAACAGATTTCTGAAGCTCCAATCCTGGCTGCTCCGCAGATAAAAGAGCCCATGCTCCTATACATTGCTTCCAATAAAAAAGTTGTGAGCGTTGCAGTCGCAATCAAGCGCAAGCAGGCAAGGAATATCCAGTCCATCGCCCAGTCTACTATGTTAGCGAGGTCCTGACCGAGTCCAAGCAGCGCTATCCACACTGGCAGAAACTAGGCTTTGGGATGGTCATGCCTAGCCGGAAGCTGAAACATTATTTTCAAGAGCATCCCATCACTATGGTGAGTTCTGCACCCTTAGGGGATATCATCCAGAACAGAGAAGCTACAGGTTGAGTTGCTAAGTGGGCTATCGAGCTAGGACCAAATCACGTGAAGTATACGCCAGGGACGGCCATCAAATCACAATCCTTGGTGGACTTCATCAACGACTGGACTGAATTACAAGCCCCTGAGGAACGACCAGATAATACATATTGGACTATTCACTTTGATGGATCCAAACAACTGGAAGGCTCGGCGGCTGGCGTGGTTTTGGCTTCTCCACGAGGTGATAAATTTTGTTATGTCTTGAGACTCACGTTTCCCTATACTAAAAATGCAGTCGAATATGAGGCTCTGCTCCATGCTCTCCGCATGGCCAAAGAAATAAATCTCAGCGGGCGTGAGGACTCCTTCATCTCATAACTTCAGTATCCGAGACTTGGGATTCCAAAAATCCCCACATAGCGGCTTACAGGCGTGCTGTGACCATCATTGCCGGTCACTTTGCAGGATATCAGGTTGATCATATTGATCGCCGACAAGACAAGACTGCTAATGCTTTATCTCGTCTTGGTTCTCCATGCAAACCTGTCCCACCCAATGTTTTTCTTGATGTTTTGCACAACCCATCTGTCAGGTTACCTACGGAGGAAGACCTAGCAGTTCCTGGCCCAGAACCAGATTTGGTGGCTGCAGTTTGCGCTATCCCAGATTGGACAGTTCCTTACTTGGCTTATCTCACCCGCGGTGAGCTCCCAGTAGAGGAAATCATCGCCCGGCAGATTATCAGGAGGTCTAAGTCCATGACTATAGTCAATGGTGAGCTGCACAGGAGAAGTATTACAGGCGTTTTTCAATGATGTGTTTCTCCTGAATAAGGACATGAAATTCTCAAGTAAATCCACTCTGGTGATTGTGGTCATCATGCCGGTTCACGGTCCTTGGTCGCTAAAGCTTTCCAACATGGATTTTACTAGCTTACAACTCATGCAGCTGCAGAGGATATTATCCGCAGTTCTGATGGATGTAAGAAATTCGCTCATCAAGCTCATGTGCCGGCTCAAGAACTCCGAATGATTCCAATTACCTGGCCCTTTGCGGTATGGGGGCTTGACATGGTCGGTCCTTTCAAACCATCCAAGGATAAAAAGACTCACCTTCTGGTGGTAGTGGATAAATTCACCAAGTGGGTTGAAGCAGAACCAATCAGCAATTGTGATGCAGCAACGGCAGTTCAATTCCTCAAAAAATTGATATTTCACTACGGGTACCCGCACAGTATTATCACTAACAATGGCACCAACTTGTCCAAAGGAGCGATGAAGCAGTTTTGCCAGAAGGAACATATTCGTCTAGACTTGGCTTTGGTGGCACATCCTCAGCCCAACGGTCAGGTAGAGCGGGCTAACCAAGAATTGTTGTGAGGGATTAAGCCAAGACTCATGGTTCCCCTTGAACACACTCCAGGTTGTTGGGTTGACGAGCTCCCTATAGTCCTTTGGAGCATACAGACTACTCCCAACAGGCCAACTGGCTATACGCCATTTTTTCTAGTCTATGGTGCAAAAGCCGTATTGCCAAGCAATATCCGTCACGACTCCCCTAGAGTTGCCGCCTACATCAAAGTAGATAATGAGAAAGCTCATCAGGATTCCCTTGATGCCCTCGAGGAAGAGCGCGATCTTGCCGCATCGCCATCAGTTATATATCAGTAAGACCTATGTCGCTATCATAGCCGAAGGGTACGAAGCCATACCTTTGAGGAGGGTGGCTTAGTGCTCCGTCTCATACAAGATTAAACAGGCATGCATAAGCTCTCACATCCTTGGGAGGGACCCTTCGTCGTCAGCAAGTATCTAAACAACGGGTCATATTATCTCGTCGACATATGTGAAGCAAAGTAGTCACGTACCTCCGAAGAGGAAATTAGCAGGCCTTGGAACATTGCACACCTTCGGCCCTATTATACTTGAATGCCAAGTTTGTGTACATATTTCAATATTAATGATCCATGCAATAAAATCGACATCAGTCGTTTGATACCAATTGAGTATTAAGTCTTTATTCTTTGATCACTAGTCACTTGGGGGCTCCCAACTCATTGAGTTTAGCCTTTAATAACTCTCTTGACCCGGCACTGCCACAATTATACTTGGTTACACCTGCCTGTCAGCTTGATGCTACTCCGATAAAATGACCCAACTTACTCTTCATAAGTCAATCACACTAATGCCTATCATGGTCTATGTTAACCCTGAACTTATCAAGGTTAAAACACCGGCTTAAAGTCATGTGAGAGCCGGCTTTCAGAAAGCTAGGAAACAATAAAAGGCTACAAGGCCTGATTCCATTGGAAAGCAAACCAAGACTCGAGCCTCAAAAGACGGTTTTACGTCGCACCTCGAAAGCGGACATACTACTTTTTTACTAGACTATTTTTGCATATGTATATATTGTTTGTTTTAAATTTTTGCAGACAACAAACAAACACTACTATGAACCGAGTTATACATTAAGCCGGATCACGCACACAGACGGATCATGAGAAGTTAGTTGTGCTCTAACAGACCACATTACTCCACACTACTGCAGGATGCTGCTAACGCGACACTGCAATCAGAGACCCTTCGACGAAACTGTGTGCGATGCATGAATCGCAAACGGTATAGTTCAAGCTCCGTCACCAATGACATGAACTGTGTGCGATGTAGGATCCATCAAATACGATCCAGAAAATATTTGCATGTGCGATCTACGGTAGACAGTTGACTTTTAAGAACTATTTGTGATGAGGCGAAATGGCACAAACGGTTAATCAAATATAGATGTGTGTGATGTACGGCATATAGGTCCCTCATATGAACTGTTTGCGATGATACGTAAGAACACAATCGGTGCGACGTAACAAGGTGTGTGTGGTAGGCTGCAAACAGTTCGATAATCAGAACTGTGTGCTATAATTCTGGACAACACATACGATTTGTTGTTCTGAATTGTGTGCTCGACATGGCACACAATTCAAGAAACCAAATGTGTGCGATATTGTGAATGATCACAGAAGAATCTGTATTCTTAACCGTTTGTGATGAGATCGAGAAGGTAGACAGAGTTAAGGAATAAATATGAGCAAACGACAACATATTTAAGGATTACAGTCTGTTTTACTTCTTCTTATTGTTGTTAGATGGCCCCGCGCCATCGTCTTGACGTGGACGCTTCTTGCCGCTGACCGCTCGATTTTCATCGCCATCGTCGTTGATGTCCTCGTTGTCGTCCTCCTTGTTCGACCATTCCTCCTCATCATCATCGTCGCCGTCTTCTTCATCCTTCGGAGGCTACTCGTCGTCCTGCTCCTTGTCCGACCATTCCTCCTCCTCCTCATCGTTGTCGTCTTCTTCGTCCTTCGGCGGCTCCTCGTCCGTCTGGTCGTCGTTCGATGACTCCGGCGGCGGCGTCCCTTCCATGAGCCGGATAAAATGGAGGTTAGGGCTTGATGCCGGACTCATGGAAGACGAGTGCGATTATTCTATGGTTGACCCCAAACTGGCGGAACTGTCATCCTCGCTGTCGCTCGACATTGCTGCGCTACGTAATTAAACAACCGGCGAGGAAGCGAGATTGCTGAGTGCGTGGAAGTGTAGAGTGGCCGGTCGGGACGATGAAGATGGTGGCAACTGAAGCGTGGTGTGAAGACAAGAGGAATGGCAATTGAAGCGGGGGATTGACGGATTATATTGGCGCCTTGGCAGGCGGTTAGAATTTCGATATAATCAACCGCAATTGTGTGCACTCGGCCCGTCGCTCTAAATTCCCACTATTGTGCAGTTCTCAATATGCCAAATGTTTCACATGTGTACATTTTAGGAGTTCACATGGTTTGCTAGATGCATTGTTTAACTACACACACGCTTATATGAAACACAACAGGTGTTAAATAGTAAGCATTTAACATAGGACAGTTGGTAAGCAATAGATGAGCTCTGCTTATTGATGAAGCCATTAATAATCAAACGAAACCCCTAATGATCATTGCAAACAGCGCATAGAAGATGGCTAATGCGGCAACTACAACTACACATGCTAGTTCCTTCTTGTCTCTTGCTTTCATCTGTTGCCTGTGATTGATTCTTTCTTGCTTCATTGTACTGATTGTACACTCCAGATTAGTCAGTTTCTTCTTCAGTTTTACGTTATCTTCTGCAAGCTTGGTGATAACACTCCGAGCCCTGCCACGCCATTCATCATCCAGCCAGTTAACAAAGGCACAAGCCTCATATCCCTGCGAATGTTAAATAATCAGGATGAGTGGGTGCATTAACTGAACTTAAGGGATGAACTTATCACTAACCTCTAAGGGGCAACCAAGAAACCGTCTGCCAATGTCGAATCCCTCCGTGCATACACGTCGAGCGGGAGTGTGTCCGTGCACACAACTCAGCTTTTGGTACTTCTCGGTGGTGCAAAACTCGGAATCGAACTCATGTTGCGGGAGTCTACTGGAGTCAAACTCTGGATCCAGCATTTGATCGATTTCCTGTGTGTGTGTCATGCTAAAAAGATGAGGAATGATTGGGACTTGACAAGACGATTCGGATCCGTAGTACACCGGCCTCCTGGTGACCTTAGGCAAGTGCTTGGCGGAGACCGCCGTCGTGGTTGCGCTGCCAATGGCGCTGCCAAGAGCGACTGTACGAACCGGTGCTGCCGCACTGAAACCATCAGCACCACTCGTCCGCATTTCCCCAATGTCAGCGCCACGCTAGGGAATTTGGGCGCTAGGGATTTGGAAGCTATTTTGGGATTTGGGGAAGACGGGGAAACTATGGGGATCTGATGATAACGGTCGGGTGAACTATTTATCGCATTCTGTTGTATACGGCACACGGTTTCCCAAATCAAATCGTGTGAGATGGAACGTGCGTGATACACAGTTTCCGTAACATGACCGTTTGTGATGTGCTTCCCGGTCCATATGGGTGCGGTAAACAGCCGCTCTCCGGAAACCCAAAAAAACGTTATGCTGATAGAGATGTCGGCATCGACCGAGGCAGCGGCTAACGCATAGGAGATCAATCCGGTGTCGGCGTTATAGGGAGTTCATCCTCGGTCGGTCGGTGGTGGCGGCATTACAGGAGGTCAATGCTCGGTCGGCGGTGGCGGCGTGACAGGAGGTCAATCCTCAGTCGGCGGCGGGAGATATAGGAGGAGCTCAATCCTCGTGGGCAGCGCCGGCGTGACTGGAGCACGTCCCTCGCGGTCGTAGGCGGGATAGTGGAGCCCGGACTACAGGCAGGTGGCCCGCTAAGCTCTACTCCTCGACCCTGCTGTCTCGCCATGCCGCTGCTAATTAATTAAGGTATTATTTTCCTTGAGTGGACTAATTAAGGTATTAAGTTCATATAATGGCACTACTGACGATGCATGTAAATTGATTGGTCGATTAGCGTCATTGCATGGCTGGGTAACATTATGCAGCGCCCTCCATAAATTTTGAAAATAAAATCTTGTGATTTATTCACCCATCTTTGTGCATCCATTAAGGATGCAACGTGTGCAGATGGAACGATCTGAATGGATGGGGGATCGGACAAGCTCAAGGTATAGGGATGGCGTGAAGGAGTTCATGGCTTTGGCTGAACGGACAAAGAAGAGAATTTGCAAAGTATATTACGTCCTCTGTCTATGCAAGGATTGTAGCAATACGGTGTCAATTCCAATTGATGAGGTCGAGTTACACTTATACAAAAGGGGATTCATGGGTGGATACACAAGATGGACTAAACATGGTGAAGAGCCGGTTATGGATGAAGGTAATAACCTGCCTCTCGGCGAGGTGCCAAACCCCGATCAGAGTCGCATGGGTGATGAATTTAACCTCGAGGCTCAGACGTCAAGCTACAGACAGAAGACTGCCATGCCAAAAAACCCAAAGAAAAACCAAGAGTGTGAAGCAGACAACACCGACCTTGATGATATGCCAGATTTTGCTGCTATGATTGCAGATTTCCAGGGCCCAGATAAAGATATAGCCGGGTACAAGGAGCTGCCAAGCATTGATGCGGCCTCCAAGAAAGATTTGTATCCAGGTTGCAAAAAGAAATATTCCAAGTTGAGTGTCACACTGACGCTTCTCAGATTTAAAGTAGAAAGCGGTCTATCAAACAAGGCCTTCACACAGTTGTTGAGTCTTTTCAAAGACATTCTTCTAGAAGATAATGTGCTCCCCAAAAGCACGAACGAAGTGAAGAAAATTGTGTGTCCATTGGAACTTGAAGTCCAGAAGATACACGCTTGTGTGAATGATTGCATGTTATACCGCCGTGATTACAAAGATTTGCGTTCATGTCGCATATGCAAGCACACACGATACAAGCGCAGGAGAGCATAGGACAAGTACAAAATGGACGAAGAGATCGAGACAGGAATCTCGTTCAAGGTTGTTTGGTACTTGCCTATAATTCCAAGGTTGAAGCGTTTGTTTGCAAACCCTAGAGAGGCAAAGAGGTCGCGGTGGCATCATGATGAGCGAACTGCGGATGAGTATATGAGGCACCCGAAAGATGGGGCTCAGTGGGAACAAATCGCTGACAGGTTTAAAGATTTTGCAAAGGATCCAAGAAATATATGGTTAGGGGAGTGTACTGATGGATTTAATCCATTTGGCGATATGAACACCAAACACAGCACTTGGTCGGTGCTTCTGTGCATATATAACCTTCCTCCTTGGTTGTGTATGAAGAAAAAATACATCATGATGTCGATGATTATCCAAGGCCCGAAGCAACCTGGAAATGATATCGACATTTACTTTCAGCTACTAGTAGAAGAACTGCAGACATTGTGGAGGTCTGGTGTGAGCTGTTATGATGCCAACGCAAAGGAGTTTTTCCGGCTACATGCGTTGCTACTGCACACCATTCAAGATATGCCGGCATTAGGCAACAGTTCGGGGCAGAAAACAAAGGGACCAGTAGGATGTGTCACATGAATGGATAGGACAGAGAGTAGATTTCTTTCCAACTCGCGCAAAACCGGGTATTTGCGTCATCATAGGTTCTTAACGAGAAATCACCCTTACCAAAAAATGACCTCTGAATTTGATGGTACGGTAGAGAAAGGAACGGGCCCAAGACCCTATGACGGGAAAGAAGTCCACAGCATGGTTAAAGAAATTAATGTTGTGCTTGGCAAGGGATCTGGTTCGGCGTCAAAAATAACACCTAGGGACCAAGTGTTTAAGAAGAAATCAGTGTTCTGGGAATTACCTTACTCGGAGTTCCTAAGTGTACGTCATTGCATTGATGTCATGCACGTAGAGAAGAATGTCTGTGAAAGCATCCTTGGTACTCTGCTCAAGATTAAAGGCAAAAGAAAGGATGGTGACGGTGCATGACTCGATATGCTTGGTGATCAATCACAGCGCATGAATGAAGCAGAAGATGATGACAAATTGCTCCACCAACACCAGAGTTACAATTTCACTGCAATAGAAGTAAAAGAGTACTACTCATTTTTGTTGTCAATTAAGACACCCTCTTCCTACTCTGCAAACATCAGAAGTCTCGTGAATGACAGCTTGGGTAAAAAGAAGTTGTCTCACATGAAGTCACATGATTGCCACGTAATGTTGACACAAATCCTCCCAGTGGCCATAAGGAATATGATGGACACAGACATAAGAAACACATTGATTGATCTTTGTGATTTCTTCAACAAACTATGGCAGAAGGTGGTAGATGTTGAAGAGCTGGATAATATGCAAGCTGATATTGCAAGGATATTGTCAAACTTAGACATGTTCTTACCACCGTCATTCTTTGATGTCATGGTCCATCTCACCATGCACCTTGTGGACGAGATAAAGTATTGTGGTCCTGTGTTTCTTCGCAACATGTATCCCTTCGAGCGGTACATGGTAATATTGAAGCACTATTGTTGGAACCGATGTCATCCAGAGGCAAGCATCCTACAAGGTTATAACGCGGAGGAGGTGGTTGAGTTTTGCACCGAATACATGAAACTTAGACCTATAGGTGTGCCCCTCTCTCGCCATGAGGGAAGGCTGGCTGGTAAGCCGGTCCTTGTTGGCTCGTAGTTTCGTGCACCTACAGATATGGCCGATCAAGCCCATTTGATGGTACTGCTTAATAGCCCAATACTCGACGCTCATGTTGCAGAAGACATGGAGGAGATACGACGAAGCAACTTACCCAATGTGTTGTCACCAGCTGCCGAGACAAATGCACACAATAGGGACTATATAAGATGGTTGAAGGATCGTTTGACAAATGGACCCCAAGAAGACCTTGCAACGTGGTTGGCACAAAAGCCATCAATGACGATTATGAAGTACCAAGCGTACGACATAAATGGCAACACGTTCTACACTGAGGAAACGTGATGCTAAGACCTCGTATCAGAACAGCTCTGTTCGAATAGAATGCCTAACTGTAGAGGAAGATGATAAACAGGTGTACTATGGAACCATTGAAGAGATTTGGGAGCTTGAATATGTGCAAATGAAGGTGGCATTAAAGGTTGATGCTTACAACAGGAAGACATATGTTGACCGCAGAGTTATGGCATATCACAAGGACCCATTTATTCTTGCCAGCAATGCTACCCAGATTTTGTTTGTGCCAGACCTCTTGCATACGCACTGCCATGTAGTGATGTATGGGAAGAGGAGGGTACTAGGCGTCGAGGATGTTGGTGATGAGGAGGAGTACAATCAATATGATGAGTTGCCACCTGAGGGGCAACGCGACTTAAAAGAGGAGAAGCATAAAATCATCAGAAATCCTAAGTTCATTAAGGGTCAACCTAATGATCGCGATCACCCCATGTACATGGGAATTGATTCAAAAAACTAGTCATTATGTCTACTGTATTGAATTGTTGCATGTATTGAATTGTGAGGGATGTGTACTAAGTTCGTTCTGTTATAAGTTTCGCATGTACTGTATTGCGAGGTTTGCACGGCCTTATGTTGATCTAGTTTCGCATGTACTGTATATAGCTAGAATGCTCAGTTCATCTCACTCCGATATGTATGAACTGAACATGTGCAGATTGGTTTACAAATCGCACACGGTTCGTTCACTAGAACCGTGTGCTTTCTAAACCGCGGCCTATGAAACCTAATGCACGCAACGTGAGTCCTGCTTTCTGATTGGACAAAACCCAAACCACACGGATCGTGCATCGGCACCGTAGGATTCACCCAGATCGAACGGCGGTCCTTATACCTCTCGTCAACACACGCTGTTGAAGTTGGGATTTGATTTATATGCAATAAATGCCCCATAAATGATAAAAAATGCTGAAAAATATCGAACGAGCCCGTAAATGCGCCAGAAAATCAAACCTGACGTATAATTATGATTGACTACCGTGGGATAAAATTTGGAGGAGAGGCGATGAAGACACCATCGATTAGAGTTCGATTTGCCACTTCTCCCCTTGGAACTATGATCCTTCTACTCAGATGCTATGGTTTCCAATTAGCGATCATTATATCTTGTGACAAATTTTACCAAATTTTTTCCACGGTGTCTCGAGATGACGCCACAATGAGACACCGATTTTCGTGATATTCTGAGTCCATCTGCATTTCCTGTAATTAAATTACTGACATTTATTTAGGTGGACACATCTCCCGTCCGAAATGCTTGACAATTCTTCTCATTCGTTGCATAATGACGAAAATCACGCAAAGTGACACACAAATGATTTGTAAGAGATTCTTTGCCACTATCCACACGTAATTCATGTTGGGATATTTTATTTATAAGAACTAATTAACATGGTAACTGCAATATATGACTTAGATATAGCAAACGAGACATGCAATCCACCAGAAGATCAATATTAGGAGTACAATGATGTTTGCATACCATGGAAAAAACCAAGGCGAAAGGATGAGGTTGACACCGATTGGAGTCCGAAATGCCAACTCTACTTGTCGTAAACCATGATTCTTTGTGTGAGATGCATTCGTTTTCAAAGGGCAGGCCATCACAACTTCCGCCAGACATTACCAATTTTTACCACGGGGTATTCACACCATGCCACGGTGACACACCCATTTTTGTAATTTTCGTAATACATCTGCATTTCCTCCAATTAAATTACTAACAAGCCCCATGTTGGTGGAAAAATGTCTTCAAATTAGCAAACAAGTCATGAAAATGCGGCTGGAAATCAATACAGGGGCTAATAGTTGATTGTCTGTGGATGAAAATAATTCGAGGCAAAATGATGAAGTCCCAAATTCATTTGTAATGAAAATATGACTGTTCTGCATGGACAAATAGCACACGGTTCGTTCACTAGAACCGTGTGCTTTCTAAACCGCAGCCTATGAAACCTAATGCGCGCAACATGAGTCCTGCTTTCTGATTGGACAAAACCCAAACCACGCGGATCGTGCGTCTGCACCGTAGGATTCACCCAGATCGAACAGCGGTCCTTATACCTCTCGTGAACACACGCTGTTGAAGTTGAGATTTGATTTATATGCAATAAATGCCCCGTAAATGATAAAAAATGCTGAAAAATATCGAACAAGCCCATAAATGCGCCAGAAAATCAAACCTGTCGTATAATTATGATTGACTACCATGGGATAAAATTTGGAGGAGAGGCGATGAACACACCGTCGATTGGAGTTCGATTTGGAACTATGATCCTTCTACTCAGATGCTATGGTTTCCAATTAGCGACCATTGTAGCTTGTGCCAAATTTTACCAAAAATTTTCCACGGTGTCTCGGGATGACGACACGATGACACACCGATTTTGTTGATTTTCTAAGTCCATCTGCATTTCATGTAATTAAATTGCTGGCATTTATTTAGTTGGACACATCTCCCGTCCGGAATGCTTGAAAATTCTTCTCATTCGTTGCACAATGACGAAAATCATGCAAAGTGACACACATATGATTTGTCAGAGATTCTTTGCCACCATCCACACGTAATTCATGTTGGGATATTTTATTTATAAGAACTAATTAACATGGTAACTGCAAAATATGATTTAGATATAGCAAACGAGACATGTAATCCACCAGAAAATCAATATTAGGAGTACAATGATGTTTGTATACCATGGAAAAAACCAAGGCGAAAGGATGAGGTTGACACCGATTGGAGTCCGAAATGCCAACTCTACTTTTCATAAACCATGATCCTTTGTGTGAGATGCATTCGCTTTCAAAGGGCAGGCCATCACAACTTCCGCGAGACATTACCAATTTTTCCCACGGGGTCTTCACACTATGCCACGGTGACACACCCATTTTTATAATTTTCGTAATACATCTGCATTTCCTCCAATTAAATTACTAACAAGCCCCATGTTGGTGGAAAAATGTCTTCAAAGTAGCAAACAAGTCATGAAAATGCGGCCGGAAATCAATACAGGGGCTAATAGTTGATTGTCTGCGGATGAAAATAATTCGAGGCGAAATGATGAAGTCCCAAATTCATTTGAAATGAAAATATGACTGTTCTGCATGGACAAATAGCACACGGTTCGTTCACTAGAACCGTATGCTTTCTAAACCGCGGCCTATGAAACCTAATGCGCGCAATGTGAGTCCTGCTTTCTGATTGGACAAAACCCAAACCATGCGGATCATGCGTCTGCACCGTAGGATTCACCCAGATCGAACGGCGGTCCTTATACCTCTCGTCAACACACTCTGTTGAAGTTGGGATTTGATTTATATGCAATAAATGCCCCATAAATGATAGAAATGGCTTAAATATAGCAGGCGAGCCCAGAAATGCGCCAGAAAATCAATATTAGGGTACAACGATAGCTGCGTACCGTGGGAAAAATTTCGAGACAAAACGATGAGGTCACGTCTACATTTCAAAGTTTTCAGGTTTTCATTTTGAACAGGTTTGTTCCGTGGGCCGCACGACGATCTTTTTTCACCCTTTTCACCAAAGCCACCAACATGCCCCCCTCCCCTCCCCCCAAACCTGCGCCCTCCCCCGTTTTGCTCATCTGTCTGTGTATTCTACCCAAAGTCCATCGACAGCTAGCTCCCTCCCCCTCCCGTCCTCCAGATCCACACCAGAACCCTTTTCGGCGCCGTCGTGCTCAACCCGGCCGTGTACCCGCTTCCCGGCGTCAACCCTACCCTTCACTGCCGCTCCGAACACGCGGCTGCCCACGCCTCGCCATCTTCATTTGCTCGCCAGCCGCCGTCGAGCATATCGATCCTGTACCCTCGCCTCTCCTGTCGGATTTGCAAACAAAAAAAATGGCCAGTTGTTGCCCTTCATCGCGGTGAGGTCTATTATCTTGCGATCCCTTTTCCTATTTGGTTCGGTTTGTCCCCAAAATGATTATAAAATAATGGAAAGCGTATTTATGTTCATCATCTACCTTCTAACATATAAGTTGTATTTGTTCTAATTAGTTATTGTCGAATTACATATCATGTGCGCACGAGTCACACTAAATGAACAGATTAGCAGCGACGACAGTCATACGTCTGGCGATGTATCTTCATCTGAGTCTGAAGCCAACATGTCTGCAACAGATGATCGTGTACCAAGAAATGATGAACGGGATAGAGCTGCCACAATCACCCATCCGGTCAAGAGCCGGAAGAGCGCTCCAAGAAAGCCCACACACCAGCCTAAAGGTGTGTACAAAGTAACTGACATCGATTTGAAGTCTTGGGCTCCAACTAAACCTGATAAAGCACGCACGAGGTTTAGGAGTGTGTGTGGATTTGTTGGCAGGGCAAGGCTCAACATTAATCTGCCGGGGTTTCAAAAGGCTGGTACAGAAACACGGCTGAGGATAGTCCGTGAGATCATGGCGCACTTCAATGTTCCTGGGGAGTAGAGAGAGCGGGTGGAACATGCTGCACTGAAGAAGGCCAGGGATGCTTGAAGAAACTGGAAGCATGTGTTGTACAAGAAGTTCTTGAGTCAAGGCAAGGACCCAATCCCCTCGTACCCCCAAATTACAAAGGAAGATTGGACAGAATTCAAAAGGGTCAGGGCCAGTGAAGAGTTTATTAAGAAGAGTGCCATGCAATCGGAACTTCAGAAGAAGAACACACACACACACACACACCGTATGGGTGTGGCAGGATACTACGGCATGAAACCGATATGGGAGCAGGAGGACAAAGAAGCAGTAGCTCGGGTGGCAAACCGGCCTTTAGTGAAATTAGGCGCACTCGCGCTAGGGACTACTTGCGGGCACGTGCAAAGAGGCATGGAGACGGTTCTTATTACTTTAAAACTCAGCAGACCAAGAACTGTATGATGTGATGGCAAAGGCTTCCAAAAACACTGGAAGGTTGTACAGGAACTCAGGGCCATGTGACATTCTGTCCGAGGCTCTGACTACCAAAGAGCCCCCTGGCCGTGCTAGGGGTATTGGGGTCAATGTCCCACACAAGAGGGCTTTCTCACTAAGCAAAGAAGAGAGGCTCAGCATGAAAAAAGCTAGGAGTGATTATAAGAAGAGAGACTTGCGTGAAAAGATTAAGAGGGACATGTATCTTGTAGTTCGAAAGGAAGTTGAGGAGTCATATATGCAGGAGAAGACACAAATGCTGAGAGATAGCCAGGAGACGCAAGGGGATGTCGGCATGGATGATGCCACTTATTGTATGGCAACACCGCACAAGAGTAGCTGTGCATCAGCTGACCCCAGCGACAATGATGCTGCAACTGGACATGATGGTGCTATATCTGATCTATATGGACAGGGGGAGAGTGAAGGCCGTGCTTACAAATTATGAAGGTACTTTAAAATATGCAACAACGTGGGTTTACAACCCTGACTTTGAAGGGGATCTCTTGTTGGGAAATGTTCCATTGAAGCCAGGTTGTGTGAAGTGCTACGTGACTGAAATAAAGCCTGGATTCAGTGATTTTGCCCTGAAGAATGTCCTTGGGGACCCTGATGAGCAGAGGACCTTGGAAGAAACACGGTTAAATCATATCCAGTGGCCACGGAAAGAAATATACTTCCTGGATGAGACCCCTCCAGCCCCCCCAAAAGCAACCAATGTCGCCCTCGAACCGGTGACTCTCATCTCGCCACAGCAAATCTTGTGTGATTCCCCCGATGAACATACTCTTGGGGATCAGATGCCCGAGGCATCAACCTATCATCAGCCCTACCGACTTCCTGCCATAGAGGCCATGTCATCGTCCCGTCCTGAGCAGCCTGTGGCAAGGCCTACAACTGCTGAAAACGTATCATCGGTTCAGATGCCAGCCACTGAAGCAGAAAGTGCAGACACATTGGCACTGCATGCTCACCAGATAAACCCGACCGAACCGCGTGCTAAGGAGTCTGAATGTCTGGAACCACCTGGTAAGAAGGTCGAAAGTCCAGGACCGCCTGCTAAGCACTCCGAAAGTCAGGAACCACCTGTTGATCAGTCCAGCGGTTCGCAGCCGCCTGATAAGCATACCGATGTGTCGGCACTGCCTGCTCAGCAAACCAACACGTTGTCACAGCCGCATCAACACAGCGACACGTTGGCACCAGCTGCTCAGAAGCCCAGAATAGCTTCAATGGCTGGTCAGCTGTCCGTCGACTCTAGCACTACAGCTCAGCAGTCCGTCACAGCGACATCATCTGTCCAGCAGTCCATCGTACCTTCACACGCTTCTCAGCAACATGTCATTGATGAAACCAGACGTCAAACAAGAAGTGCTTCAGCTAAGAAGACAGAAGTGGTCACGGTTGCACACAGGAAGTTGGGCCTCCAAAGAGCGAGGAGGGATGGGACCAAGAGCCGCCTTCTACAAACAATCATCGACCGTACCCAAATTAACAGTAAGGTTTCTGAAAGGCTGGGTAATCCCGGTTCTGACCACATGTCTGAAGCAGACCTTCAAAAGCAACTTTCTAGTATGGAAGTAGACACATTTGAGAAACGCAAGTACAAACATAGCCAGCCATTCCTTGTTGGCGATTTCTGGGACAAGTGCAGTTCTAGTGCTCGCAAGTTACATAAATATTGCATGGACAGAATGTCGAAAGGAGAAGATACTAACATTGTGGAATTGCACTATGACCAATGGCATTTCTCTCACGTTCCAGGTACCATCAGTGTGGAATTCGAGGACTTTCATCTCTTCTTCAACTTCGATGAGCTTGCTGCCACTCTTGTCAAATGCTTGATGTTGTAAGTACTTCACAAACTCTGATCATCTTCTCCACACAAGGCTGTAAATGACAAAAAGCTAACTGTACTGTATTCCTCTCAGGGGATTCACGACGCAGAGAATAACAAGGGTGCATGCGTATTTCATAGATCCTGATTTAGCAAACAGCGTTTTGTTACAAGATAATGACTCACACACGACTTCCATTGATTTTGTCGCCAAGATCTTGTTCGACTTACAGATAGGAGAATTCTTCATGTGGCCATATCATGAACAGTAAGTATAAATATACAACCACGCATACATTGATCGTCTTTCAGTATTAGACATAGTTCGTACGTTCATGGTTTTCTTAAACTGTAGAGCTCACTGGATCTTGGTGGTCATTGTTCCAAAACTCAACACAGTTTACGACATGGATTCTCTCAGAGAGTCAAATGCGCCTCAGGATCTGAGTCATCTTCAGAATTTCATGGATAGGTATTCAATTCTTTGATGTTAATGTGTTGTGTTCATATCTGGTTCCAGAATTGAGTGTATGAAAATTTATCTTCATTTGCAGTGTATTGTCAAAGAACATGACTTTAGGGGGGTTTTCGACCGCCAACTACCTCTGCAGCACGTGATCGTTTCTCCGGTAAGACAACGAAATCCGTTATTTTCAGAAAATGCTAGTCAGATGTTCAAGTTTCTAAGTAAACCTCTTTCTATTTCTCTCAATAGAAAAAAAAACAACTTACACCGGTTAGGTTGTTCATAACAGGGCAAATACATGACTAATACTGTACAAAAAAATTCAGTGTCCTTAGCAACAACAAGGTACCAGCCTATGTGAATACTACGTTTGTGCACACATGATGAACCTATGCAGACATGGTGAATGTGGTGTCGATGCTGACAGGATAAAACCAGTAAGTCTGCTTCTTAATTACTATCTTCTACTCCACACGTATGTCACATTCTAATCTAAAAGTCATGCAGCTGATCTTGGCACCGATGACTTCTGAACCGCTCGTCGCCGATGAATGGTTGTCTGTTAGGAAATTTATCAGCGCCTTCTTAGTGAAACACTATATCAAGCCCTCTAAAGGCGTCGAATATTTCCGGATTCAAATCTCCTAAAAATAAGTATGCATTCATATAGTGTTATCAGCTAAACATATACACATAGATGCATTATTTTCCATGTGATTATGCCTTCGTATTTCGTACACTATGATTATGTACTGGATATGTCGGTTTAATAGTTGTGGAATTTAGCTAGCATTTTCTCAATTGCATATATTATCGTGAGTTATGATGAATCCTCTGCTTGTGGACACTATTCGTTCAATTGCATATTTTGGCGAATTATGTTGAATGTTCTTCATGTGGACACTATTTGTCGATTGCATATTGTGGCGAATTTTCTATTTGCAGGGTGAATTAAATGCGATATTTTACAATAACCTGGCAATTTCAGCGCACACAGTTCAAGCAACTAAGCATGTGCGGTCCAGAATGGAAAGCACACGCAACTCATAGCGCAACCGCCTGTGATCCACAGGAAAAGCACACGCGATATAATCTAAAACGTCGGTGATACATAAGAAATCGCAAACGGTTTGCAACACTTGTACGTGTGCGTAGGAGCTACTCAATCGTTTGCGATAGCACCATATCTCACACGTGAGCCAACAAGAAACCGTGCCCGATGCAAAGACGATCCCACACGTACATTTTTCGGGAAACGTGTCCGATGATGTTATACATGGTACACGGTTCCTAGAGAAATCTCGTGTGCGATGATGAAGATATCACACACAGTGTCTACAATGGCCCGTGTGGATTAGGTAATGTTTCGCAAACGGTCAAAGGTCAAACTCCGTTTTTTTTCCATGAGCAATTAGACGCGTTTCACTCGTCTTGGACGTGTGTGATTGATCCCAAATCCCACACGTACGCCCAAAAGATTATGTGCGCGATCTGTTCCTGCACCGCACACGATTATATTTGCAGATCATTTGCGTTCGTTGGCCACCATCGCCGACAGGTTTGTGGTGTCGTGTGGGATGGACCCCCCCTATCGCCCACACATGCAAGGCGACCGTTTGGAACTACGTCGCGCAAAGGTGTTAAAAACTGTTTGTATAGCACGTCGTTGCACCAGTGCCATGAACCCCTATCTATTGCCGGCTTATATTGCATAAATGATTGCATAACTCAGGCATCAGGAGTACGAACAAGGAATTCAATCAGGATAGTGCTCGATGATAGATGGCATTACTTGAAGATTCAAAGTGTTTTGCTCAAAAGCACATAAGTTCAAACTACCACCAAAAGTTTTACTTAGCCTATTACAAGCCCTTCAGGGATGATATCAGATACTTAGGCAAAAGTTAAGTTGCTACATGGCTGGGTTGGTCCTGCTTGGTCAAGTCATGAGCCAGCTCTACATATGTCGGCTCGTCCCTCCGCTGTTCATCGGTTCTTGTTTCAGCTAGCTGCTCAGAAGATGGCCCGGATTTGTCTGCCGGCTTGGGGGCTTCCCGTTGTGGCTCATCCGTCTCAGTACCATCTCCACCACTGGTCTCTTTCCTAAAAATCTAATGAAGGGCTTCAAGAGGCTCATCTTCATCAATGCTTGAAGCTCGAGGGGGAACCGGCATGGCAGGAGTACCTGAGCCGGCAGGTGCTGAAGAGGACGAGGGCGCCACCGGGTCATTCTTGCTCTTTAATTCAAATGGCTCCGGCATCTTCAGGAGAACTTTTTTCTTGTTCTCGGCATAATCTGCCTTATACGTTGTCAAATCAATCTCACGAGCAATCTTGCAGGTATGATGTCGGGTCGCCTTCAGAACGGCTTGGTAATCCTCCTTTGTAAATTCTGAACCGTCCACCTTGAATTGTGGGTACCCACCGGCTAAAAGCTCTGGCTTTAGCTCCGGATGGTAAGCCTTGGCCAACATAAGAGCACTGAGCACTCCTTTCCAATAGGCTGATTCACTTTGGATTTTTATCCAAGTTGGCACAACAGATAGTTCCATGAGCACCTCTCCAAGCTGATACTACTATAGGATGGTCCAAAGACGACATATCAATGAGAGACCCTTCAACGAAACTGTGGGCGATGCATGAATAGCAAACATTATAGTTCAAGCTCCGTCGCCAATAATGCAAACTGTGTGCGATGGTGGATCCATCAAATATGATTCAGAAAAAATTATGTATGCATTATGTGGCAAACAGTTGACCAAGATAAACTGTTTACGATGAGCCAAAATAACGCAAATGGTTAACAAAATACAAGTGTGTGCGATGTATGACATACAGTTAACCCTGATAAACTATTTGCGCAGATCCAGCAAAACACAAATGATTGGCCAGATGATTATGTCTGCGATAGACGGCATACAGGTCAGCCAGATGAACTATTTGTGATGACATAAAATAACACAAACAATTACCCAGATCGAGATGTGTGAGATAGACGGTGATAACCCACAAGTATAGGGGATCGTAACAGTCTTCGAGGGAAGTATTTTACCCAAATTTGTTGATTCGACACAAGGGGAGCCAAAGAATATTTATTGGTCTTAGCAGTTGAGTTGTCAATTCAACCACACCAGGGTATCCTTCTGTAGCAAAAGTTTAGTAGCAAAATAGAACATCAAAAGTAACAGTAACAATAGTAGCAGCAATTTCGTAGTGATTGAAATAGTTGCAGTAGCAATAGTAACTTAGCAAGATTCGGTATATGAAAAGCGTAGGCTGACATGGCTTGAGACTGCGTCGGTATTTCCCTAAAGAGGAAGGGATGATGCAGCACAGCGATGATAAGTATTTCCCTCAGTTATGAAACCAAGGTATTGAACCAGTAGGAGGATTACGCAACACTATGTAAACAACACCTGCACACAAAGAACAAATACTTGCAACCCGACGCGGAAGAGAGGTTGTCAATCTCTCCACGGTAAAAAGATAGATCATGTTCTGATAGATAGGATAGATAGATCTCGCAAGAACACAAAATAAAAGAGGCAAATAAAAAGTGCAGCAAGGTATTTTTGGGTTTTTGGAATAATAGATCTGAAAACAAAAGCGGCAAAAAGATAGATCGGAAAGCAATATGTTGGAAAAGTAGACCCGGGGGGCCGTAGGATTCACTAGTGGCTTCTCTCATGAGTATAGCACACGGTGGGTGAACAAATTACTGTTGGGCAATAGAAAATCAAATAATCATGACGATATCCAAGGCGATGATCATTATATAGGCATTACGTCAAAGATTAGTAGACCGAAATGATTATGCATCTACTACTATTACTCCACACATCGACCGCTATCCAGCATGCATCTAGCGTATTAAATTCATGGAAAAACGGAGTAATGCAATAAGAACGGTGACATGATGTAGACAAGATCTATTCATGTAGGAATAGACCCCATCTTGTTATCCTTAATAGCAACGATACATGGGTGCCTCGCTGCCCCTTCTGTCACTCGGAGAGAACACCGCAAGATCGAACCCATCACAAAGCACCTCTTCTTATGGCAAGAAAAATCAATCTAGTTGGCCTAACTACACCAAAGATTCGAAGAAGAAATATGAGGCTATAAGTAATCATGCATATAAGAGATCAAAGAAGACTCAAATAATATTCATGGATAGAAACTGATCATGAACTTAAAATTCATCGGATCCCAACAAACACACCACAAAAATTCATTACATCAAATAGATCTCCAAGAGACCATTGTATTGAGAATCAAAAGAGAGAGAGAAAGCCATCTAGCTACTGCCTACGGACCCGTAGGTCTATGCTGGACTACTCACGCATCATCGGAGAGGCACCAATGAGGATGATGAACCCCTCCGTGATGGTGTTAGATTGGATCTCGCGGTTCTGGAACTTGCGGCGGCTGGATGTATTTTTCGTCGACTCCCCTAGGGTTTCTGGAATATTTGGGTATTTATAGAGCTCAGAGGCGGTGGTTGGGACTCCCGAGGCGTCCACAACCCACCAGGGCGCGCCGGGGGCCTCTGGCGCGCCGTGGTGTCTTGTGGGCTGCCTGGGCCCCCTCTCGGGCACTTCTTTGGCTCTCTGGCTTACTTCTGGTCCAAAAACAATCTCCAAAAAGTTTCATCGCGATTGGACTCCGTTTGGTACTAATATTCTACGAAGTAAAAAACAAGCAAAAAAAAACAGCAACTGGCACTTGGCACTATGTCAATAGGTTAGTCCCAAAAAATGATATAAAGTTGCTATAAAATGATTGTAGAACATCCAAGAATGATAATATAACAACATGGAACAAGCAAAAATTATAGATACGTTGGAGACGTATCATAGGCCATGGATCGGCGATGGATAGATATGGATGACATTCATCATGTAACAGTTACACACTAGAGCGACACGGAACTAGCTCCAATTCATCAATATAATGTAGGCATGTATTCCGTATATAGTCATACGTGCTTGCAATAAGAACTTGTACGACATCTTTTGTCCTACCCTCCCGAGGCAGTGGGGTCCATAAGGAAACTAAGGGATATTAAGGCCTCCATTTAATAGAGAACCGGAACAAAGCATTAACACATGGTGAATACATGAACTCTTCAAACTACGGCAATCACCGGAAAGAATGCCAATTATTGTCACCTTGGGGTATGCGGATCATGAAACGTAATAGGTTCATACAGCTTGCAAGATAGGATCTAAAACACTCTTATATTCATGAAAACATAATAGGTTCAGATCTGAAATCATGGCACTCGGTCCCTAGTGACAAGCATTAAGCATAGCAAAGTCATAGAAACATCAATCTCAGAACATAGTGGATACTAGGGATCAAGCCCTATCAAAATAACTGATTACATGATCAATCTCATCGAATCCCATCACCGTCCAGCAAGCCTACAAAGGAATTACTCACTCACGGTGGTGAGCATCATGGGGAAGTTGATGAACAAGGGTTGGTGATGACGAGGGTGATGAACCCCCCTCTTCGGAGCCCCAAACGGCCTCTAGATCGGCCCTCCCGAGGAAGAACAGGAGGTGGCGGTGGCTCCGTCTCGTGAAACGTGATGAAAAGTTCTCTCCTATTTTTTCTCGAGAATTAGGAATTTGTAGGATTGGAATTAGGGTCTGCGGAGCCACCACGTGGTCCCAAGCCAATACAGCACGCCTGGAGGGGGTGGTCGCGCCCTGTTAGCTTGACACCAACAGGTGGCAGGTCTTCGCTCCAATATTTTTAATATATTCCAGACAAAAATCCCCAAAAAAATTCGTCCAATTCCTAGAACTTTTATTTCTGCACAAAAACAACACCAAGGGTAGTTCTGCTTAAAACAGCGTGAGTCCGGGTTAGTTTCATTCAAATCATGCAAATTAGAGTCTAGAACAAGAGCAAAAGTGTTTGGAAAAGTAGATACGTTTGGGACGTATCAATGGGGAACCTCCTAAAACCCTCGATACTGGTTATGTGCAAAACATAAAATACTACTTTGGTACTCCTGATAAATCCCGTTCCACTCGATAATGGGATACGCTTTGGATCACCAGGAATATTTTAGGCATTATCGCTTGTCTCAAAAAGGGAAACACTTATGATATCAAATTAAAATGTTGTGTTCGTATGCTTGGAATGTGTGCTTGAGATATGATTATACTTGTTGCTCTAAGTTGGAGGCTCCACACCTTCCCTTTCAATGTAAATTTTATGATAATGAAACCTTGGCTTATTATGCTAATGGTGTATATGATTACTATGATGTGGAGCAAATAGAAGAATATGTTGCTTTTTAAGGGTGCTTATGAAATTGCTTCTTTATTTGAAATATATGAAAAGCATGATGATGCCCTTTACAGATCTGGAAATTTTGCCATACTTAAATATTGTTATGAAAACTATGATTCTAATGCTTATATTAATGATCATATTAAGAAAGTCTCCATTGTCCAATAAGTGACAAATATTTTGCAGGAATCTGTGGAAGAAGAAATTGATGAAACTGTGAGCTCATTAGAAGAAAAGATAAGGACGAGAGCGAAGAACAAAAGGAGGAAGAGCGGATTAGCTACCCGTGCCTAATACGTCTCTAACATATCTATAAATTTTGATTGTTTCATGCTATTATATTATCAATCTAGTATGCTTATATGCCATTTTATATTGTTTTTATGGACCAAGCTATTAACTTAGTGCCTAGTGCCAGCTCTTATTTTTTGCATGTTTTTGGTTTTCCAGAAAATCCATACCAAATGAAGTCCAAACACGATAAATATTTTTGACATTTATTCTGGATAAAAAGAGACCATGGAAGCTTCAGAGGAGATCAGACGATACACGAGGGATCGACAAGGCACTGTCCACGCCCTGGGAGGTAGGGCGCACCCAGGTGCCTTGTGGCCCCCCTGTGGCTCCATCTGACCTAATTCCAGCGCTATAAATTCCCATAAATCCAGAAACCCTCAGGGAGTCCCCGAAACAATTTTATCGCTGACGTAAGCCTCTATTCTTCCACAATCCCATTATAAGGCCTTTTCCGGTACTCTGTGAGAGGGTGAATCCATCACAAAGGACGTATTTATCAAGTTTGCTGCCTCCATGATGAAGTGTGAGCAGTTCTACAGGACATACGGGTCCATAACATTAGCTAGAGGCTTTCCCTCTCTTGTTTGATCTTCAATACAATGATCTTGTCTGAGATTAGTCTAATGTAAATTTTTGCAGTGTGTTTGTGGGGCTCCGATGAATTGTGGGTTTATGATAAGATTATTCATTGAAAGTATTTGAGTCTTTTCTGATATTTGTATATGTCTGATTTTATAGCCTTGTATTGCTCTCCGATCTATCTATCTCTTTTGGCCAGTTAGATTGATTTGTCTTTAGTTGGAGAAGTGCTTGGTAGTAGGTTCAATCTTGCGGTGTCCTTACTCTGTGATACGATGATTTGCACGGCACGTATTTGTATTGTTTCTACTAAGGGTAAAATGACGGGGTTCGGACATATTAATTGATCTTACTTTGTCTATATTATGTCATCATGCTTCAAGCATTACTCTATTTGTTATAAACTTAATACATTGTGACGCATGCTAGATAGCAGTCAAGGGGTGGAGTAATAGTAGTAGGTGCAGATGGATGTTGGTTGATACGTCTCCAACGTATCTATAATGTTGATTGTTTCATGCTATTATATTACCAATCTTATATGCTTTATAGGCTATTTTATATTGTTTAGTGCCCAGTGCCAGTTTATGAATTTCCTATTTCTATGTTTCGCAGAGAAACCATACCAAATGAAGTCCAAGCATGATGAAATTTTATGGCGATTTTCTCTGGACTAGAAGAGACTCTAGAAGCTTCAGGGTGGCACCAGACGACGACCGAGGGAGCCAAAAGATCACGTGGCGCGCCCCAGGGGGGAGACGGGTGAGTTTGTGGGCCCCTCGTGGCTCTGGCTGACCTGATTCCATCTCTATATATTCTTTAAATACATACACCATCAGAGCGAGTCCAGAAGTAATTTGATGGCCGCCACAAACCTCTGTTCTTCCTTGATCCCATCTGGAGACCTTTCCGGAGTTTTGCCGGAGGGGGGATCTATCACGTAGGCCATCTTCAACAACCTTGTTGTCTCCGTGATGATGTGTCAGTAGTTCCCCACAGGACCTTGCTACTTCTTGAGCATGCGTTGGTTTCCCTTGAAGAGGAAAGGGTGATGCGGCAAAGTAGATAAGTATTTCCCTCAGTTGTTGAGAACCAAGGTATCAATCCAGTAGGAGATACAAGCAAGTCCCCAATAGATGTACCTACACAAATAATCAAACACTTGCACCCAACGCTATAAAGGGGTTGTCAATCCCTTCACGGTTACTTGCAAGGATGAGATCTGATAGAGATAGATAGATAGGATTGCTAAAACGAAAAGTAAACTAAAAGTAAAAAGATTGCAGCAAAGTATTTTTGGTATTTTTGGTTTATAGATCTAAAAATATATTATGGAAAATAGACCCGGGGGCCATAGGTTTCACTAGAGGCTTCTCTCATGAAGGAAAATAATACGGTGGGTGAACAAATTACTGTCGAGCAATTGATAGAAAAGTGAATAATTATGAAGATATCCAAGGCAATGATTATGCATATAGGCATCACGTCCGTGTCAAGTAGACCGAAACGATTCTGCATCTACTACTATTACTCCACACATCGACCGACTCCTGCCTGCATCTAGAGTATTAAGTTCATGAAGAACAGAGTAACGCATTAGGTAAGATGACATGATGTAGAGGGATAAACTCAAGCAATATGATGAAAACCCCATCTTTTTATCCTCGATGGCAACAATACAATATGTGCCTCGCTACCCCTACTTTGTCACTGGGTGAGGACACCGCAAGATTGAACCCAAAACTAAGCACTTCTCCCATTGCAAGAATTACCAATCTAGTTGGCCAAACCAAACCAATAACTCGAAGAGACTTGCAAAGATATGAAATCATGCATATAAGAATTCAGAGAAGATTCAAATAATATTCATAGATAAGCTGATCATAAACACACAATTCATCGGATCTCGACAAACACACCGCAAAAGAGTATTACATCGGATAGATCTCCATGAAGATCATGAAGAACATGGTATTGAAGAACAAAGAGAGAGAAGAAGCCATCTAGCTACTAGCTATGGACCCGAAGGTCTGTGGTGAACTACTCACGCATCATCAGAGGGGCAATGGAGTTGATGTAGATGCCCTCCGTGATCGAATCCCCCTCCGGCAGATTCCGGAAAAGGCTCCAAGATGGGATCTCACGGGAACAGAGGGTTCCGGCGGCGGAAAAGTATTTTCGTGGCTCTTTTTGGTATCCAGGGAATATTTGGGAATTTATAGGCCGAAGAATAGGGTTAGAAGGGCTGCCGTGGGGCCACAAGCCAGGGGGGCACCCCCCCCCCCCTAGGGCGCGCCCCTGTGGCTTGTCGCCACACGGCGGCTCCCCTGCCTTCATCTCCAAGTCTGGTACATTGCTTCTGGTCCAAGAAAAATCATTCCGAAGATTTTATTCTGTTTGGACTCCGTTTAATATTCCTTATCTGCAATACTCAAAAACAAGGAAAAAACAAAAACTGGCAGTAGACTCTAGATTAATAGGTTAGTCCCAAAAATAATATAAAATAGCATATTAATGCATATAAAACATCCAAAACAGATAATATAATAGCATGGAACAATCAAAATTCATAGATACGTTGGAGATGTATCAGACCTATGGGTCCATAGCAGTAGCTAGATGTCTCTTTCTCTCTCTCCCTCTTCGATCTTCAATACAATGATTTCTTCGGAGACCTACTTGATGTAATTCTTGCGGTGCGTTTATTGGGACCCGGTGACTTGTGGGTTTATGATCAGATTATTCATTGAAATTATTTGAGTCTTTTCTGAGATTTATTTATGCATGATTTTATAGCCTTGTACTTCTCTCTAATCTATCCATATAATTTGGCTAATTAGATTGATTTATCTTCTGTGAGAGAGGTGCTTGGTAGTAGGTTCAATATCGCGGTGTCCTTACTCTATGATAGGATGAGTTGCATGGCACATATTTGTATTTTTGCTACTAAGGGTAAAATGATGGGGTTCGATCATATTCCTTGATTTTACATACATTATGTCACCATGCTTCAAGCATTACTCTGTTTGTTATGAACTTAATACCTCAAGATGCATGATGGATAACAGTCGAGGGGTGGAGTAATAGTAGTAGATTTACTAGGATAAACGGTCTACTTGTCTCGGACATAATGCCTATATATTTTGATCACGCCATGAAGAATCATTATATCCATGCCCTTTTCTATGAATTACTCAAGAATAATTTGTTTACCCACCGTATCATGCTTATGAGAGATATGCCTCTAGTGAACACTATGGCCTCCGGGTCCACTTTTCTTGTTAAATACCAAAAATACAATTACCTTGTTGTTTCATTTACTTTTCAGTTTATTTTATTATCTATCTATCGCTACTAGATTTAATCCCCGCAATCGGTGGGAACAACAGGATTGACTAACATATTGCCTTCGTTGGGTGTGAGCAGTTTCTTTATGTGTGTATAGGCACAATTGACATTATCTGTGTGGTTTCTCATATTGGTTCGATAAACCTTGGTTCTTAACTGAGGGAATATTATCTGCTGCTATACTTCTTCACACCTTCTTCTTCGGGGAAAACCCAACACCTACGCCAAGTAGCAGAAGGATTTTTGGCGTCATTGCCGGGGAGGTTTCACCAAATAACCTAGGTACCTTCACACACATTTATCAATTTGCTGGTTTATTTTCCTTGTATTTTGTTTTATTAGTTTCCTTTATAAAAAAATAAAATGCCAAAAATATTTTGTCTTATTATCTTGCTTTCTATTATGGCTAGTTCTTTGCTTGTTGCTTCTACCCCTGAAAATGAAGTGCTTAAATTTAAGCAACGGGCTGGAGAAAGTTTAAAAGATGCTTGGTTTAGGATTTGTGATGGTCAAATAGATCTACTCGTAAGCAATCTGCCACCGACCTTCTTTTAAACTTTTGTATGGGTGTTACTACTTGGTATAGATTCGTGCTTGACACTATTACTCGAGGATTTTTTTTTATTAGTCACCCTATGGATGTTTTTAATGATATGGAAAATTTACTGGGATTACCACCTATTACTATTAATGAGACGGCATTAACTCTGGAACGCTTATGCAAAGGCTAGATATTTATTGAAAACAAAATGCCCACTATGGAAAAACTTGAAATTTTGGATAAAAAGGTGCATAATCAAGTGACTAATTAAGTTGAGGTCTACGATAGGGAATGCTTTGACAGTAATAAAATAAAATATCCAATTAACGAAAGAGTAGAACGATGCCCCACTAGGATTGATAAGATAGAAAAGGTTATTAATGCTTTGAGTTCTTCTTTTTCCTCTATAAAGTTCAATCCGTAACCTACTATTAGAAAAACATCAGAACTATGTCTGTGTACCAAACATTCCTAAACCTACTAAAAGTTACACATCTAGTGAAGAGAAGGAAGAATTAAAATGATAAATGTTCACCCCAATTTTGTTAAGAAAAAAAAAGAACCTATCTATGATACTCACCTTTTGAACTTTGTACCTAGGAGTGTATTCCATAATAATATGCGTGCTAAACCTCCTAGAAAGTCACATCACCTTATTCAGGAATTGAAAGATGATAAAACATGAAACTACGCATTTTGCCTAGCTAGGGGCATTAAACAATAGCACTTGTTGGGAAGCAATCCAACAATTATCTTTTGTTTTAATTTCTATTTTTGTGAGTCAACATGATTGTTGATACTATAGTTATTATGTTTGTATATTTTCTTTTGATTTTGTGCCAAGTAAAGCCTTTCGATAGTTAAAAAAACATGAGTTGATTTGATCCTATGCAGAAGCAAAAAAAATTATGTCCAATATCTGAATTTTTAGTTTTTACCGAAGCGTGATAAAGTTTTGAAATGCTTACACAGTATTGGGATGCTTACTCAGTTTTTATGTTTTCCTAATTTTTCAGAACTTTCAGAGTTACATAAGTATGGTTTTAGTTAAGATCATTACGTACTGTCATGTTTTAGACGGGTTCTGTTTTTATTGTGTTATGTGCTTATCTTGATGTTTCTATGGATTGTATCGGGGGGTATAAGTCATGGAGATGATAGAATACATTGGACATTATGCAATAACAATTATTAATCTATTTATAATAGTACCTAAGTTAATGGTTTATATATTATACTAATCGATCTCACAAGGTTTTGTTGAGTTTTGTGTGATTGAAGTTTTCAAGTTTTGGGTGATATCACAATGGAGAAAAGAATAAGGAGAAGCAAGACCTTAATCTTGGGGATTCCCAAGGCACCCCGATGTAATATTCAAGGAAGATCCAAGCATCTAAGCTTGGGGATGCCCCGGGAAGGCATCCGCTCTTTCATCTTCAATCTATCAGTAACATCACTTAGAGCTATATTTTTATTCATCACATGATATGTGTTTTTCTTGGAGCATCGTGTGTTCTTGTTTTATTTGTTTGCTTGTTTCCACAATCATTGTTTCCTGATTGCATTTATATCTTTTGAGTTAAGGCAATTGATACTTGTGATCTGCATTGGGTTTTTCGTGAAGAGGAACGGGTAATTGCAACACAAAGTGGGTAAGTATTTCCCTTAGTTATGAAACCAAGGTTTATCAAACCAATAGGAATATTAATCCTCAACCGTCTTCAGTGTCTGCACACAAAAGAGCAAACAACTTGCACCCAACGCGGGCAAGAGGGTTCTCAATCCCCTTGATCTCGTTATTTGCAAGCAAATGAGTTGTGTAGATAACTGTAAATAATTTTAAATTGCAAAATAAAATAAAAGACAAATAAAGGCAGCAAGGTAACAGTAGAGTTTGTGAATTTATAAGTGAATAGAAAAGCGGATAGTTATGCGATTTTCACGGCAATGATCATGTGTATATAGGCATCACGTCCATAAACAAATAGGCCGACTCCTGCCTGCACCTATTACTATTACTCCACTCATCGACCGCTATCCAGCATGCATCTAGAGTATTAAGTAAAACAGAGTAATGCATGGAGAACGATGACATGATGTAGACAAAGTAAACTCAAGCAATATGAATAAACCCCATCGTGTTATCCTTAGTAGCAACAACACAAATACGCAACTTGTCCCCTTCTGTCACTGCGCTATAGAAACTCGTCAGGTTGAACACTACTACAACGCACTTCTCTCTCTGAAGAAAGATCAATCTACTTGGCCAAAGCAAATCAATAGATCGGAGAGAATTACTAAGCTATAATGATTGTGCAAATAAGAATCATAATATTCAGAGGTGACTCAAATACTTTTCATGAATAATCTGAGCATAAACTCACAATTCATCGGATCCCAACAAACGCACCGCACAAAAGGATTACATCAGATAGATCAAAGCGAAGATGCGATGATCATTGTATTGAAGATCAAGAGATAGAGAGATTGCCATCTAGGTACTAGCTATGGACCCGTGGGTCTGTGGTGAACTACTCACACATCATCATGAGGGCAGCAAGGTTGATGAAGAGGCCCTCCGTGATCGATCCCCCCTCCAGCAGGGTGATACGTCTCTAACGTATCTATTATTTTTGCTTGCTCCATGCTGTTATATTATCATACTTGGATGTTTTACAATCACTTTATAGCAATTTTATATCATTTTTTGGGACTAACCTATTGACATAGTGCCAAAGTGCCAGTTGTTGTTTTTGCTTGTTTTTTACTTCGCAGAATATCAGTACCAAACGGAGTCCAATCGCGACGAAACTTTTTGGAGAATTTTTTTGGACCAGAAGACACCCAGTGGGCCGTGGAGGCCACAACCCACCAGGGCGCGCCCAGGGGCCCCCGGCGCGCCCTGATGGGTTGTGCCCTCCACGGGACCCCCTCCATCGCCTCTGACGCCTATAAATACCCAAATATTTAGAAAACCCTAGGGGAGTCGACGAAAAACACATCCAGCCGCCGCAAGTTCCAGAAGCCTCAAGATCCAATCTAACACCATCACGGAGGGGTTCATCTTCTTCATAGGTGCCTCTCCGATGGTGCGTGAGTAGTCCACCATAGACCTACGGGTCCGTAGGCATTAGCTAGATGGCTTCCTCTCTCTCTCTTTTGATTCTCAATACAATGGTCTCTTGGAGATCTATTTGATGTAAACTTTTGCGGTGTGTTTGTTGGGATCCGATGAATTTTGAGTTCATGATCAGTTTCTATCCATGAATATTATTTGAGTCTTCTTTGATCTCTTATATGCATGATTACTTATAGCCTCGTATTTCTTCTTCGAATCTTTGGTTTAGTTAGGCCAACTAGATCGATTTTTCTTGCCATGGGAAGAGGTGCTTTGTGATGGGTTCGATCTTGCGGTGTCCTTTCCAGTGACTGAAGGGGCAGCAAGGCATGCATGTATCGTTTCCATTAAGGATAAAAAGATGGGGTCTATTCCTACATGATAGATCTTGCCTACATCATGTCATCGTTCTTATTGCATTACTTCGTTTTTCCATGAACTTAATACACTAGATGCATGCTGGATAGCGGTCGATGTGTGGAGTAATAGTGGTAGATGCAGGCAGGAGTCGGTCTACTTATCTTGGACGTGATGCCTATATAATGATCATTGCCTTGGATATCGTCATGATTATTTGATCTTCTATCAATTGCCCAACAGTAATTTGTTCACCCACCGTGTGCTATACTCATGAGAGAAGCCACTAGTGAAACCTACGGCCCCCGGGTCTAGTTTTCCAACATATTGCTTTCCAATCTATCTTTTTGCCTCTTTGTTGTCAATCCCCTTGATCTCGTTATTTGCAAGCAAATGAGTTGTGTAGATAATTGTAAATAATTTTAAATTGCAAAATAAAATAAAAGACAAATAAATGCAGCAAGGTAATAGTAGAGTTTGTGAATTTATAAGTGAATAGACCCGGGGGCCATAGTTTTCCCTAGCGGCGTCTCTCATGTAGGCAACATACGGTGGGTAACAAATTACTATTGGGCAATTGATAGAAAAGCGGATAGTTATGCCATTTTCATGGCAATGATCTTGTGTATATAGGCATCACGTCCATAAACAAATAGGCCGACTCCTACCTGCACCTATTACTATTACTCCACTCATCGACTGCTATCCAGCATGCATCTAGAGTATTAAGTAAAACAGGGTAATGCATGGAGAACGATGACATGATGTAGACAAAGTAAACTCAAGCAATATGAATAAACCCCATCGTGTTATCCTTAGTAGCAACAACACAAAGACGCAACTTGTCCCCTTCTGTCACTGGGATATAGAAACTCGTCAGGTTGAACATACTACAACGAACCTCTATCTCTCTGAAGAAATATCAATCTACTTGGCCAAAGCAAATCAATAAATCGGAGAGAATTACAAAGCTATAATGATCTTGCAAATAAGAATCATAATATTCAGAGGTGACTCAAATACTCTTCATTAATAATCTGAACATAAACCCACAATTCATCGGATCCCAATAAACGCACTGCACAAAAGGATTACATCGGATAGATCAAAGCGAAGATGCGATGATCATTGTATTGAAGATCAAGAGATAGAGAGATTGCCATCTAGGTACTAGCTATGGACCCGTAGGTCTGTGGTGAACTACTCACACATCATCATGAGGGCAGCAAGGTTGATGAAGAGGCCCTCCGTGATCGATCCCCCCTCTGGCAGGGTGCCGGAACGGAGCTCCAGATGGCCTCCCGACGGAACAAAGACTTGCGGTGGCGTAAGAAGAGTTTGGGGACTACCTCGAGGGTTTTCACGATATATGAGAATTTCTAGGCTAGAGAACGAGGTCGGGGGAGCCGCCAGGGGCCCACAAGCCATCAGGGTGCTCCCTTAGGGCGCACCCTGTTGGCTTGTGGGGCCCTCGTGTGGCTCCCGGCTTCCTTCTGAATCTCCCAGGTCTTCTTTTGGTCCAGAAAAAATCATCAAAAAGTTTCGTGGCAATTGGACTTCGTTTGGTACTGTAAACCTGAAAAGTGAAAAACATGCAGAAAACAGCAACTGGCACTGGGCACTGGGTCAATAGGTTAGTGCTCAAAAATATTATAAATTGGTAAATAAAGACCCAAAAAGTATCCTAGAATGATAATATATCAACATGGAACAATCAAAAATTATAGATACGTTGGAGACGTATCAAGCATCCCCAAGCTTAATTCCTGCTCGTCCTCGAGTAGGTAAATGATAAAAACAGAATTTTTGATGTGACATGCTACCCATTATGTAATCTTTTGCATGTATGCTCATTGAGAAACGATGAACTAACAAATATTAACATAGCAATACTTATAAGCATAAGAAACAAAATCATTAATCTTTCAAAGTATACGATACTCAAAGAATGTTTACCCCCATTCATCTTATTATATTGCTGGTATACTGCTTCATCCCTTCCTCTTCGGGGAAAACCCAATACCTATGCCAAGTAGCATCGGTCTACTTGTAATGGACGTGATGCCTATATATTGATCATGCCATGAAGAAGAATCATAACTACGTGATAGTCTATCAATTGCACAACAGTAATTCCTTTAACCACCGTTGCTATGCTTATGAAAGAGATGCCTCAACTGAACCTATGGCCCCCGGGGACGTTCACTTTATATTTACTAAAACTCTAAAAAATACTTGCTACAATTTATTTACTTTTATTTTCCTCCTTATTTATCTATCTACCACTATCAGTTTTAATCCTTGCAATTGACGAGTACAAGGGGATTGACAACCCTCTTGCCTTCGTTGGGCGCAAGATTTTGCTTTGTGTGTGTGCAGGTACCGCTTACTTTCTTTGTGTGGTGTCTCCTACTGTTCCGATAAACCTTGGTAACTAACTGAGGGAAATACTATCTGCTACTATACTAGATCACCATTTCTCTTTGGGGAAATCCCAACGCCTATCACAAGTAGTAGTGCCCACCTTCTAGTGAGAGTAACTCTTTAACTCATACATTGTATAAATTCCCTTCGTTCTTACCAGAGGATGAATGATATGATAACTGCTATGATCCCTTGGATTCATTTGAAATATCCCTTTTTGATGAACTTGATGCTTGCTATGATTATGACCATGATGCCAATATGAATTATGCTTATGGAAATGAACTTCTATAATTCCTTATGTTAAAAATGAAATTGTTTCTATTGCATTCACACATGATAGTCTGATTATCGTTGTGAATTCTCTCAACTACACTATATCAAAAAATTTGTTCTTATTAAGGATTATATTAATGGGTTGTCATTTATCATTGCACATGATGATTTTGATGGATATAATATGCATGTGCTTGATGCTCCTACTTGCAATTATTATGAGAGAGGAAGCACATCTCCACCTCTCTATGTTTCTAATGCGGTAAAATTGCAAGAAACTGCTTATACTATGTATTGGCCTTTATTATGCATGAGTGAATTGTTCTTTTACTACATATGCCAATGCATAGGAACAGAGTTAGACTTTGTTGTTACATGATATATGTTACTTTGTGCTCACTACTAAATTATAAATCATTGTTAATTAAAATTGGCTTTGATATACCTTGGGATCCTGGTGGATCAATTACTTCATCACTTTATGCCTAGCTTAATGGCTTTAAAGACAACGCTGCCTGCGAGTGAGGGATCACTAGAAGAGTGTCTAGAGGGGGGGGGTGAATAGACTACTAGCAGGAATTTAAAACCTAACCTTTTCCCAAGTTAATTGGTTGGCAGATTTTAACAATTATAACAAGTCAAGCACACCCTACACATGCATGTCTATGAGTATAGCTGCGGAAAGTAAAGACATTGCACATGAAGTAAAGAGTTGAGATAGGGAGATCAAATGCATGAGGGACACGAAGATTTTTCCCGTGGTTCCGATAGGTGGTGCTATCGTACGTCCACACTTATGGAGTCTTCAACCCACGGAGGGTAACGGTCGCGAGAGTCCACGGAGGGCTCCACCCATAAGGGTCCACGAAGTAGCAACCTTGACTATTCCATAACGGCTTCTGTCCACGAAGGACTAGCCTCACTATGACTAGTCATCAAGAAAGAATACCCACGTAAATCTGGAAAAATCATCAACTATAACTAGACCATAGGAATTTCCACCGAGACTCTTGTAAGCATTGGGACCAAAAAGATCCATGTGAAGTAACTCGAGTGGTCTCCTAGTAGTCATGATATTCTTAACGGGATGACTTCCACCTACTTGATTTCTAGCTTGACAAGCACTACAAAGTCTATCTTTGTCAAAGATAACATCTTTAACACCAAGTATATGATCACCTTTGATAAGCTTGTCTAGATTACGCATGCCAACATGTCCTAGTCTTCTATGCCAAAGCCAACCTTTAGAAGATTTTGCAATAAGACAAGTACGAGGTTTGGATCTCTTAGTGAAATCGACAATGTATAGATCACCTCTATGGAAACCGGTAAAGACCATGTTATGATTGTCTTGACGAAACACTTGGCAATCTATTTTCGTGAATAGCACATTAAAACCAAAGTCGGCAAGTCTCGATACGGAAAGAAGATTGTAGCCAAGAGATTCAACAAGCATAACATTTTGAATAGAGCTATCATGGGATATGGCCACCTTACCAAGACCAAGTACCTTACCCTTGGAGTTGTCTCCAAACGTTACGTACCTTCGCGGTCCATGGTTTGGTGTGATCTCCTCAAACATTTCTCTATCTCCGGTCATATGATCGGTGCATCTGCTATCGAGAATCCATTCTTTTCCTCCGGACATGTAATCCTTGAAGTTTGCCATAAGACTTAGATTCTTCATGATCTTCTCATACTCGATGTCGAATAACTCATCTTCATCATAATAGCCATGTTCCACATTGTCATCATCAAGTGGGAAATCCTCGTCACAAAGAACAAGAGATTCGTTAGGATTGTGATCATGACAATGTTCAAAGTTATGAATTCGAATGGCTTCAACAATGATGTTGCTGATAGTTATGACATCTCCTTTAGCACGCATGAGGTCTCTAAGCTCAAATAGATAGTCATCAAAATTGGGATCACTAGGCGTCATTTTGTGAAAGGCAATAGTTTTATGAAGAATTTCATCAAGATTACTCAATGAATAACTTGGATATCATTTCTCCAAGTCATTCCACAAAGTATAAGCACATTCAAAATTCTTCATTTGATTAAGCACATTTCTAGGCAATTCTCTAACGATGAGATTAACAGTTCTAAGATTGCACAGCATATCAATTTCCTCTTCATGTGTGGGATGTAAAGGATCAACGGGAGGTACATAGGGGCTCTTAACATATTTGCTCAATTGAAATTCATTAAATAGCTCAAGCATCAAGCTTTTCCATTGACTATAGTACTCTCCATCAAGAATAGGCACTCTACAACTCAAACTCCCTATACTAGACACATCCATCTTCCTCCACGGTGATTAAACCGAAGCAATGGAGACCAAAGCTCTGATACCAATTGAGGGATCACTAGAAGAGTGTCTAGAGGGGGGTGAATAGACTACTAGCAGGAATTTAAAACCTAACCTTTTCCCAAGTTAATTGCTTGGAAGATTTTAACAATTATAGCAAGTCAAGCACACCCTACACATGCATGTCTACGAGTATAGCAGCGGAAAGTAAAGACAATGCACATGAAGTAAAGAGTTGAGATAGGGAGATCAAACGCATGAGGGACACAAAGATTTTTCCCATGGTTCCGATAGGTGGTGCTATCGTACGTCCACGTTTATGGAGTCTTCAACCCACGGAGGGTAACGGTCGCGAGAGTCCACGGAGGGCTCCACCCATAAGGGTCCACGAAGTAGCAACCTTGACTATTCCATAACGGCTTCTGTCCACGAAGGACTAGCCTCACTATGGGTAGATCTTCACGAAGTAGGCGATCTCCTTGCCCTTACAAACTTCTTGGTTCAACTCTACAACACGAAGTAGGAGGCTCCCAAGCGACACCTAACCAATCTAGGAGGCACCACCCTCCAAAAGGTAATAGGCTCGGTAATGTCGATGAACTCCTTGCTCTTGTGCTTCAAGATGATAGACTCCTCAACACACAATCACTCTCTCACAGATTTGGCTATGGTGGAAGAGATTGATTTGGTGGAAAGCAACTTGGGGAGGCTAGAGATCAAGATTCATATGGATGGAGTGGAATAGCTTGATCTCAACACAAGGGTAGGTGGCTCTCTCTCAGAAAATATGATGGGGCAAGTATGGAATAGTTCTGAGTGCTTCACTTTCGAGTGGGGGGTGGTGAAGGGGTATATATAGGCATCCCCAAAAATCCAACCGTTACACCTAAAGTGACCAACTTGGTGACACCGATGTGTTAATCTCGGTGGTACCGAAGTGACCAAAAGGTGAGAACTTTTGAATCTCGGTGAGACCGATATATAATTATCGGTGGTACCGATCAGGTGACCAACGGTCAGATTGCGCAAACTCGGTGACGTCGATTTTCACATCTCGGTGGTACCGATTCTTGACCAAGGCTTACCAGAGAGTTGGTCTAGAAACTCGGTGGCGCCGACTCACAATTCTCGGTGGTACCGATTCTTGTGAATGGCTATCCAGAGAGTTGGTCCAGAAACTCGGTGAGACCGACTGGCAAAAACTCAGTGGTACCGAAGACTGAAAATAGCTAAACAGAGAGTTGGCAACCTAAACTCGGTGGCACCGAAGTGGGATCGGTTGCACCGATGTGCTAGGGTTTGGCATGGGTCTGTCTGAGTTTAGGAATCGGTGGCACCGAGTGGAAAGTGTTGGTTGCACCGATTTTGGATATTTGACTTTGGACAGACTTTTGTGGAAGAGCTTGTGGGTGTTTTTGGTGACTATCACTTGTGCACGTATGAGCATTTTGTTCACCAACAGTACCTTACCCCCTTTTAATAGTATTGGCTTTCCTATGGACTCAAAGTGATTTCTCACAAAGTAAAATGTAGAATCCTCTTGCTTGAAGCTTTGCCAATCTATTTCCTTGCATCTTGAGGTTATCCACAATCTCCATAATCCTTTTGCCAACCCTCTCTGTGGACTTTATTTGAAATACACTGGGTAAAAGTATTAGTCCAAGAGACAATGTATGTTGTCATGAATTATCAAAACCACCAAGGGAGCATGTTGTGCTTTCAATCTCCCCCTTTTTGGTAATTGATGACAACATACAATCAAAGCTTCAAATAGAGATATGCATGGATATAATGAAGACTCTGAGAGACACATGACTTTGATTTGCTCCCCCTAAATGTGTGCAGTCCTTTAAAGGATAGTTGCTTTGGAATGCATGGACACACATATAGTAGAAGGGATATAATGAGTCATGTGTATCTTGGCTATATGCATCAAATATATATATGAGTGAGGTGTATCCTTGTTCAAGACTTCACTCTTGCAAACAATATGTGCAAGAAGCAAGAGATCATCTTGATCAAGGATACGATGCATATACTTACCTTGAGTTCTTGAGCATTCTAGTAGTAGAGATACACTTGAGAAAACAATGTTAGGAAACACAAGAGTATTCTACCAATCAAAAGGCAATAGAGCTCAATAGTACCAAGATATGGAGAACATATAGAAGATAGTATCCTTAAGATTGATATGTCTCCAAGATCATTTAGAACTTTCTCTCCTTAGATATGAAAATAGTAGATCATCCTCTCCCCCTGAATCTTAGCATGTAGATATTGGTATTGGATAGCGTGAGAAAATTCTAAGATGAGTAGTCAAATGCAGTAAAACATATTTTCTTCCAAACATATTTTTCTCCCCCTACTTTGGTATTCTCACCTTGTCTATATAAGTGTAAGCTTTGATATTCTCCCCCTTGATTGAATCTCCCCCTTTGCATAAGCATGTATCTCCCCCTTCAGCACTGAAGCTTTGGTATTTCTCCCCCTTTGGCATTAATTTCCAAAAAGGTCATATACAGGGTCAGACACAGGGATCATTGCTTAAAAGGGATCCTTGAGAACAAGGGCCATTGAATGTAGGGATCATAGAAATGAAAACTGAGGGAGTTATTGAAAATAATTTCTCCTCTTTGGCTGATCTGAGAGCTTGTAAAACGTATCCTCCTTTGAGTTAGGGATCCTTGAAAGAGATTTCTCCCCCTTTTTTTACGAAGGGATCATCGAGGAATTGAAAATATCACAATAGAATTTCTAAGAAAACAAGGATTTGCAGTTTTGAACACAACTGAGAGAAGAAATCAAATCAGTGGCTCCGAGACAAACAAGTCGGTGGTACCGAGATACTGTAATGCAGCTCATCTGCTAATTCGGTAGAACCGAGTTATTGGTATCGGCGGCTCCGAGGCTAAAACCGAAACTTGGCAATGTTTGAGAAACTTGCAAATAGATTTAGAAAACTTGTAACAAAGTGTCAAAAGAAATTTTCGAAGAAAATGCAAAAGACTTTACAAAAGGATATCAACTAGAGAAGATTTGAGTGGTTCCAAGAAATCTTGCAAATAGAGAATGAACCACACAAGATTCTTAACTAGATGATGGGCGGTGACTAGGTCACCTATATTAGAGTATGTTGACTTAGGAGCCAAGCAAGAATACTTGATCAAAGGTCATACTCAACGTTAAGCTCAAAATGGGGTTACCATTTTTCGATTTAGCATTTTAATGTCTTCATATCACTTGAGTTGCTTTACCTCATGTCTTGGAGTAAAGCCTTTTCAAGGATATGAGTACATACCTTTGAGTGATGTTGATGACGTGGCTTGTAGGTGAACTTGTTGAGGATGCTCGAGGTTGATGAAGATCATCTTGAGTTGGGAGCAATCCTTCTCGTTTTAGTACACTTGTCACCTACATAGGTTAGTCAAGCAAGGAAGAACATGATATGACACGATACCAATTGTGAGATACAAATATGTGTCAAGGATATGTATTTGTTGTCTTCTTCCTTCCATCATCAAGAGAGCTTGTGGATACTTGGTCATGACAAGATTGCTTATGATTGGTGTTGATGGCAATCTTGTGGAATGAAGTTCTTCCAAGTACCTACAAAAGGTTAGATGCAATACAAGGGAGCATAGAATTCCATGGTATAAGATAACATGTCAAGAGTATCATGGAAGCATCATGTAAGCTCATGCCCTTGCATGCATTAGAGTGAGCTTAGCTCAAGTTTGAAGCATCAATGATGTTCAACTCACTCCTCAAGTGACAAAATGTTTTCTCATCAAGTGGCTTAGTAAAGATATCGGCCAATTGCTTGTTAGTGCGAACATGCTTAAGATCAATATCTTCTTTGGCAACATGATCACGAATGAAATGATGTCTAACTTGAATATGTTTAGTTCGAGAATGTTGCACAGGATTATGACCAATTTTAATAGCACTTTCGTTGTCACAAAGTAATGGAACATTTTTAACATGGATTCCATAATCCTTAAGCGTTTGTGTCATCCATAGTAATTGTGCACAACACGATCCGGCAGCAATATACTCAGCTTCGGCAGTAGATAGAGATACCGAGTTTTGTTTCTTGGAGGACCAAGACACAAGAGATCTACCCAAAAATTGACAAGTACCCGAGGTGGATTTTCAATCAACCTTGTCACCGGCATAGTCCGAATAGGAATAGCCAACACGGTTAAAGGAAGATCCCTTGGGGTACCAAACGCCAAAGTTTGGTGTTTGTATCAAATATCTCACAATACGTTTCACGGCCAAAAGATGACACTCTTTAGGTGCAGCTTGATATCTAGCACACATGCAAACACTAAGCATAATATCGGGATGGGAGGCACATAGATATAGCAATGAACCAATCATAGATCGATAGACTTTTTGATCAACCGGTTCATCCTCCTTGGTAAGATCAACATGTCCACTAGTAGGCATAGGAGTTTTAATACCTTTGCACTCTTGCATGTTGAACTTCCTGATCAAGTCCTTGGTAATATTAGTTTGAGAGATGAAAGTTCCTTCTCTTGTTTGCTTGATTTGATAACCAAGAAAGAATTTCAGCTCACACATCATGGACATCTCATACTTCTCGGACATCAACCTTCCAAATCTTTCACTAAATTGTGGGTTAGTAGATCCAAAGATAATATCATCCACATAGATTTGGCACACAAATAATTCACCATTAACTCTCTTAGTGAATAAGGTTGCATCAATTTTGCCAATTTCAAAACCCTTTTCAATGAGAAGCTTCGTTAAGCATTTGTACCAAGCACGAGGGGCTTGTTTAAGACCATAAAGAGCTTTACGAAGCTTGTAAACATGATTAGGTTTCTTAGGATTCACAAAACCAGGTGGTTGCTTAACATAAACTTCTTCTTCAATCTCACCATTTAAAAAGGCACTTTTAATGTCCATTTGATAAAGCGTGATATCATGGTGATTAGCATAAGCAAGAAGAATGCGAATAGCTTCAAGTCTAGCGACGGGGGAATAGGTCTCACCGTAGTCCATGCATTCGACTTGCGTATATCCTTGGGCTACGAGACATGCCTTGTTGCGTACGACTTGACCGTCTTTGTCTTGTTTGTTCTGAAACACCCATTTGGTTCCGATGATGTTGTGCTCATCCTTGGGCTTCTCCACGAGTGTCCACACTTCGTTCCTCTCGAAGTTGTGAAGCTCTTCATGCATTGCGTTCACCCAATCCGGGTCTTCAAGAGCTTGTTCTACCTTAAAGGGTTCAATGCTAGAGATGAAAGAATAATGCTCACAAAAGTTAGCTAGGCGAGTTTTAGAGCGAGTGATTCTCCCGGTTTGTATGTCACCAAAGATTTTGTTTAGAGGATGGTTCTTGGTCACTCTTGCTCGAACTCGGGGTAGCTTAGGCTTGTTGGATGGTGGAGATTCTTCTTCATCATCATCATCTCCTTATCTTCGTTGTTGTTGAAGGTGTCGTTCCCTTGAGGTGGTGGTGAAGGAGGTTGTGGTGGATCTTCATGATGTACTTCCTCTTATTTATCATCTTGTCGTGTACCGCTTGTGGATGCCTCCATGTCGTGTTGAGGTTCACTTCGACGTGAAGTAGGGGCTTCCACTTGAGTTGACGAAGTACTTTCCTTCACCTCCATGGGACGAATCTTGCCGATGGACAACTCTTGGATAGCTTCCGAAGGGTCCTTATCACCTACATCATTTGGCAATTGTTCGACTTGCGAACCACTAGACTCATCAAACTTCACATCTACCGTCTCTTCAACTTTTCGAGTAAAGTTGTTGTAGACATGGTAAGTGTGAGAGTTTGATCCGTAACCGAGTAGGAATCCTTCATGAGATTTAGGAGCAAATTTAGTACGATGATGCTTATCAAGAATGTAGCACTTTGAACCGAATATCCGAAAGTATCCAACTTGGGGTTTGTTACCGATGAGTAGCTCGTATGCCGTTTTACCGAGAAGCTTGTGCAAGTAGAGTCGGTTTGTGGCATGACATGCTGTTTCCACGGCTTCTGCCCAAAAGTGTCTTGGCGTCTTGTATTCGTCAACCATCGTTCTTGCCATCTCAATAAGAGTTCGGTTCTTCCTCTCAACAACTCCATTTTGTTGAGGCGTGTACGTAGCCGAGAACTCATGTGAGACACCCTCTTCGTCAAGAAAGGTATCCACATGGGTGTTCTTGAACTCCGATCCGTTATGGCTCCGAACCTTCTTGATCTTCACTTCAAACTGATTTTGTGCTTTGCGAACGAAGTTCTTGAAGATCTTTTGTACCTGCGACTTGTCATCAAGAAAGAATACCCACGTAAATTTGGAAAAATCATCAACTATAACTAGTCCATAGGAATTTCCACCGAGACTCTTGTAAGCATTGGGACCAAAAAGATCCATGTGAAGTAACTCGAGTGGTCTCCTAGTAGTCATGATATTCTTAACGGGATGACTTCCACCTACTTGATTTCTAGCTTGACAAGCACTACAAAGTCTATCTTTGTCAAAGATAACATCTTTAACACCAAGTATATGATCACCTTTGATAAGCTTGTCTAGATTACGCATGCCAACATGTCCTAGTCTTCTATGCCAAAGCCAACCTTTAGAAGATTTTGCAATAAGACAAGTACGAGGTTTGGATCTCTTAGTGAAATCGACAATGTATAGATCACCTCTATGGAAACCGGTAAAGACCATGTTATGATTGTCTTGACGAAACACTTGGCAATCTATTTTCGTGAATAGCACATTAAAACCAAAGTCGGCAAGTCTCGATGCAGAAAGAAGATTGTAGCCAAGAGATTCAACAAGCATAACATTTTGAATAGAGCTATCATGGGATATGGCCACCTTACCAAGACCAAGTACCTTACCCTTGGAGTTGTCTCCAAACGTTACGTACCTTCACGGTCCATGGTTTGGTGTGATCTCTTTAAACATTTCTCTATCTACGGTCATATGATCGGTGCATCCGCTATCGAGAATCCATTCTTTTCCTCCGGACATGTAATCCTTGAAGTTTGCCATAAGACTTAGATTCTTCATGATCTTCTCATACTCGATGTCGAACAACTCATCTTCATCATAATAGCCATGTTCCACATTGTCATCATCAAGTGGGAAATCCTCGTCACAAAGAACAAGAGATTCGTTAGGATTGTGATCATGACAATGTTCAAACTTATGAATTCGAATGGCTTCAACAATGATGTTGCTGATAGTTATGACATCTCCTTTAGCACGCATGTGGTCTCTAAGCTCAAATAGATAGTCATCAAAATTGGGATCACTAGGCGTCATTTTGTGAAAGGCAATAGTTTTATGAAGAATTTCATCAAGATTACTCAATGAATAACTTGGATATCGTTTCTCCAAGTCATTCCACAAAGTATAAGCACATTCAAAATTCTTCATTTGATTAAGCACATTTATAGGCAATGCTCTAACGATGAGATTAACAGTTCTAAGATTGCATAGCATATCAATTTTCTCTTCATGTGTGGGATGTAAAGGATCAACGGGAGGTACATAGGGGCTCTTAACATATTTGCTCAATTGAAATTCATTAAATAGCTCAAGCATCAAGGTTTTCCATTGACTATAGTACTCTCCATCAAGAATAGGCACTCTACAACTCAAACTCCCTATACTAGACACATCCATCTTCCTCCACGGTGATTAAACCGAAGCAATGGAGACCAAAGCTCTGATACCAATTGAGGGATCACTAGAAGAGTGTCTAGAGGGGGGTGAATAGACTACTAGCAGGAATTTAAAACCTAACCTTTTCCCAAGTTAATTGCTTGGAAGATTTTGACAATTATAGCAAGTCAAGCACACCCTACACATGCATGTCTACGAGTATAGCAGCGGAAAGTAAAGACATTGCACATGAAGTAAAGAGTTGAGATAGGGAGATCAAACGCATGAGGGACACAAAGATTTTTCCCGTGGTTCCGATAGGTGGTGCTATCGTACGTCCACGTTTATGGAGTCTTCAACCCACGGAGGGTAACGGTCGCGAGAGTCCACGGAGGGCTCCACCCATAAGGGTCCACGAAGTAGCAACCTTGACTATTCCATAACGGCTTCTGTCCACGACGGACTAGCCTCACTATGGGTAGATCTTCACGAAGTAGGCGATCTCCTTGCCCTTACAAACTTCTTGGTTCAACTCTACAACACGAAGTAGGAGGCTCCCAAGCGACACCTAACCAATCTAGGAGGCACCACCCTCCAAAAGGTAATAGGCTCGGTAATGTCGATGAACTCCTTGCTCTTGTGCTTCAAGATGATAGACTCCTCAACACACAATCACTCTCTCACAGATTTGGCTATGGTGGAAGAGATTGATTTGGTGGAAAGCAACTTGGGGAGGCTAGAGATCAAGATTCATATGGATGGAGTGGAATAGCTTGATCTCAACACAAGGGTAGGTGGCTCTCTCTCAGAAAATATGATGGGGCAAGTATGGAATAGTTCTGAGTGCTTCACTTTCGAGTGGGGGGTGGTGAAGGGGTATATATAGGCATCCCCAAAAATCCAACCGTTACACCTAAAGTGACCAACTCGGTGACACCGATGTGTTAATCTCGGTGGTACCGAAGTGACCAAAAGGTGAGAACTTTTGAATCTCGGTGAGACCGATATATAATTCTCGGTGGTACCGATCAGGTGACCAACGGTCAGATTGCACAAACTCGGTGACATCGATTTTCACATCTCGGTGGTACCGATTCTTGACCAAGGCTTACCAGAGAGTTGGTCCAGAAACTCGGTGGCGCCGACTCACAATTCTCGGTGGTACCGATTCTTGTGAATGGCTATCCAGAGAGTTGGTCCAGAAACTCGGTGAGACCGACTGGCAAAAACTCGGTGGTACCGAAGACTGAAAATAGCTAAACAGAGAGTTGGCAACCTAAACTCGGTGGCACCGAAGTGGGATCAGTTGCACCGATGTGCTAGGGTTTGGCATGGGTCTGTCTGAGTTTAGGAATCGGTGGCACCGAGTGGAAAGTGTTGGTTGCACCGATTTTGGATATTTGACTTTGGACAGACTTTTGTGGAAGAGCTTGTGGGTGTTTTTGGTGACTATCACTTGTGCACGTATGAGCATTTTGTTCACCAACAGTACCTTACCCCCTTTTAATAGTATTGGCTTTCCTATGGACTCAAAGTGATTTCTCACAAAGTAAAATGTAGAGTCCTCTTGCTTGAAGCTTTGCCAATCTATTTCCTTGCATCTTGGGGTTATCCACAATCTCCATAATCCTTTTGCCAACCCTCTCTGTGGACTTTATCTGAAATACACTGGGTAAAAGTATTAGTCCAAGAGACAATGTATGTTGTCATGAATTATCAAAACCACCAAGGGAGCATGTTGTGCTTTCAGCGAGACAATCTAGAAGTTCTAGAGAGTCCTTTTGTTATGATGTGTGCTTTTATTATTCTGGAAAAATAAATAATAAAGTGGGGAACTTAACAAAAATTCAAAAAGAAAGGTGAAAGTGAGACAGATGAGCAATGTGGAGGTGGGGGCTAGCCTTGAACTTTGTTCATGCCCATGGAAACTTTGTGAATCTTTAATCACAGAAATTTTTGAGAAAAAATAGGTATCCCCTTGTACAAATCCATTGTATTATAAAAATAATGTGTCAAGATTTACCTTTAGGGTGTGGTGGGGGTGGCACAGGCCATAGCAGGCCATGCCTACATGGCAGACGTGCTCGGGCGTGTCCTGGCCTCCCATATCCGTCCCAGATATGAGTCGGATATGGGAAGTGCCAGTCAGTCCGGGCGTTTAGGCCGGATAAGGTTAGCCTAGTTGGTGGTGTTTTTTTGGTCCGGACAATGAACAGGCAGCCCGTCCGAACGTTTATAGCGAGTATGGGGTCCGGTTCTAGATGCTCTAGGGCATCTCCAAAGCGTACCCTCAAACCACATGCAACTGCTCAGACTGCGCGGTCCGGACGTGTTTAGTCATCCAACGCGGGCATGTATTGGTGCGCTGAGCAGTCTGGGCATACTTTTTGCAGTAAACATGAGACAAACTGGGGGGCTTTGCGGGAGTCCAGACAACAGCTACGTAGGACTCCGACACCCCCGACCCACCCGAAACCCCACCCAAAACCCCTCCCTGACTGAGGGAGTCCTGGTTTAAGGGGTCCTCGGGAGGCCGACCTATCTATTATGGGCCGGACTGTATGGGCCGTTCGTCGGACATTGGACTGATGGAAGACCCAGACTCCAGAAAGGAAGCTTCTAGAATCGTGGCATATCCTCCACGTTTAAGGTAGTGAATAGGCATGTTTATCCCCTGGACGTGTAACCGACCATATGTAAACCCTAGGGACCCCCGGCGTCTATATAAGCCGGAGGGTTTTAGGTTGTAGACCAACAGAACTCATCTAGGGTTTAGCTACTTGATCTCGAGGTAGATCAACTCTGTAATCCTCATATCATCAATATAATCAAGCAGGACGTAGGGTATTACCTCCATAGGAGGGCCCGAACCTGGGTAAAACCTTGTCCCCTTCGTCTCTTGTTACCATCGATCCAAGTCTCACAGCTCGGGACCCCCTACCCGAGATCCGCCGGTTTTGACACCGACATTGGTGCTTTCATTGAGAGTTCCGCTGTGATCGCCAGAAGGAATCGATGGCCCGCCTAGTCATCAACGAAGAGGTCCGCAATCCGGGCACTTTTGTCCTTGGACAGATCTTTGCTTTCGGCAGCATTGTGCTGCACGCCGACCCGACCGGCCATCTAGGCCGCGTCGGAAGTTTCGCCCCTGATCAAGAGGTCAGATTCGGGAACTTAGAGTTCTCCATAGACTCTCGAGGCGACCTATCTCTAACCGGGCTCGTAGTCTTGCCTGCCACGCCCGAAGACTTTGAGGCTTTAACCCCAGATCCATCTTTCGGCTCTGCCCACGGGATCTACCCCGGCGAGGGCCAGACTTCCAGTCCGGATCAGGTCATGGTGCCCGACGTCCGGACATCCGTTCTTGCCAAACACTCTCCCTGCGCGGACACATCGGAGTTTCACTCCGGAAGCTCCGGGCAGACCAGCCCGATCGAGCTCTCGATACTCAACGAGGCTCTAGATCGGATCTCGTCGATGAAGATTACCGACGACCCAAACCCGATCTGTTCTCAGATCGGGTACCAGACGGGTCAGGATGGATTTTTCGTCCCACCCACCACCCACTTGATAGCCACTATCGAGGATCTAACCGACATGCTTGATTATGCTTCCGAGGAAGCAGAGTACATGGATGAGGAGGATCACGCTCCCACCCCCGCTAAGACTGGGCAATGGACGGCCACCTCCACATATGACATCTACATGGTGGACACTCTGAAAAATGACGGCGACAAATCGGATGAAGCGCCATCAAGACACCGAAAGCCGCATAAACGGTCAAAAGGAAAAAGGGGCGAAAATCTATCGATGGCACCGGAAACGGAGATACCCCGAAGGACATCGGCGGCCCCGAAATCCCCGAACACCCGTTAGAGGGTCAGGAGAGACCCGAAGACCGCTGCAACCCCGATGATCCAGACGATCCCGAGGACGACGACTACCTCTGCTCTATCGAGGGGGAGGACAATGCGAAGGCCGATGACTTCGCCATTCCCGACAATCCTGCAGATCAGGAATTGTTCAGGCAACAGCTCATATCCACGGCCCGCAGCCTGAAAGCAAAAGAACGGCAGCTCAAATCCGAACAAGATGACCTCAACGACCGATGGACAAGAGTCCTCTCAGCCGAGGAAGGATACGGCACAGGTCTATCAGACCAACCTAAGAGCTACCCACGCAGAAGGCTGCTGCCACAATTCGACGACGAGCTTACTGATACACCGTCTCCCAAGCATACCCCCATACGACAAGCCAGACCGCCCTCCTCGAGGACGAGACAGGACGGCTGATGATACTGGCTATAGGCCGACGATACCCTGTAGACGGGGAAAGGAGCCAATAGAGCCCGATGACAGGTTCGACCTGCGACACGACCTGGACCATAGAGCAGGTCGTACGCGATCCATCTACGGATCCAGAGGGTACTCACCCGATAAACGGGAAGGGTACCGACCTTGGTTCGACCGCGACAATGAAGATCGGGAACGAACCCGAGCTAGGACAGACACCGATCACCGGCGCGTCATAGCTCGGGTCAGAGGCGCCGCCCACCCACTGTGCTTCACGGACGAGGTGATGCGGCACCAGTTCCCGGAAGGGTTTAAGCCCGTAAACATAGAGCAATACGATGGGACAACTGACCCAACCGTATGGATCGAGGATTTCCTCCTCCACATCCACATGGCACGAGGAGATGACCTCCACGCCATCAAGTACTTACCCCTGAAGCTCAAGGGGCCAGCTCGGCACTGGTTAAATAGCCTCCCCGAAAACTCCATTGGGAGTTGGGAGGACCTAGAAGAAGCATTCCGATCTAACTTCCAGGGCACTTATGTCCGGCCGCCGGACTCCTCCGATCTAAGCAATGTCGTCCAGAAGCCAGGAGAGTCCGCGCGGCTATTCTAGAATCGTTTCTTGACCAAGAAAAACCAGATCGTGGACTGCCCGGACGCCGAAGCTATAGCCTCTTTCAGGCACAATATTCGGGATGAATGGCTAGCTCGTCAGCTCGGCCAGGACAAACCAAGGACAATGTCCGCCCTCACATCACTCATGACCCGCTTTTGCGCGGGCGAGGATAACTGGCTAGCTAGACGTAGCCATAACCCCGAAGACCCCGGAACCTCTGAAGTTCGGGATGGAAACGGGAAACCGAAGCGCAATAAGAACAAGCGCCGGCACAATAATAGTGATGCCGATGACACGGCTGTTAACGCCGGCTTCCGCAATTCCCGACCTGGGCAGCGGAAGAAGCCTCCTAAAGGCAAAAATGACAGACCCACCCCGCTGGACAAGATCCTAGAGAGGCCTTGCCAGATCCACGGCACTCAAGAGAAGCCCGCCAACCACACCAACCGAACTGTTGGGTCTTCAAACAGGCCGGCAAGCTCGCAACCAAGGACCAAGGCAAGAGCCCATGCAGCGAGGACGAGGATGAGCCTCGTGGTCCGATCGGTGGCGGACAGAAGAAATTCCCTCCAGAGGTAAAGACAGTAAACATGATCTACGCCACTCATATACCCAAAAAGGAGAGGAAGCGCGCCCTTCGAGATGTCTATGCCATAGAGCCTGTAGCCCCGAAGTATAACCCATGGTCGGCATACCCGATCACTTTCAATCGACGCGACCATCCGACCAGTATCCGTCACGGGGGTTCGGCCGCACTCGTCCTAGACCCGATCATAGATGGGTACCACCTCACTAAAGTCCTCATGGACGGTGGAAGTAGCCTCAATCTGATTTACTCAGATACGGTGAAAAAGATGGGCATAGATCCGTCAAGGATCAAGCCCAGCAACACTACCTTCAAAGGAGTGATCCCAGGCGTTGAAGCCCGGTGCACAGGCTCCGTAAGCCTGGAAGTTGTGTTCGGCTCGCCCGATAACTTTCAAAGCGAGGACTTGATCTTCGACATCGTACCTTTCCACAGCGGCTATCACGCCCTGCTCGGCCGTACAGCGTTCGCTCGCTTTAACGCCGTCCCACACTACGCATACCTCAAGCTCAAGATGTCCGGCCCTAGGGGGGTCATTACTATTAATGGCAACACAGAGCGCTCCCTCCGAACTGAGGAACATGCGTTGGCCCTGGCGGCCGAATTCCATTACACCGATGATTGGCAAGCGCCGACATCCGCCGTAAAGGCACCCAAAGCTGGGAAACGAGCTCGATCTCAATCCGAAGTACCAGAGCCTTCCTCTCTCCATAAATAGGGACTCGCTCCCCATCGCACGGCCCTAGAACCGGCAAAGTACGTGTCAAGGAGGCACAACTTCGCGCTCAAAATTCCATGGGCAGCGATGGGGAATAACTATTAGAAGGTAGGTGTTCGGCTGGACCGAACTATTACCGTCAAACACGTCCTCGGACATACTATAGGTACCATAAAGTGCCTACTAAAGGCGTCAAGCTCATCCATACTTCGGCGACTTCTCAAGACTTTTTCTTCAAGGTCCGTTCGCCGAACAAACAAAGCCCATTAAGGCATACACCTCCTTAGGTGACGCAGGAGCGGATAAGCGACAGGGCACATCAAGGACGTGAGGTCATCCATCGAAGGCCCTTGGTACAGCCCCTCCTGTAAAGTTTATATTTCATTTATCACATACCTGTAAACAGTTGCATCGGCAATTTGAATAATAAGAGTTGTTGAGTAAAATACAGATATATCATCATTATCTCTTTGCTGTCCCTTTTCGGAACACTCTCTGTTTTTCTCCCTCTTCTCGCGAACCTGTTTGGTATACTTTACAATGCAACCGGCTAATAGACCGGGGGCTCGACCTTAAAAATCGCCCTAATCACAACTGATTCAGTGTTCGGCGTCTTGGAATTCCGCTGTATATGCATTGGTTCCGAACTATGTCTTGGGTCAATAGTTGGGTTGCCCGGCTCCTATGCTTGCCCCTTTATGTTCCGCTCGTTCGGCTAAAAGGGCAAAGGGAGCACCGCTGTGATTGTGCTTCCGGCTAGTCTGGTTAAGCGCCTCAGCGGAGAAAGCCGAAAACTGACTGTCATGGTATGCGAGAACCGGTCTGCGAATCCGAGCTTAACTAAATCTCGTCAGAGGTTATTCTGTGTCATACGATGGGTTTGGTGTTAGTACAAACCAGGTGATATAGGCTTTGGCCGCGGTTCATCCGAACATCACAAACGCATGGGGGCTAGTCATCAGCCCCCGCACTCCTTTCTCGCGCCCCTACGGCTAAGTGAAAGCAATAAAGCATTATGGTCTGATTGCCTTGTCCGCCTCACACTTCCGCCTTCGGGTACCGATAGCTCAGCTAAGGGTCATAGTGCGATTGGCAGAGACACCTCACGTAGTATCTACGTGGGGGCTGAAGCCGACGACTCGCAGCTTTCAATTTCAACGGCCAGACAGGAGTTATAAAGGATACAAAACATATAAGACATGATAAACCATGCATTTTGAATATATACGCGTTAACAAGTCTTCGGACATATTACAACGCCTTTACTCATACACGTTTTCTCTAGAGCATTGCGCCTCTATTGCCCGAGCACCCTCCATTACTCCGGAGAAGTACAGCTCGGGGCGCCTATGCCCCTTTCCAGGAGGTGGAGGAGCGGTGGCTATCTTCATTGGATCCAGCCCCGGCCAGTGCACCTTGGCCTTCGCAAAGGTTATCCGAGCTCCCTCGATGCAGGAAGATCGCCTTAGCGCATCGATCCGGGGTGAGGCAGCGCTCAGCTTCTGCACTAGGCTGAAGTAGCTGCCCGGCAACGGCTCGTCGGGCCATAGCCGGATGCAGAGATCCTTCATGGCTGGCTCCGCCATCCGGTGTAGCTCCATCAGCTACTTCAGCTGCTCAACAAGGAGAGGAGAGCGCTCGGGGGCTTCAAACTGCGCCCAGAACAACCGAGCTTCATCTCCTTCTCCCCGCGAACCATAGAACTGGTTCGCGTCCGTTGTGCTCTTCTAGAGGTCCGAGCAGGCGCCTGAGGAACGCCATACTTGGGTAAGCAACTCGAACTTGTGATCCCCGTAGACACACTGCAATAAATACGGCTTACCATCCATTATAGCCTTGGCCTGGCTGACTTGCTCTTCAAAAGACCGCCTATCCACCCGCTCCTTTTGGAGATTGGTTTTCATGGTGGATAGTTTGGCGGCTTGATCCTTGCCTTTCCTCTCAAGGTCCTCGCACTTCTGGCCGGCGTCCTTGAGCTCCTGCTGGATTTCCTCCACCCGAGCCTGGTGCTTGTCGCTGGTGGCTCTCAAGGCGGACAGTGCGGCCGCCGCCTCTTTGGCCGCCGCCTTCTCAACCGAAGCCTCCTGCTTCGCTTTCTCAAGCTCGGCCTTTAGCTTCTCAATTTCTTTCGCCGAGGCTGCGTAAGCATTAAACGCATATTAAAAGTACTGCGTTAATAGTACGGTTATGAAGCAGTTGGATATTCTAGTCCAGCTTGCCTTGCGCCTCGTCGAATCTCTTATTTAGAGCTTCGAGCTCATCTTCGGAGCTCTTGAGCTTCCGGTTTAGCTCGTCAAGCTCGGCAGCATTAGCAGCCGCCGCCGATGACGAAGCCTGTACCAAACAAAATCATATCAAGTTACATGGGTTCACACCTTCCGAACTATCATACAAAATGATCCTATGTCCGGTCCTCTTAAAGGTTGTGGGAACATTCCGAACACATATTGTCCTATACATAGTTCGGATAAAGATCTATGATTGACCCCCAGGTAAGTTTTTCAAACTCACCTGGGGCTCGGGGGCTGCCATGTATACAATAGTAACTCAAAGAAATTAATATTTCGCAAATAGAGCATTACTTGGCTCACCTGAAAGCCCGTTAGGAGACTGTTGAAGGCCTCCTTCAGTCTGCTGTCTATGGACTGAATGCTCTGCAATACCGCACCCATAAGGGTGCGGTGCTCCCCGGAGATGGAGGCACTTGACAGAGCCTCCCCCATAGCTGGCCATCCTTGAGTCGATGGCGCTGGCAGAGGTCGGTTAGCCCGATCTCCAGCCGGGGATTGAATCGGTACCTCCGGAGGCATGGTGCGCTTCGGAGACGGCCTTGGAGGTGACTGGACGTCTTCTCGTCTGGTCTCCTCAGTATCCGGGAGGGGCGGGTCCCCCCGGTCTTCGGCAGCCGAGGCATCAGCCTCGACCATGACATCGTCGCCCCCACCACCGGTGTTCGGCTCCAAAGGAGCCTGCTGGGACGACACCTCCATGGCGTCCTTCGCGGCGTCCTAAGGGGAGGGGTGCGACACATTCCCGCTCTCCGCTAGTTCGGCGGGCGGGATCTCCCCGTCCGAGTCTTGATCGGTGGGGAGAACGTGTGGCGGACTGCGAATCAATAAGCATTCACATGTTAGTGGTATTCGAAACCTAGCACTAATAGCTCGGAAAGGTCTTCGGATCTGTACCTTCGAGGTGGGTGCTTGACCCTGAGGTTCCTTCGCGGAACCCTCTCGAAGTCCTCGGACTCAGTGTCCGAGTCCGAGCTGTCACCGGACAGGGCGACCTATGTTCGGCGCGCTTTCTTCGGGGCGGGGGGATCTAAGTCCTCCGGGGCGTCCGATGACGCTACCCTCTTTCCAGCGAGGAGGGAGTCGCCTCCCTCCTCACCCTCGTGCTCCGCCTCTTGATTCGAGGAGGCGTGGGTTTCTTCGGACACAGCCTCTGGCTGGTCCCTGTTGCGCAGGCCTGCTCGGCCTGTCTTCTTCTTCTCCTTCTTCTCTGGCGCCTTATAAGGCGCCACGACGAGCATCTCCAACAGTAGCGGAGACTTGGGGTCTTCGGGCTGTGGAGCCGGACACTTGATGCCCGTCACTTTGCTCAACCATTCCTGTGAAAGGTGATCGGAAAATGCTTAGACTATTTCTAGGAAGACAGAGCCGATCAAATAAAACTATGCTATACCTCGGGTGGGGGCTTGATGGCACTCAAGCCCTTGTCCTCCTTCTTGCCCGGCCACTTCTCCTGCGCTTTGAACAGCGCCTTCCATAATTTCTCCCGAGTGGTGCGGAAGAGCTGACGGATCGTAGGATCTTCGTCAGTCCGGTAAGTCCACGTGGGAGAGGCCCGGCGCTGGCAGGGGAGGATACGTCGTCGGAGCATAATCTGGACCACGCTGGCCAGATCGATGTTTTCTTTTATCAAGGAGGCGACGCCCCTCTGCAGGTCCTCCACCTCGGTATCCAACCCCCAATCAAGGCCCTTTCGGACCCATGAGGTCAATCTGGTCGGGGGGGCGGATCTGAATTCGGCAGGAACAGTTCCGCCCTCCTCCCTTGGCTCGGTGATGTAAAACCACTCTTTTTGCCAGGTCTTGATGGTGTCGATGAAGGTGTCGGATGGCCATACTGCACGCGGAAGCTTGCCGATGACTGCCCCGCCGCAGTCCGCATGTGCGCCTGCGACACACTTCGGCTTGATGTTGAAGATCTTGAGCCACAGGCCGAAGTGTGGCTCGACCCGCAGGAACGCTTCGCAGACGATGATGAAGGCCGATATATGCATGAAAGAGTTCGGCGGGAGGTCGTGGAAGTTGAGGCCGTAGAAGAACATGAGGCCCCTCACGAAGGGGTGGAGCGGGAAGCTCAGTCCTCGGATGAAATGAGGAAGGAAGACCACCCTCTCGTCTGGTTTGGGGGTGGGGATCACTTGGCCCTCCTCTGCGGCGCGGTGGAAGACATTGGCGGGGAGGTAGCCGGCCTCCTTGAGGTCCCGGATGTCCTGGTCTGTGACCGAAGAAGCCTCCCACTTGCCGTTGGAGCCGGAGCTGGCCATGGCTAAGCTCGGAGGAGGAAGAATGGAAAACCTAGATCTGGGCTCTGGAAGCTCGGGAGATGGGGGAAGCAGGGATGCGAATGGGAAGTGCGGATAAGCCTTGGGGTTTTCTCCCCCTTTTATTGAGCTTGCTGCCGGTTAGCCTCCCTCCACGGCGCCGTGAATCTCTCCGCTTCCCAAGACGTGCGTGCCGTTATACACGCGTGATTAAAACATATCCCGTATAAAACGGGGCACAATCTGTGCATTGATGGATCGTGCTATTGGAAACGGCCTCGAACCGCGAATCGAGTCTTTACGACTGGTTCGGTGGTCGTGGTGGGCCATGACTTTTCGTCTGAAAGGTTGTCAGGGGTCGCTATTTACCCCCTGACGTTTGGCCTTCAGGGCCGGTGACTCATGGTGTTCGGACGATCTATGATCGGAAAAGCTACACGTCGTCGGAGGCCGAACTACCTCGGCCGATCACTATGTGGAGGAAGGAACTCGCCTCGCAAGCTGAAGACTTTGATCACATGAAGCAGCTAAAGCTAGGACTCTTGGCGTTGGAGGCTAGTTCGGGGGCTACTGAGGGAGTCCTGGTTTAAGGGGTCCTCGGGAGGCTGACCTATCTATTATGGGCCGGACTGTATGGGCCGTTCGCCGGACATTGGACTGATGGAAGACCCAGACTCCAGAAAGGAAGCTTCTAGAATCGTGGCGTATCCTCCACGTTTAAGGTAGTGAATAGGCATGTTTATCCCCTCGACGTGTAACCGACCATATGTAAACCCTAGGGACCCCCGGCGTCTATATAAGCCGGAGGGTTTTAGGTTGTAGACCAACAGAACTCATCTAGGGTTTAGCTACTTGATCTCGAGGTAGATCAACTCTGTAATCCTCATATCATCAATATAATCAAGCAGGACGTAGGGTATTACCTCCATAGGAGGGCCCGAACCTGGGTAAAACCTTGTCCCCTTCGTCTCTTGTTACCATCGATCCAAGTCTCACAGCTCGGGACCCCCTACCCGAGATCCGCCGGTTTTGACACCGACACTGACGCCGCACCTTCATCCTCTCATTCTCTCTCCTCTCTTGCCGCTCCACCAGGGCCACCACGCCACACCCCTGCCGGAACTCGACGAGTCCATCACCTCCAATGTTGCACCCGCGCTCCATGCCGCTTCACCTTCGTCGCCGTTCCTCAACTCTCCTCCGACCGCCATGCATGGACCACCCGCTCCTATGATGCTTACCATGCCCGGCAATGTTTGGTAACTTGCCTGAGCTATTTTTTTGTCCCTTCATCTTTGAAGCAATGGGTTCGGATATGAAGTACACATACGAGCACTATGTTTAGTTGTCCGACGAGGAGGAATACATGGATGCGATGATGCAGGCAGTGCTCGCAGACGCGGAGTGTGAAATGGAGCATGTTCAGTGCTCGCAGACGCGAAGTGTGCAATGGAGCATGTTCTCAATTTCAAGGGATCAATCCAGGGCCATTGAGTGCTCAACCGTAACCGGGCGCGTGGCTTGACGCTAATGGACGACTACTTTGCCCCGGATGCCCTCTTCGCTGACAATTTTGCCGGCGCTTCTAGATGCGAAAAAATGTCTTTGCGGAATCTACTACTCTAACAAGATACACAACTCGGGTAAATCATGCTTTCGTTTTGCAAGGAAAGTGAAAGGAAAGAGGGAAAGAGAAAGACTAGGCAATATGGTATCAATGAAATCACTGTTTTTTCACCTTGTAATATGTCCGGTTGCATTCCAAAGATGAATCAGACCAGGAGATAGATAAGCGCTATGCCAAACACATGGAATAAGAATTTGAAAAGTAATGATCTACTTTATGGATCCATAGATAGATTCACTTGTGAAGCTATGGGATGGGACAATCTCTATCATGGCGTCCGGTCCTTTAATGACTACTTCCTCTTGAAGAAAGACATCGTGGGAAGGATTGGTTTCCTTGGTTAGCAGAAGTGCACGACCGCTGATTCGTGGGACGAGTACCTACGGATGTCCGAGAGCACATGCGGAGATGCCATGATCAGGTTTGCAACTGTCATGGTCGAGGTGTTTGGACCTCAGTACCTGAGAGAACCAATTGTGGAAGACACCGTGAGGCTGTTGGCAATCTCGGAAGCAAGAGGGTGGCCAGGTTTGCTCGGATGTCTTGACTGCATGCATTTGAAATGGAAGAATTGCCCGAAGGCTTTACAAGGGCAGTATCAGGGTCATGTTAAGACGCCCACCATCATTCTTGAAGCAGTTGCATCACATGGTCTTTAGATTTGTCATGCTTTCTTTGGCATGCCCAAGTCTCACAATGACATCAATATGCTACAACGATCATCATTGTTTGCGAAGCTAACTGAAGAAAAAGCTCCTCCTTGCCACTATACTATCAATGGGCATGAGTACAACATGGGCTAGTATCTAGTTGACGGTATCTATCTTCCGTGGGATACCTTTGTCAACATCATCTCTAACCCAGTTGGCTAGAAAAAGTCTCACTTTGCCCAAAGACAAGAAGCACCTAGAAATAACGTTGAGAGGGCATTTGGACTTATTCAGACACGTTTTGCCTTTGTTCGTGGACCTCCTAAACAATGGGATCTGAAGACCTTGTGAGAGATGATGACCAGTTGTGTAATCATGCACAACATGATCGTGGAGGATGGGGGTAAGGATGTTGTTACAGGTCTTGAGTTTGAGAACATGAGTGATCCTATCGAACTTCCTGACCAAAATCCGACCAAATTTGAAGAGTTTGTTCAAATGCATCAACAAAGTCGGTATTGAGCAACTCACGAGCAACTGAAGTAAGATCTGATTAAGCATCTGCGGGTCGTTAAGAGGACGACAATGTTGGAGTGTAATATTTAAACTTTTTTACTAAGAACTACCGTTGCATTTGAACATTTAAATTATTTTAGACTATATATGTGGCTATTTGAACGTGCGGATCTTTAAAAAATTGGGTTGTATATATGCGGGCGACGTTGAACGATCGTCTTCCGCATTCGTATCCACGGACTGATGTCTTTGTTTTCAGACAGATACCGAACTAAATTTACGGGTCAGCATTGGAGATATCCTTAGCCACCGTCGCATCTTTTTCTCGTCCAGGACCCAAGACGCAGACCCCCGCAAAAAAAAAAAAAGACCCAAGACGCAGAGACCAATGTTAGAACCAGTGGGCGTGTGAGATCTCACACATACATCATCATCGTGTGACATCCTCCACATCGACGGCGTTCATTCGTCGAGAATTCGGAGCCCCCAACGGGCCGAGCACGTAATCGCTTGACCTTTTCCCCTCGAGGCGCTGCCGCCGTGGTCACGCCTCTGACCCATCAACCCGACCCAAACCCGAGATACAGCCAGCATTAAACAAAAAGCAGCCCAGTCCAGAGGCCGGTTTTCTCCGCACGGCAAGCCACCCCCGCTCTGCCTCACCTCAAGTCGTCGTCATCGATCGGACCCAGCTTCCAACCATCCGACTCCCTCACTCCGTCCGCGCAATTAAGAGATGAGATCTCCCCCCTCTCGCGCGCGCTCCCGTGCTCCATCGCCCCGTTTCCTTCCGTTTCCGCCCGCCCCCCGGAAAGCTCCAGAAAACCGGTGCGCCGGCGCGTCGCCCCTCCCCTGTCTATAACCCCCCTGCCGCGCGATCGCGCAATGGACCCGCAGTCGCAACCGCCAGCAGCCGACGACGACTCTGACGCGATGCCGAGGGAGCAGCAGCAGAGGGAGGAGGCGCCGCCGGGCTACGTGCCGCCGATGAGCCCCGAGGACGTGGCGGCCGTCGAGGCGCTCCTCGGGTACGAGTTCAAGGACAAGGCCCTGGTCAGCGAGGCCCTCACGCACGGCTCCTTCTACCTGCCCTACCGCTCCGGCGACTCCACCTACGAGCGCCTCGAGTACCTGGGCGACGCCGTGCTCACCTGCCTCGTGTCCCGGGAGGTCTTCCGCACCTACCGGGACCTCCCGCCGGGCCCGCTCACGCGCCTCCGCGCCGCCAACGTCGACAAGGAGAAGCTCGCGCGCGTCGCCGTCGACCACGGCATCCACCGCTTCCTCCGCCACAAGGCGCCCAAGCTCGAGGAACAGGTTACTACTAACTACCAGTCTGCTACTACTACTCTACTAATTTTAGTACTGGAGCCTACCTTTCCCGTGCGTGCGTGCGTTGCGCCATGTTCCCTGTTCATGAGAGGGACATGTCAAAACTGACCTTTTCAACTCGCTGGGCCCCTTTGTGCTTTGTGGTGTGTCATTTTGGTGAAATCTTTTGTTTCCGTGCTGCTTATTCTTGGATACACATCTTGTCTAGTCTTATTGTAAGTACTACTTTCTTCGTCCCATAATATAAGAGCATTTTTTACACTAGTAATAATAGTGTCAAAAACGCTTTTATATTATGGGACGGAGAGAGTAGTAACTAGTTCAAAAGTAAACCAAACTTGATCATCTTTAGAAACTAACCAAACTTGATCCTACATGTACATATAAGTGGTGCTAGGCTGTACGGTCTAGTAGACTAGTAGCATACATGTTCATGGAGTGGTCACTCAAGAGTGTGCCCACCATGGATCTCAGATTGAAAAGTGTGCAAGCTTTTTATTATTCTCCTCCTATGATTCAAACGGCATTTGTAATTCTCTGCCGTGTTCAAGGGTATGATCCCTTGTTATATGCGTATGCTGTAATTTTGGGTGAAAGGGAACCATCTCTTTCTGTCCCCATGTCCTATCTTACTATCTTGTCAAAGCACCGGTCTGCGGTTCAAAGGTTCTACCAAGGTGATACTTTTCCAAAAGATTCAATTGGCATGTACAATTCTAGGTTACCCAACTGTCCATTTGGATCAAGGCGGGAAAACCTCGAACTCATGATATTTTCTTGTTTAAACATTTTCAAATGGTTGTTGTTTAAGGAAAGTAGTCAAAAGTATAAGTATGTGGATTAAATTCCACGGTAACGGTAGAGAAAACTCGCTATCTTGTCATTTTGTTTCTAATAAAATGGTTGTTGTTTTTAGGGGAGCCGTAAAAGCACAAATGTGTCGTTTCGACTCCACCTCATTATGTCCATTTACGTTACCTTTTCACAGGATTTCATACAAATGTATCGTTTCGACTCCACCTCATTATGTCCACTTGAAAAAAATAGTTTTTTGCTTATGTCGGCTAATCAAGTTGTTTATGCACCAGAGTTAGTTCTAAACAATTGTGTAACCACACCCACTTCTAAGGTATTGTGTTAGTTTTTTTGTAGTTGTAGCCTTTCTTATGCTTTGTATCTGCGACTAATACCTATTGGTTGTCGCACGAAGAGAAGAACGATGAAAACGTCTTTTTTATGTAATTAAGATGTTGACATGCTGCAAAGCCACCTATGATTGATGTGATGCCTCCTGTGCTTTGGCGTTTGCAGATTGCTGATTTTGTGAAAGAATTGTGTCAGTATGAATATCACTCGAATGGGCTACTGGATGCTCCAAAAGTGCTATCTGACATTGTGGAATCTCTTATTGGTGCCATATATCTTGACTCTGAGTACAATCAAGAACTAGTTTGGCAGGTAAATGTCTCTCTCTGAATTGTGAAATCTTGGCTTTTATTCCTCACTGTAGTTTGGTAATGTAATGTTTCTTTCTCTGATGATAGGTTTTTCAAAATTTGGCTGATCCACTTATTAGCCTTGAGACATTAGGGAAGCATCTCGTAAGCGAGCTATTAGAGTTTGGCCAAAAGACTGGTCGAATCGTGGATATCTCTAAAGATGGGTGGGTTAAGGATACGAAGGTTGATGTATTTGTTGACGGTGTGCTGGTTGCAAGCGCGACTTATGCTCAAAAGAAGGAGATAGCTTCCAACCGCGCCGCGAAGGCTGCTCTAGACAAACTGAAGGAGATGTCGGAGCAATCCGATGTTCAATCAGCCCCAGGAGAAGCTCCTGAGCCGTTGGATGGATTGGATCGTGCTGGAGCTTTGGAGCTCCAGTGAAATGCTGAGACATTGTCAGCGCAACAAATGGTTTTGCCTGTTTGTAGTTCGATTGAACTTTTCCATTAGATGTGTGTTGTTAAGCTGCGTTATGAGCCTGTAAATATTTATATGCAAATCAATATGATTATTGTGCCCCTGTGGGCGTTGAGAGCAAGGTGCTGGTTCACACCCTGAAATTGATTGAAACAATTTCAACAATGCGATGCAAACAGTCGCCATTTTTGTCTTTTTTTTTGTCTGTTTGGGTCGGCCGAGCAGATGCGCGTGCCCAATTTTGAATTTCGGTCTGTCGATGCGCCTAACGTGGCCGATGCACTAGTCCGCGTGGTCTTAGAAAAACTAAATAGGCATAAATACTTAAATTTAAAACATGCAAATTAATATAACATAATTACTCCCTCCATTTTTAAATACAAGTCTTTTTAGACATTTCAATAGGGGACTACATACGAAGCAAAATGAGTGAATCTACACTCTAAAATATGTCTATATACATTCGTATGTAATTCGATAGTGAAATCTCTAAAAAGACTTATATTTAGGAACGAAGGGAGTATACATTAAAACGCCGAACAAAGTCCACTTCAAACATAATTAAACACTAATAAAAACTTAAGAAAAAAGCAGTCTCCCAGCGGCCCAACCGCCCCAACCCGCAGCCCTCATCGTCGGAGCAGGTGAGGTCAAAGAACGTCGGCGACGCAGCCCATGGAAAGGCATGTTGGTAGGCCGTCAACGCCACCTGCTCATGCCTCTGTTGCTGCGGCGGCTCTACTGCACGGCGCACGCACTCCCGCCACTCCTCCTCCTCCCGTGCCCAACGTTGAGGGCGCTCCTCCTCCTCTCGCTCCAGCTGCAGACGTCGCTCCCCGTCAGCATGCTCCTCGGTTAGCGTGCGGCTCCTCCACTGCGCGAGGTAGGCCATCTCCTGCTCCTCTGTCACGCCCAGCCACACGGTCGGCGCATTGACCCACTCCCGCAGGACGTCCTGCCACCGGTACTTATCTATAGCGGCTGGTGGTGTGGGTGTGGGCTCCTGCTTTGGTTCCGCTAGTGTAGGTGGTGGTGGTGGAAGGTAGACGCAGTCCATCGCTACCGAGAGCTGGAGCGCCTCGTCGAGGCCAGGCCAGCGGGCGTCCTCCTCGCGCTTGAACTCCTCGAGGGTGTGCTGGTAGGCCTCCTCCAATGTGGCCAGGTACGCCGCCTCGGCCTTTTGCGCCACCACTGGGGGCAGCGGTGCAAAGCCGGGGTCGATCTGGGCGGCGCGTGGTGGTGCATGTCATGCTTGGTGGTGAACCAAACGTCCCAGTTGGGGAAGTCTGGCGCATATACCGGGTCGCGACACTGCTCCGACGTGAGGAGAGCACGCCGCTTGCGGATCTCCTCTACGTACGCCCGCTCGGACTACGGCATGGCTGGCACCGGAATGTTGTGTGGGTCGAGGTGTCAGCCGTGCTGGAGATTGACATCCAACCAGGTAGGGGCACACGATACTCCTAGTGGTGATGTGCGCTGCACCGGGATGTACAGTTTGTCCCGTTGCCGACAATCCCGCCCCTCCCTCCTCCCCCCCCCCCTCCCCTCCACGGCAAACCCATTACGATGTGTGCACAATGTGATGAAGTGGGGATGTCCAAAGTACGTGGCCGGTCAGTGACCTGCATCGGGAGTCAACAGTCCAACCGTAGTCCCTTACTTTTCTATGGTGTTACCTCGGTTATTAAATATTTCTCTAGACAAAAAACATTGGACGTTTAATGACTACACCTCATATACCCCCAAGGAATTGTTTTCCTCTAGTGTACTAATCTTTATTGTCACAGATTTTCAAAATAGCATTCCATGCATGCTCGCTTCTTACCTTCTGCTTGATCGATCTCCGGGATCCCGGGTACATGCGGGGCCTTAGAACAAGAAGAAGACAAATGACAACTCCATTGCGAAGTACACATACAAATAACGTCAATTAAGAAAAGTCATTCAACAATTCTATGCACAAATACATAGGGTTGCAAGGCCATGCATCAACCCATTGCCTTAAGGAATTACTCACACATCGCGATTAGATCACAAGAGAAAAATATTGTGGATGGCATGAATAATTCATCGATAAATACTCTTAAAATGTTGTCGACTGTGATGCGCCAATACAAGTATGGATAACTTGGCACGAGAATGGCTACAGTGGTGATGGACATGATGGTGGTGGAGATGATATGTGAAATGACGGTGGCTACGGTTTGTGACTAGCTTTTGGTGTTGTTTCATTGCTTACTGGCTCTCTAGGTGCTCCTCCTTCGTGAATTAGGTCTGGACCCCTCTATAAAGTGTGTTCAGATGGACGTCACAGTGCTCTTGGTAGCCGGTATGAGTACAACCGGTCGTACCAGACGCCATAAAATGCTCGGTTCCCTCTTGTGCACTTGCAGTTGACTTGGCTTGGTTCCCTACGCTTGGTATTTCCACATATAATGTGATTATTTTCTCTCTTTTGGTATATTTCCTATGGAAACATATTTTACAATGGGATTTTGCAAAATTTTGCATTCACTAGTCATTAGTGGCAATATTGAAGTAATTCTCTTGGAAAATCTAGGATTATCCGGTTTAAACAATGGCCCAATGAGTGCAAAAAATATGACTCATCATCTAGCCATTTCTCGGAGTCAAGTCCCATCATTGCCTCTTTGTATGTTGTGGTCTCATCATTAACTAACAACAATACTTAGTACGAACGCCATACTATCGTTTAAACATATCTTGATGGCGCCCCATTTAATGTAAAAGTCGTAGCCTCTCAAGCATAGCCCCAAAAGGATAATGACAATTCAGTTAATGTCATCATCGATCTCCCATGTCTAACAAGGTTCAATTACTTCTTTCGGACACTCAATTCCTCGGCATAAGCTGTGAAACAATTCCATAATTTTTCATATGTTCGCTGAACTTGTAACTCAAATACCCCCTCTATGATTTGATCATGGAAATTTGATTTTCTTGTTACGATAGTTTTCTACTTCATGCTGAAATGTCTTGATCTTTTCAAAGTTTTCAGACTTATGTCTCATCAAGTAAATATACCATATCTACTCAAATCACCCATGAAGGTAATGAGATAGAGGAATCCACCGCGTGTAACTACACTCATTGGACCACATAAATCCGTATGTATGATTTCCAATAAATCAGTAGCTCATTCCATATGGCATGTGAACGACGTCTTTGTCATTTTTCCCGTTAGACATTGTTTGAAAGTGTCAAGTGATTCATAATCAAGATACTCGAAAAGTTTATCACAATGGAGTTTCTTCATGAGATTTTTACCAATGCGACCCCCAAACAGTTGTGCCACAAATAATTGGAATTCTAATTTTTAGTATTGCGACATTTAGGTCGGTGTTATGGATGTGGGTATCACCATCAAGATTCATAGTAAGCAGCTCATTCACAACGAAAGCATGGCCGTAAAATAAATTATTCATAAAAATTGAACAACCATTGTTCTCTGATTTAAAGAATAATCGTCTTGTAATAAACGTGATCCAAATATAATGTCCTTTGATAAGTATATAGTAAAAACTACTAAGCTCTAAAACAAATCTTGAAGGTAGATGTAGAGGTAAGGCACCGACGCCATGCACAACAACTCTTACTTCGTTCCTGGCAAGCATCAACACCTCATCCTTTGTCAGTCATTTAGCATATGTAGTTCTTGAATTGAGTTGCAAATATGAGCAATCGATCGTGTATCCATTACCCAAAATTTACATTGTGGACCACCAAGGAACATGTATAACACTCATATATGAGCTGAACTTTATAGTCTTCTTCTTTTCCGCCACGTACTTGTTGCAGTTCCTCTTCCATTGTCTATTCTCCCTACAGAAGAAGCACTCAACATCAGGAGTGGTGCTGGCCTTGGACTTCCTGGGCGTGGTAGTCTCACAGGCTCCCTTGGACTTTCCATTTTTATTAGACTTGTTGGGCCTCTTGATGCCACTCTCACCAATCTTAAGCATAGTGAACACTTCACTCATACTATTTTACTTAACCATTTTACAAGAAAACAAGACTTTGGATACCTTATATCTTTCGGTCCTTGCTAGTATCCGAAATAGACCTTTAGCTCCTGGTTATCCCATAAGGGCCCCAATTCTCGAAACATTTTTGAGCATCGGGTTCCAGGAAGGCAAGTATGACATCTTGAACTATGATGGAATCATCGCTCTTGGATCATCCGTGGAATTACCGAGGAGTGAATCAAGAGTTTGCAATAGATGTATTCCTTCTTGGCACTATTGCAGACAATCCTCACATTATGGTATCAGACTATCATTTTGTAAAGTTATTATCATATGTATACTGTTTTCTATCAAAAAAGCGCCAAGTCGGAGGAATTTTGTGTCATTTATCTGCAACATAAATGCATATACACTTTAGACATCATTCATGATTAATGCAACTCAAATTAACACTTAATTAGAGTATGCGCCCACTAAAACCAATATCTCTCATAATTGATTACTAGTGATTCAAGATTCATGAATCACTTACTCCGCCATTGATGTGACATCATTGTTGATGGAATAACGAGACCGGTGGGTCAACATGCCAATCATATACCCATATGACTCTTGTTCATCTTTGGATAGGTGTGTTTCGAGCCCAAGAGCGTCAAGATAGTCAAGTGTCTTGCTACGCAAATTGTTTGCACCCATCTCATACATGTCAAGCCTATTGTAACCATGTGACATGGCACACCTCAGAATGGCAAGTATTCCAAACGGTGCTACCTTTGGATGAACACTAACTACATTACATTTTCTGTGAGGGATCACCGGACTTAATAACATTTATAGTGCATCAAACAAGGTGTGAAATGGGATTAACATCACATGTGATTCATAATATAGTGATACGGTATAGCCATATTCGTCAATCCTGATGGTCGCCATTTTTTGTGTGAAAATCCTGCGATGGCGGTGTTTTTGGTTTTGCTGTCGTAGTAGAAGTTTCCATTACTCTTCCATAGTGGCATTTTTCAACAGGAAAACTCTGCATGCCAACAATTTTCCATGGCAGTAGTTTTTAAACAAGAACACTCTGTTCTGGCAGCAGTTTTAGTTTCTCTACCGTGTCAACAGTTTTTCAATGGAAAACTCTGTCATAGAACAACTTTCCTGTTGTCGTGGTGCAACCTTCTGCCCCATTATGTTCAACATCATTTGTTCAAGAAATCCTTTGCATATGGTGTTGCATTGAGGTCCATCGATCCACGATTCTCACCATCATGTCCTTCAAAATTACTACCGATGCATTACATGGTTTTCTAGTTGACACTCTAGTCAATACAATAAATTAATGACAATCACATTCGCTCATGTTGTTTTTCGTACTCATGACATGTAGGTCATGAAAAATATTACCACTACAAAACTCATGATCATTAGTGACTACAACCCTCATGACGAGGAAAGAATAGTCACAAACGATGGCCACTCCCCCCACCCCGGGGGTGCATCTTTGGTGATGGCCCGATCTAATTTGAGGTGGAGCGGTTGGGCGTCACAAGGCATGTGAATATTCGATGACAATTTTGAGTGTCGTCAAAAATGTTGGACGGGTCATTTTAAGAAATATAAATAGGAAAATAACTAATTATTTTTGCAGCTGCCATATTTTGTGGCATGTCATTTCTAATAGCTAGACGTGCTTGGAATAGGGATCGTTAGGTTCCCTCCTAACAAAGGAATCGCGAAGGCGAATGATATGTCTCCAACGTATCTATCATTTTTTATTGTTTCATGCTATTATATTATCATCTTGTATGCTTTATATGCAATTTTATATTATTTTTGGGTACTCACCTATTAACTCAGTGCCCAGTGACAGTTCTTGTTTTCTGCTTATTTTGGTTTCACACAAAAACCATAATAAACGAAGTCCAAACAGGATAAAACTGTACGGTGATTTTTTCTAGACAAAGAGGGACCCTAGAAGCTTTGGGAGGAGGCCAGAAGAGTTACGAGAGAGCCACAAGCTCATACGGCGTGCCCGAGGGGGTAGGGCGCGCCACCTGAGATTGTGGGCCCCTCGGAGGTCCTCCTGGCCTAATTCCACTTCTATAAATTCACAAATATTCCAAAACCCTTAGAGTGAGACCCAAAACAATTTTATTGCCGCCGCAAGCTTCTATTCTTTCACGATTCCATCTAGAGACCTCCGTCGGTACCCTGTCGGAGGGGGGATCAATAACGGAGGACATCTTCACCAACCTTGTTGCCTTCGTGATGATGTGTGAGTAGTTCCCCACAGGACCTATGGTCCATAGCGGTAGCTAGATGGCCTTATCTCTCTCTCGTTTGATCTTCATTACAATGACCTCTTCAGAGACCTATTCGATGTAATCTTTGCGGTGCGTCAGTTGGGATCCGATGAATTGTGGGTTTATGGCCAGTTTATTCATTGATAGTAATTGATTCTTTTTCTGAGATTTATTATGTGTGATTTTATAGCCTTATACTTATCTCCGTTATATCAGTTAAATATGGCCAATTAGATTGATTTATCTTCAGTGGCAGAGTTGCTCAGTAGTAGGTTCAATCTTGCGATGTCATCACTCAGTTACAGGAGGAGTAGCGAGGCACGTATTTGTATTGTTGCTACTAAGGGTGAAACAACGGGGTTCGAAAATATTATTTGGTCTTAATTTGTCTACATTATGTTATTATGCTCCAAGCATTACTCTATTTGTTATGAACTTAATACCATAAGATGCATGTTGGATAGCGTTTCGGCCTACTTGTCTCGGACGTAATGCCTATATATTGATCATACCATGAATATCATCATAAGTATTCACTTTTCTATCTCTTTCCCAACGGTAATTCATTTACCCACTGTTGCTATGTTCATGAGAGAGATGCCTCTAGTGAAAACTATGGCCCTCGGGTCCATTCACTTCATATTACTAAAACCCTAAATTACTTGTTGTAATTTATTTACTTTTATTTTGTTTTGCAATTTATATATCTACCACTATCAAAATTAATCCTTGCAGTTAACGAGTACAAGGGGATTGACTACCCTCTTGTCCGCGTTGGGTGCAAGTATTTGTTTGTGTGTGTGCAGGTACTGTCGACCGTTTGTTGTGTGATGTCCTATTGGTTTGATAAATCTTGGTTCTTAACTGAGGGAAATACTTTCTACTACTATACTACATCACTCTTCCTCTCCGGTGAAATCTCAACGAGTATCACAAGTAGCAGAAGAATTTCTGGCACCGTTGCCGGGGAGATTCATCAAACAAACGCAAGGTCCCTTCATACACATTATAATTTACTTGTTCTACTTTTACTTGCTTTTATTTTCAGTTACAAAATTAAAAATACCAAAACTATCTTGTGTGCTATCTTGCTTGAATCACCATTATGTCCACTCAAGAAAACACTAAGTCGTGTGATTTCTTGAATACTAATAACGATGATTTTATTAGTAATCTAATTTCTCTCGCCACTAGTGCGGAGTCATATGATATAAATGTTGCATGATTGAATCTTGTTATGAAAGAACAATTTGCTAGAAATTCATATTAATACCTTCGTTGAATTATGTGATATGCAAAAGAAAAAATAAGTGGATAATGATATTGTGAAATTGAAATTATTTCTGTTCTCACTAAGAGATCGTGTTAAAACTTGGTTTTCATACTAATACAATAGCATTGATTCATGGAATAAATGTAAGGATGCCTTTAGTGCTAAGTATTTTCCTCCCTCTAAGATAATATCTCTTAAATCAAATCAAGAACATGTTGCATAATCTTGGGAGAGAATGAAACTAATGATAAAAAAATTGTCCCACGCATGGATTAACCTTATGGATGATAGTACAATTTTATTAAGCGGGACTGCACTTTGTCTCGAGAAACCTTCTAGACTCAGATGCAGGTGGAACATTTATGTGGATTAAATTAGGAGAGGCCATGAAGCTTCACGACAACATGACCATAAACTACTCTCAATAGCACATCGAATGAGCTTCAACTCGTAAGAAGGTAAATTCTATCGAAGAAGTTTATACTTTGAGTGATAAAATGGATGCTATTATGACTATGCTTGTTAGTAAAACTGCTCAGGTTTATCCAAATGATATTCCATTATCTATTTTCATTGAGCGAAACAATGATGCTATTGATGTGATTTCGTTGCTAGAAATAATTTTAACAACAATACTTATAGATTGAATTTCAACAATCCTAGATTGTATCCCGGTAATCCCTCTAATAATTATAGTAATTCCTATGTTAATTCATATAATAATAATAATAATAATAATAATAATATTAATAATAGGATACCTATTGAACTAGAGAACAATATTAATTAATTTATTAGTTCTCAAAAGACTTTCAATGTTATGGTAGACGAAAAAAACCAAAGTTGATGATTTGTTTAGAAACATGGATAGACTTGTGCATGAAGTGGACACGCTTAAAATTAAAAAAGTTCCACCTTGAAAGGAAATATCTGGATCTCTAAAGGCCATCCAATCACTACTGCAGGATGGTCCAAAGATGACACATCAATCAGAGACCCTTCGCCAAAACTGTGTATGCAGGAATGGCAAACGGTATAGTTCAAGCTCCGTCGCCAATAACGTGAACTGTGTGCGATGGCGGGCCCATCAAATACGATTCAGAAAAGACTTACGTGTGTGATTTGTGGCATACAGTTCTTCCATATTAACTGTTTGCGATTAGCTAAAATAACACAAACGGTTACCGAGATCCAGATGTGTGCGATAGAGGACACACAGTTCACTACCGTAAACTGTGTGCGATGATATAGTAGAACACAAACGAGTCGACATAACAAGATGTGTGCGATATACAGCAAACAGGTGAGTAATCAGAATCGTGTGCGAACACTAGAAATAACACAGACAATTGGTGCTAATAACCTGTGTGTGTTGTGGGGAAACGCTTGCTGGTATACAATTGTCAGCAATTGATGAAATCATCACCGACGACGTAGTTTAGACAGTGTGTACTGTGATTTGCTCTGTCTGCACAACATTTATGTTGCACACAGGTCACTCAGGTGAACTATTTGCGATGAGCCAAAATAACACAAACGGATGCATAGATCAAGATTTGTGCGGCAGACGGCATACCGTGCGCTCGGATGAACTGTGCGCGATGAGCCAAAATAACACAAACAATTCGGCGTAACAAAATGTGTGTGACGCCCAGCAAACAGGTCAGTAATCTAAATTGTGTGGAAAGACTTAAAATAATATAGACAGATAATAACACAGACGATTCCTTGTAATAAGCACCTGATTCAGAATTATAGCACAAATTATTGTTCGTACTCCTACATAATCAACTAAACAACATAATAGCGACATTACATATCAGCAAGGTTCAGAAAATAGCAAAATGGAAACAGCTACTCGTCGGCGTTGTTGCGGGGTTGGCCTATTGGTTCACCAATGTTGAAATATTGTCTGTACTCACGCAACATCCTCTTTATGGAAGAAGGATCCACATCCAGGTCGGCGAGGACCATGTTCTTGAATGCTTCATAGGCCCGGCCAGTCCTCTGCTCCTGCTCCATCACAGTAGCTCCGGTCTCATGGAAAATCCCGTCCACGGCCAAAGGCGTGCGTGCGGCCCTCTCATGACGGAGATTTTCAAAGCGGTCGTAAACAAGAAAGCCATAAGATGCGCGCTCTGCTAGAGCGGTAGCAGACTCTAAGGAGACTGCTGCCCTTACCGCGCCAAATCCGCGCGAGCCGCCAAGGCAACGGCGAACTGATCGGCGCATTCTGCCCTTTCGAAGGCCATAGCCACACGTTCCACGTACAGAACCGCACTTGCCCGTAACCAATCTGATGCAACCTCCATCTTTTCCGCTCTTGCCGCCAAGGCCTTCGGACCCTCAGCAGCGCGTACCACTGTCGCCGCTGCCGCGGGCTCCTCCGTGCATAAGATCTGCCTCAACCGCGCGCTTTCTACAATGGAGAGGCGGGGCCAAGATTCTGATGACATGTGTAATGTTGAGGATTTTGTGGAGGCGAGGACAGTGGGGAGAAGAAGGCCAGGTTTGGGGGCTGCGAGAGAGAAAAGAGACGATGGAGAGCGAAGAGTGGCGATATTTATTTATGATCCTATACACAATTGCAGACAGTTTCTATATTTGTTCCGTGTGCGATTATGTGTGCACCGAAAAGAATTCAAAACTGTGAAAATGTTGGGTATTCTGTGATCTAACGGGCACACGGTGTAAGTAAAAGAAGCATGGGTGGTAGTAATAAAAGAGTGTGCATGGTTGATCAAACAAGACGTGTGCTACCCAAAAACCGTCCCCACGCCGTGGTGCATAAATTAATGGCGTTATACACCCCGCAAACCCCGGTGTAAAATACGAAGCGCCTCCGATGAGTGATGCAACCACACACGGGTGTAAAGTAACAACTATGTGGCACGAGTCGCCGCCCGTCATCGCCATACCCTCACCAATGGTGGATGGTCGTCGCTCATGGGCTCCATTTAGTATTCCCGCCCTCGAGCCAATGCTTCCCGCGCAAGCGCCAGCCACAACGGTAAATTATAAAATCCCCAACCCCCTTGGCGGTAGCTAGCTATAAATAACCACAGCGATGGCCGGCGGCGGCGAGTCAATGATCCCCTGGCTAGTTGCCACACATACCATCAAACCCCCAATGGCCGACAACAGGATGGAGTTGGGCGACGACAGAATCGAGGCTATCCGCGCGATGGTCGGCTTGAGGGTCGATGGTCATATCGCCACCTCTCCCGACGACAGCCAAAGGAGGCAGGAATCACGACACAAGCAAGCCAACAGGTTTGCCAGGGTCATCTTGAAAGCAGCTAGGGATCGCCAGCGGGCGATATTGCAGGCTCAGCGCAGAGTGCGACGGATGGTGCCGGCGGCGGAGCAGAAACTGCGATGCCGCAAGGACAACTGCGGCAGTGGTCAATGCACAAGGCGCAGTCTTATGTCCCAGATGCAGGAGGACGCAGCTCCAGACACCGAAGGAGGCCTGGCGGCCGTTGCTGCAGCACTGGCGATAACCAGGGTCTCGTCGACCGTTGGGACGATGTACGAAGACCCGGCGAACGCCGCAGTCCTGGTGAGAGCTACGCCCGAGGCAGTACTGGCGATCACCAATGTCGAGGCTGACCATGCCTCGGTCGATCAAGGTGTAGGTCATCGACTTGGCGACCTCCTATCCTCCTGAGCCAAGGAACGACACGACATCGATGGCAGTTGTGCGTGTTGGGTCGGCGTTAGGGGCAGTAGCACTTTTGTGCGCGCGCAGTTCATATATAGTATATTGATGTAAAATAGTGAGCTAATGTTTTGTAAATTACTCCGACAACTAAGCACTGTACCAATTTGATCATGCAAATGCTCGATTTAATTGTTCATGCCTGATTTGTGCTTGCACTGTGGACACTATGAATGAAAACCCTCGAATCAGCTACAAGAAAATTCATCGACGGCTATTTTTCCTGGGTGATTGACAGGGACATACGAACTGCGATAAGGGATGCTCAAATATTTTGCAAAATTAATTACCTGGTTCTCCATTAGAAAAAAAGGCCCAATCCCGCAGAAAATCTTGCAAAAATTCCCACTCGAGCAGCGTCGAGAAAGTCGGCGCCGATAGATGTCGGCGAGGGGATGAAACAAAATGCGGTGGCGTTCGTCGGCGACAACCGGCTGCGACAAGCGTCGTCGAGCTCAAAGATTTGGGCGGGGCCAAGGTCGAGAACGAGCAACTATACAGCTGTGCGAATGAGGACGAAGGGGGAGAGGGCCGGGGTAGAGGGTCTGCGTAGGAAACGGTTTGTAAACAGGAATCGTGTGTGATTATTGTCATTAAAGTTTTTGTTGGTAGCCTAATTTAGTGCATGTACGAAGTAAAATCCCAACTACAGTATACGGATGTGATGGGAGAGGTGTGGATTGTCGTTCGATCGTGGTGCATCCTACGGTGCGCATGGGCGATCCGTGTGGCTGGGGTTCTGGCCAATCAGAACACGGCGCAAAATAGGGTGAACGCACACCGCCTTCACAAAGTAACCGTCTGCCCAAACAAATTACAAAGTTTCAAGGAAACCCATATTTCCTTGGTCGTTTCTCCATGATTTTTTTCTACGATCAACATACCCACTAAAATGCACCATGTTCAGATTTGACATTTTTTCGAGTTTGTTTACTGTATTTAGGATTTTATGTGTACTTTCTAGGCATTTACTGCTTATAATTCAAGTTCGAACATTCTGTACATGAAAAGGTGTTCAAAAGGGTTCAAAAATTCATAATTGTGTCATTGAATAACTTTTCATGTATTTTACAGGAAATTAATATAATTTTAAAGGACATGTGTGGGAAGAGGCAACCACAGATGTGTCGTTTATTGGTTTTGTAACTTTAGAAAAATGGAAAATATGCCTGAAAAACATGTTACCTCGTGTCGTTCCTTGGCATGACCTCAATATGATGTGGTAAATATTTGAGGAGGTATGAATAATGGCGTCATACACACTCTTCATATACCGGACCATCAACTATGGAGTTTCATGGTTCGGTGAGCGAAATCATCATGTTTTGAAGGGGAACCCATATTTCCTTGGTCCTTTCAACTTGATTTATTTTCTACGATCATCATACCCACTAGAATGTACCGTGTCCAAATTTGACATTTTTTCAGGCTCGTTTACTATATTCAAGCTTTTATGTGCACTTTTCTAGGCCTTTTTGCTTATACTTCAATTTCGAACAATCTACGAATGAAAAAAAATGAAAAAATGGTTCTAAAAATCATAATTGTGTCATTGAATGACATTTCATCTATTTTACAGGAAATTAATAGAAATTAAAATGATATGTGTGGGCAAAGGCAACCATAAATGTGTCGTTTATTGGTTTTCTAACTCTAGAAAATGAAAAACATGCCTGAAAAACATGATACCTTCTGTGGTGCCCTGTCACGCCCTCAATATGATGTGTCAAACATTTGAGAAGGTTCGGCTAATGTCGTCATACACATTCTTCATATACCGGATCATCACGTATGAAGTTTCATGGTTTTGGGATGGAGATCGACATGTTATGAATGGGAACCTATATTTCCTTTGTCCTTTCTCCTTGATTTATATTCTACGATCAACATACCCACTACAATGCACCGTGTTCAAATTTTACATTTTTCCGGGCTCGTTTACTGTATGTAGGCTCTTATGTGCACTCTCTAGGCATGTACTACTCATAATTCAAGTTTGAACATTATGTATATGTAAATGTGAAAAATGGTTCGATTGCTTATAATCGTGACATTGAATAACTTTTCATGCTTTCCACGTGAAAATTAATAGAAAATTAAATGATATGTGTGGGAAGAGGCGGTCACATATATATGGTACTTTATTGGGTTTTTAACTCTAGAAAAATTGGAAAACATGCCGAAAGAACTTGATACCTTGTGTGGTGCCTTGGTATGACCTCAATATGATGTGTCAAACATTTGAGAAGATTTGGCTAATGGTGTCATACACACTATTCATATATCGAACCATCACCTAGGTAGTTTCGTGGTTTTGGGATGGAAATCGTCATATTTTGAAAGGGGTCCATATTTCCTTGGTCGTTTCTCCTTGATTTATTTTCTACGACCAACATATCCACTACAATGCATCGTGTTCAAATTTTACATTTTTCGGTGCTCGTTTACTATATTTAGTCTTTTTACGTGCACTTTCTAGGCATTTATTGCCTATAATCCAAGTTCAAACATTTTGTACATGAAAAAGTGTTAAAAAGGGTTCAAAAAATCATAATTGTGTCATTGAATAAATTTTCATGTATTCTAATAGAAATTTAAAGGATATGTGTGTGAAGAGGCAGCCACATATGTGTCGTTTATTGATTTTTTAACTAGAAAAGGGAAAACATGCCTGAAAAACATGCCTGGTGTGGTGTCGTTATACGACACCAGTATGCTTTGGCAAATATTTGAACACCAAGCAAAGTATCATCTACTATATGATACTATCAGTTTTCCAAAAATACAGCTTCAACCGCAAACATTTTCTTACAACGAACCGTTTGCAAAACGTCCGATGGCACGAGAGAGAGAAGGCTTGTAATTTTTTCGACGCGGGATCACCAATTTTCACTTTTCTCGCACACGGGCATTTGATGCGCTTCGTCTCGGTTGCGTGTCCCCCCCCCCCCCCGTAAGGTTTGAGTTTTGCCGCTCAGTACGCCCACGATTTCAGAAGTTATTCCTCCCACCCATGCCCACCCATCACGTTTCCCCCTATCCCCTCTCCCTGAAGCCCAAACCGCCGCCCCCGCCGACGCAACCAAATCTACGTTCTGCCCTAGTCTCGCTCGTCGATCTAGTGAGGTACCCTTCGATCTCCATCACCGCCCCGGCCCGATTGCTCAGATGGAGCCTGCGAACCACCCTCATACCTCCACATCCCCACCCCCTATCGCCGAGCATCCTCGCGTAAGCCCAACCACATATCATGCGGAGGTCGAGGAGCTGATCATGGCGGTCGATGGTGCGGTGACCGTTGTGCGTGCCGACCCGGAGGAACACCTTGTCGCCGACGCCGCCAACTTGGTGCGAGCTCTGGCTGAGATGAAGTGTCCCACGCTTCTAACACTTACTTGTTGTTTGTACACGTACATAATGTAGCGGTACTGATCCACACTTCGATCCGTAGGAACACCTCGCCACCGACTTTGGACGGGTTCTAGTCGAGATAAAATGCCCAAGCAACTACCTCTCGGGATTTACCAAGTATGAACTACCCAGTTCATTTTTACCAATACTAGTTGTAATGTTTAACCGTGTCAATTTTAGTTTCAACGGTACAAGTTTAAATCCCCCATGTTAGGTTGTCTGTACTCTGTAGTTAAGACGTCCGTTGTTCATTTCAGTTATGTGCACTGTGTTGTTCAAGTATGAACTGTCTAGTTCAATTTCACCAATACTAGTTACAAACTTACAATGCCTAAGCTAGGTTGTTGTTAAGCCTGCTGTAGTGAACAGTTATATCAATTTTTTACGATGTCCATTCGGTATCGTGCTACTCTTCGCAATGAAGATATCACTGGAGATGATGTCCTTCAATTACCATTAGATATTTTTGGTGGATGTTAACCCTGTTGTAGTTGACATCCTTTCCATGTACTTGCGCAGTGTCACAATGCATGATGATGTTGTTTGCTATCGAGGTTAGTCACATCTCAATATCTGATAGTATTTTACATCATTTGTTCAATTGCAGTTTAGCTTCTAACATTTACTTGTTGCTTGTAGGTACATATGTTAGCGGTACTGATCCACGTTGTGACCAGCAGGAACACCTCGCCACCGACTTTGTGCGGGCTCTGGGCGAGATGAAGTGCCCCAGCAACTACCCCTCAGGATTTACCAAGTATGAAATATCCAGTTCAATTTTACCAATACCAGTTGCAATGGGTATTTTTGTATGGTTGATGTGTTAAGATTGTAGTAACACGCCTAACACATCTTGGCTATTTTCCCTACCTTTTCCTAGACAACTGTGAAATTTTCTGCTCTAGCAGCACCTGGCTCTTGATGTTTAACCATGTCAATTTCAGTTTCACTGGTACAAGTTTTAATGACTATGTTAGGTTGTCTGTACTCTGAAGTTAACACATCTGTTGTTTATTTTAGTAATGTGCACTGCTGTTCAAGTATGAACTGTCCAGTTTAATTTCATCAATACCTGTCCATTTGCTACCGTGCTACTCCTCGCAATGAAAATATCACCGGAGATATTGTCTTTTAATTAACATTTGCTATTTTTGGTGGATGTTAACCCTGTTGTATTTAACATGCCTTTCTATGTGCTTATGTAGGGCTACAATGCGCGATGATGTTGTTTACCATCGAGGTTAGTCACATCCCATTGTCTTATAATATTTTACATCATTTGTGCAATTGCAGCTTAGGTTCTAACATTTATTTATTGCTTGTAGGTACATATGTCAGCGGTACTGATCCACGCTTTGACCCCCTTTGCATATGGGGCAATGAGATAAACATGAACAAGCATCAAGTGATGAAACTAAGAAAAATTGTTAGGCAGAAGAGACATATGATTGGAATTAAACTCTTTATTTATACTTTATCCAAGACATCAGTGAACTTTAGGATGGTAAGTAATTTGTTGCCTTCTTTTCCTGCCCAGAACAAGTTACTCTATTAGACATGAATACCTGAAAGTTGTCTCTTTTCAGTGGTTCCCGAAGGAATTTACTCAAGATTACCTAGCAAACTACTTGAACGAAGTGGAGGCAACGAAGGTTATAGTATATAATTCATGCTACCATGATAATGGTCTAGAAGTCTTCCTGAAGGCGTTGAAGGATGGACGTGCGATCATCACAAGGGGTTGGACAAAAGTTGTGCGTACCTTTGGCATGGAGGAGGGCACATTATGGGTACTCCGCTTCTTCAACACCATTGACAGCCAAAAGCATTTACAATTCTATCTTCACCTTTACCTCCTCTAGTACTATATATTGTGGTTCATCATATTTAATCTTCTGCCGAACTATGTAACCATCGAACATGTACTGAACTTTTGATTTATGCATTGGCTGTTGAACCATTGTAATTAGGGTATGTATTGATGGATGTGAAATCCACATTTCATAATTAAAATTTTGAAATTTCCAATTCTAATAATAAATTAACGAAAATAAGCTATTAGGTAATAAATTACAACGCACACAGTTAGAACGATTAAACCGTGTGCAATGGTGTCATATATCACACACGATTGTTTGAAGAATAGCGTGTGTGATTATTAGCTTTACAACACACGTCGCATATTTTGTGCGTGTGGGATGTGTGCACTGTCACACACACGTTTGCGCATCGTAACCGTGTGCGATTATCATCAATAGCACAAACGGTTCCAAATCTGCGTGCGTGTGTAATGTAGGACGATAAGAAGACGGTTGACATACGCAGCTCGTGTGTGATCCGAATAGCTATCGCACACGATTATTATATTGGCACGTTGGCGATAGTGGAGCCATCGCACACAATTAAAAAATTGGACTGTGTGTCATAATGTACCTATTGCAAATAGGTCATGGGATTAAATGTTTGTGATATCCATATTTCGCACACGAATATATTTGTGTCATCGTCTCGGATGTGTGGTTGATCACAAATGTAACATCAAAGTGTGGCGTGTGGGATAGGCTACGACTTCGCATACGTTTACGTTAGGCGAATCGTCAGCAGGGGCTCGCACCATCGCAGACGATGTTTCGGTGTCGTGTGGGATGGCCCCACCCCCTATCACCCACACAGGCAAGGCGACGGTTTGGAACTACGTCATGGAAAGGGGTTAAAAATCATTTGTATAGCACCTTGCAGTACCAGTGAAGTCACCATAGATGAAATTAGAAAAAGAATAGAGAGGGTGAGAGTTAGGCATGAATTTCTAGAAAAGGCGTTCGCATCCGATTTTCAAGACAATAATGGTGAAGATATTAAAATGATTGTTGTGACACCTATTGAATATCTATTTAGTAAAACTTGATGATAAATGGACTGGAGATGAGTCAACCCTAATTAAGAAGCGTCCCTATTGTTCAGAGGGTGATGATCTTGATGCTAAAAATGGTAAAGGTGGGTTTGAAGAGGTCAAAACTTTAGATATTGATATGCCCACTACTTTGGATTATAAGGACTTTAATTTTGATAGTTTCTCTTTAATTGAATTCATTTCTTTGTTGCAATCCATTATCAATTCACCTAATGCTTATGAATAAAACAAAGCTTTTACTAGACACATCATAGAAGCTCTTATTAAAGCTCATGAAGAAAAGCTCGAATTAGAAGTGTATATACCAAGGAAATTGCATGATGAATGGGAATATACAAATAAAATCAAGATTAAATATTATGAATGCAATTCTTTGTGTGAACTAGGAGCTAGTGTCTCTACTATGCAAAAATCTTTATGTGATGTTCTAGGTCTCACCGATATGGATGAATGTTCCCTCAACTTGCATTTAGTGGATTCCACAATTAAGAAACCATTGGGTAGGATTAATGATGTACTTATTCTTTCTAATAGAAATTATGTACCCGTTGATTTCATTGTACTTGATATTGAATGTATTTCGTCTTGTCCTATAATAGTTGGTAGACCATTTTTTAGAACCATAGGTGCAGTTATTGATATGAAAGAAGGTAATATAAGATTACAATTCCCACTAAAGAAAGGGATGGAAAACTTACCAAGAAATATAATTATGCCACCATATGAATCTATTATTAGAACCACCTATGGTATTGCTTTGAAACATGATAACACTTGAAACTATGCATTATGTCTAGCTAGGGGCATTTAATAGTAGCGTTTGTCGAGAGGCAACCCAATAGTTATATCTTTGCTTTCATTTTATTTTATTGAGTTAACATGATTATTTCTACTGTAATTATTGTGTTTGTATCTTTTATTTTGATTTTGTGCCAAGTAAACCCTTTAAGATGATGTGGATGATAGTTGAATTGATGTTGTGCAGAAACAGAAACTTTTACTCCTGGTATTTGGTTTATCATTTTTTACCGGAACGTGATAAATTTCTGAAATTATTACAAAATATTTATATACAAAATTTATACGTTGTCCTAATTTTTCAGAATTTTCTGAGTTAGAGAAGTATGGTTTTAGTCCATATCATTTTTTATTGTTCTATTTTAGACATATTTTGTTTTGTATTGCATAGTGTGCTTGTTTTGATAATGTTATGGATTATATTGGGGGGTATAAGTCATGGAGAAGTTAGAATACAATAGGTATTATGCAAGGGAAATTATGAATCTATTTACAATAGTACCTAAGGTTAATGATGATTTGATTATACTAACGGAACTCATGTATATTTTGTTGAATTTTGTGTGCTGAAGTTTTCAAGTTTTGGGTGAGATCACGGTGGATGAAGGAATAAGAAGCGGCAAGACCCTAAGCTTGGAATTTCCCAAGGTACCCCAAGGTAATATTGAAGGAATACCCAAGTGTCTAAGCTTGGGGATGCCCCGGAAGGCATCCCCTCTTTCGTCTCCAATCTATCGATAATTTTACTTGGAGCTATATTTTTATTCATCACATGTATGTGTTTTGCTTGGAGCGTCATGTCCTATAGTTTTATTTTGTTTGATTTTTAGTTTGCCACAATCCTTGTTTTCTGGACACACCTATTATGAGAAACACACATGCGTTGAGATTTATTAGAATGCTCTTTATGCTTCACGTATATCTTTTGAGTTAAGGCAATTTGCTCATGTGCTTCACTTATATCTTTGGAGCACGGAGATACCTAAATTTTATAGAAATCATTATGCATTCTCATGCTTCATTTATAACTTTTCGAGAGTCTAAGTAGGAAGTGGTAATTTGCACGAGTTATATGTTTATTCGAAAAATGATTGGTATACAAGAGGGATATAATAAAAACTTTCCTGTAGATCACTAAATGAGAAGCGTATGATCAACGATATTGAAGTTGTAATATGGAAGCTTGCTAGTTAGTACACATTAATTAGTAAGAATAGTGGTGTTAAGGTTTATGATTCACTATTTCATTAAAGTATCGGTTGTGGCATGACAAGAACGTTGGAGGGTTCTGTATCCTTGATTGATACCTTTGTGTTGTCCGGGCCGGGGTGCGCGATGGTTAACTTCTCCCAACCTACTCCCTAGGAGCATGTGGGTCGTACTTTGCTTCGAGGGCTAATAGATGACGCAATAAGTATCTAAGTTCTTTATGACTAATGTGAGTTTGTGGACTATAAGCACTTTCATCCTTCGTATTTTGCTAGCCTCTTAGGTATCGTGCATTTCCCGTTCTCACCTCGAGATTTGGCGCAAACTTCGCTGGTGCATCCAAACCCCATGATATGTGATACGTCTCCAACGTATCTATAATTTTTGCTTGTTCCATGCTGTTATATTATCATTCTTGGATGTTTTACAATCATTTTATAACAACTTTATATCATTTTTTGGGACTAACATATTGACATAGTGCCAAAGTGCCAGTTGCTATTTTTGCTTGTTTTTTTACTTCGCAGAATATCAATACCAAACGGAGTCCAATCGCGACGAAACTTTTTGGAGATTTTTTTTGGACCAGAAGACACCCAGTGGGCCAAAGAAGTGCCTGAGAGGTGGGCCGTGGAGACCACAACCCACCAGGGCGAGCCAAGGGGCCCCGGCGCACCCTGATGGGTTGTGCCCTCCACGGGTGCCCCCTCAACCGCCTCTGATGCCTATAAATTCCCAAATATTCGAAAAACCCTAGGGGAGTCGAGGAAACACAATTCCAACCGCCGCAAGTTCCAGAACCTCGAGATCCAATCTAAACACCATCACGGAGGGGTTCATCTTCCTCATAGGTGCCTCTTCGATGATGCGTGAGTAGTCCACCATAGACCTACGGGTCCGTAGGCAGTAGCTAGATGGCTTCCTCTCTCTCTTATGATTCTCAATACAATGGTCTCTTGGAGATCTATTTGATGTAAACTTTTGCGGTGTGTTTGTTGGGATCCGATGAATTTTGAGTTCATGATCAGTTTCTATCCATGAATATTATTTGAGTCTTCTTTGATCTCTTATATGCATGATTACTTATAGCCTCGTATTTCCTCTTCGAATCTTTGGTTTAGTTAGGCCGACTAGATCGATTGTTCTTGCCATGGGAAGAGGTGCTTTGTGATGGGTTCGGTCTTGCGGTGTCCTTTCCCGGTGACAGAAGGGGCAGCAAGGCACGCATGTATCGTTGCCATTAAGGATAACAAGATTGGGTCTATTCCTACATGAATAGATCTTGTCTACATCATGTCAGCGTTCTTATTGCATTACTCTGTTTTTCCATGAACTTAATACACTAGATGCATGCTGGATAGCGGTCGATGTGTGGAGTAATAGTGGTAGATGCAGGCAGGAGTCGGTCTACTTATCTTGGACGTGATGCCTATATAATGATCATCGCCTTGGATATTGTCATGATTATTTGATCTTCTATCAATTGCCCAACAGTAATTTGTTCACCCACCGTGTGCTATACTCATGAGAGAAGCCACTAGTGAAACCTATGGCCCCCGGGTCTACTTTTCCAACATATTGCTTTCCGATCTATCTTTTTGCCTCTTTGTTTTCAGATCTACAAAACCAAAAACCCAAAAATATACTTTTGCTCTTTTTATTTTGTGTTCTTGAGAGATCTATCTCTCCTATCTATCACTACCTAATATATCTTTTTACCGTAGAGAGATTGACAACCTCTCTTTCGCGTCGGGTTGCAAGTATTTGTTATTTGTGTGCAGGTGTTGCTTATTGGGTGGTGGTGATCCTCCTACTGGTTCAATAACCTTGGTTTCATAACTGAGGGAAATACTTACCGTCGTTGTGCTGCATCATCCCTTCCTCTTTGGGGAAATACCGACGCAGTCTCAAGCCACGCCAATATGATACGCTCTATCACACATAAGCCTTATTATATCCTCCTCAAAACAGCCACCATACCTACCCATCATGGCATTTCCATAGACATTTCGAGATATATTGCCATGCAACTTCCACCGTTACTATTCACATGATTTGAGCATTCATTGTCATTTTTCTTTGCATGATAATAGAGCTAACATGATATTTGTGGCAAAGCCGCCATTCATAATTGTAATACATGTTACGCTAGTATTATTGCACATCCTGATACACTGTTAGAGGCATTCATATGTAGTCCATAAATTCACCCCTCTGGTGGCTTGGCACCAACAGGTGGCCCCCCTCGGGTATATTTTTGCTCCATAAATTCACATATATTCCAGATAAATTACTCGTGAAGTTTCACGTCATTTGGAGTCCAGAGAATTTTCAGCCTTTTCTTGGTTTCTAGATCTAGAATTTCCGTTTCCGGCAATTTCCCTCTTCTAGAAGTACCTTGTAAATTAAGAGAGATAAGGCATAAGAATTGTATCATAAAGTGGAATAATGACCAAGAATACTATAATTATCAATAAGAAATCATGATGCAAAATGGACGTATCAACTCCCCCAAGCTTAGACCTCGCTTGTCCTCAAGCGAAAGCCGAATTCGATGATAATGACCACATAATTAGAGAGAGAGGTGTTTATAAAAACAAAATATGGACATGCGAGAATCATGAATATTATCATAGCAGTAAGTTCTTATCATATAACTTCTCATAAACAAATAACAATCTATCCACAACCTTGAAGTATGAAGTATAAACTTTATTGACAATCAACAAACTATGTTCTTAGTCATTGAGACAATCACAATTCATCATATTTCAGAGAAGGCGGCTCCCTCGACCGCAGCGGGAGAGAGCTCCGCCGCCGCCGCCTGATCTCCCACCTCCGGCCACCTCCTTCACAACAGAGACTAGATTCGAAACCCTCTCCTCACTCTCTCTCCATCCATCCCGAAGACCAGCGCTCTCGGACGGCGTAGCCAACTCATCTCCCTCTCTCCCTCACCGCCGCATGAGGTTGGCGCCGGGCAAGCCCGTGGCGCAGCCGGGGACTGCGGCGGTGGGGCACTTGCTGGTCCGCCTTGCGCGTTGGAGAGCGATTGGATCTGGGGCGGCGGCCCTTCCGGCGAGGCCCGTCCATGCTGCGGCGATCGGTGGGGCTGGCGTGGTGCTGGTGGTCTGGTCGGACAACCGACGGATCTTCGGTGGACCAGGGCCTGGCATGGCTGCTCTGGTGGCCGGCGGCGCCTGATCTGGCCGCTATCCTTCGGCCCTGATTGGTGTGCTTCTCTCCTGCGGGTTCCTGGCAGTGCCGGCGTGGCTTGCCGAGACCCTGGCCGGTGGCCGCGGGTGAAGCTGGTGGAGGAGATCCAGATAGGGGGAAACCCCTTGATCGGCCCCGGCCGGCCGCACCGACGACGACGCTCAAGGGCGCCGCTTTTCTTCTTGGAGACGTCAGTCTACGTCTGCTCCTCCACTTCCTCCCTACCTGTCTTTCGGGTGAAAACCCTAACTCCGGTGGGCGGCGGCGGCGTCCTTGACGTCGTGACCTTCCTGAAGGCGTCGCCTTGAGGGCTGAGTGGTGGTGGGCACCGTGTGGGTCCTTGACGGTTGCTGGTGGTGGGCACTGCTTCGGGGGAAACCCTAGGATCTGGTCTTCCAGATCGGACGATGACGGTACTGCGGTGCCGTTTCTCTCTTGGGAGCATCGTTGTGGAGCAGCGCTGGATGACAGAGGTAGGAGGTGGAGTGGCTCCGTCTTGCACGGAGCTTTGGTGGAGCTGTCAAGTCATGCCTGGCCGACAGGTGCTACGCTGAGGCATGCCTGGTTGGCAGGTGCTACGCACGACAGTTCTTCCAGAGTCTTCGCGCCTGGACGGATGAGCACAGGGCGGTGGCGCCGTTGGACGCCATGGTGGCGTCGACGAATGTTCGGACTAGCAAGGATGACGCGGATCTCTCTCCTGAAGATGGGTCAGTGGTCCGATGATGATGGCGGCTTCTAAAACGTGTGCATGTGGTGTGCGCTTTAGGTCTGTTGCACCGGCTGTTGGCCCCGATACGTTATGTGGATGGATTGGCGACGACACCGGTTTTAGATATGGGAAGTGGGAGCACTCCACATTATCGAGTTTGTAGGTGTGAGTGGTGGCTTCGGGTGGATTGATGTATGTTCTTGTCAGACATTTGTGGAATAATTAATAAAGATGGTTGCATGCATCGACTGATGCAGAGGCCGGGGGTTTAACCTCCTTTTCTAAAAAAAATCATATTTCAGAGAAGAATCTATGTAAGAGCTTTTCATTTAAGCAATTCCACATACTCAACCATCATTTAGTCTTCTATGATTGCTGACACTCAATGCATATTTTTGGAGCAAATGTTTCCATCGCACACATAGGAAGATATGTGCTTTATTATTTCTGCCACCCAACTTATTTACCTCAAGGATAATATCAACAATAATGACTTGTGATCACCTACATCCAACTGGATATATGTGCCTGGATCTTTCCCAACACATGATGCTTACCAACTAAAGAATTAATAGGTTGGACTAGGGATAAACATTATTGACTCTTGCATAAAAGTAATTACTTGAAAGTAAAAGATAGGCCCTTCGTAGAGGGAAGCATAGGTTGTCATGTGCTTTTTATTTTTGAATGTGCAAGCTCTTAATGTAAAGGAACGCCACTTTATATTGCCCCTTATGATAGCAACCTTTATTATGCAGTCTGTCGCTTTTATTTCTTTGCCATCACAAGATCGTACAAAGCTTATTTTCCTTTACAATAAAAGATCATACATATTTAGAGGCAATTTTTATTGCTTTATGCACCGATGACAACTTACTTGAAGGATCTTATTCAATCCATAGTTAGATATGGTGGACTCTCATGGCAATATATTGGGTTTAAGGATTATGGATGCACAAGTAGTATCTCTAGTTAGTGCGGATCATTGGCTAGCAAAAGATCCTAAGCAAGCACCACATGTTAGAGGATCCATGACAACATAACTTCTATGTGAATGTAAGTAAACATAGCTCATTACGCTGTCTTCCTTGTCCAACATCAACAATTCGATCATTATATAATATTTGATGGGGGCTCACAATCATAAAAGATGTCCAAGATAGTATTGAGTGTCAGCAATCATAGAAGACTAAATGATGGTTGAGTATGTGAATCTCCTCTCCTCTTTCATAATTTTGCATGGATTGTATCAATGACTAACATTATGTTTGTTAACTCCCAACAACTTTTATCAAACACGCTTCTTTCTATGTGAAGTCATTACTCCCCATGGGATTAGCATATGATTTTTCTATTTCTTTTATTTCATTGCTATGATTGATGCATGAGAGTAAAGCAAACAAACTCAACTAATCTTTATTATATAACTCTCACACTCGATTACAAGGATAGATGGACCACAAAGCAAGCACTCTAAGCAAAGTAATACTAAAATTTTATTTCACTAAATCATGAAATAGCTAAGTGTCGAACTAAGATAAATGACAATGGCAAAAGTAGTAGTGATACGATACCGAGGCACCTCCCCCAAGCTTGGAACAAGCTAAGGGTGGTGCCCATACCCATGTACTCAAGTTTCCTTCTTGGGTGATGGTGGTGTTGAAGTGGTAGGCTTGTCCTCCGTAATGGATAGCAGGGCAGCCTTTAGCTCCTTCATCTCATGAAGCAGCTGCTGAATCATTGCGGAGTTCTTTTATATTTCCACCATAAGGTGTTTATTCTCCAGCCACCAAGAGCTTTACTATGCATCACTTTCACTTGGACGAGAGATGTCCCAATTGGACGAGATATGCGAGCGAGAAATATTCTCAACTCCATAATTATGGATCAAATTATGGAAGTTATTTGCATGTAACTTGCCGAGGGGTATCCTCAAAGTGGATTCACCTTGTGCTACTTGAGCCAGCTGGGCTCTCCTACCCATTGGTGGACAAGGGTTCGGAGAGGTGGAGATGCCTGCTAGCATGCCACGTTCCAAGGCATGGGGATGCACTTCCATAGAGTCCATAGGTTCCTCCTCCATGGTGACTTCCTCAGTTCCCTCTCGTTCGAGCTCCATATGTAGCACCCAAGCCTCGTCCTCGATGTTGTTGGCGGAGGACGACGACATAGCTTCCACCTCTTGAAAATTCTGGCAGAAAAATAGCCCAAAACAAGAACAGAGAAGAAACTTGCGATACGGTGGTCAACACATACGGGAGTATATATAATGAATTTTTCTAGGTCGGAATACGTGTCCAGGAAGAAAACGCAGTCCGGGAGGCACACGAGGTGCTCCCAAGCCATCAGGGCACGCCCAGGGGTGGTCGTGCCCTGTTGGCTTGGGACCCCCTCGTGGGTCCCCCTGGCTGGTTTTTATTTTGTAATTTTTCTAATATTCCAAAACTGACAGAAAATATTTTTATGGAATTTTTGGAGTAGGATTACTTACCGTATCACATACCTACCCCTTTTCAGGATTCTGGAGTGTTCCGGAAGGTCTGTCTTATGTGTTCTTCCGGTGTCATTACTTGGATAACATTAGTTTCAATATTAATGGGCATACCTGAAATATAATGTTTAATTCTTTGCCCATTGACCACTCTCGGATTTGTGCCTTCGCCATTATTGATCTTAATGGCTCCGAAGCGATAAACTTCTTCGACGATATAGGGTCCTTTCCATTTGGAGAGAAGTTTTCCTACAAAAAATCTGAAACGAGAATTGTACAAAACAACTAAATCACCAATTTTAAATTCTCGCTTTTGGATTCTTTTTTCATGCCATCTTTTAACTTTTTCTTTAAATAGCTTGGCATTTTCGTAAGCTTGTGTCCTCCATTCCTCTAGAGAGCTAATGTCGAATAACCTCTTCTCACTCGCAAGTTTGAAATCATAATTAAGTTATGTAATTGTCCAATAAGATTTATGTTCTAACTCAAGAGGTAAATGACACGCTTTCACATAGACCATTTTACATGGGGACATTCCCATAGGATTTTTATAAGCAGTTTTATAAGCCCATAATGCATCGTCAAGTTTCTTAGACCAATTCTTTCTAGATCTATTAACAGTCTTTTGCAAGATCAATTTTATTTCTTGGTTACTTAACTCAACCTGACCACTAGACTGAGGGTGATAAGGTGATGCAATCCTATGGTTAACATCATATTTAGCTAGAAGTTTACGGAAAGCACCATGAATAAAGTGTGAACCACCATCGGTCACTAAATATCTAGGAACTCCAAACCTTGGGAAAATAACTTCTTTAAGCATTTTAATAGATGTGTTGTGATCAGCACTACTAGTTGGAATAGCTTCTACCCACTTAGTAATGTAATCAACAGCAACTAAGATATGAGTGTACCCATTAGAGGAAGGAAAAGGTCCCATATAATCAAAACCCCAAACATCAAATGGTTCAATTGCGAGTGAATAATTCATAGGCATTTCCTCACGTCTACCAATGTTACCAATTCTTTGACATTCATCACAAGAAAGGACATACTTACGAGCATCCTTAAAGAGAGTAGGCCAATAAAAACCAGACTGTAGTACCTTGTGTGCAGTTCTGTCACCTGCGTGGTGCCCTCCATAGGCCTCGGAATGGCACTTCCGTAGAATCTGTTCATGTTCATGCTCAGGTACACAACGTCTAATAACACCATCTACTCCTTTATATAGATGTGGGTCGTCGCAAAAGTAATGTCTTAAATCAAATAAGAACTTTTTCTTTTGTTGGTAAGTAAAATTAGGTGGTATATATTTAGCAACGATGTAATTAGCATAATCTGCATACCAAGGAGTGGTACGGGAAGCATTTATAACAGCTAATTGCTCATCAGGAAAATCATCATCAATAGGCAGTGGGTCATCAAGAACATCTGCCATTCTAGACAAGTTATCAGCTACAAGATTTTCAGCTCCTTTTCTATCAACAATATGCAAATCAAACTCTTGAAGTAAAATCACCCACCTAATTAATCTAGGCTTAGCATCTTTCTTTTCCATCAGATATTTAATAGTAGCATGATCAGTGTGAATAGTAACTTTGGAATCAACAATATAAGGTCTAAACTTATCACATGCAAATACAACTGCTAAAAATTCCTTCTCAGTAGTAGGATAATTTGGTTGAGCATTGTCTAGAGTCTTACTAGCATAATGAATGACATTCAATTTCTTGTCTACTCTTTGCCCTAGAACAACACCAACAACATAATCACTAGCTTCACACATAATTTCAAATGGTAGATTCCAATCAGGTGGTTGAACAATAGGTGCAGAAATTAAGGCTTTCTTAAGTATTTCAAAGGCTTCTACACAATCATCATAAAAAACAAATGGAATATCTTTTTGAAGGAAAATAGTTAATGGCCTAGAAATCTTTGAGAAATCTTTAATAAAACGCCTATAGAAACCAGCATGACAGAGGAAACTTCTTATACCTTCAACATTTTTAGGACATGGCATTTTCTCTATTGCATCAACTTTAGCTTTGTCTACCTCAATACCTCGTTTAGAAATTTTATGCCCAAGTACAATACCTTCATTCACCATAAAGTGGCACTTCTCCCAATTCAAGACGAGATTAGTTTATTCACATCTCCGCAAAACTCGATCAAGGTTGCTCAAGCAATCATCAAAAGATGTCCCGTAAACGGAAAAATCATCCATGAATACCTCAACAATCTTTTCACAAAAATCAGAGAATATAACAGTCATACATCTTTGAAAGGTGGCAGGTGCATTGCATAAACCAAAAGGCATGCGTCTATAAGCATAAGTTCCAAATGGACAAATAAAAGTAGTTTTCTCTTGATCTTCTTTTGACACATGAATTTGAGAAAAAAGCAGAATATCCATAAAGGAAACAAAAGTGTGTATGCTTAGATAATCTTTCTAACATTTGATCAATAAAAGGCAAGGGGTACTTATCTTTTCTAGTAGCTTTATTTAATTTCCTGAAATCAATTACCATCCTATAACCAGTTACTACCCTTTGTGGAATGAGTTCATTTTTATCATTAGGAACAAGAGTTATTCCTCCTTACTTAGGAACACAATGAACGGAGCTTACCCATCTACTATCAGCTATGGGATAGATTATACCTATCTCTAGAAGCTTTAATATTTCAGTTCTTACCACTTCCTTCATTTTAGGATTCAAGCGTCGTTGATGATCAATGACAGGTTTAGCATCTGTGGGATCGAGAAGGGTGTCTAGAGGGGGAGTGAATAGACTACTTGACAAATTAAAAACGTAACATTTTCCCAATTTTAATGGTTGGAAGATTTTAGCAATTCTAACAAGTCTAGTGCACCCTACACATGCTAGTCAACAAGTATAGCGGCGGAAAGTAAAGACAAGCATATGTAAGAAGGAGTAGAGGTAGGGAGATCAAACGCAATTGGAGACACGAAGATTTTTCTCGTGGTTCCGATAGGTGGTGCTATCGTACGCCCAACCTAATGGAGACTTCAACCCACGGAGGGTAGCGGTCGCGAGAGTCCACGGAGGGCTCCACCCATTAGGGTCCACAAAGTAGCAACCTCGTCTATTCCATCACGGCCTCCATCCACGAAGGACTAGCCTCACTATGGGTAGATCTTCACGAAGTAGGTGATCTCCTTGCCCGCACAAACTTCTTGGTTCAACTCCACAACACGAAGGAGGCTCCCAAGCGACACCTAACCAATCTAGGAGGCACCACCCTCCAAAAGGTAATAGATGTGGCAACAATGATGAACTCCTTGATCTTGTGCTTCAAAAGATAGTCTCCTCAACACACAATCACTCTCTCACAGATTTGGCATGGTAGAAGAGGTTGATTGAGTGGAAAGCAACTTGGGGAGGCTAGAAATCAAGATTCATATGGTTGGAGTGGAAGGTCTTGATCTCAACACATGAGTAGGTGGTTCTCTCTCAGAAAAATGGATGGGGGCAAGTGTAGGTATGTTTTGAGTGCTTCCTCTACAAGTGAGAGGAGGTGGAGGGGTATATATAGGCATCTCCAAAAATCCAACCCGTTACAACATTATTGCCCAACTCCGTGAAACCAGAGTAAAAACTCGGTCTCACCAACTAGTGCAAAATGTGGCAACTTTCGGCTTTTCGGTGAGACCGATATATAAATCTCGGTGGTACCGATATGGGTGACCTAGGAAAATTTCAAATCTCGGTGAGACCGATTCTCAAAACTCGGAAATTCCGATTCTTGAAAATAGGATACTAGAGAGTTGGTCACTGATTTCGGTTGCACTGAAGTGGAATGTTGGTGGCACCGAGACTTAGGGTTTTGGCTAGGATCTGTCTAGGGTGAAAACTCGGTGTGACCGATTCTGAGAAGTTGGTGGCACCGATTTTAGTGGTGGGGTTTAGATAGAGATTTTGTGGGCGAATTTCATGTGTATTTTTTGTGGCTAATCTCTAAGCACTTGAGCAACCAGATCATCATAGAAACCTCATCCCCTTTTAATAGTATTGGTTTTCCTATGGACTCAAAAGTGATTTCTCACAAAATGTAAAATGTAGAGTCTTGTAGCTTGATGGTTTGTCAATCATATTCCATTTCTTCTTCTTCTTTCCTTGTGGATTCTCCACACATTCCATGACCAATCTTCTCTATGGACTTCATTTGAAATAAACTGGATAAAACTATTAGTCCAAGAGATAATGTATGTTGTCATGAATTATCAAAACCTCCAAGGGAGCATATGTGCTTTCAGCATCTGGTTCCATATTAATCTTGTGCTAACATAGAGTGGGACTAATGCCCTTAAGATCATCAAGAGTATATCCAATAGCAGCTCGATGCTTCTTTAGAGTTTTGAGTAATCTCTTCTCTTCATGCTCTGAAAGGTTAGCATTAATAATAACAGGGTATATCTTATTTTCATCAAGATAAGTATATTTCAGTGTATCAGGTAATTTCTTTAGCTCAAACACAGGATCTCCCTTTAGTAGGGTAGGATCCCCTAGAATGCCAACAGGCAAGTTGTGTTTAAGAATAGGTGTTGGCTAAGCATTTGGTGTTCTTCGTGTGTTTTTCCATGTCTGGCCTGACTTTGCTTCTGTATGATCATGTACTGATTCTCCTGAGAGATGTTGCAGTTTGTAGGAGTAGTAGTTTTAGTCTACTACCTTGAACAAAGCTTTCTTTTGAACCTTGTATCTGGACCTAATTTGATCAGGCCTCTTTCTATGAATGGATCTGGGGAGAACTCTGTTATTCCAAAAATAACCCATAGCACCATGAACAGCTGGAGCTAACGCCCGAGCTCAGTGCACAACCTTACAGTATCTTTAGCTTGTCTAAAATTTTGTAAACAAGTTCAGCATGAGAAATCAATCTTTATTATCAGTCCATATATTCAGAAAAGAACTGTTGGGTAAATACTTTCAAGGACGCCATAGCTTTGCTGTTTCTCCATAATAATCACGGCCTACAATATTCATGTTTGTTCGTACCAAAGGGTTTTCAGATTATTACAAAACACCTATTCTTGTGCTGACTACCGCATGTAATTCTACAAATATCGCCTATTAGTGATGTCCTAGCTCATCATTTGAAGGGGCAGTGAAAACAAGGTTAACGAATATAATGGAATCAAAATTTGTTTCCTCTGTGATCCAGAAAATCAGTCTGTGCTCTTAGTGGCCTTATGTGCATTCACAAGCTGCATCTGTACGTCCTGCGAGACAGTATTATGCTCCATATACTCCATTGTAAACTCACCTTTTCCCTGCAGTACATGAACCAAAAATTAAGCATGGAATTAATTAGGAACACCACCATGCTAGTTTATTTTCTATTTTTTTTACAAACCTCTTCCTTTTAATGCCAAACCAAAGTCTTGAAAGATAGTAGTGTCATGGGTTTATAAAACAGGTAGGTTTTTAATGGCTATGTATGCAGCTGCATTGTAGTACGGTAGTACCATGAAAAAGGTTGAATAAACATGTGGAAGGGAGAAGAGAGTAGACCATAAGAAACCAAGCAGCTCTCACAGCTGCTTGGTGAGGCTTCAAACTTTTTTTGTACGGCACCTTCACCATGATACTGATACCTACCTAAATGACATTCACAGAACCACCAGGACCAAACAGTTCTCACAGCTCCCTGGTGGGGCCTCGGACTTGTTTCTATAGCAATATTGCTGGTGGGGCCTCGGACTTGTTCCATAGCAATATTGTTGTACATTAAGCTATGCTACTACGGTAAGTAAACGAATGCACATATGTTCTCTCGGACAATAAATGACTTCCCAACAGAAAAATTATTGTGCACAAAAGAGGTACTGTGAAAGAACACAGTGAAACCTTCTCTATTCAAACCCAGACTGCCTCGAACCAGAGCAAACAAGGATGAACCAGACATAAGCACGTTGTGTGGAAGGGCACATACAAACTATAAGATCTTGATATTACTACTGTATATATAATGAAAACTATTTAAAGTACAACCATGGTCCAACCGATGACCCAAGTACAACCAGTGACCCAGTGTGCCGAGACCTTCAGACGGCTATGACCAGGCATTGGTTCTATTTTGAGGTAGATTTTCAATATTTTCATTCCAGCATAACAAAATACTGATAAAACATAAATAAAATGTACAGTGATGTCTATCTCCAATGACTGAAGGCACTGATGTAATTTTCGTGATGTGGATGTAAAAAAAGTGCATGCAGAACGCAAAGAAATTGCAAGGACATATCAGAAAAAAAGGGCCAGCTTGGGTGATATGATGTATCCTACTGGGATTGACTATCATATCAAATGAACACAAAATTGGAACCGGAAAAGGAGAAGTTCATTGAGAGATGTATCCATGTTCACTTGTTGGCAAATAAATAAGGAATTTTATATGAACAGAAAATAATTATTTGTACTTCCTTTAGTTTTGGAATTACTGTATTAATTTGGTGCCTCAACTGCCACATAGGTCCACAACACCCTGCAATCACAAGTGATTGAACTGTGGGAAGAGAAACTCTCGACTATGAAGTACAGAGGCATCAATTGTCTTCTATAGCTCTTGCAACCAAGACTGAATTTGATGTTAGGTTCGGACATGTGCGCTACATCACATCCAGGACATCTCTTAGTTTTCTCCACAATTTTTTTATACTTCCACCATACACTTTTGTATAAGGTGTTAAGAGATACTCCCTCTGTAAACTAATATAAGACCTTTTAGATCACTATATACTACTCCCTCTGTCCCATAATATAAGACGTTTTTGGGCACTACACTAATGTCAAAAAACGTCTTACATTACAGGACAGAGGGAGTAGTTCCGTGTATAGGATGTGCTATTTCCCATTGTTATAAGGCTTTGTATATTGATACTGGCCCTTAGCCTCCAGGAAATACAAGTTCTTATTTCCTCACATATGGCAGGTATCACCCATGTGTGTAGCAGAATTTCACTACTTATATAGATCATAATATTAGTTACAAGACAAGAACATTGCTGCCGCAGACTACACAGTGAAGAACGTGCCAAGTGAACAATAAGGATAGAGAGCCTCTTGAGCGATCACTACTTTGCAAAAAATGTGCCGGGTGAAGAATAAGGATAAAAAGCATATGAACGATCATGTTTATTGCCAAAACAAATGTTCTAGAATTAACATCAGGAGTCGTGAAGAACAAAATATTACCTGTGTCATTGAACGAAGCGCTGTCGAATATCCAAACATATTGTTTAGTGGAACCTGAAAGAGAGCAGGATGAGAGACTAAGTCCAATAACAATGCACAAGGTCATTGGCCTTAACATGGACATCTACATTATGAATTTCACAATATACCTGTTCCACTTATATAGTCTACTGACCTGACATGTTTATTGTAGTGTCGAGTAGGACAAATGGTAAAGGTTCTAAAGTGAAGTTTATTATGCGAAAATGTTGTCCTGGCTGTTGTTCGTGTAGATTAGTGGAACCTCCCACCCGTAACCCGTCACCAACTTACCCATTAGAAAGCTTATTTTTAATGTTACGAGGGTAATACTGCAATTGATTTCGTAATGCTTCAGTTGTTCTCTTAGACACTTACGATACAAACTACAGAAAAGCCAAAGCCACCAACATCGATTGCTACAACCACTCATGAGGCAAGAAACCGAAAGGAACAAGGCTTACGTACATGGCATACTACAACTGTGTCATCGCCTTCCTGGTCATTTCCAACAATAATACCTTTTCTCCTGTTTACCACACCAAACAAAAGAAATATAGTTAGTATGGTTTGAAGGATTGAATTGATGAGCATACAAAAATAAAATCCATGCACCCATGGAAGTCAGTTTGCCAAAATATCACAAGGTGTCAATGTGTTCTGATGTCAGAACCAATTTATAACTACCATGGCCTATGGTATTCAGAAAATTGTGCCTTTTCAGGTGCTAAGGAGGCAATTATCCTTTTAAAGTGAATTGCATGCACGTATCTGCATCTCTTGAGTAGAAAAGGAAAATTTAGCGTGGCATCATGAATCATCCGCTAACCATACATCTCAGCACAAGCATAGCTTGTTGGCATGAAAAAAACTCACTTGTTTATGTCACCAGTTACTGTGCCCTGGAACTCTGTTGGAAATTTTAGTTCCACCTTCATCACAGGCTCTAATATAACAGGTTTAGCAGCAGTATAACACTGGAAAAAAGAACAAATTTATGAATAACGCTTGCATTCACATTGTAGCAGTGCAACAATCGCTAGAAATGACAAGCGACTAGGCTCACCTGTCTAAAAGCATAGATAGCAGCTAGCTTAAACGCAAGCTCACTGGAATCGACTTGATGTGAAGCCCCATCAGTCAGTGTAATCCTAATATTCTCGACAGGATGCCCTATTAATGAACCCCTGCAGTGGCCAGCATGCAAACAAAAATTAAACTCCACAAACAAAATGCAGAATAGCTAAACTAGTGTGGAAGAGATGGACTCACGAATTGCAAGCCTCCTTGAAACCCTTTTCAATCGCTGGTATGAAGTTGGATGGAATTGCTTGTCCAATAATCATGTTCTCAAATTCGAATTTACCTTCAGCATCTGATGGAAGAGGCTCAATGTACCTGCATATTCCTGCTTCTTATCATGAAGTTCCAAATGAAATATCCTAAATATTTATTCACATAACCAATCTAAGGTAAGGTAAACTGGCAGCATCATTTTTCTAGTTAAATTTGGCAGGTTATCACAGGTATATTCATGCTCTGAGCACATTTACAAGCTGTGGAAAAGTAGAAGGTCAGGAAAGGGCCAACTGTCCAGTCTTCATCGAGTTTCATCTCGGATGAAGTCCACTAAAACACAACGGCAGCAAAGACCAGGAGCGGTAAGGAAATGGCATCACGGTGGTTATGGAAACAGAACAGCAGCGGCAACAAGAGTGCTACTGTGCTAGGGACAGTCAATGATAGAGCGCTAGGCAATACGAATCAGCAATCAGGAGCAAGTGATGAATAACAACTAAGGTTTCAAATAAAATACTTTTTGTAACTCTTCCCGATCATTACCTTATTTTCCTTATCAGTAAATACTTTTCCCAGTATATCAAGGTGATGGGCCTCTACAAGGAGGTGCAGAAGCAGATGGGTAAGATTATTAGGGGTTCCTTTGGACAGGCAAAGCAGCCGCACATGGCGATCACTGCCATGTCAACCGGAACAAGGCTTGTCGTCCGATGACGTCTGGAGGCCTCAGCATCCATGAGCTGTCCAAGACCACGATCGGTCTGAGGTTGTGTTGGATTTCAAGGATGGTACTGACCCATGCCACCGCTGGTGAGAGCTTGACATTCGATTCTCAAGAGATAATGGTGCGCATTTTGCTGCATCGACCAAGGTGGTGGTTGGCGACAGGACGACCACACTTTTTGGGGAACATCGATGGCTAGGCGGTCAAGCAGCCATCGAGAACATACCCGAACTCTACAGTCTTGTTCCTAGGCGGACCACGAGGAGGCAGACGTGCTGGAGGTGCTGCAGGACAGGCCTTGGATCACTGGTATCAAAGGGAAATATCTTCCCTTATGAGCTCCAAAAGTTGGGTAACTAAAATGATCCTACTCAATCTCAACACCAGATCAGAGAAGAAATATCAGATTGACAGCACACTCATGACACCCATATCAGTGAACTGTGTGCACTGTTGCCACAAAAATAGAAAAAACACAAATATTACAGGATCACTTCAACTGTTCTAATACACATCGTTCAGGAAACAAAGAAAAGTACATGCGGTCACAGGAGCGTAATCCAAAACTTTCAGACAGAAGTCCAACATAATATCCACAACAAGGAGAATTCAGTTCATAGGTAAAATGTGAGTGTGTTACAAAACTAGAGGATCTGGATTTTATAGGCATGAAGTGGCTTAACGACAAATCATAAACATCTTTAATTGGAACCTATACGCCTAGACTAAGAATCCATGATATTATACTAATTAACGACTAAAAAGAACATGTCATCACCAAACTGGCAAATTTAAAAGGTAAGGGTAAGTATTCTATAATGGTGGAAGCTTTCCTCAACAGTGAAAACGTTATTATAGATGTTCTTACATTCTCCATTTGGGTGAAGTATCTTCCATGACATTATATGAAGTGGCTGGATTACTACGTTCATTGATATTTGCTGGTCCTAGGTATCCAGGCTCCCTTGAGATAACCTACAGTGGCAGGGCACTGGCCCTAGGTATCCAGGCTCCCTTGAGGCAACTTACGGTGCCAGGGAGCGGTTCCAACCTTGTTCTACTCCGGCAACACTTTCCACACCATCCAATACTCATCTTACAAGTGGGAATGGGGAGTAGGAATACATCCAGTAACGACGCAGCTAAAACATGTAATAACAGCAGGTGTCCCATATATATGCATCACAAAGTAATAACTTTTCAGAAGCGAACAAACCGAGATAAAAGCAAGTGATGGAAATTAATTTGCGGATAATTTTTGAATGAACTCACCCACAAACTCGCCCATATTGACCTTGACCACCAGATTGCTTTTTGTGCAAGTAATCAAACTCAGCACGCTGGGTGATCGATTCCCGGAAGTTCACACGAGGTTTCCCAACCTTTGCATCAACCTACATAAGTTAAAACATGTTACATCTATTCAATTTCAACAGATATAAGTGTGCAGTGAGTCAGACATCAACATTCATCATAGGAATATAATGCACTTAATGAAAATTGTCAACACCGAAGAATATCAAAGAAGCTCAATAAAGCAGGCACATAGCAACATTTCCCAACTCTGAAATGTAGTTCTCAGTAGGACCATAATACATGAACATACGGGATGTCTGCTCTTGGCGGGTTATAACAAATACACCAGGACACGTTATCAATATGGCCCAGCCCACTAGCAACACATAGAAGCACCCAACCCTAATTCCTTCCAAGGACTACGGATCCAGTCCACCCATGACTCCAGACTGGACACTTCACGGACAGAGAGGAGATGCGACGGCAATGGGGTCTCTCATGTGGCCACAGTGGCACTTCGGCTACGGAGCTCCAGCGGATACTGAACTGACATTCTTCCTATCGTGTCCATCAGCCTTGCTTTCTCTTCACTTCTTTCATTTTTTATCGGAGTGGTAGTGAAGAGACGTATTAGATATATACGCAGTTCCATCTTTCATACTTCTAGAACTAACTTTTAAGCTTCCCCTCCCGATCATGTTTTCCTTTTAGTATTTCGCGAATGGAAATAGACCTAGTGGTGTGCAGAATGCAGTCACATTTGGCGTGGGTGTATTTGAGCTTGCTAACCTCTCTTGATGAGCAAGATTTGGAAGAAGTGCTAACTAAAGGAGGTGATTTTCAGTCTTCTTAACAAACAGCCTAGGTTGCCGCTTTTAATTTCCATAGCACCGCCACGCACTTACGTGGTGTTAAGAGGAATTAGAGATATAGGAACAAAAAACTAGTATGTATGTTCACTTGGAAAATAAAGTTTGTTGCAACTCTGATTGTAGAACTTCTAGTTCGTATATCTGTTTTGTTGAAGCATAAAGTTTGAACTGTAACTGTTGTTGTACAGCCGCCTTGGCTCCTTGCTGCTGCCAACCTAGTGCCTTGCACTAGTTAGAACACTGTGATTAAATGGATGGATTGTGTTTCCTAGAGGTGGAACAGTTTATCCATTACTACTCCTTCCATTACAAAATATAGTGCACATAGATTTTGTCCAAGTCAAACTATGTAAAGTTTTAACCAAGCTTATGTAGAGAAAAAATATCAACATATACAATACCAAACCAATATACAGATTTTGTCCAGGTACAAAGTTAACAAATTTTATAGAAAAAATATCAACATTTACAATACCTAATCAATATGGAACGTAGAGAGTACTACTTTGTTCTTTCCTAAATTATATTTTCAATACCACTATATAGTGTGCGAATAACTTTGAATGGTGGCTGTTGGATGAAGCCGATCCAACGGTTGAGAGGTGGCAAATCCGAGTAGTACTAGCCATCGGATATTCAGTCCACTACACCGGATTCCGCCACATGTACTATCTAGAAGATTCCATACTTGAGCTTATGCACATCAAAATAAAGACACTTCTCCTTTGTTCTAGACTCTTCCTTTGCACAATACGCACATAACACATACACTTCCCATTTGTTCTAGACTCTTCCATACTTTAATTCTCCTAAGTTTTTTCTTGAAAACAATTGACATTTATTTTTATTTATGATTTTTGGGTTCAAAGCTAAGGCATCATCTTCGTAACTCCAATTTTCTCTGTAGATGGAGTACGGAGCTATTCTTATATATTTACATGAGTTTTGTGTAGTATATACCACACGGTCATCAAATATTCTGTAGTTATAATTTGTTTTTCAAGGGGATAGCTATGAGACTTAAACCACATCTTAAATTTCATTTGTATGTGACTCCAAATTTATATGTTTGTCTATTATGGTGCGGTATGTCGATATCCGGTTGTACTTACTTTTACGTGCAAGGCACGTGTAACTTACTAGTATAATCAGTGCAGTTAAACAGAGAAAGTTTTGACCATCAGCATATACAAAATTATCTTGACCCATAACATGATAACTGGAAGCTATGCTTGAATTTTGCTGCTTCCCAAGAGTAAATATTTACTAATGAATGCTATAGAAATTAATGATCAAAGTACCACCTTGAAGACTGTTGACCTAGAACAGACAGAGTAGATGACATATGCTCAAGGATAAGACAATATATGAGAATAAAACTAAACATAGACTAATATAACAGTATCTTGAGGCGTTAATTTAAGCAATATGGGAATGCAAAAATTAGGCTGCGTAGCTATTTGCTGCCCATGCCCAAGCCAAGCCAAAACTGCAAATGAACTTTCCACGCTGTCAAGAATAAAACAGATCAAGTGTGTTGATGTATTATGTTGTGTGCATCTGTACTTTCCCTGCTCCCTAGAGGCCAGAAGTCAGATCAGGATTATCTGCGTCCTTAGGGTGTGTTTGGTATGAGTCAACAAGTGGAATGGTGGGCCCGACCCAGTACTAGGGCTTCATTCTTGTGTTTGGTACATAGCTAGAACCGGAACCGACTCGTTCCCACCAAGGGAATATTCGGCCCAGATCCGTAACCGAGCCGTTCCTCCAAATTGATGGAACGACGCGGAACGCTGCCTCGACTCGCACTCACTTATCGCCTCTCCCTCTCTCGCACGAGACCCTATCGCCTCTCCCTTCTCCCGTACTCTGCCGACAGCTGCTCCTCTCCATCGATCTGCGCCGCCGGCTGCTCCTCTCCCCGACTAGACCTGATCTGCTAAGGACCAGGCGGCGGCGACTTGACCTAACCTTCCGGGGGCTGCAACGGCCACCTCTCCCACGTGACCACTGCATCGCCGCTGGCTGCAACAGAAGCAACCACTGCTTCCAGCTTGCCGTCCCCTAGCAGATCAGGTCTTCACCAGTGGGATGGACAGGGGCTCTTCTTGCGGTCCTATCTCAAGGTCAGCGGCAAGAGCGTTGCTGTGTTTAATCCATGCCTAGCAAATATTGCATGGTTCCATCTATGAACATTTTTTCTCGATTGAAAAACAATACAATTCAAAGTAAAATAGAATGTGTCCTCTGTTTGAGCAAAACCATGCCATGTTTGGGCAAAAGACTTTATATTTGTTCATATTGTATATATGCACGTGAGAGGCAACCTCACCGTTTTTATACAAGAGGTGCTGAATTCATTCCGTTCCATCTCTCAAACGAAACACCGAAACGTAACCATTCCATTCTACCAGATATCCCCAACCAAACACGGGAACGGAACCGACCCATTCCAGTGGAATGGAACCGTGACATGACATTCCACTTCGTTCCCAAACCAAACACACATTGAAACAAAGAAAAAATAAAAGAGGCTGCAATAGCTGAACTAGTTCATAAAGCAAACGAGACAAGGATTTACTCAACACTTCTAACGGTGCAGCTCATATAGCAAGCTTCGAGTGAAGCGGGGAAACCAAGTATGTCCTTGAAATAATTGTTTGTGTACCTTGTACTCTCTCCTGATGCGTTCAACATAGATATCCAAATGCAACTCACCCATACCAGAAATAATTGTCTGCAAGTACAAAGTACGCTTTAGAAACTACACGATAATAATAGAATAAAGCAAACATAATAGATGGAAGAACAAACCTGTCCACTCTCTGGATCCAGACCTACACGGAAAGTAGGATCTTCTCTCTGGAATCGATTCAGTGCTTTCGAAAACTGAAACGTTATAGTAATTAATTATTCAACAAAGTTAAGGTATCAAATATGACACATGGATCTTTAAAACAACAGATGAGTTACTTGTCCTCCAGAATCTTTAGATATCGGGTTAACAGCCAAGGACATCACAGGTTCAGCGACATGCATTGAAGTCATAGTATATTTGACCGACCCATCTGTAAATGTATCACCTGTTGATGCAAAAAGCTGGGAATCAGGCACTGAAGAAATCCAAAAGATGGTACTCCCTCCGATCCATATTACTTGTCGGTCAAACGGATGTATCTAGACGTATTTCAGTGCTAGAAACATCTGTTTGAGCGACAAGTAATATGGATCGGAGGGAATAGCATAACCTGGAAAAGTTACGGCACAGAAAAGATTTTGAATATTACGTTGCTAATAATTTACCTGACGCGCAATCAACACCAAACACAGCAACAATTTGGCCAGCATGTGCTTCTTGAATATCCTATTGACCGTAAAGAATTAAGATACTAGCTAACAAATTGATTTTATAGGAATGGCCATCGATATTGATCCGAACAGTTAATTTTTCAAGGGTTGACTTCAACATAACGTGCAACTTACCTCCATCTCATTGGAGTGCATCCTTACTAATCGTGGAACCTAGACACAGTGAACAGCACTTAGATCAGATAAGGCAAACTTTTTTAAATTCCCGTAACCAACAATTGAAAGTAAAGGCAGAATTAAGATATATCAGATTGAAGGCATCTCTATTGCTCTCCTGATATGATTACTATTTTCTATGGAAAATTCGCGCCTAAATAGATGTTCTGTAATATTTAGCCTTTAATAGTTGGAACCAATTTTCTGTAACATTTTCAGATTTAGAATTGAAACCAGGCAAATGATGTGCAATTATGATATTTCATGTCAAAGCATCTACCTTTAGTTTACCAACACAAATATGCAAAATCGCAACTACCATACTACATATAATTACAAAAAACAAATATGTTACATAAAGTCCATTTTTTCTTCTTCTGCTGTAGCATGGCAGTATGTTCACTAGTGGTCACAGACTCACAACTGTAAGAGCTCTATAGGATACACAGTTAAAAGTCAGGAGTGCTATAGTACACTATCTTGAATATTACTCTATTTAACCCCTTTTTTTTGTTTTTCTCTTCGATTAAAGTAGTGTATGCCCCTCGAAATAGATCAACCTATAGGAGTGTATGCCCCTCAAAATAGAAAATATTGGCATTGTCAATTGTTAAACGTGTGTGCTGAAAAAACAATATGGCAATTTGACAACTACAGCTTCAACGTCCTTGCTGGGACTTGGTATTAAGTCTGGGTCTTACTTTGATCTTTTTTCCTGTATTCACATTCTGTATGAAGTCACCCTTCCGAATCACACCTTCGTAGATTCTAGAAAGGCAGTATGAAATAATTAGTTGAGAAGCAAAATAATAACACATGTGTCCAATAAGAATAACAATGCATGATAATGCAACAAAATCAGTTAGTAGAAAATCCACAGTCACCTTAGATATGTCAACTGACCAAAACGACCTTCCTCAAGCTTAAAGGCTAATGCTACAAGTGGACCAGCTGGAGTTCCAGATAATGAGACCTAACCATCAAACCAGGTGGCAATTCATTATGAAAGCTAATAAAAGGAAATAAGAGCTTCATCAACATAACAGGCAGATACAATACAAACACTATTTACTCAAGAAAACGTCAGAGCTTTTATCTAATTTACATATTTTCCATCTCTCCTCGCTTCTGGCTTTGTAGGATGAGTGGTGGAAGATGGAAAGTGCCGTAAAGCGCATAAAGGAGAAACCTGTGTTCCATATCTACTACTTATACTCCCTCCGTTCCTAAATATAAGTCTTTTAAGAGGTTTCACTAGGGGACTACATACGGATGTATATAGACATACTTTAGAGTATAGATTCACTCATTTTGCTCCGTATGTATCCCCTATTGAAATCTCTAAAAAGACTTATATTTAGGAACGGAGGGAGTATTATATTAAATGTATTGGGGAGACGGTGTTCTACCTTCTCTTCTGACTTGCTTTGGTCAAGAGCAAAGTTCTCAACTTCCAGTGGGCAGGGTAGATAGTCAAGCACACCATTAAGAAGAGGTTGAACACCCTATAAAACCAGTCAAAAAAAATGTAAGCAATGAAACACCAACGACAAATTTGTTGTATTTCACACTTAACAACCTGGCATTAACAATAATACAATACAGATGCTAACTGCAGGTTCTTACACAAGTGCTAGCGCAAGAGTGCTCATAACTGTGAACAATCTCATCTACACCTAAACCGCCAAAGTATGGCAATCGGTACAATACACAATCTTAATGTGATCATTCTAGTGAATAGGCACCTCTATGTTTACATGCAATTTGGCTATCTATTCTGTAACTGTGCTGGCAAAGGGAGACAACAAACGCAAAGCAAAGGCTCAATTATGTTACTATCCACTACACTTCTTTAAAGTAAGACCCTAATGACTTCCATGAAGTGCATGCATGAGAGCAATTGTTAATCTACAGTACACCAATGACCCAGTATTAAGGTAATTAAAAATAGTAAAATGGATCTGACTATCAAGGTCCTAGCTCTTAAACATCAGTATCCTTTTCATGTTCGTCATTTGCTTGTAATCGCAATGCTGTGCTCCATTGAGTGCTTAAGGACGACCCCTGGAATTTACAAGGCCCTAAGAACAGTTATACTCTAGGCAAGGTTACACGATGAGGATTGGTGGCTACAAGGATCTCAGACATTCATACATGATAGATGACACCATAAAAAAATTGACATAAAACAAATGCCCAACTTTGTAACACTTAAAATAGCAGCAAGGTTGTATGCATTTGGTTGTTTGGAACAATGTGTCTTACTCTAGCAATACTGCTGACTGATTAAGTAATCAAATTGTTGTATCAACTCTTCTCTTTAATTGATCACTTTATGCTGATCATTTTGTCAAATGTTATTCTTTAATATTTTTCTTTAGTATTGGTCGAGCAGTATTTGGTTTCATCTAATTCGCTGCTGTTAATTAACCAGGGTTCAAGAATGAGCCCGGCGCTAGGCAGGTGAATCAGGTGAGATGACCTTGCGCCAGCCGCTTAGGTTGTACCTAGGCTGCGCCTAGGAACTGCACTGCAGGGGGCAGGGAAGAGCTTTGGGGCTTGAAGGCGAGGGCGGCACTTCAAGAAGAGGGCACAGAAGCAATGAGCTCGACATCAAGGCTGGAACGCAGAGGCATGGGGAATTTTGAGATCGAGAGCAAGGTCGCCTCGGTGAAGATCGAGAACAGACATGGCAGGTCCAGGCGATGGCACAGGGAAAATGGTGACTCGGATCAAGTCGATAAAGGCCCGTATGAAAAACCCTAGCTTCCTAGCACATCTTCCAACAAGATTTCACTTTCTAAAACTCAAAGTAACAATTCTTGGGCAATTAGTCTTAAATTGTAACCATTTTTGCATTGTAAATAGATGACATCCTCCTAGAAAGTGTGTGATTGAACTTCTCTGACTTCCAACTCGTGCATATGGGAAAATAATTTAGAGTGAAATGAAAATAGCATCAGGCCCCCATTGGTTTGTAGGATTTTTGTAGGAATTCTATAGGATAAGATTTTCAAAGGAAAAATTCCTTTGGAGCTCCTTGGTTTGTAGGAATGGGCTCCTATTCCTATATAGGATAGGAATCAATCCTTCACATTTCAAAGGGAAAAAAAACATTGGCCTAGACTCAATAGAAAAATTCCTATCATATGCATCAAATGACATATCTTACCAATTGAGATACACGTCATCTCACTTCCTATGATTTTCCTATTCCTATGATATTCCTATCCTATGAACCAAATGAGGCCTCGGTAGTTTTTCATGAAAAAATTTTTGAAAGCATAGTGTTATTTTTAATTTTTTATTCGCATATTCATAATAGTAGTAACAGTATAAGTTGCATATTGGGAACTGTAGACCTTTGTCCCATGTACATAACAGCGTCTATTTGCAAAGAGAGAGATTATAAGTTTAGTTCTTATATTATTAATACATACTGCATTTAATAAGGTTGTGTCCTTTTCAGTATTACTGACACATGAAACGGTAAATCGTTACTCTTTATAATTTAGATCTAAGTTCGTGCAGTTCTCGTCCACCCTTTAAGTTACTAGGGATTGCCACAGTTGTCATCCATTCTATCAAGGTCATATATGGTTGATTCGAGTAATGTATATTTTGAGATAAAAGAGTTCATTTTACAAAAACTCAGGGACTATGGTGAGACAAGTTTTTAAACAACTAGTAATCTATAACAAAAAAATAACTTCCAAGCATTTAACTAGTAAATGAAAAGAACCAGATAAAGGACGGAAAATGCAGCCATGGACCTTATTTTTGAATGCACTTCCCATGTAAACTGGTATGAACTTGCGCGCTACTGTTGCCCTTCTGATAGCAGCCTGGTCGAAAAGAAAAGAAAACACCAAAGGCATGAAAATCAGTCGGGAACAAAATGACGCTATCAATATTATGCTATTCCTATAAGACAATACGATACAGTTAAAGAAATCAGGAAAGGTATTATTGGAGGTAGGTTTTGAACAATAATAATTCATGTAAATAGAAATATAGAATTGCAAGTACTATCAAAACTATCACAAGGTTAAAGTACATAACTTTACACAATTTCAAACATGTGAGGACAGTAGTCTCCATATATTAAACATTAGACTTTATATGAATTTCCTAATACTTGTTAAAAAAATTGGTGGATTTTCACCTTCAGCATTCTCAAAGGTCTATTAAAATCTGGTTATTACGAAAACCACCAGCAACAGACTGCGCATTTCTTTTTCAACCAACAAACCCTACTGACATCGCATGCATTCAGTAATAAATCTAATAGCTTGAGACAATGTAAGTTAGCAGTACTAAACATGATCAGCAGGTAATCAGAATCATTTTCAAATTGACTTAAAATTAATGGCACGTTCTAACAACCGGCTTAGAAAAAAATCCACTATCTAGCCATCACAGTTCCTTTCATATGGCTTGTTAATTTTAAAATAAAGTACATTTTACCACCGTTGAACTTTGCAAGAAATTCATTTAACCTTGGAACTATAAAACCAAGTATTTAAACCCAAAACCATTTTCATTTCCACCCTGAGTCAGCTTTGGAGCATGGTTTCACTGACAAATATCACCAAGTATCTAAGCCCAAACACTTTTGGCTCCATGGTTTCACCGTCATGGACACAATTTGTGTGTGTACAATTTATATCAACGGTGGCATCCTAGGCAGCAAATAAAAACTTCCCCCGTAAAATAAATAAGTAATTGAAGTCCTCAAAATGTAAATCATCTTCGTAGATTGCTAACTTGATATCATTAAAATATTTGATCGCACAAACTGCAATATTCAAGGGGGTAAAATCGTCATATTCCTTCAACATGATTGCTTTTTAGCAGCTACAGCTACATCCGTTTCAAAAGATGTAGCTATATAATCCGTTTCAATATAGAGTCATTTCATGAAATGGTATATACGCATATAGAAACAACAGAAAATAATAATGGAAGTTGGATGAACCTTAAGCTCATTAGCTGTTATTGGCTCATCATTGAGAAAAGCTTCTGCAAGCTGGTCATCGACTTCTGAAACAACTTCAATAAGTTCACGTCTTTTGTCCATTACAAAATCTTGCATGTTGGATGGGACATCAGATGCAACAACCTCCTGTCTGCACATTACAAACAATGTGTCAATCCGAGATTCCAGATACCAATAGCCCTCACAACTAAATGCTTGTAAGAACAGGGACACACCCACTTCCGCCCTCGAACTTCAAAGCCTTCAACTCCACAAGATCCACAAGGCCCTCAAACTCCTCTTCCAATCCTATCGGCACTTGTACAGCTGCACTCTGGTGCCGTAGTTTGGCCCGAGCCTTCAATAGAACACAAAAGCAAAACTCAGCTATAGAAACTGATAGCAACACCAGACATGTGCAAGACACGTCACAGAACTATAAAAACTGAACATCATCAGAAAAAAAAATGGCGAGCCTAAAAGTAAACACGAGAATGATGCTTTCCAGTAGTATCAAAATGCAGCAACTCTAGCATTAAACGCCTGGTCCACATTGCAGATACTAAAAAAGAATGCAAAGCCAGCCCTTGCACTTGCGAAGTCCCTGTTTTCCCCTTTTACTTTGAACCGCCTAACTGATACCTTGGTTCCAAAAAGATAAACGATGAGCTGACTTAGCAATGAAGGGAATATTCGAAATGAACCCAGGACATCAGTGCATTTCAGATAGCACTTCAGTGCAAAGCAAAGTAGCAAATACTTGCGGCTACCTCATCAGAATTCAAATGCAATAGGAAGAGTATTTATTGTCTTGACCTTCCCTGTATTAAACACGATAAGGATAGTAAGCTAGCAGTACGATACTACCATGGCATACAGAAGTGTGTCCTCACAGAAAATATACAACGTAAAGACATGGAATGAAATGACAACACAGACTTTAACCCACTCCCACCAGGAGGGGGAAATCCAGCATGAAAGGAGAGAGGGGGCATTTGGCATAAGCCACTCATCCCTCATAGTATCATGAGAGAGCATCAGTGCATATAGACCACAGAAGTCAGACTCATGCTCACCTGGTTGAGAACCCTCCAGGGATCAGCTCCCATGCGGTCCAACTTGTTAATAAATGCAACCCTTGGAATTTCATATCTTTTCATTTGTCGATCAACAGTAATCGATTGACTTTGTACACCACCAACACTACATAGCACAAGTATAGCACCATCAAGAACACGGAGGGCCCTTTCAACCTCAACAGTGAAATCCACGTGACCTGGGGTATCAATGATGTTAATCTGCAACGATAGAACACAAGAACAGTGTAAGATGGGTCAAAACAAAAGCATTCAGACAGGACAATACAAGGGATAGTGATCAATGGTGGTATACATGATGACAAAAAAGGTTGCTTCTGGGGGGGGGGGCAATTCAAAACCAAAGCATGGTATTGATGTATCTGCTTCAACCAATCATACTGACCCCAACCCACAGATCCTAGTTTGAAGCCCAGCCCAGTGGCAGGGGGAACTGTGTTCTGAGCAAAAAAAACAGCTTATAAAGAAGCGGGTGGGACTAGCATGAGTTGACTCGGGTAGCTCATTCAACTCACATCGTTAGTTGCCACTTGCCATGAAATAGATGTCTATCAAAACCACTCCTTTGATTCTTTCGAATGGTCTACTGCCATGAAGCAATTATGTCTCCACTAATAATAGCTCGGGGAGAATTTACATGTGGTACTCCACTTGGAAAAGAATAATGGCTATTTGGTAGTGGCTGGCAACTCGTCCATGTTCGGGAATTTACATCTCTATCATGTGGATATTTGCCATTTGCTCCGTTCCTCACCTCATCATGGTTTTGGTATAGTTAATGGGGCTACTTCATTTGTGGCATCAACAATGCTGACATGTTTAAGAATGAAACCACCAATCACATTCTCCTTACATCTTTTTCTTTTGCAATTGTACGAATGACATCACATGGTATTCTTGATTGATGGTTTTTCCAATTTTCTTCTCAGATTTCATATTGCCTGGACATGTTGTGGAGAAAGCAAAAGCCAACAGCCAATCTAGTTAAATTAGCCCTCATCTTTATATGCCTAACTCCTGAGAAGAAGCAATAAATTGTAGGGAACTCCTGGCTGGCACAAATCTACAGTGAAAATTATTGACTAGACCACTTTAACATGATGCAGTACACGCATTCGAGAGATACCAAAGCTACGGGCAGCAATATACTTCTGCGGTACTCAAAGACGAAAGATCTGGTTCAGGATCTCGGTGAAATATCAAAAATATTACAAGGACAGAGTGAAAACACAAAATTCCGTAGGATCAATTGCAACTAATGAATAGTAAGTACGGCAACTAGTTATTGTCCATTTATGATAAATAAAAACATAGATATTAGTGTGAAGCATAAATATTGGTCAGCTTGGTATTAATATTTAAATTCCAGGTGACAGGTTAATACGTTGAGTTCTTACATACCACATGTTAGTTAAAACTTAAAACTGATACATCCAGGAGAGAATAAGCTTTGCTAATCAGTTACCAAATATCGTTGCATCGTTATACTTTCTAGAACTTCGAGCTTGTAAGTTAGCATTTACCAACTGCATTTGGTGTATAACCTTACACACCAGCCAATTCAGCTTTTGAACCATATATGTTACTACCCCCTCCGTTTCAAAATATAAGACCTTTTAGAGATTTCAATACGGACTACATACGGCTGTATATAGACTCATTTTTAGAATGTAGATTACTCATTTTGCTCCGTATGTAGTCTGTATTGGAATCTCTAAAAAGGCTTATATTTAGGAACGGAGGGAGTGGTGCAATTTTCTTTAACTCAAAAAAGGCTTATATTTAGAGTGTAGACCTTTTAGAGATTTCAATACGGAAACAAAGTTACATGTGCTATCTGTCTCGTACTGATTAACAAAGAATTAGTTACAGTTAGCCCCAATGTTGGAATGGTGTGAGGTAATAGCATTATTATTTCAGTTGATTTGACATGTGATTGGACATTAACTCAAACCCCAATGCAATTGTCTTTAACCAGGAATAAAACAATAGTGATCATTAGAGGGAAATGGATCAGCTACAAAAATGAACAAGAAGAGGAGAGAAATGGACCTGGTATCCGTTCCAGGTACAGTAGGTAGCTGCCGACTGGATGGTGATGCCCTTCTCGCGCTCGAGGTCCATGGAGTCCATCTTTGCGCCTACGCCGTCGCGGCCACGCACCTCGTGGATCTCGTGGATCCGGCCGGTGTAGTACAGGACCCGCTCCGTCAACGTCGTCTTCCCGGAGTCGATGTGCGCGGAGATACCGATGTTCCGCATCCGATCCATGGACTCGCGCCACCGCGCCACCTCCTTGTCGTCTCCCCGCGCCCGCAGAGCCGACGCAGAGGACATCGCCCGGCGGGCCGACGCCGCTGCGGCCGCGGCCGCGGGCGAGGGGGCGTCGGCGAGGGGCTGGAGGAGGAGGGAGAAAGGGCGGAAGGAGGAGAGGAGGTGGGAGGCGGAACGCCGAGCCATGGCCATCGCCGCCTAGGAATTCTCGGCGGCGGCGGCGGAGGCGTGGAGGTTTTTGGCCTGGTTGAACTAAAACCCTAGGGAGTTCGTGTGAACAACGTGTATCGTAGAGAAGTCAAGAATTCAGAAGTGCATCTGGCATTGGGGCAGACTGACGGCGCAGGACAAAGCTACGTCGGCGAGACAAGTTGTCGAAGGTGTTAGGCTGATTGCGTGTGTTTGTAAACTATAGATACAAAACTGTTATTAGAGTTAAATGGGATTTTCTGGAGAAATAATGCAGAAACTGAGCTTTCATGATGAGTTTATATAATGCAGAAACTGGGCTTTCACGATGAGTTTATAACTTTATGTGGATGATTATTATTTTTGAAACGGAGGCAAAAAATTTGCCTCATCAATTAATTAAGAAGAAGAGAGTTGCCCAATTAATTCACGGGAAACCGTACAAAAACCGATACAAACAACTCATAAGCGCACTACTCACAAAGGACGAAACAACGTGACTGCACATGCAGCCCTCCTAACGCACAACAGTCGCACGGACATGCAGCCCTCCTAACGTACAACAGTCACACGCACTGTTGGAGACATGCCCTAGAGGCAATCATGTATGATGATATTTCCTATGTGTTTATGAATAAAGAAAGTCCTTGGACATTATCAATGATGTGTATTAACAAGTACGTGACTTGTTTGTGAGACTATACATTGTATGATGACTGTCTTAAATGGTCCCTAGTTGAAAGGGCTGTGTGGACGCGCAGCCAGTTAGACTAGCATATGACACGGTGGATGGTCCGGTCTCACTGACCATGTAGCATTGGATGCTAGCCGGATAATATGGACTCGGAAAGATCTGGTCGGATTCGACGTAGTCGGATCTGAGTCGAGATAAGGTCTGAGTTGGACAGACCCAACTATGAGACGCAGCGATAGGGCATTTGTGAGTCTCTAGTACAACATATGTTATGTGTCCTAAGACCTAAGCTAACGCATGTACTCGGGATGGTGACGGACTTGCTTTGGGCCGACCAAACGCTACTCCGTGACAGGGTAGTTATAAAGGTAGGTTTCGGGCTTGTCCAGACCCATGCTGCGAGACGTGGTCGAGCAAGATGGGATTTGCCCCTCCGACGAGGAGAGATATACTCTGGGCCCCTCGGGTGATCCGACCTGGATAAGCATGGCCATGCGATGAGGATTATGAGATAATCCGAAGTGTTGGTCGGATTCACCGGAACGAGAAAGAGGTCGTGCGGCAACAAGGATGACCATGTCGCCTTGAGTACGACAACATATATCGTGTGGCAAAGGGAACAGAAGTGTGAAGTACAGGTTCGCCTAACCAGCTTCATCAGACACTTGGAGTCGGCACGCTTTGCTAGAGGACGCTACCGACTAGTCGAGCTCTGACTCGCGACCAAGTGAACGAGAACCTAAGGGGTCGCGCGCTTAAGGGAAGGAACACGTGGGCTTTAGGATCCGTGCGAGGCCCAAGAGTTGAGCCCGCGACGGATGCCTATATATAGTGGAGGTGCGGCACACCCACCTGGTTGATCGCTTCGGCGCCGTCATTAGGGCTTTGCATGTGTTGCAACTAGCCACCTTCACTCGCCGCCGAACTGTGTGATCGGACCTAGTAGTTCGCCGCACGGTGTTCCTCCTGCACGCACGGATACCGTTAGAGGCAATGCACTTGCGCCGCTCCGGCGAACCTGTACGTGGGATCCGGCGATCGGCTGCGCGAGGGAGATCGGATCGGCTGTTCGAGGGAGATCGGACGAGGAGGAGACGGACCACGCGAACGCGCTGCCCCAACTCTACTTCCGCTGCACGGCACTGCGCGTCTAGTGGTAACGACCTGTGATCCATCTCCGTAGCATGTTTTTGGATGTTATGCGCGTAGAAATTTTTTAATTCGCATGCGATGCACCTACGGTAGAACCCAACAGTGGTATCAGAGCCTCTGCTATAGGATTTGGATTCAGATCGGATGCATATTTGATATGTGGAGGCGGCGGATGAGATCTGTCGTCGTTCATGAGATCGGCTATGTGCACGGTTGATGAGATCAACTGCACATCGGAGTCGTTGAGGCTGTATTTTCTATCCATCGGAATCGATGAGGTCGTGACACAACCTACCCCTATCGGTCGGTATCCGCCATCGGGGTTAACAGTGAAACGTAAATCCGAATCGGGTTCGAGATGATCGATAAGATCGGTCAGATCAGAAAATCCGGTGTGATCGGAATACAGATTCGATCTGTGATTTTCGAAAACGTCGAGCGCTGCCCGCACCCGCGAGGGGCGCTGCCCCTTCGAACCCCGCCCGCTAACCGACTAGCGGGACCGCCGTGTGCATAGCGTCTTGTATTTCGTACACGATACACAAACCGGTAGAATGCGATTCTATGCATAACTTTGTTTTGCAGGTTTGATGTGAGTAGTATGGCTCATATGTATGTGATGCACGTGTGTAATTTAACATGACCTGCGTTGATGCGGAGCATCCCTTCATCATCCCCATGTCTACACCCCCAAGTGGTCCTATGACAAGAGCACGCGCACGCGACATTGGGACCAAGGTGAACTCACTCCTCTTCGAGTTAGACTTAAATGCCAACGGAACGTGGATGCTACCTCACAATGAGACCTTTTGCATACTAAGGTACTCGGGAGAGGATGGGAACACTACAACAAGGGACGCCACTCTCGGAGGAGCCACGGAGAAGAATCGGCCACTCTACAGCCTCCGGACATCCGGCTCCCCACGGACATCCGGCGCCTGGAGACCCCTCCCAGCCACGGACTCAGCGACCCTCCAGCGCCCGGACGACGGGCTGACCACGGACGTCCGAGGTCCTCCAGCGCACGGACGACCGGACGCCTCCGGAAATCCGGAGAACGACAACAGCGCCAAATCTACGGACGTCCGGCTCGCCCCGGAAATCCGAAGACCCCAATCCAGAGCCGAAACCACGGACGACCGGCTCCCTCCGGACGTCCGGACCGCCGTGAAGCCTCGGACGTCCGACCGCGTCCGGACGTCCGGACCCTGTCTGCGCGCAGGCCCGCGGGCTTTGGCCCATGTACCCCTTCGTTTCGCCTAGGACTATATATACTCCTTGCCCTCCTCTTCCTAGGGTTAGCTTAGGTTTAGCGAATACACTTGTTGAGCCTAGCTCCATTATCTCCCTTCCCTCGTGGAGTGATTCCCCTCTACGTGAGAAGATCCGGAGTGATGCCAAGGCCCCTCTAAGGGAATATCCCCTCGGGATTCAAGACCTCCTCCTTCGGAGCGAGGAGACTACCGTTACATGTATCCTTTGGTTGTTCGTGGACCGTGATTCTCATGTACTCGATGATTCTAGTGGATGTGTGATCGTGGATCGTTCTTGAGTGTTTTCCTCTTGTGATTTTTCCCTTCGTGTTCTTCGCGTTCCCTCACAAGTCCACCTCCAATTCGTGAAAGATCAACGCACACGGGCGTGCCCCGTATCATATTGGTATCAAGAGCCAAGGTTTCTCACGAATTTGGAGTTCCCTCCCCCGATTTCTAGCCAATTTTGTTTTGTTTTGACCTAATTTCGAAAATTCCCACAAAAATAGCCATACCCAAATTTCTTGGATCCGTTGGATTTGAGGAGATTTTGTTGATTTTGATCCGTGGATTTCATTGTGGACAAGTGGATCTACCTTTCCCCCAACTTTCCCACCATTTCCCACCGCTAAATCGTCCGATTTTTGCCCAAAAATTTCGTTGATCCGCGTGTTCATCCGCCAATTCGCGCAGGACCCGGACGACCGGCTTCCCACGGACGTCCGGCCCACCGGACGACCGGCCCCACTCGGACGTCCGGACAACTCTGACGAAACTGAATTTTTCCCCGAATTTTTTATTTTTTCCCTCCTCCGCCATTTCTTCCGCAACCCATTTTGCAATTGATATTTTGAGTAGCGAGCCTCGCCACTTCCTATAGTGTTTCGGCTAAGTAGGAGTGGTTCTACATCGACATCGCCGCTCATCATCGCCCCGGATCGTCGCCAGCCAACTCTTCATTGACACCTCACCGTAAGCAAGGACGGTAATCGCGATGACACTCTTGTCTTATACCCTTGCCATTGCATTGTTACCCCGAACCTATTTGCGTTACTTGCCTATCGAGACTAGCCATTGAGTATTGCCGGGCTATGCTACTTGTGCACTCTAGTGATACATACTCCGCATAGCTTCATTTGTGTGCATATATCTTAGTATCATCTTTTGTGTTACAACATAGTACCCGCATACATAATTGCTATCTCGGTGTGCATGTCCCGCTTTGTGTCCTTACAAAACATCATTGCAAAAGAAAAGAGAAGCAAAGTTTTTAAGCAAGAGCAAAAGAACAATAGCATCGCAAGTTTCGCATAGCATACTTGATCACCTTGGATCACTTGAGCGAGTGACACGTGCCGCATACACACATAGCAAGTAGGGAATAGGAAGACAACACTTTTGTTTCATAGTAGGGTGTGCACAAGTGTGTATCCTGCCCATTGGAGCAATCGTGCTACCGACTCTCTAGTGTTGTGCAACAAGAGCATTTTCCGTGGATTCCACATTTTGGCTCATCCTTGGTTGCATGACCCCAATTTTCTACCGTATGTGTGTTTCCGTGTATACTCATTGCTATTGATCTACATTGTCTCACTTGCGAAGTTTACGAATCTCTTTCAACATTATTGAATCTTATCTTTTGAATTGCTTGAAATTTGTGCCACTATCCTAACCAAGCTACTCCATAAGACTTATTTGTGTAGGTGTGAGAAGGACGATCTTCGGTACCAATTCTACTATTTTCATACTTGAACATTGAGTAATCTTGATCCACTTTCAACTTTTGGTACGGTAATTGGTATTGTCTTCTCACTCTTCCACTTATATCTTGTTGAGTGCTATGGATAGGAACATCATGTCAAACCCGGCCTTCGAGGAGAATGAAGACGACGTGAACAACCACGTCACCAAGTTGCACTTCTTCGGTGCACACAAGGCAATTACCCAAGCTCAAGATGTCTTGAATGACCGGATCGACCAACTCGCCTTCAACTTGCGTGAATCCGAGACGCGCACAAGAGAATACCTCGACACCAAGCTCTCAAGCCAAATGGAGGAGCTCCGGTCCTTGATGGTCACTCGAGCACCTTCCTCATATACATTGACAAGGATTCGTCACACGAGTCGCAACTCAACGACGTACTCTTCCGACGCAAGTCCACAAGCGCGTCATCGTCCAGAAAATCCATTTCATGGCAATGGATTGCAAGATCGCGTCCGCGCTCGAGAACGCCGCCGCCCACAAGATCAAGATGTGTTGGACCAAGAACGACAACGCCAAGTACAAGAACAACGACGCCGAGAAGACGAACAACATCACCATCATGAACAAGCGCTTGAAGCACATCGCGCTTTACAAGAAACTACTCGTGCCTTGGAGGAGCGCAACCGTCAAGCTCATCACGAGCAAGAAGCACTTCGCCAAGCACACCAAGAAGACCTTCGTCGACAACGACAAGAAGAAGCCAATCGACAAGAGGAGCTTCACGAAAGGCACAACCGAGTGCGGCCTCCGCATCACCGTCCTCAAGATCATCGTGTTGAACCCGACCATGAAGTCGAGCAAGAACAAGTTCAACGTCAACACGCTCAAGGCAATGACAATGAGGATCCACACCCAAGACAAGGTTTTCGGCATCACAACCACAATGATGAACAACGCTTCGGAAAGCTCAAGTTCACAATGCCAAAGTTTTCCGGAAGCAATGATCCCGAAGACTACTTGTCATGGGCCCTCAAGGTTAACAAGATCTTTCGCCTCCACAACTATGATGAAGAGAAGAAAATCGCCATGGCTTCCCTTGAGTTCCAAGACTATGTCCTTATTTGGTGGGAACAAGTGATTGAGAGACGAAGGGAAAGAGGCGAACCTCTGTAGGACCGAAAGTATGTCTAGAGGGGGGTGATTAGACTACTTGACCAAATAAAAGTTTTGCCTTTTCCCAAATTTTAGAGTTGGCAGTTTTAGCATTTCATGGCAAGTCAGTCACACCCTACACATGCATGTCTAAGAGTATAGCAGCGGAAAGTAACAACAAGCATGTATAGTAGAGGGTAGGGAGGAAGATCAAACGCAATTGTAGACACGATGATTTTTTTCCCGTGGTTCCGATAGGTGGTGCTATCGTACGTCCACGTTTATGGAGTCTTCAACCCACGGAGGGTAACGGTCGCGAGAGTCCACGGAGGGCTCCACCCATAAGGGTCCACGAAGTAGCAACCTTGACTATTCCATAACGGCTTCCGTCCACGAAGGACTAGCCTCACTATGGGTAGATCTTCACGAAGTAGGCGATCTCCTTGCCCGCACAAACTTCTTGGTTCAAGTCCACAACACGAAGTAGGAGGCTCCCAATCGACACCTAACCAATCTAGGAGGCACCACCCTCCAAAAGGTAATAGGCTCGGTAATGTCGATGAACTCCTTGCTCTTGTGCTTCAAGATGATAGACTCCTCAACACACAATCACTCTCTCACAGATTTGGCTTGGTGGAAGAGATGGGATTGGTGGAAAGCAACTTGGGGAGGCTAGAAATCAAGATCCATATGGTTGGAGTGGAATATCTTGACCTCAACACAAGAATAGGTGGTTCTCTCTCAGAAAACTGGATGGGGCAAGTATGGAATAGTTCTGAGTGCTTCTCTTTCGAGTAGGTGGTGGTGGAGGGGTATATATAGGCATCCCCAAAAATCCAACCGTTACACACAAAATGACCAACTCGGTGACACCGATGTGTAAATCTCGGTGGTACCGAAGTGACCAAAAAGTGGCAACTTTTGAATCTCGGTGAGACCGATATAGGAAACTCGGTTGCACCGATAAGGTGACCAACGGTCAGATTCCCAATCTCGGTGACGCCGATCCAACAATCTCGGTGGTACCGATATTGTGAATTTGCGTAACAGAGAATTGGCAACCTAAACTCGGTGGCACCGGGATTGAATCGGTTGCACCGAAATGGCTAGGGTTTGGCTGAGTCTGTCTGAGTATGGGAATCGGTGGCACCGGGATGGAAATGTTGGTTGCACCGATTTTGAGTATTTGGCTTTGGACAGACTTTTGTGGGAGAGCTTGTGGGTGTTTTGGTGACTATCACTTGTGCACGTATGAGCATTTTGTTCACCAACAAAACCTTACCCCCTTTTAATAGTATTGGCTTTCCTATGGACTCAAAGTGATTTCTCACAAATGTAAAATGTAGAGTCCTCTTCCTTGAAGCTTTGCCAACCTATTTCCTTGCTTCTTGGGGTATTCCACAATCTCCACAATCCTTTTGCCAATCCTATCATTGAACATTTCTTGAAATATACTTAGTGGAAACATTAGTTCAATGACTTATATGTTGTTATTAATTACCAAAACCACCAAGGGAGCAAATTTGCTTTCAACCTCCTATCAACACTTGGGCCCAAATGAAGGATCTCATGCGAGCTCGTTTTGTGCCTACACACTACAACCGGGATCTCTTCAAGAAACTCCAACAACTCAAGCAAGGAACCAAGTCCGTAGAAGAGTAATATCAAGAGATGGAGATTGCTATCATCCGAGCCAATGTCAAGGAAGATGACGAGCAAACAATGGCACGTTTCTTGAATGGCCTCAACTACCAAGTCAAGAAGATAGCCGACTTTCAACCTTACTCCAACCTACTTGAGCTCGTGCACCAAGCAACCAAGGCGGAACGGCAAGTGCAAGATGACTACAAGTACTCCAAGTTCTCCTCCAAGACCTACGGCTCCAGTGCTCAAGCTACTACAACAACGACACCTTCAACTACGAAATCTACAACACCTACCGGCGACAAGTCCAGCTACAAGGACAAGACGACTTCGTCAAGCCGACCAACCTCAAGCACCTACAAGCCGAGAGCTTCATCCTCTACACCGACAACGGATGCTACCGCCAAGACAAGCTCCATCAAGTGTTTCACGTGCCAAGGGCGAGGCCACAAGACCTTTGAATGCCCAACCAAACGCAACATGATCCTCCTCGACGATGGCACCTATGACTCTATGAGCGACGACGAGATGCAAGCTTTGGAGCAAGTGGCCATACACCGCCAAGTGAATGAAGATGAAGATTCGCAAATCTTTTACGACAATGATTCGAGCCCCGCTCTCGTTGTCTCCAAAGTTTTGACGCTCCAACAACAAGAAGACGAGGACCAACGTTGCAACATCTTCCACACCAAGGCGGGCATCCAAGGAAAATCCGTCAAGGTCATCATCGACGGAGGGAGTTGCCACAACTTGGCAAGTGAAGACCTTTGTTCCAAGCTGCAATTGGTCAAGAAAAAGCACCCTCGTCCTTACAAGGTCCAATGGCTTAGTGATTCTGGAACCCTCCAAGTTGACCACACCGTGGAAGTTTCCTTCAAGATAGGCGCTTATGAAGACACTTTGGAGTGTGATGTGGTTCCAATGTCGGTATGCCACCTCCTACTTGGTAGACCTTGGCAATTCGACCGTGGCGTCACACACAACGGTCGGACGAATCAATATAGCTTCAAGATGAAGGTCAAGCAATATGTGCTACGACCAATGACTCCAAGTCAAGTCATCGCCGACAAGCAAGCTCCATCCCATCGTGGAGATAAAAGTGAGAGAGTGATCCACCTCAAAGAGAGTGAGTGCCACAAGCCAAAAATGAGCGACTCCACGATGAGGGACATGAGAGATATAGTTCTTTTAGCCACCAAACGAGATTTGAGGGATGTGAGTGAGAGCCCATCGACCGTTCTTCACTATGTACTTGTGTGCAAAGATGAGGTCGTTCGGACTAACCCTTCACAACATCTTCCTCTTGTGTTATCTAAGTTGTTGCAGGAATTCAAGGATGTTTTTCCCGATGAGCTACCTCCGGGACTACCACCAAAACGAGGAATCGAACATCGCATCGACCTCATCCCCGGAGCACCGCTTCCTAACAAGGCTCCCTACCGCGTCAACCCCGAAGAAACAAAGGAAATACAAAGGCAAGTCCAAAAACTCCTAGATAAAGGGCATGTACGCGAGAGCTTGACTCCTTGTGCGGTTCCAGTCATACTTGTGCCTAAGCAAGATAGTAGTATGCGTATGTGTTCCGATTGTCGTCCTATCAATGCTATCACCATTCGATACCGTCACCCCATTCCTCGCTTAGATGATATGCTAGATGAACTTAGTGGTGCCACTATATTTTCTAAGACTGACTTAAAAAGTGGTTACTACCAAATTCGCATACAAGAGGGTGACGAGTGGAAAACTGCTTTTAAGACAAAATTTGGTCTCTATGAATGGTTGGTGATGCCCATGGGCTTATCCGAAGCACCGGGCACTTTCATGCGTGTTATGCACTATGTTTTGCGACCCCTCATAGGATATTGTGTTGTGGTCTACTTTGATGATATTCTTGTCTTTAGCAAGTCTCTTGAGGAGCATGCTACCCATGTTCGTGATGTTTTGCAAATCCTTAGGAAAGAGCAACTCTATGCAAACATGGAGAAATGCACATTTGGTGTTGAGAAGGTAGTTTTCTTGGGCTTTGTAGTATCTTCTAAGGGCGTTCATGTAGATGAAACTAAGATTGATGCTATTAAAACTTGGCCCACACCAACAAATTTGCAACAAGTGCGCAGCTTTCTCGGACTAGCCGGTTTCTATCGCCGTTTTGTGAAAGACTTTAGCACTATTGCATCACCTCTCCATGCTTTGAGCAAGAAGAGTTCACCATTCATTTGGGGTCCTACTCAAGACACCACTTTCCATGGACTTAAAAATTTACTAACTCATGCACCTTTGCTTGCTTTGCCCAACTTTGATAAAACATTTGAAGTGCATTGTGATGCTAGTGGTAATGGAATAGGTGGTGTGCTTATGCAAGAGAAGCGTCCTATCGCGTACTTTAGCGAGAAACTATCCGGCGCTCAACTTAACTACCCCATCTATGACAAGGAATTATATGCTTTGGTGAGAGTTTTACATGTGTGGGAACACTATTTGCGACCTCATGAGTTCGTTATTCATACCAACCATGAAACGCTCAAGTACTTAAAGGGTCAAACCAAGTTGAACAAACGGCATGCTAAATGGAGTGAATTTATTGAGTCCTTCCCTTATGTCATCAAATATATCAAGGGTAAGGAGAACGTTGTGGCGGATGCTCTTTCCCGCAAATGCACGCTAGTTACTCAACTTGAATTGAATGTTATTGGTTTTGAGCACATCAAAGGCTTGTATGAGCATGATGCCTATTTTGCTAATCCTTACGCATGTGCCAAGTGAAAACTTGTTGGGAGAACTATTATATGAAAGATGGCTATCTTATGCGTGCTAACAAATTGTGTATACCCGAGTCTTCTCTTCGTTTGTTGCTTTTGCAAGGGGCTCACGGTGGAGGACTTATGGGTCACTTTGGCCGCGACAAGACGTATGCCACGCTATCCAACAAGTACTTTTGGCCCAAGATGTTTCGTGATGTTGTACGCTTCACCAACCGATGCTCTACATGCCGCAAAGCTAAGTCAAAAGTTCAATCCCATGGTATTTATATGCCTCTACCTATACCTTTCCAACCTTGGGAAGACATTAGTATGGATTTTGTGCTTGGTTTGCCACGAACAAAAAATGGCCATGATTCTGTTTTTGTCATTGTGGATCGTTTTTCCAAGATGGCTCATTTCATTCCATGTCACAAGATAGACGATGCTTCACATATAGCAAATATCTTTTGTAGGGACATTCTACGACTACATGGCGTCCCCAAGACCATTGTCTCGAATTGCGACGTCAAGTTTCTAAGCTACTTTTGGAAGACCCTATGCGCCAAGCTCGGAATCAAGCTTCTTTTCTCTTCGGCATACCATCCTCAAACCGATGGACAAACGGAAGTGACGAACCGGACGCTTTCTACCCTACTTCGCGTGTTGATCAAGAAGAACATCAAGGAATGGGAAGATTGCCTACCCATCGCCGAGTACGCCTACAACCGCGCAAGTCACTCCACCACCGGCAAGTCTCCGTTCGAAGTGGTTTACGACTTCAATCCTTTGTCCCCATTGGACATCCTACCTCTACCTCTACAAGAGCGCGTCAACATGGACACAAGTGCAAGGGAAACCTACATCAAGAGGATGCATGAAGATACTAGGCGCACGATTAAACGACAAGTGGAACGCGTCACCAACAAGCGCAACCTCAACAAGGAGCCCATGGTGTTGAGCCCGGTGATCTCATGTGGCTACACCTTCGCAAGGACCGCTTCCCCAACGAACGCAAGTCCAAGCTACTACCACGAGCCGACTGCCCCTTCAAAGTCTTGGCACACTACAACAACAATGCCTACAAGGTCGACATACCACGCGACAAGTACAATGTGAGCGACACCTTCAACGTCAAGGACCTATCCCCTTTTCATGGTGATGAAGATCTTGATCCGAGGACGGATCTTCCCCAAGGGGGGAAATGATGCGGAGCATCCCTTCATCATCCCCATGTCTACACCCCCAAGTGGTCCTATGACAAGAGCACGCGCACGCGACATTGGGACCAAGGTGAACTCACTCCTCTTCGAGTTAGACTTAAATGCCAACGGAACGTGGATGCTACCTCACAATGAGACCTTTTGCATACTAAGGTACTCGGGAGAGGATGGGAACACTACAACAAGGGACGCCATGCTCGGAGGAGCCACGGAGAAGAATCGGCCACTCTACAGCCTCCGGACGTCCGGCTCCCCACGGACGTCCGGCGCCTGGAGACCCCTCCCAGCCGCAAACTCAGCGACCCTCCAGCGCACGGACGACCGGCTGACCACGGACGTCCGAGGTCCTCCAGCGCACGGACGACCGGACGCCTCCGGAAATCCGGAGAACGAAAACAACGCCAAATCTACGGACGTCAAGCTCGCCCCGGAAATCCGAAGACCCCAATCCAGAGCCGAAACCACGGACGATCGGCTCCCTCCGGACGTCCGGACCGCCGTGAAGCCTCAGACGTCCAACCGCGTCTGGACGTCCGGACCCTGTCTGCGCGCAGGCCCGTGGGCTTTGGCCCATGTACCCCTTCGTTTCGCCTAGGACTATATATACTCCTTGCCCTCCTCTTCCTAGGGTTAGCTTAGGTTTAGCGAATACACTTGTTGAGCCTAGCTCCATTATCTCCCTTCCCTCGTGGAGTGATTCCCCTCTACGTGAGAAGATCCGGAGTGATGCCAAGGCCCCTCTAAGGGAAGATCCCCTCGGGATTCAAGACCTCCTCCTTCGGAGCGAGGAGACTACCGTTACATGTATCCTTTGGTTGTTCGTGGACCGTGATTCTCATGTACTCGGTGATTCTAGTGGATGTGTGATCGTGGATCGTTCTTGAGTGTTTTCCTCTTGTGATTTTTCCCCTCGTGTTCTTCGTGTTCTTCGCGTTCCCTCACAAGTCCACCTCCAATTCGTGAAAGATCGACGCACACGGGCGTGCCCCGTATCATGCGTGTCATGATTGTCAGCCGGCAGGAGCCAAAGTGTTGTCGTTATATTGTATAACGACCTGTGTGTTGACTTGTGATTCTCTGTAAATTCATTACTAGTTGTAGTAGTTGGAGAACAGAGATCAAGTTCGAGGCTTTTGCGTCCCGGTGTGACGAACAAGATGGAGTTCCGTCTTGGTCATCGGAGTTGGAGCCAGCCTGGAAGGATGTCCATGAAGGAGCCATACTATTTCACATATTTATGTTTATATGTGATTGATATTGCTTCTTGTTTCTATGCATGTTAAAATGGTAGAAAGATCCCTCGTTAATATCAAGCACATTGCCATTCCGGATGTTGCACCTTCGCACGTCAAGTACGTCTAGTGGTGGGCTCATAAAATTGAGGTGCTACTAGGTGTCCTTGAACTGGAGGGTTCGTGTCGGACACGGACATGCACTGCATCAGGTTAACTTGACAAGGCTATCAAAACGGTTTTGGGCCTTGTGGCAAAGAAGGTTGGGAGCTGGGGTATGATATACCTACCCGACCGACAGAAGTCGTATAGAGATATGATTAGCAAGGAGTTGCTTACCGAATAGGCAAGTTGGCTAGCAGTGATGCTAAAGCTCACTAGTCGCTCGCGCTAGATGAATCCTGAATCACTGAGAGTTTGCGGAGGGATGCCGACTTCAGTGGGAGTAGTTCTGTTTAAGGCTTGAATTACTCTACATAAACACATTGCTTAGTGATTGCATATTTTCTATTGTAGATCAATGGCACCACCTGCTCAACCCAACTTTGCATTGAAATCAATTCTGGAAAAGGATAAACTGAATGGAACAAACTTTACCACCTGGTATAGAAATTTGAGAATTGTTCTCAAGCACGATAAAAAGGAACATGTTCTAGAGGATCCACTTCCAGAGGAACATGCCGAGAATGCTAGTGCCACAACCAAGAATGCCCATCAGAAACTCGTTGATGAATCAAACGAGATCAGCTGCCTCATGCTGGCTTGTATGGAGCCCGATTTGCAACATCATTTCAAAAACGTTGACGCTTTCGATATGATCGAGAGTCTCAAGAGCATGTTTCAGGTGCAGGTTAGGACTGAAAGGTTCAACGTCTGGCAATCCTTGACGGATTGTAAGCTGAAAGAGGGTGATCCACTGAGCCCGCATGTGATCAAGATGATCGGGTACGTGCAAGCTTTGGATCGGTTAGGCTTTCCACTTGGGGACGAGCTGTCCACGGATGCAATTCTGGGTTCTCTTCCACCTAGCTATGGGACGTTCGTCTCGAACTATCATATGCACGGCATGGATAAGAAGCTCACTGAATTGCATGGGATGCTTAAGGTGGCAGAGCAAGATATTAAGAAAGGCACACATCAAGTGTTGATGGTGCAGAACTCGGCTAAGTTCAAGAAGAGTTGGTCCAAGAAAAAGGGCAAGGCAAAGGGCACGGGGAAGGTTGTCTCCGCCGCTGCGCCGAAGCCGGGACCGGACTCAAAGACCGTGTGCTTTCATTGCAAGGAAACTGGTCACTCGAAGAGGAACTGTAGCAAGTGGCTTGCTCAGCATGGCAAGAAGGCCGGAAATGCTTCTTCAGGCAAAGGTACACTTGTTACATATGTTATAGACATTTACCTTGCTGACATACCTATTAGCTCTTGGGTATTTGATACCGAATTGGTTGTTCATATATGCAACTCGATGCAGGGGCTGATAAGAACTAGGCGTGTGGCACAAGAGGAGATTGACATCAGGGTCGACAACAAAGCAAGAGTTGTTGCGTTGGAGGTCAGCACGATGCAGCTCAAGCTTCCTTCTGGATTTATTTTGGAATTGAATAATTGTTATTACATTCCCACACTTAGTTGGAACATTATTTCTGCCTCGTGCTTGATGAGTCAGGGTTATGAATTCATTTTAAAGGACAATGGTTGTTCACTTTATTTGAATGGAATGTTCCACGGCTATGCACCCATTGTGGATGGGCTATTTACTTGATGAGTCAGGGTTATGAATTCAGATAAATCCGACGTACTTCTGGCACTGCCGGCTTGGACACATTAGTCTAAAACGCATGAAGAAGCTCCATGATGATGGACTCCTAACTTCGCCCGACTTTGGGTCGTTCGAGACATGCGAATCATGCTTGCTAGGCAAGATGACTAAGTCTCCTTTTGCAAAGAGTTGTGAAAGGGCGTCCGAGTTGTTGGAGCTTATACATAGTGATGTGTGTGGTCCAATGAGCACAACGGCCAGAGGTGGCTATCAGTACTTCGTGACTTTTACCGACGACTTGAGTAGGTATGGATATATCTATTTGATGAGGCACAAGTCGAAAACTTTTGAAAAGTTCAAAGAGTTTCAAAACGAGGTTGAAAATCAGCCCGGCAAGACAATAAAGCTTCTACGATCTGATCGTGGAGGTGAGTACATGAGCCAGGAGTTTGATGATCATCTGAAAAGCCGAGGTATAGTACCTCAGCTCACACCTCCGGGAACGCCACAGAGAAACGGCGTGTCAGAACGGAGAAATTGAACCTTGTTGGACATGGTCCAATTGATGATGAGCAAATCGGATTTACCCTTGTCATTCTGGGGATACGCTCTAGAAACTACAGCTTTCACACTAAACAGGATACCATCAAAATCCGTAGACAAGACACCACATGAGATGTGGACTGGGAAGAGTCCTAGTTTGTCTTTTCTAAAGATTTGGGGTTGTGAAGTATTTGTCAAGCGACTCATGTCGGACAAGCTTACACCTAAGTCGGATAAATGCATATTCGTGGGATATCCGAGGGAAACCTTGGGATACAGCTTCTACAACCGAGAAGAGAACAAAGTGTTTGTTGCTCGGAACGGGGTTTTCCTAGAGAAAGAGTTTCTCAGTCGGGAAGCCAGTGGGAGAACGGTGCGACTCGAAGAAATTCAAGAGCCACTTGGGGACGACTCGGCTGGTGATGAGATCATACCGGAGTTGGTCAGGGAACCCGTAGTGGAATCGGCATGGGAGCCACGGAGGTCGGAAATATTGCGCAGAGTGCGCGATGTGTTGTTGCTAGAAAGCGACGAGCCGACCACGTATGCGGAAGCGATGGTGAGCCCAGATTCCGAGGCATGGCTGGAGGCCATGAGATCCGAGTTAAAGTCCATGGATGATAATCAAGTCTGGGACTTGGTTGATCCGCCACCTGGCGTAATTTCCATTGGTTGCAAATGGGTCTTTAAGAAGAAAACCGATGTGAATGGAAATGTTTAGATCCACAAAGCTCGGCTTGTCGCTAAAGGTTATGGACAAGTTCAAGGAATTGACTACGACGAGACATACTCGTCGGTAGCGATGCTAAAGTCGGTGAGGATCATACTAGCTATAGCTGCATATTTCGATTATGAGATATGACAGATGGATGTCAAAACGGCTTTCCTTCATGGAAATTTAAAGGAGGATGTATACATGATACAGCTTGAAGGTTTTGTCGATCCAAATAATGCTAGTAAAATATGCAAGCTCAAGAGATCCATTTATGGATTGAAGCAAGCAGCTCGGAGTTGGAACATTCGTTTCGATGAAGTCATTGTTGAACTTGGTTTCATCAAGAACGAAGAGGACTATTGTTTATACAAGAAGTCTAGTGGGAGCTCGGTAGTATTTTTGATCCTGTATGTGGATGACATACTGCTGATCGGAAATGATGTTTCGATGCTGAACTCAGTCAAGGAATCATTGAATGGCAAGTTTTCAATGAAAGACCTTGGAGAAGCAGTATACATTTTAGGCATCAAGATCTATAGAGATAGATCGAGAAGGCTGCTCGACTTAAGCCAGAGCACATACTTAGACAAAGTGTTGAAGCGGTTCAATGTGAGTGAGGCTAAGAAAGGGTTCTTGACCATCTCACATGGTATAAGGCTGAGCAAGACTCAGAGTCCTACGACTTCTGATGAGCGAAACCGGATGAGTAGGATTTCGTATGCTTCTGCAATAGGATCCATCATGTATGCCATGCTATGTACTCGGCCTGATGTTGCCTATGCAATAAGCTTAACAAGCAGATACCAGGCCGACCCAGGTGAGAGTCACTGGGCAGCGGTGAAAACTATCCTGAAGTACCTGAAAAGGACTAAAGAGATGTTCCTAGTTTATGGAGGTGAGGAGGAGCTCTGCGTAAAGGGTTACACTGATGCTAGTTTCCAAACCGACAGGGATGATTGTCGATCGCAAACTGGATTCGTGTATGTCATGAATGGAGGAGCAGTGAGCTGGACGAGTTCCAAGCAAGATACGGTGGCCGACTCCACAACAGAGGCCGAATACATTGCACCTTGTGAAGCCGCAAAGGAAGGTGTTTGGATTTGAAAGTTCCTGGAGGATCTTGGTGTGTTCCCGGGCTGGGCAAAACCGTTGGACCTGTATTGTGACAATTTAGGTGCCATCTCACAGGCCAAGGAGCCGAGACAACACCACAAGACCAGGCACATAGACCGAAAGTATCACCTGATACGAAAGATCATAAAGAATGGTGATACTAATTTATGCAAGATTCATACAGATGAAAATGTTGCAGATTCGTTGACTAAGCCGCTTCCACAACCCAAGCATGAGGGGCACGTTAGGGCTATGGGCATCTGATGTCTATTTGATTGACTCTAGTGCAAGTGGAAGACTGTTGGAGATATGTGTTGGGGAACGCAGCAGAAAACAAAAATTTTCCGACCTACGCACCAGCCCAGGACCACTATGGAGACTGCATACAAGGTTTGATCATTATCGTTACCGACTCGTAGCGCAGCGGAAGTAGAGTCGATGACGATTGGCGGTGCAGATCCTCGCATCTAGGATTTTACAACCTCCCAACCGCGAGGATGTATACCCTCATCTGCCCCGCGGACAGCCCTCCGGGAGGCGGTCGCACAGTCCCCCGGACGGTGTCGCGGACAGCCCTTCGGGAGGACCTCCGAAACTCGGACTGTCACTCGGACAGCCCTTCGGGAGGACCTCCAAAACTCGGACGGTCACACGGACAGCCCTTCGGGAGGCACTCTCGAATTAAGACCGAAACTACGATCTCTCTACAGAGTTGCACACATACGGTGTCATCTATCCGGCAGGGCTTCGCCGTCCAGAACTAGTTCCTGCCGGAACCCAGACAGCCTTTCGGCTCTACGAAACTATTTCGCTGGGAGGGAGAGAAGAATGCCAGATCATGCATGGCTTTGTGTATGAGAGCAAGAGTGTGTCTTATGGCAGCCCACACACCTCCTATTTATAGGAAACCCAAGGGGTAGGGTGGTTTTACAAGAAAACCCAAAACCCACATGGAAAGGAGTCCTTCCCAAGGACCTAAAAGGTGAAACCAAGGAACAAGGGGGACTCCATGAAGGAGTCCACCATGTGGCCGGCCACACCCTCATGTGGGGCCCCAAAATTGGCCCCTATCCATCCATGTCATCCCCAAGATCTTTTGGAGCAAAGCCCCAAAAGGTGGCTTTCCAAAAATATCCCAAAAAGCACTTTCACTATTCACGACGACATTTTTCAGCGTCTGATCGAACTGAAAATATTCATGTGGGCTTAGAACAATTCTAGTACCCACCAAAATAATTTTCAACGCGAGCCGGAACAATTCCGGTTTAGTGATTTCATCTGCGAAAAGCATCTGAAGCGGTTTCGACAGCTCCGGAACATTTCCGGTTTTCATTCCGGAAAATTCCAGAAAGTTTCCAGAATGATTCTGGCACCCTCCAAGAATTATCAGGCATGTGCCAAAACCAATTTGACTTTATGGTGTCCTCTGAAACAACTTTTCAGTTTCACCGGAACTCATCCGGTGACCTCTCTGCGGAACTTTTCCGCTGTCCGAAACTTTTCCGGCGTCCGAAACTTTTTCGGTGATTTTCTCTCAGACTCCCTGTCTAGTATTCAGCAGATAGATGACCCTTAAGCGTGTGACCCTATAGGTTCGGTGAAGTATAGACATGACCCGAACCCCTTCCGATCAATGATCAACATCGGAGCCGTGGACACCCATATCGATCCCTATACCCACACGAATAAATATTCGAGTGAACCTCCAGTTGCCGTGAGCTATTCCTGTTGCTTCGCGATATGTTACAATTACCCGAGGTGAGAAACATCGGCATCCTCGTGGATCAACACTTGTCCACAATGCCAGTTACCTCGTTGCCGGTATTGTTCTCTTTTCTCGTTCCCGTGTTCCGGCATCCCTGTGATCAAATCACCCTGTGTCTGGCCAGACGATGATGGATACCATAACACCGAGAGGGCCCAGAGATATCTCTCCATCGTCGGAGGAGAAAATCCCAATCTTGAGCTATCAAGTCCCTTGACATACTTTTCCATGAACCCGTAAGCCGCCGTAATAGCCACCCATTTACGGATGACGTTTAACAAACCCCAAAGTTCATGAAGCAAGCATGAAGAAACTCGACACTCTCATGGTCTAAGGAATTATGCAAACATTAACTTCTCTGTGTTATTAACCATAAACTTATGATGAATGTATCTCATAGCATAACATCAATCGGGTCGATTCAACACAAGTGTTCTACCAACAATTGTGCCCTCAAAATTGCCTGCATAGCCATGCCCATGATCAGGAAAACAGGATCATCATGCAATACTTGAGCCAGTCATAGAGGCTTGACTAGGAATACATTTTACCGTTTATTATCCCACACGTGCATATGAGTCTTCCTCCGAGCCTCGTGGTTATTGTAGACTCGAGAACCATAGCAGTTATAGCATGGAACATAAACCTAATTATGAACAGGGAGATAATCAATAACATTTATTATTGCCTCTAGGGCATATCTCCTACAATATGCCCTAGAGGCAATCATGTATGATGATATTTCCTATGTGTTTATGAATAAATATAGTCCTTGGACATTATCAATGATGTGTATTAACAAGTACGTGACTTGTTTGTGAGACTATGCATTGTATGATGACTGTCCTAAATGGTCCCTAGTCGAAAGGGCTGTGTGGACGCGCAGCCAATTAGACTAGCATATGACACGGTGGATGGTCTGGTCTCACTGACCATGTAGCATTGGATGCTAGCCGGATAATATGGACTCGGAAAGATCTGGTCGGATTCGACGTAGTCGGATCCGAGTCGAGATAAGGTCTGAGTTGGACAGACCCAACTATGAGACGCAGCGATAGGTCATCTGTGAGTCTCTAGTACAACATACGTTATGTGTCCTAAGACCTGAGCTGGCGCATGTACTCGGGATGGTGACAGACTTGCTTTGGGCCGACCAAACGCTACTCCGTGACAGGGTAGTTATAAAGGTAGGTTTCGGGCTTGTCCAGACCCATGCTGCGAGACGTGGTCGAGCAAGATGGGATTTACTCCTCCGACGAGGAGAGATATACTCTGGGCCCCTCGGGTGATCCGACCTGGATAAGCATGGCCATGCGATGAGGATTATGAGATAATCCAAAGTGTTGGTCGGATTCACCGGAACGAGAAAGAGGTCGTGCGGCAACAAGGATGACCATGTCGCCTTGAGCACGACAACATATATCGTGTGGCAAAGGGAACAGAAGTGTGAAGTACAGGTTCGCCTAACCAGCTTCATCGGACACTTGGAGTCGGCACGCTTTGCTAGAGGCCGCTACCGACTAGTCGAGCTCTGACTCGCGACCAAGTGAACGAGAACCTAAGGGGTCGCGCGCTTAAGGGAAGGAACACGTGGGCTTTAGGATCCGTGCGAGGCCCAAGAGTTGAGCCCGCGACGGATGCCTATATATAGTGGAGGTGCGGCACACCCATCTGGTTGATCGCTTCGGCGCCGTCATTAGGGCTTTGCATGTGTTGCAACTAGCCACCTCCACTCGCCGCCGAACTGTGTGATCGGACCTAGCAGTCCGCCGCACGGTGTTCCTCCTGCACGCGCGGATACCGTTAGAGGTGGTGCACTTGCGCCGCTCCGGCGAACCTGTACATGGGATCCGGCGACTGGCTGCGTGAGGGAGATCGGACAAGGAGGAGACGGACCACGCGAACGCGCTGCCCCAACTCTACTTCCGCTGCACGGCACTGCGCGTCTAGTGGTAACGACCTGTGATCCATCTGCGTAGCATGTTCTTGGATGTTCTGCGCGTAGAATTTTTTTAATTCGCATGCGATGCACCTACAGTAGAACCCAGCACACACATGCAGCCCTCCTAACGTACAACAGTCGCACGCCTCGACACTTGCACAACACATCGGAGCTCCTGACGAGGACACCGACTGCGATAAAAACCGAGCACCCTCCATCATGAAATCATCAACGCCTTCGGGTTGGCACCACTCTTCTTGCTTTTGCTCCTTTTTTCACATTGTTTGGTTTCTCCTTTAGGAGACGAGCACTTGTGTTTTCCGGATCCAGGCTGATCAGGCACCCATTTGTCAAGGAAATCATAAAACTCATTGTATTTCTTGATATAGTTGTCGTCAACCAAGAGGCTCTTATAGGAGCATGCACCAGCACACCGGGCACATCGACATCATCAACAGGAACCACCGATAAGACATCATCAACAGTAGGCACATGCGTCTTCAGTTGCTCACATGGCATAGGCAAAACATGCCTGTCACATGAGGTCATCGATGAGTCCACCTCCAAATGCTCCGAAGACATAGGCGAAGCCGAGCTCGAGCATAGATTTTGAAGTTCAACCATGATCTGCATGACCGGAGCCATAAGCATAGTGATGGGCTCACTCTCAGTGGTAGGAAGCTCAGGGGGCAAGACAGACAATGACGAAGAGTTGACACCAACACGAGGGGAGAAACATCCATAAAGCTCCGTCCCCTTGTCATTTGTGATGCCAACGCCGGCCACACCAAGAGGACAAGGCGTCGGTGACACAAGGGAGAACCTGCTCAAAGCTGCCTCCGCCCGCTTCATAAAGCTTCCAACCCGCGCCAGCCACCCTTGCAACAGCTTGGTTTGATCTGCTAGAGCGGATTGAAGCATCATATCATATGGGCTTGTCGGGGCAGCAGTAGCAGACACGACTGACGCCAAAGCCCCATGGCGAAGCGCCTAAAAGGGGAGCGTGCTTTTCCTCGGATCCTCACTTGGAGAAGGAGCCTGACGATGCTGGGTGCCGAGGTAAGAGCCAGGCGACACGACAAGACATGCCAGCGAGTTGAGTGGTCGCCAAGGGTTGTGACACTTGCGCACACAATGACCATTCTCCAAGCAACGAGAGCATCTGAAGGGACCTCTGCATTTCGCCGCACGATGCCCATGTACGAGGCATCTGCGGCAATGACCGTGGAGACAAGTGGGGATGGGCCGGGGAGCCAGAGTCGAGGCTGGCGGCGTCGGGCGACATGGGCCACCACGCCGCGAGCGCACCTCCGCCCATCCCTCATTCGCCTTTGCTCCATGCCTGCTCACCCCGCTGGAGCATTTGCGAGCCATCGGCGACTGCGGGCTCAGCAAATCATCATCCTCGATGTCTTCGTCGTCTTCAGTGAGGGGTGCCCATGGCACATACCTCCTCAAGCCCCCATGCACATGCGCCGAATCCAGAGGACAGGCCGAGTGCCGGAGCAGGGATCCATGGGAGCCAAGCCCTTGCGAGGCAGCCAGCTGTGGCTTCATGACACGCTAGTCCATGTCGGGGGTGACAACATCACCGGAGCTTGAAGACGTTGACCGCACCGGAGCCACCGGAGCCAAAGGGTGAGACGCCCGGTGAAGCAGCATAACGTCAGAGTCCAGACCTTGCAAAGCAACAGGCGGCGGCTGATGGGCACGCACAACCGCGTCACAATCTCTGATGGAGCTGACAAAGGCACGAAATGCCACGGGATACGTGAGGAGATGTGCACCGTCGGGGCTGGCGCTGAGGGAGGCGGGGTAGCTAGAGGCCGTTGTGAGCCTCCCGGACCCGGCTGATGTAGCAACTATAGAGCTTGGTGTGGGGCAGGCCGGGCGGCAGTGCCAAGGTCCCATCTACAGCGGGCGAGTACGCGAGAGCCCCATCGAAGAGCAGTGGATAGGGAGGAGGGAGAGCACGCGATGAGGAACCCAGATCCAGCCTCACCAGCCGCGGAGGCAACCGGGGCATGAAGATCAGGGCGGTGGCGCCCGCCTACGCTGCGACCAGCGCGGTCGCGAGGGCGGGCTTCATTTTCTCCGTCCTTCGTATTCTTCTATTTACAAATATATAGATAATTATGGCATGTGTAAACTCGGTGAAGTAAAGAATTCGATTTAATGATAAGAGACCGAGGAAATTGTGCCTACAAGGAGCCTTCGTAAGGCCTTGTGAAAGGATCGATATGGTTGACTAGAGGGGGGTGAATAGGCAACTACCAATTTTTAGCTTTTCTTAACAAATTAGGTTTAACAACAAATAGGTTATCTAGAGATGCAACTAGGTGAACAACCTATATGATGCTAACCACAATGACAACAACAAGCAAGCAAAAGATAACTGTAAGGGCATATTTCTACCCTAGTGGTTTTGGTGATTGATAACAATGCATTTGCGGACTAACCGTGTGCATTAAGCTTTCAGAGATTATCAGGTGGCACATGACGGTTATTTTCCCCTCCAGTGGGCAAAAGAGAAGGCGGTTATTTTCCGACGATTTAGTGTTGGTGGACTTGAGTCGTAGGAAAATCCGTACTATCAAGAGGGGGTCCGCATTTGAAAAGGTTGGGTGGAATCAACATGTACACATTTGGACCCTTGTCCTTTCCCCGGCAAAATGGAGCTTCTGCCCTGTGCCCTTGGCTGTCTTAAATCACCTAAGCGGAAGTACCGCTCGGATCAGCGCAGTAGTACCGCTTATAGCAGGTACTACCTCCTTGGTCAGCGGTAGTACCGCTGTGGTGACTCGGGCACCCGCCGCGGGGCACCAGCCGCCCTCGCGTCTGGTGTCTGATGACCCGCGCCACTGGAGCGGTAGTAGGGGTGGTAGTAACAAGCGGTAGTACCACTGCCCCCTTACTACTGCTGGGGTCTGCTCCTCCTATAGTGCCAGCGGTAGTATGATGCTTGTGATCTGCGTTGGGTTTTTCGTGAAGAGGAACGGGTGATGCAGCACAATGCTGGTAAGTATTTCCCTCAGTTAAGAACCAAGGTTTATTGAACCAATAGGAATATCGGTCATCAACCATCTTCAGCGGCTACACACAAAAGACCACACACTTGCACCCAACGCGGCAAGAGGGTTGTCAATCCCCTTGATCTCGTTATTTGCAAGTAAATGAGATGTGTAGATAATTGTAGATAATTGTAAATTGCAAAATAAAATAAAACAAAGTAAATGGCAGGAATGTATTTAAAGCGTTTGTAAACTTATAAGTGGATAGACCCGGGGGCCGTAGTTTTCTCTAGTGGCATCTCTCATGTAGTAGGCATACGGTGGGTAAACAAATTACTATTGGGCAATTGATAGAAGAGCGGATAGTTATGCAATCTTTATTCACGGCAACGATCATGTATATATAGGCATCACGTCCATAAGCAAATAGGCCGACTCCTGCCTGCACCTATTACTATTACTCCACCCATCGACCGCTATCCAGCATGCATCTAGAGTATTAAGTAAAACAGAGTAATGCTTGGAGAATGATGACATGATGTAGACAAAGAGAATTCAATTAATATGAACTAACCCCATCGTTTTATCCTTAGTGGCAGTAATACAAAGACGTGTCTTATCCCTTTCTGTCACTGGGATATAGAGGACCGCTAGATTGAACCCACTACAACACACCCCTCTCACTGAAGAAATCAATCTAGTTGGCCAAACTATCTCAATAGATCGGAGAGATTTACAAAGCTATAATGATCATGCAAATAAGAATCATAATAATCAGAGGTGACTCAAATACTTTTCATGAATAATTTGAACATAAACCCACAATTCATCGGATCCCAACAAACACACCGCACAAAAGGATTACATCGAATAGATCAAAGCGAAGATGCGATGATCATTGTATTGAAGATCAAGAGAGAGAGATATTGCCATATAGATACTAACTACGGACCCGTAGGGCTGTGGTGAACTACTCACAACTCATCATGGAGGCAGCAAGGATGATGTAGAGCCCCTCCGTGATCGATTCCCCCTCCGGTAGATCACCGGAAAAGGTCGCCAGATGGGTACACGGCGGAATAGAGACTTGCGGCGGCAAAAAAAGTGTTTCGGGAGCTCTCCTAGGATTTTTGGAACATTTGAGAATTTATAGGCCAGAGAGGGGCATGAGAGGGCAGCTGAGGGGGCCACGACCCAACAGGGCGCAGCCTGGCCCTCTGGCGCGCCCTGTTGGCTCGTGGTTCCCTCGTGCAGCCTCTCGTCTCCTCCCAAAGCTTCCACGTCTTCTTTTGGTCCATAAAAACTATATTAAAGTTTCGTGGCATTTGGACTTCGTTTGGTATGATAAACTTGAAAAGCAAAAAACATGCAGAAAACAGCAACTGGCACTGGGCACTAGGTCAATAGGTTAGTAATCAAAAATAATATTAATTGGTAAATAAACACCCAAAAAGTAACCTAGAATGATAATATAATAGCATGGAACAATAAAAAATTGTAGATACGTTGGAGACATATCAGTATCCCCAAGCTTAATTCCTGCTCATCCTCGAGTAGGTAAATGATAAAAACAAGAATTTCTGATGTGACATGCTACCCAACATGTAATCTATTGCAGGTTTGTTCATTGAGAAATGATGGATTAATAAACATCAACATAGTAATATTTATAAACATAAGAAACATAATCATCAAGTTTCAAAGTATACGATCCGAAAAGAATGTTCACCCCCTATTCATTTTATCATATTAGAATAGCATGGCTCCGTCTTCACCACATAAATACAAATGTCAAGCACCACGGTGTCAAGTCAGGCAATTGGATCATACTTTTTAATGCGCTTCAACTTTTTATTACTTGCGCAATATATGAGCGTGAACCATGGATATAGCATAAAGGTGGAATAGAATATGTTTGTAGGTTTCAAAGGGGTGAGAAGTGGAGAAGAAAGTCTCGCATCAACTAGGCGTATCAATGGGCTATGGAGATGCCCATCAATAGATATCAATGCGAGGAGTACGGATTGCCATGCAACGGATGCACTAGAGCTATAAGTGTATGAAAGCTCAACGGAAGCTAAGTGGGTGTGCATCCAACTTGCTTGCTCATGAAGACCTCGGGCATTTGAGGAAGCCCGTCATCGGAATATACAAGCCAAGTTCTATAATGAAAAATTCCCACTAGCATATGGAAGTGATAAACATGAGACTCTCTATATGAAGAACATGGTGCCACTTTGAGGCACGAGTGTGGAATAAGAGGTAGCAGCACTGTCCCTTTTATCTTTTCTCTCATTTATTTATTTTTTCTTTTTCTTTTCCCCCTTTTCCCCCTTTTTTATATTTTTATATTTTTCTTTCTCTTTTTTCTTTCTTTTTTTTTTCTTTTATTTTTCGTACGGAGTCTCATCCCGACTTTTGGGGGGATCATTGTCTCCATCATCCTTTCCTCACTGAGACAGTGCCCTAATAATGATGATCATCGCACTTTTATTTACTTACAACTCAACATGAGAAACTGTATGACTCTATATGAATGCCTCTGGTAGTGTACCAGGATGTGCAATGATCAAGCATAACATGTATGATATTAATGATGAATGGTGGCTTTGCCACGAATACTAGTATATGATCATGCAAATCAATATGACAATGGAAGTACACGTCATATGATATGACGGTGGAAGTTGCATGGCAATATATCTCAGAATGGCTATGGAAATGCCATGATAGGTAGGTATGGTGGCTGTTTTGAGGAAGATATAATGAGGCTTATGTGCAACAGAGCGTATCATGTCACGGGGTTTGGATGCACCTGCGAAAGTAGCACCGATCCTCAAAGTGAGAATGGGCAATGCACAGTACCGAAGAGACTAGCAAATATGTGGAGGTGAGTGTGCGTATATCCATGGATTCATATTAGTCATGAAGAACTCACATACTTAGTGCAAGATTTTATTAGCTCTCTCGAAGCAAAGCACTACTCGCATGCCCCTAGGGAGGAGGTTGGTAGGAATTAACCATCGCACGCCCCCGACCTAAACAACACTAGGATTTCAACGAGGAATAAGTATGCTCACACATCATCACCATGCTATAAAAATATTTGGATGAACAGCAAGCTAACAACCTCTAATTCACGATACCTTTATTAACCAATGATCATGCACTCATGCTTCACATTACCACATTAATATCATTAACCATGATTTATCTTTTATGTGCTACATGTGGTTTTGATTATGCACTCATTGAATACCTATTATTTTTGGACTAGTCTTATGGCCCATGCAAATTACCGTCGCTATTCATTAACTCTCAAACAAATACAAGTGAAGAACGAGAGTGCAATTATTTCTATAAAATCTATATGCCACCATGCTCTAAAAGATATAAGGGAAGTACTAGAGCAACTGCCAAGCTCAAAAGATATAAGTGAAGCACATAGAGTATTCTAATAAATTATGATGATATTGTATCTCTCTCAAGTGGGTGTGTGCAGCAAACCATGTTTGTGGGAAACTAAAACAAAAAGCAAACTAACTCAAATGACACTCAAAGCAAAACTCATATCATGTGATGAATAAAAATATAGCTCCAAGTGACATACCGATGGATTGAGACGAAAGAGGGGATGCCTTCCGGGGCATCCCCAAGCTTAGACGCTTGAGTCTTCCTAGAATATTACCTTGGGGTGCCTTGGGCATCCCCAAACTTAGGCTCTTGCTGCTCCTTATTCCTTTGTCCATCGTGATAACACCCAAAACTTGAAAACTTCACCACATAAAACTCAACAAAAAACTCATGAGATCCATTAATATAATAAACATATCAAATACTTTAGGTACTGTTATGAATTGATTGATATTTTATTATTGCATAAGGTATTGTATTATAACTTCTCCATGATTTATATTGCCCAATTTAATCCATGGTATCATCAAAACAAGCAAAACATGCAAGCAAAAAACAGAATCTGTCTAAAACAGAAAAGTCTGTAAAGATCTGTAGAGAAACTATACTTATGTATCTCTAAAAAATCGGAAAAATTAGGACAACCTGGGGAATTCGTAAAATAATACTCCGTAACAATTTCAGGAATTTACCACGCTCTAGCAGAGAACCAAAAATTCTGCACTGGAGGTGAATTTTTTTGTTTTTGCACGACATCAATTATATTCATCATGCAAATTATCTCAAAGGCTTTACTTGGCACAAACACTAATTAAAACATAAAAACACAATCATTACAGAGGCAACAATCATGTTATGACACACAAACAGAAAGTAGAACAAGAAAAATAAGATAACTATTGGGTTGCCTCCCAACTAGCGCTATTGTTTTACGCCCCTAGCTAGGCATAACGCGTATGATCAAGTGTTGTCATCTTTGACACTCCACCCATAAGTGGCACTCATGATAGATTCATAAGGTGGTTTGATTATCTTTCTAGGGAATTGTTTCATCCCTTTCTTTAATGGGAATTGGAATCGTATGTTTCCCTCTTTCATATCAATTATTGCACCTATAGTTGGTAGAAAGGGTCTTCCAAGTATTATTGGACAAGTAGGATTGCATTCAATGTCAAGCACAATGAAATCTACAGGCACATAATTCCTATTAGCAAGGATAAGAACATCATTTATTCTACCTAAAGGTTTCTTGATGGTGGAATCCACAAGATGCAACTTTAGGGAACAATCTTGAATATTCGTGAGACCAAGCACATCACAAAGAGATTTAGGTATAGTTGAGACAGTAGCACCAAGGTTACACAAAGCATTACATTCACATTCTTTAAGCTTTATTTTAATACTAGGTTCCCATTCATCATGCAATTTTCTAGGAATAGAAACTTCTAGCTCAAGTTTCTCATCATAAGCTTTTATCATAGCTTCTACTATATGATTAGTAAAATCTTTATTTTGTTCATAAACATTGAGTGAGATAATAATGGATTGCAACAAGGAAATACATTCTACTAAAGAGCAGCTCTCATAATTAAAATCCTTGTAATCCAAGATAGTGTGCACATCACTAGTTAAAGTTTTAACCTCTCCAAACCCACCTTTTTCAGTTTTAGCATTAGAATCATCACCCTCCAAGCAAACGAGACTCTCTCTAGCTAGAGTTGACTCAACTCCAATCCCTTTATCATTTAATTTCAGAGAAGTAAACAAATATTCAATAGGAGAAGTGCCAAGCATTTTAAGATCTTTGTCATGATTATTAATAGGGAAAGATTCCGGTTTAGCGGCCATCCTATTCACTAGAGTGGTTTTCTTATCAGAGATCTTTCCTATCAACTCTTTAGTTTGAGCAAATTGTTATTGGAGATTAGACACCTCCTTACTGAATTCATCAAGTTGCTTACTAATAGCGTCTAGCAAAGTTGAATGTTCCTTAATTTCAGAAGCAAAGAATTTATTATGCTCATATTGTGAGGTCATGAAAGTTTTCATAGAACTTTCTATTTCGGTCATTCTTTGGTAGTACGAGATATTGTAGAATCTATCTTGAGACATGGTGACCAAGCAAGCAAAGTAACAAGCAGGACAAGTAAACTAGCAAGCGACGAAGTAAACTAGTGACAAGCAAAGATAAATATTTTTGTATTTTTGATTTTTATAATGCAAACTAAATATAACAACAAATAAAAAGAAGAACAAGTGAATGACAATTTGTGTGAAGTTACTTGATAGTTGATGATGATATTCCCCGGCAACGGCGCCAGAAATTCTTCCCGATGCTTGTGATCTGAGTTGGGTTTTCCGTGAAGAGGAACGGGTGATGCAACACAATGCGGGTAAGTATTTCCCTCAGTTAAGAACAAAGGTTTATCTAACCAATAGGAATATCGGTCATCAACCGTCTTCAGCGGTTGCACACAAAAGAGCATACACTTGCACCCAACGGGGCAAGAGGGTTGTCAATCCCCTTGATCTTGTTATTTGCAAGTAAATGACATGTGTAGATAAATGTAGATAATTGTAAATTGCAAAATAAAATAAAACAAAGTAAATGGCAGCAAGGTATTGAAAACGTTTGTAAACTTATAAGTGGATAGACCCAAGGGTCGTAATTTTCTCTAGTGGCATCTCTCATGTAGTAGGCATAAGGTGGGTAAACAAATTACTGTTGGGCAATTGACAGAAGAGCGGATAGTTATGCAATATTTATTCACGGCAATGATCATGTATATATAGGCATCACGTCCATAAGCAAATAGGCCGACTCCTGCCTGCACCTATTACTATTACTCCACCCATCGACCGCTATACAGCATGCATCTAGAGTATTAAGTAAAACATAGTAATGCTTGGAGAACGATGACATGATGTAGACAAAGAGAATTAAATTAATATGAACTAACCCCATCATTTTATCCTTAGTGGCAGCAATACAAAGACGTGTCTTATCCCTTTCTATCACTGGGATATAGAGCACCGCCAGATTGAACCCACTACAATGCATCCCTCTCACTGAAGAGATATCAATCTAGTTGGCCAAACTATCTCAATAGATCAGAGAGATTTACGAAGCTATAATGATCATGTAAATAAGAATCATAATAATTAGAGGGGACTCAAATACTTTTCATGAATAATCTGAACATAAACCCACAATTCATCGGATCCCAACAAACACACCGCACAAAAGGATTACATCGAATAGATCAAAGCGAAGATGCGATGATCATTGTATTGAAGATGAAGAGAGAGTTATATAGCCATCTAGATACTAAATACGGACCCGTAGGTCTATGGTGAACTACTCACAACTCATCATGGAGGCAACAAGGATGATGTAGAGCCCCTCCGTGATCGATTCCCCCTCCGGCAGATCGCCGGAAAAGGTCGCCAGATGGGTATGCGGCGGAACAGAGACTTGCGGCGGCGAAAAAAGTGTTTCGGGAGCTCTCCTAGGGTTTTTGGAATATTTGAGAATTTATAGGCCAGAGAGGGGCACGAGAGGGCAGCCGAGGGGGCCATGACCCAACAGGGTCCGACCTGGCCCTCTGGCGTGCCCTGTTGGCTCGTGGTTCCCTCGTGCAACCACTCATCTCCTCCCGAAGCTTCCAGGTCTTCTTTTGGTCTAGAAAAAATCATATTAAAGTTTCGTGGCATTTGGACTTCGTTTGGTATGGTGAGCCAGAAAAGCAAAACAACATCCAGAAAACAACAGCTGGCACTGGGCACTAGGTCAATAGGTTAGTACTCAAAAATAATATTAATTGGTAAATAAACACCCAAAAAGTATCCTAGAATGATAATATAATAGCATGGAACAATCAAATTTTGTAGATACATTGGAGACGTATCATAGTACCGCTGCCAGGAGCGGTAGTACCGCTCCGGCGGCACTACCGCCTCCCTGACAGAGTCAGCTGTGGCTAGCGAGTAGATCTTCCATGCGGACGGTAGTACTGCTCCCCGGAGCGGTACTACTGCTTGTGTGCGGCTGGTGGGCAGGTAACGGGTAGATTCCCCCCCCCGACTATATAAGCGGGTCTTCTTCCCCAAAGAGACTCACCTCTTATCCTCCCAAAAGCTCCATTGTTGCTCCTAAGCTCATTTTCGCCCGATCTCTCTCCCTAGCCAACAAAACTTGTTGAGATTCTAGGGTTTGGCTGAGAGGGGCCCGATCTACACTTCCACCAAGAGAAATTTGTTTCCCCCCACTAATCCCTTGCGGATCTTGTTACTCTTGGGTGGTTGAGCACCCTAGACGGAAGAGGTCACCTCGAAGCCATATTCCATTGTGGTGAAGCTTCGTGGTGGTGTTGGGAGCCTCCAATTAAGTTGTGGAGATTGCCCCAACCTTGTTTGTAAAGGTCCGGTCGCCGCCTTCAAGAGCACCACTAGTGGAATCACGACATCTGGCATTTTGTGAGGGTGTGAGGAGAATACGGTGGCCTTAGTGGCATCTTGGGGAGCATTGTGCCTCCACACCACTCTAACAGAGACGTACTTCCCCTTAAAGGGAAGGAACTTCGGTAACACATCCTCCTCTCCATCGGTTCCACTTGTGGTTACTTCTTACCTTTACTTTGTGCAAGCTTTACTTATATTGTATCCTTTGCTTGCTTGTGTTGTTATCGTTGTTAGCATCATATAGGTTGCTCACCTAGTTGCATATCTAGACAACCTATTTGTTGCTAGACCTAATTTGTTAAAGAAAAGCTAAAAAATGGTAGTTGCCTATTCACCCCCTCTAGCCAACCATATCGATCCTTTCAATAACACACAAGTAAAGCTTGCACAAACTAAAGATAAGAAATAACCACAAGTGGAGCCGGTGGAGACGAGGATGTGTTAACAAAGTTCCTTCCCTTTGAGAGGAAGTGCGTCTCCGTTGGAGCGGTGTGGAGGCACAATGCTCCCAAGAAGCCACTAAGGCCACTGTATTCTTCTCACGCCCTCACACAATGCGAGATGCCGTGATTCCACCAGTGGTGCCCATGAAGGCGGCGACCAAACCTTTACAAACAAGGTTGGGGCAATCTCCACAACTTAATTGGAGGCTCCCAACACCACCACGAAGCTTCACCACAATGGATTGTGGCTCCGAGGTGACCTCAACCGTCTAGGGTGCTCAAACACCCAAGAGTAACAAGATCCGCAAGGGATTAATGGGGGGAATCAAATTTATCTTGGTGGAAGTGTACATCTGTAGCGACCCGACCCGGTAAGGATCGGAGTCTCTGTGCTTAAGTGTCATCCCTGGATCAGTATGCTGACACACATAGTACTCAAGGATTTACAACAGAGTTCAATCACACACTTTATTACATCGAATCCTCAAAAGAGTATTTTATTACAATAATGTGGCCTAAGGCCAAATAAAACAAATACTGCGGAAGCAAATAAGTGTAACGAGTCCATCAACTCCACGAGCAAAGCTGAGTGCAGAACAATGACCTATCGCACCTTATTCCTCGTCTGACAAATCTGCAACATGATAGGTTGCAGCCGTGTAGGTCAGTACATGGAATGTACTGGCAAGTCACATCAAAAGAGTGTAATGAGCCTACTTGTACATGCTATTTGGCTGGTGGAAAGCTCTAAGTTTAATTTTGCATAAAGCTAGTTTTTTCCTATCAAAATTTATTCTATCTCTACAAATATCATAGGACTGAGACGGAAACCCCAACTCAATCCATTCTCAAAGTTGCATCAATACCCAGTTGGTTAAATTAAGAGTGATGAGATCTCCCTACATTTCCACTACTAAAGCTCAAGTTGTCCATAACCGGGGACACGACTAATCGATTAGATTTTAACTCTGCAGAGGCTGCACACTTTTCCCCACAAGACTCGACCACCTCCTTGATCGGAAGATCGAGACATAGTCTTTCGAAAGCGTTCCCCCTAACCCACGGATAGGCCGGTACACCTACATCATCTACATTTGCTAGCCTATCCCAGAAGGGGTCACACCATCTACTCAACTAAGCCAGAGCCCATATCGGCTTGCGGCTGCACACGGAAGCTTCTAGACATGAAAAATAAGGTTGATCCCTTTGAGCCTAGGTGGACGGACCACTAGTGTGCACTCCCATGGATTCCCATGAATGCTCCCACTGTACTTCGCCACCATACAAACCAATTTCCACCCAAGTAGTTCATTAAAGTCTTGGTCCTAATTACTACTTTGTCACTCATATCTCAATGTGAAATCACTCCCCAATCCACGTCTACTTGGCAAAGCATGATAATTTAACACGGTGGCGACAAAGATGTACGGTTCAGACCTACCTCAAATGAACTACTGGGTGCAAAGCATAGTCATACGGCATAATTTCCTAACATGCAATCCTACAACAAAGGACTATGTGCATATATAAAATATAGGTAAAAACAGGTATGATCAAAATGTAACTTGCCTTGGTACTGGGAGTGAAGTTCTAGTGAGTGGTAGTACTCTGCTTCGCACTCCGGACAATCTATTGCAATAGTAAAATAAATTCACATAAACAAGCATTCATACAATTCAAAGAAACATGCAACTCAAAAACATTTGCAAAAACCAAATAAAATCCAACACACTTAACTAGCATTAAAATTTCTAAGTATAAAACCACGAAAAACATGGTTCAAAATTCCTGACGTGCACAAATGTTCCTACAAGGCATACTAGTAAAATTCTAATGAACAGAAACTAGTTGAGTGAAAATATCGTGGCAATGATTCATGGCATAGGATTTAGTTTGTGTGACGCGGTGCAAAAAGAATCACTTCAAACGGACATATGGTTTGAGAGTTATGGCCTAATAGAGTTTGAATTCAAATCTGAAAAAATGCAAATTTGAACTTGCAAAGTTTGCAATGATAGGTTCTCTGGATAGAGCTATTCGAGATGAAAAATTGTTCGCTGGTTTCATCTCGTTTGGAGCTATGGTTAAAAAGTTAAGGCCGTTTGAAGTTTTGAACCAAATCTAAAAAAAACTGCACTGGGAGAGAAAATAAACATTGGCCACGTGGCGGCCTATGGTTGGCTGAGTCGTGTTCGCTGCGTAAGCTATGTGGTGGATGGCCAGCGAATAAGCAAAACAGCGGCAACGACTAAGCTAGAGAGAACCGGCCCGGTTGTTTTTAAATAAACCGCGGTTAATCCGCGTATCGGTTTGGTGGTAAAATAAAAAAACAAACAGATCTAACTACCGGTTCGATCTAAGAGAGAGAAAAAAACCTAACACTAATCTACGTACGAACAGAGGGGGACGGGGCTTACAGAGAGCACGATGTCGGGCAGGGAGCTCGGCGGCGGCGGGGCGGCAGCTCCGGCGATCGCCGGCGTTGGTCGGGGAGGACGGAGGGGTGCGGCTTGACGAGGGCTTCCGGGCGGTGGCGACGCGGGGTAGCGGCGGCGCCCGGTTGAAGCGGAGGGAGGCGGCGAAGCTCCGATGAACTCCGGTGACGCGGGGTTGAATGGGACGTTGCTCCGGCGCTCCTAGGCGGCAAATAAGATGTCAGTGTGATGCGAATGGACTAGGGGGTCCGATTTGTCAAGGAAGAACGGGTCATCGCGGCTCACCGGCGTCGGAAACGTCGACGGAGAGCTTCGGCTCTGGCGAGATGCAAACGGACGGGGCGAGCAGTGCGAGCGGCAAGAGGTGGTGCGAGGTTGCTGAATGGGACGAAGGCCTCGTGGAGGCTTTTATAGACGAGGTCACGGGCGCTGGCGTCGGCGGATAAGCTCTATCCGCGAGAGCTTCGCACGGCCGGTGCGGGAGTGCAGGCGCTGGGGCTTATCCCGTGGCCTGCGGGAGGTTGGGGACGACCGGGGGTCGGGCCCCACCTGACAGGCATGAGAGGGAGGGAGAGATGAGAGCGAGGGGGTGAGGGCGCTCATGGGGAGGGGCCGGGGCGATCGCTGGGGAGGCGAGCGAGCGGGCGGCCTGGCTGGCGATCGGCCTGGCTGGGCTCCTTCGGCCTGGCTGGGCCGTGCGGTGCGCGTGCGTTTTTTTTACAGAAAATGTTTCTAGATATAACACTATCAAATATACATATAAAAATATCACAATAATTTTCTAAAATCACTATTGAATATATAGATCCTAGTGAACATTTTGTCCTCCTCAAAAAGATTTAGAAAATATTTTCCTAATGCAAGAATTTACCTATGAGAAATAAAAATAATTTTCAGTGCAACTTTAAAACACCAAATATAGTTCCAATATCTTCCCACTCATTTATATTTTGAGGAAGTCATATTATCCTCTCTCTTTCATTTTATTTGAGTGGAAAAAGTTTGAACATCATAAACTCCAAAATGCAAGAAATCATGAGATGCAATATGATGATTCTATTAACATTCAAATTTAATAAAATTGGGATGTTACAAACCTACCCCCCTTAAGATGAATCTCGTCCTGGGGATTCGGGTTGGCCAGCAAAAAGGTGGGGATGGTCCCGCTTGAGATCTTCCTCTTGTTCCCAAGTAGCTTCCTCCTCGGTGTGGTGACTCCATTGAACCTTGTAGAACTTGATGATCTTGGTACGAGTGATTCTCTCGGCAATCTCAAGAATCTTAACCGGCTTCTCCTCATAAGTCAGATCGCTCTCCAACTGAATTGCTTCTAGTGGCACTGTATCTCTCAAAGGAATATCTGCCATCTCGGCATGACACTTCTTCAGCTGGGAAACATGAAACACATCATGAACTCCTGACAAACCATCTCGCAGTTCCAACTTGTATGCAACTTCTGCTCTTCCAGAACTTTGTATGACCCCACAAACCGTGGTGCTAACTTTCCTTTGACTCCAAACCTCTTAATACCTCGAAGTGGAGACACTCGAAGATATGCTCTATCTCCCACTTCATAAATCACCTCCTTGCGTTTAGCATCGGCATAACTCTTTTGTCTAGACTGAGCTATCTTGAGTCTATCACGGATCAACTTGACCTTCTCCTCAGAATCTCTGATCAAATCCGATCCAAACAATTTGCGATCTCCAACTCCATCCCACATCAACGGTGTTCTGCACTTCCTCCCATACAATGCCTCAAAAGGGGCCATCTGCAAACTAGCTTGATAGCTGTTGTTGTACGAGAACTCTGCATAAGGTAAGTTATCATCCCAACTAGACCCGTAGTCTAGCGCGCAAGCTCTCAACATGTCCTCTAGAATCTGATGCACTCTCTCTGTCTGCCCATCTGTCTGTGGATGGAAAGCTGTACTGAACTCTAGCCTGGTACCCAAAGTTTCGTGCAACTGATGCCAAAACTTTGAGGTAAACTGTGTTCCTCTATCTGATACGATGGTCCTCGGAACTCCATGCAGACATATGATCCTGGTCATATATACCTTCGATAGCTTGGCACTTGTATAGGTAGTCTTCACTGGAATGAAGTGAGCAACCTTGCTCAAGCAATCAACAATTACCCAAATGGAATCATAACCTGAACGGGTCCTGGGTAATCCCGTGATGAAGTCCATGCCAAGTTTATCCCATTTCCAATCAGGTATCGACAATGGCTGAAGTAAACCTGTTGGTTTCTGATGCTATGCCTTTACCCTCTGACATACATCACATACTACTACATACTTCGCAATTTCCCTCTTCATACCGGTCCACCAAAAACTCTCCTTCAAGTCCAAATACATCTTGGTGTTTCCTGGGTGTATCGAGTAAGGCGAATCATGAGCTTCCTGAAGAATCAACTTCCTGATATCTGGATCATTGGGTACACAAATACGGTGCTCAAACCATATGGTTCCATGCTCATCCTCACGGAATCCTTCTGCCTTTCCTTTGCTGATCCTCTCCTTTATCTCAGCAATACCTTGATCCAACTTCTGAGCTTCTCTGATCCTTCCCAACAAGGTGGACTGGACTTCGAGTGCGGCAACATAACCTCTTGGAACTATTTCCAACTTGAGATCTCTAAGTTCATCACACAACTCCTGAGGTAGTCCTCATGCGATAAGAGTGTTAACATAACTCTTACGGCTCAAAGCATCTGCCACGACATTGGCTTTTCCTGGATGATAATGCAAACTCATGTCATAATCCTTGATGAGCTCCAACCATCTCCTTTGCCTGAGGTTCAACTCTTTCTGCGTGAAGATATACTTCAAACTCTTGTGATCTGTGTAAACATCACATTGTTTTCCGATAAGGAAATGCCTCCAGGTCTTGAGTGCATGTACCACTACTGCTAACTCCAAATCATGCGTGGCATAGTTCAACTCATGAGGTCGAAGCTAACGTGAAGTATAAGCTACAACCTTTCCTTCTTGCATAAGCACGCCTCCAAGTCCTTGACGTGAAGCGTAGCAATACACTTGAAAATCCTTGTGTATATTCGGCAGAATTAGCACTGGGGCTGTAACCAAACGTTTCTTCAACTCCTGGAAACTGGCTTCACATTCCTCAGTCCAATTATACTTGGTGTCCTTCTTCAATAACTCCGTCATGGGCTTTGCAATCTTGGAGAAATTCTCAATGAACCTCCGATAATATCCTGCAAGTCCAAGGAAACTGCAGATCTCGCCGACTAATGTTGGCGCCTGTCATTCTGTGACTGCTTCTACCTTGGAAGGGTCCATGACTATTCCTTCTTCTGACACAACATGTCCGAGAAATCCAACTTCCTTCAACCAAAACTCACATTTGCTGAACTTGGCATACATCTGGTGTTCTCTGAGCTTCTTCAGAACTAAGCGCAGATGTTCTGCGTGCTCCTCCTCATTCTTGGAGAAAACCAATATATCATCAATGAATACCACAACAAACTTATCCAAGAACTCCATGAATACCTTGTTCATCATGCTCATAAAATAGGCAGGGGCATTAGTCAAACCAAAAGACATGACTGTATACTCATAAAGCCCATACCTCGTGGTAAAAGCTGTCTTAGGTATATCCTTCTCACGGATCTTCAACTGATGATAACCCGATCGAAGGTCAATCTTGGAGAAAACACTAGCTCCTCCTAGCTGGTCAAACAAATCATTGATCATCGACAGCGGACACTTGTTCTTGATGGTCACCTCATTCAAAGAACAATAATCCACACACATCCTCAAGGTTCCATCCTTCTTCTCTACTAAGAGTACTGGGGCTCCCCAAGGTGATGAACTCGGGTAAATATACCCCTTCTCCAGTAACTCCTCAATCTGCTTCTTGACTTCTGCTAGATCATTAGCGGGCATCCTGTATGGCCTCTTGGAGATAGGTCCGGTGCCTGGTAGTAACTCAATGAGAAACTCAATCTCCTGATCCGGTGGCATACCGGGTAACTCCTCTGGAAATACATCGGGATAATCCTTTACCACTGGTACTTCTTCCTGGACAACTCCTGTAAGAGAGTTCACCTGAGTCCTCTTAGGCTTAAGCCTGGATACATACTTGATCATTTTCTTCTCCGGGGTGGTGAGAAAAATCGATCTACTAGCACAATCTATGTTTCCCTCGTACTTGGACATCCAATCCATACCTAGGATGACATCCAGCCCTTGTGAGTCGAGTACGATCATATCTGTGGGAAAAACATGTCCCCCTATGTTCAAAGGTAACTGAAAACATCCTTGACTAGTCATAGACTCTGCTCCTGGGGAACTCACTAGAATAGGTGACTTAAGAGCTACGGTAGGCAACTTATGCTTATCCACAAATCCCCTTGATATGAATGAATGCGATGCACCAGTGTCAAATAGAATGAGTGCTGGAAATGAATTAACCAAGAACTTACCAATCACTGCATCCGTCTGTTCATATACTTCTTCCACATTGACATGGTTCACATGCCCCTTAGTGAAAGGATTGGGCTTCTTGCCTCCAGAACTTCCATTGCCATTCCCATTCTGCAGCTCGGGACCCTCATTGGAGTAGTGCCCCGTCTTCTTGCACTTGAAGCAGGTGATGTGACTCAGATCCTTCCTCGCCGGGGTAGCGGGGTTGGGATGATGGTGATTGTCATTTCCTCCATTCCCATTGCCATTCTTATGGCCATTGTGGTTGTGTCCATTGCCTCCATGCTGAGAATGACCACCATGTTTATGATGGTTGTGCCCTCCATACTTACTGTGTCCTGAACCAGAATATCCCGAGAAAGGGGCGGAGCGAGGCTTCTGCTGAGCTCCGGACTGAAACTTGCCTTGACCATATTTCCTCTTGTGATTTTCCATCTGCTGATTGATGACCCACAAGTATAGGAGATCAATCGTAGTCCTTTCGATAAGTAAGAGTGTCGAACCCAACAAGGAGCAGAAGGAAATGACAAGCGGTTTTCAGCAAGGTAATTTCTGCAAGCACTGAAATTGTAGGTAACAGATAGTTTGATAGCAAGATAATTGGTAGCAAGCAAGTAAAGGTAACGGTAAACAAGGTGCAGCAAGGTAGCCCAATCCTTTTGAGGCAAAGGACAGGCCAGAACAATCACCAGTAATAGGCAAAGTGTTCTTGAGGGTACACGGGAATTTCGTCTAGTCACGTTTATCATGTTGGTTTGATTCGTGTTCGCTACTTTGATAATTTGATATGTGGGTGGACCGGTGCTTGGGTGCTGTTCTTACTTGAACAACCTCCCACTTATGATTAAACCCCTCGCAAGCATCCGCAACTACGAGAAAAGTATTAAGATACAATCTAACCATAGCATTAAACATTTGGATCCAAATCAGCCCCTTACGAAGCAGTGCATAAACTAGGGTTTAAGCTTCTGTCACTCTAGCAACCCATCATCTAATAACTACTCCACAATGCATCCCCTTAGGCCCATGAATGGTGAAGTGTCATGTAGTCGACGTTCACATGACACCACTAAGGGAATCACAACATACATATCATCAAAATATCGAACACATATCAAATTCACATGATTACTCGCAACATGACTTCTCCCGTGACCTCAAGAACAAAGGTAACTACTCACAAATAATAATCATGCTCAATATCAGAGGAGTATTGAATGTCATAATGGATCTGAACATATAATCTTCCACCAAATAAACCATATAGTAATCAACTACGCAAGGTAATCAACACTACTAGTCACCCACAGGTACCAATCTGAGGTTCCGGTATAAAGATTGAACACAAGAGATGAACCAGGGTTTGAGAGGAGATGGTGTTGTTGAAGATGTTGATGAAGATTGGCCTCCCAAAGATGAGAGGGGTGTTGGTGATGACGATAGCTTCGATTTCCCCCTCCGGGAGGGAAGTTCCCCCGGCGGAATCGCTCCGCCGGAGGGCAAAAGTGCTCCTGCCCAAGTTCCACCTCAAGGCAGCGGCGCTTCGTCCCGAAAGTCCTCCTCTGATTTTTTCTAGGTCAAGAGTGACCATATACCAGAAGATGGGCACCGGAGATGGGCCGAGGTGGCCACAACCCATCAGGGCGCGCCCAGGGGGGGCCTGGCGCGCCCTGGTGGGTTGTGCCCACCTGGGAGGCCCCCTCCAGTAGTTTTCTGCTCCAATATTTTTTATTAAATGCAAAAATAATCTCCGTAAAATTTCAGCTTCATTGGAGTTGTGCAGAATAGGTATCTCTGACGTGCTTTTCTTAGGTCCAGAATTCCAGCTGCCGGTATTCTCCCTCTTTGTGTAAAGCTTGCATATTATGAGAGAAAAGGCATTAGAATCACTCCCCAAGGCATTATTATTCAACAAAACAAAGTAAATAACAGTAGGAAATCATGATGCAAAATGGACGTATCAACTCCCCCAAGCTTAGACCTCGCTTGTCCTCAAGCGAAAGCCGATATTGAAAAGCATGTCCACATGGTTTGAGAGAGAGGTGTCGATAAAAACAAAATACGGACATAGAAGCATCATGCTTATTAACATAGCAGCAACAAACTCTAACATAAAATTTATTTCAATACATTTTTATCATATAGCTTCTCATGAACAAGTAACAATTCATCACAACATAGAAGTATGAAGCATAAACCTTATTAGGAACCAACAAACTATGTTCTCAGTCAACTTTGCAACTACAATTCATCATATTTTCAGGAAGAGTCTCATGTCGGAGCCTTTTGGCAAGTCCACATACTCAACCATCATTCAGTCTTCTATGATCGCTAACGCTCACGGCATACCCATGAACAAAAAGTTTCAACCGGACACATAGGAAGATAGGGGCATATAGTTTCGCCTCCCAACTTACTCATCTCTAGGGTGATGTCAACAATAATAACTCATGCCCACCCATATCCAACTAGATATATGTGCCTAGATCTTTCCTCACCACATGATGCTTGCAAAAGAAAAAGTAAAAAAGGAATAGGGAAGAATACTTTGACTCTTGCATAAAAGTAAATACATAAAATTAAAAGATAGGCCCTTCACAGAGGGAAGCAGAGGTTGTCATGCGCTTATTGGTTTGTATGCCCAATCCCTTAATGTAAAAGAACGTCACGCTATATTGCCCCCTATGATAGCAACCTTTATTATGCAGTCCGTCGCTTTTATTACTTTGCCATCATAAGTTCATACAGCGCTCAATTTTCTCTTACACTAATTGATCAAAACACTTTTAGAAGCAATTTTTATTGCCTTATTGCACCGATGACAACTTACTTGAAGGATCTTTCTCGATCCATTGGTAAGTATGGTGGACACTCAAAGAAAGAATTTGGGTTTGGGTTTTTGGATGCACAAGTATTATCTCTACTTAGTGCGGAATTTTTGGCTAGCAAACATATTGAGCAAGCACCACATGTTAAAGGATCTATGACAATATAACTTCTATGTGGATATGAACAAACATAAATCATTACGTTGTCTTCCTTGTCCAACGTCAGCAATTTTGACATATAATATTTGATGGGGGCTCACAATCATAAAAGATGTCCAAGATAGTGTATTTGCATGTGAATCTTCTCTTCCTTTATTAATTCTTTCATGAATTGCATCATTGATCAATGCTATGTTTGTCAATCTCCAATAAATTTTACTACTTATACTTTTCCTTATGTGATGTCATTACTGACCATAGGATTAGCCTATGATTCTTTTCATTTGTTTTTCTTTTCTTTATTTTGATTGCAACAGGAAGGTAGAGAGGCAAAAACTCAAACTAAACTTTATTATATAACTCTCACTCGATTACATAGATAGATAGATCACGGAACTAACACACAAGAATAGATCATGCTAAAATTTTATTCAACTAAAGCAAAAGGGAAACTAAAGATCGAACTCAAATAAGTAAAGGTGAATAAAAGTGATGGTAATACGATACTGGGGCACCTCCCCCAAGCTTGGCTCAAGCCAAGGGGAGTGCCCATACCCGTGTGCTCAAGTTTCCTTCGGTGGTGGCGATGAAGAAGGTGGAGGAGTAGAGGAAGCCTTCTTCTTCAACTTATATTTAAGCATAAAGTTTTCCTCCCTTAGATCATCATTCTCCAACTCAAGCTTTAATATCCTTTGGCATAAGGCCTCCTTGCTTTCCTGCAAAAAACGAGACGGGATAAATTGGACCTTAGGTTTGTATCTTCTAGGGAGGCTTGACTTCTTGAATTCCACATGCATGTCTCCGGGTTGAGGCAATGGATCATCCTCTTTCTCAGAGCTGTCATCTTTTGTCTCCTACATGGTAGCATCTTCTTCCTCCTCCGAGGTCCATAGATAGGGGTAAATTTCCCTAAATATCTTTGGGTCTGAAACATAGGGATCAACATGGCTCTCCCCCTCTGAATCTTGAGACGACATATCCTCAAATCTGCCAGGGAAACAACACGAAACAAGAACAGAGGATTTTTCTGCGATGCGGTCGTCAAAACAGTCGGGGGTATATATAGAGAATTTTTATTCTTGGGAAACAAGTATATGGAAGGAAAACGGAGTCGGGAAGGCATCCGAGGTGGGCACAACCCACCAGGGCGCGCCCAGGGGTGCCTGGCACGCCCTGGTGTATCGTGCTCACCTCGATCACCTTCTGGTTTATTTCTTTATTTCCAAAATTCTAAAATATTCCAAAACTGACAAAAAATATTTTTGCGGATTTTTCGGAGTCCGTTTACTTACCGTATCACGTACCTCCTATTTTTAAGAATTCTGGAGTGTTCCGGAAGGTTTCTTTTATATGTTCCTCTGGTGTCATGGTTTGGATAACACTGCTTTCAATGTTAATAGGCGTAGCTGAGATATAATGCTTAATTCTTTGTCCATTGACCACCTTCGGGTTAGTACCTTCGGCGTTATTAATCTTGATAGCTCCAGAACGATAAACTTCTTCGATAATATATGGTCCTTCCCATTTTGAGAGAAGCTTTCCCACAAAAAATCTTAAACAAGAGTTGAACAAAAGAACATAATCTCCTATTTTGAATTCCCGCTTTTGGATTCTTTTGTCATGCCATATTTTTACTTTTTCTTTGAATAGCTTGGCATTTTCATAGGCTTGGGTTCTCCATTCATCTAGTGAGCTAATATCAAATAGCCTCTTCTCACCGACAAGTTTGAAATCATAATTAAGTTCTTTAATTTCCCAAAATGCTTTGTGTTCTAATTCTAGAGGCAAATGAGAAGCTTTCCCATACACCATTTTATATGGAGACATACCCATAGGATTTTTATAAGCTGTTCTATAGGCCCAAAGTGCATCATCTAATTTCTTAGACCAATTCTTACGAGACCTATTGATAGTTTTTTGTAATATTAATTTTATTTCTCTATTGCTAAGTTCAACTTGACCACTAGATTGAGGATGATAGGGGGATGCAATTCTATGGTTAACATCATATTTAGCAAGCATCTTACGGAAAGCACCATGAATAAAATATGAACCACCATCGGTCATTAAATATCTAGGGACTCCAAACCTCGGGAAGATAACCTCTTTAAGCATTTTAATGGAGGTGTGGTGATCAGCACTACTAGTTGGAATTGCTTCTACCCACTTAGTGACATAATCAACCGCAACCAAAATATGAGTGTACCCGTTGGAGGAAGGAAAAGGCCCCATATAATCAAAACCCCAAACGTCAAATGGTTCAACAACAAGTGAATAATTCATAGGCATTTCCTAACGCTTACCGATATTACCAATTCTTTGACATTCATCACAAGACAAGACAAACTTACGGGCATCCTTGAAGAGAGTAGGCCAATAAAAACCAGGTTGTAATACCTTATGAGCAGTTCTATCTCCCGCATGATGTCCTCCATAAGCTTCGGAATGACATTTCCGTAGGATATGTTCATGCTCATGCTCAGGTACACAACGTCTAATAATACCATCTACTCCTTCTTTATAAAGGTGTGGGTCATCCCAAAAGTAATGTCTCAAGTCATAGATTTTTTTCTCTTTTGTTGGTAAGTGAAGCTAGGTGGTATATATTTAGCGACAATGTAGTTAGCATAATCAACATACCAAGGTGTGTTTTGTGAAACACTTATTGTAGCTAACTGTTCGTTAGGGAAACTATCATCAATAGGTAGTGGGTCATCAAGAATATTTTCTAACCTAGACAAGTTATCAGCTACGGGGTTCTCAGCTCCCTTCCTATTAATGATGTGTAAGTCAAATTCTTGAAGCAAGAGAACCCACCTAATGAGTCTAGGTTTAGCATCTTTCTTTTCCATAAGGTAATTTATAGCAGCATGATCGATGTGAACAATAACTTTGGAGTCAACAATATAGGATCTAAATTTATCACAAGCAAACACAACTGCTAAAAATTCTTTTTCAGTAGTGGCATAGTTTCGCTGGGCACTGTCTAGAGTTTTACTAGCATAATGGATAACATTCAATTTCTTATCAACTCTTTGTCCTAGGACAACACCAACAACATAGTCACTAGCATCACACATAATTTCAAAAGGCAAGTTCCAATCAGGTGGTTGAACGATAGGTGCAGAGGTTAGGGCTTTCTTGAGTGTTTCAAAGGCTTCCACACAATCATCATCAAAAACAAAAGGAATATCCTTTTGCAAAAGATTAGTAAGAGGCCTAGAAATTTTAGAGAAGTCTTTAATGAACCTCCTATAAAAACCAGCATGACCAAGGAAACTTCGAATACCTTTAATATCTTTAGGAGATGGCATTTTCTCAATTGCATCAACTTTAGCCTTATCCACCTCAATACCTCGTTCAGATATTTTATGCCCCAAGACAATGCCTTCATTAACCATAAAGTGGCACTTCTCCCAATTCAAGACGAGATTAGTTTGTTCACATCTCTGCAAAACTCGATCAAGGTTGCTTAAGCAATCATCAAAAGAAGTCCCGTAAACGGAAAAATCATCCATGAAAACCTCCACAATCTTTTCACAAAAATCAGAGAATATAGTAGTCATACATCTTTGAAAGGTAGCAGGTGCATTGCATAAACCAAAAGGCATACGTCTATAAGCATAGGTTCCAAAAGGGCAAGTAAAGGTAGTTTTCTCTTGATCGGATTGTGACACGGGTATTTGAGAGAAACCAGAATATCCATCTAGGAAACAAAAGTGTGTGTGCTTAGATAGTCTTCTAGCATTTGATTAATGAACGGTAGAGGGTAATGATCTTTCCTAGTAGCTTTATTTAATTTTCTAAAATCAATTACCATTCTATAGCCAGTGACAATTCTTTGTGGGATGAGTTCATTCTTATCATAGGGAACAACGGTAATACCTCCTTTCTTAGGGACACAATGAACGGGACTTACCCATCTACTATCAGCTATGGGATAGATTATACCTGCCTCTAGAAGCTTTAATATTTCAGTTCTTACCACTTCTTTCATCTTCGGATTCAATCGCCGTTGGTGATCAACGACGGGTTTAGCATCAGGTTCCATATTGATCTTGTGCTGACATAGAGTGGGACTAATGCCCTTAAGATCATCAAAAGTATATCCAATAGCAGCCCGGTGCTTCCTTAGAACTTTCAATAATCTTTCTTCTTCATGTTCTGAAAGGTTAGCACTAATAATAACAGGATATATCTTTTTCTCATCAAGATAAGCATACTTCAAAGTGTCAGGCAATTGTTTCAATTCAAACACAGGATCACCTTTAGGTGGAGGAGGACCTCCAAGAGTTTCAATAGGCAAATTGTGTTTCAAGAGAGGTTGTTGTTCGAAGAAAATTTGATCTATTTCATTTCTTTCACGCAGGTGCATATCATTTTCATGGTCAAGCAAATATTGTTCTAATGGATCAGTAGGAGGCACAACAATAGAAGCAAGACCAATTTTTTCATCCTTACTAGATAACGCTTTATCACAAGGTTGTCTACTAAACTTGGAAAAATTAAACTCATGAGACACATTACCAAAACTGACACCGACAGTTTGTTTTTCACAATCTATCTTAGCATTGACAGTGCTCAAGAAAGGTCTATCAAAGATAATGAGACAAAAGTCATCTTGTGGGGAACCAAGGACTAGAAAATCACTAGGGTATTTTACTTTCCCGCACAAGACTTCAACATCTCTAACAATCCCAAGTGGTGTGATAGTATCTCTATTAGCAAGTTTAATAGTAACATCAATGTCTTCCATTTTAGCAGGTGCTATCTCATCCATAATTTCTTGGTATAGAGTAAAAGGGATAGCACTCACACTAGCACCCAAATAACATAAACCATGATAGCAATGATCTCCTATTTTGACTGAGACAACAGGCATGCCTTCTATGGGTCTATGTTTATCTTTTTCATCGGGTTTAGCAATTCTAGCAGCTTCATCACAAAATTAGATAACATGCCCATCAATATTTTCTACCAAGAGATCTTTAACCATAGCAACACTAGGTTCTACTTTAATTTGCTCACGGGGTTTAGGTGCTCTTATATTACTTTTACGAACCACAGTTGATACCTTAGCATGTTCCTTTATCCTAACAGGGAAAGGTGGTTTTTCAATATAAGCGGTAGGCACAACTGGATCAACATTGTAAAAGATGGTTTCTTCTTTAGCTATGACCGGTTCTTTAATTTCTTCTTTAATAGGGGGATGATATTTAAACGAATTCTCCTTAGGGAGGTCAACGTGAGTAGCAAATGCTTCACAGAAAGAGGCTACTATCTCAGAGTCAAGTCCATATTTAGTGCTAAACTTGTGAAAAGTATCGGTATTCATAAAAGATTTAACACAATCAAATTCAAGCTTTATACCTGACTCATTACCTTCGTCGAGTTACCAATCTTCAGAGTTGCGTTTAATTCTTTCTAAGAGATCCCACTTGAATTCAATAGTCTTCTTCATATAAGAACCAGCACAAGAAGTATCGAGCATGGATTGATCATTATGAGAAAGCCGAGCATAAAAATTCTGAATAATAACTTCCCTCGGAATGTCATGATTGGGGCATGGATATAACATTGACTTAAGCCTCCCCCAAGCTAGAGCGATACTTTCTCCTTCACGAGGCCAAAAATTATATATATAATTCCGATCACGATGAACTGGATGCATGGGATAAAACTTTTGGTGAAATTCAAATTGCAAACGATTCCAGTTCCACGATCCAAGATCATCACATAGACTATACCATGTCAATGCTGTTCCCTCCAAAGATAAAGGGAAAACCTTCTTCTTAACTTCATCTCCGGGTAAACCTGCAAGCTTAAATAATCCACAAATTTCGTTCACATATAAAAGGTGCATATCAGGATGTTCAGTTCCATCTCCTGCATAAGGTTTAGCAAGCAATTGTTCTAACATACCCGGAGGAATTTCATAAGTAACATTTCAGTAGGTGCTGTAGGTTGAGGGGAAACTAATTGTGGTTCCGGTCGAGGTGAAGATACCCCGAACAAACCCCTCAAAGGATTGTTTTCCATAGTAGCAAGTAGCGATAAATTTCAGCACGTAGTATAAGTTTTTCCTTACCGATTTCCACTTACTAAGAGCGCTTCACTCCCCGGCAATGGCGCCAGAAAAGAGTCTTGATGACCCACAAGTATAGGGGATCAATCGTAGTCCTTTCGATAAGTAAGAGTGTCAAACCCAACGAGGAGCAGAAGGAACTGACAAGCGGTTTTCAGCAAGGTAATTTCTGCAAGCACTGAAATTGTAGGTAACAGATAGTTTGACAGCAAGATAATTGGTAGCAAGCAAGTAACGGTAATGGTAAACAAGGTGCAGCAAGGTAGCCCAATCCTTTTGAGGCAAAAGACAGGCCAGAACAATCACTAGTAATAGGCAAAGTGTTCTTGAGGGTACACGGGAATTTCGTCTAGTCACTTTTATCATGTTGGTTTGATTCGTGTTCGCTACTTTGATAATTTGATATGTGGGTGGACCGGTGCTTGGGTGTTGTTCTTACGTGAACAACCTCCCACTTATGATTAACCCCCTCGCAAGCATCCGCAACTACGAGAAAAGTATTAAGATAAAATCTAACCATAGCATTAAACGTTTGGATCCAAATCAGCCCCTTACGAAGCAGCGCATAAAGTAGGGTTTAAGCTTCTGTCACTCTAGCAACCCATCATCTAATAACTACTCCATAATGCATCCCCTTAGGCCCATGAATGGTGAAGTGTCATGTAGTCGACGTTCACATGACACCACTAAGGGAATCACAACATACATATCATCAAAATATCGAACACATATCAAATTCACATGATTACTCGCAACATGACTTCTCCCGTGACCTCAAGAACAAAGGTAACTACTCACAAATAATAATCATGCTCAAGATCAGAGGAGTAATGAATGGCATAATGGATCTGAACATATAATCTTCCACCAAATAAACCATATAGTAATCAACTACGCAAGGTATTCAACACTACTAGTCACCCACAGGCAGGGGCGGAGCCAGGATTTGAGCATACGGGGGGCCAAGTCAAGTACATAGAAAAAATCTTGTGCAAAAGATAGTTATAGAGAACAAGGTTGAGAACTTGCACATTAGCCTCGTTGACAATTCAATACATTGAGAACTCAAAGCAACCGGCTTAGAAAATGAATTAATTGTAATGGTGTTTACTAGCATTTTTTTCTTCATAGTTTATGAATTTCAATTTAAGAATTGGCTATGACTATGTTGTATAGGGTCAATATAGGAAAAAATTGCATCACAATTAGGAACTCGTACAAGCTAATTTGCATCACGATAATTCTTAGGGCACATAAAATACTATATGAATTATTGATAGCATCTCAAACCACAAAACAAAACAATGGAAATCTGATGTATAATTTCATCACTGATAGGAGATTAGAGTTGACAGATATTAGTTTAATTTGCATAACGATAATCTCTAGGACACATACAAAGATATGAATTCTTGAAAGCATCTCAAATGACAAAACAAAACAACGAAAATCCAATGCATAATTTCAACACTGATATGAGATGAGAATAGAGAAAAATTAATAGAGTGTGATGTGTTAACCTACTAGTTATTGGCTGGAGCAGTGAAGTAGGTTGTGTCGCTGACTTGCCGTATGAATAAGATCGTTAGAAGCAGACCAGGGAGATTAGAGGCAGGTGGACGTCAAGGGCTCAAACGACGGCGGCAGCAATGCCTAATCCCACCCACGTATCTGCTAATCACGGACGAAAGAAGGCAGCTCCGTGAGACTCGTTTTTTTTGAGAACCCGTGAGACTTGGTTGGATTGGAAGCCACGTTGCCAGCTAATGGGCTTTTACTATGGGCTTTTCTTTTTAATGCCCACGTTGAGAACTTGAGATTAGGGGGGGGGCAATATGCTTGTACGTGTGAACGTATCAATGGTTACGTATACCCATATCCATGTATCGCTCGATCATTAGGGGGGGCCTGGCCCCTGCTCGCCCCCCCTTGCCTCCGCCACTGCCCACAGGTACCAATCTGAGGTTCCGGTACAAAGATTGAACACAAGAGATGAACTAGGGTTTGAGAGGAGATGGTGCTGTTGAAGATGTTGATGAAGATTGGCCTCCCAAAGATGAGAGGGGTGTTGGTGATGACGATAGCTTCGATTTCCCCCTCCGGGAGGGAAGTTCCTCCGGCGGAATCGCTCCACCGGAGGGCAAAAGTGCTCCTTCCCAAGTTCCGCCTCGAGGCGGCCGCGCTTCGTCCCAAAAATCCTCCTCTGATTTTTTCTAGGTCAAGAGTGACCATATAACAGAAGATGGGCACCGGAGGTGGGCCGAGGTGGCCACAACCCATCAGGGCGTGCCCAGGGGGCCTGGCGCACCCTGGTGGGTTGTGCCCACCTGGGAGGCCCCCTCCGGTAGTTTTCTGCTCCAGTATTTTTTATTAAATGCAAAAATAATCTCCGTAAAATTTTAGCTTCATTGGAGTTGTCCAGAATAGGTATCTCTGACGTGCTTTTATTAGGTCCAGAATTCCAGCTGCCGGTATTCTCCCTCTTTGTGTAAACCTTGCATATTATGAGAGAAAAGGCATTAGAATCACTCCCCAAGGCATTATTATTCAACAAAACAAAGTAAATAACAGTAGGAAATCATGATGCAAAATGGACGTATCACTGATGCTTGCCCTCCAAAGTGATTGCCTTGTCCACCAACTATTGATAGTTCTCAAAAGTCGCTACCATCAACTGAACTCCGAGCTCATCGTTCAGTCCCTCCAGAAACTTCTCTTGTTTAGCTGCATCGGTCACCAAGTCACCTGGGGCATAACGAGACAAGCTGCTGAAGTCATCAACATACTCTGACACTGTGCGACCTCCTTGGCGCAAGTTGCGGAACTCCCTCTTCTTGAGAGCCATAGCTCCCGCTGAAACATGAGCAGTGCAGAATGCCTGCTGGAACTGAGCCCAAGTCACATTCTCCATGGGGTAGGTGGCAGTGTAGTTCTCCCACCACGAAGCTGTTGGTCCATCCAGTTGGTGAGAGGCAAACCTCACCTTCTCCTGATCAGCGCATCCTGTTGTGGCCAGATTCCTACCCATGTTGCGAAGCCAGTCATCTGCAACGATCGGCTCCGGGCTGCTCGTGAAGATTGGAGGATTCAACCTCAGAAAACGGGTAAGGCTGTCAATTGATGGTGGAGGTGGCGGTGGAGGCGGGTTGTGTTGGTTCTGGTTCATATTCTGCATCAACAGCTGTATCATCTGGTTCTGAGTCTGAAGCAGTTATTCCAAGGCGGGTGGGATATCATTCCCTGAGCCACTCCCGGAAGGGTCGCGCCTTGGTGGCATCTGTTGGGTCAGCATAGATAAGGTATAGATAGAATTAGGCCTAAGGGAGAAACACTACCCATATGCACATGATAGCAATAAAAATCCAAATCACTCCAATTCAATTCAATCAAAGAGTTCACACGAAACAAATCTAAGGCGAGCCATGTCACAAGATTTGACAAGGTCCCACAAATAAAACAAATCAAATACTAATCGAATATCGAATCCTAATCTCTCATGGTGGTCTAAATCTACTCCTCATCGGAAGAGACCAAGTCTACCATGTTGATATCAGCTCCAGATGCATCACTCTGTATCTCTTCATCATCGTCCTCATAGTCCTTGTCCTGACTGACGTAGGCCCCATAAGAGTGGTCCTCCTGGAGATTCTCCCCGTTATCAAGCATCTCCACAGCTTCCTCTAGCTGAAGCTTCAAGTCGTCGAACTTATCCTGCAGCGCATCGAGCTCCTCCTTGTGTTCTGCGCGAGCGTTCTGGAGCTCTTCTTCCAGCTCGGCCTTGCGGGTCATCAGGTTGTGGGTGGTGATGAGGCTGAGTCCCATCTCTTCCTTCATCCTGCTGATGAGCTCCTCCAGGTCCTCAATGTGTGATGTGATGGTGTCGTCCTCCCTAGTGCGCACCACATCCCCATCCGAGTCATGGCGTGCGTACATGACGTAGTTACTCCTCCTGAGATCCTCATGGTATTCCTCCCAGATGCGCCCAAGTGCAAAGAGGGCGGCCATTCCCTTGCCAATGCCCCATGACTCTACATCCACGTAGTCGATTGGCTCGGTGGCATCTCCAAATGTTCGCCCTGGGATGTGGACGTCAATCCTCCAGCGCATCTCCTTAGGTAGAGTGGCCGTGAAGGTCCCAGTGAAGGTGGGCAGTGCAATGCGCAGATGACCCACGACGTTCATCAGCTGCCTTCCGAAGGGGATGGTCGCGTCGGGCTGAGCAAACTCAACGATGGGAGTCGACATCTACAGTTTGAAAGAGAGGAGAAATTAGTAATGAAGCAGGGAAAAGCATAAGACCCAAGCAGGTGATATAAAAGAGTTGTAAAACAGGGTTTTTATTCTATGGCTTTCCATTTTCTAGGGTCGCGTCCTACAGTCAACGTGTGCTCTGATACCATCTTGTAGCGACCCGACCCGGTAAGAACCGGAGTCTCTGTGCTTAAGTGTTATCCCTGGATCGGTATGCTGACACACACAGTACTCGAGGATTTACAACAAAGTTCAATCACACACTTTATTACATCGAATCCTCAAAAGAGTATTTTATTACAATAATGTGGCCTAAGGCCAAATAAAACAAATACTTCTAAAGCAAATAATTTAATGAGTCCATCAACTCCATGAGCAAAGCTGAGTGCAGAACAACGACCTATCGCACCTTATTCCTCGTCGGACAAATCTGCAACATGATAAGTTGCAGCCGTGTAGGTCAGTACATGGAATGTACTGGCAAGTCACATCAAAAGAGTGTAATGCGCCTACTTGTACATGCCATTTGGCTGGTGGAAAGCTCTAAGTTTAATTTTGCATAAAGCTAGTTTTTTCCTATCAAAATTTGTTCTATCTCTACAAATATCATAGGACTGAGATGGAAACCCCAACTCAATCCATTCCCAAAGTTGCATCAATACCCAGTTGGTTAAATTAAGAGTGATGAGATCTCCCTACATTTCCACCACTAAAGCTCAAGTTGTCCATAATCGGGGACACGACTAATCGATTAGATTTTAACTCTTCAGAGGTTGCGCACTTTTCCCCACAAGACCGGACCACCTCCTTGATCGGAAGATCGAGACATAGTCTTTTGAAAGAGTTCCCCCTAACCCACGGATAGGCCGGTACACCTACATCTGCTAGCCTATCCCAGAAGGGGTCACACCATCTACTCAACTAAGCCATAGCCCATATTGGCTTGCGGCTGCACACGGAAGCTTCTATACATGAAAAATAAGGTCGATCCCTTTGAGCCTGGGTGGACGGACCACTAGTGTGCACTCCCATGGATTCCCATGAATGCTCCCACTGTACTTCGCCACCATACAAACCAATTTCCACCCAGGTAGTTCATTAAAGTCTTGGTCCTAATTACTACTTTGTCATTAATATCTCAATGTGAAAACACTCCCCAATCCACGTCTACTTGGGGAAGCATGATAATTTAACACGGTGGCGACAAAGATTTACGGTTCAGACCTACCTCAAATGAACTACTGGGTGCAAAGCATAGTCATACGACATAATTTCCTAACATGCAATCCTACAAGAAAGGACTACGCGCATATATAAAACATAGGTAAAAACAGGTATGATCAAAATGTAACTTGCCTTGGTACTGGGAGTGAAGTTCTAGTGAGTGGTAGTACTCTGCTTCGCACTCCGGACAATCTATCGCAAAAGTAAAATAAATTCACATAAACAAGCATTCATACAATTCAAAGAGACATGCAACTCAAAAACATTTGCAAAAACCAAATAAAATCCAACTCACTTAACTAGCATGAAAATTTCTAAGTATAAAACCACGAGTGAAAAACATGGTTCAAAATTCGTGACGTGCACAAATGTTCCTACAAGGCATACTAGTAAAATTCTAATGAACCAAAACTAATTGAGTGAAAATATCGTGGCAATGATTCATGGCATAGGATTTAGTTTGTGTGACGCGGTGCAAAAAGAATCACTTCAAACGTACATACGGTTTGAGAGTTATGGCCTAATAGAGTTTGAAAATAAATTTGAAATAAATTCAAATTTGAACTTGCAAAGTTTGCAATGATAGGTTCTCTGGATAGAGCTATTCGAGACGAAAAATTGGCCGCCGGTTCATCTCGTTTGGAGCTACGGTTAAAAAGTTAAGGCCGTTTGAAGTTTTGAACCAAATCTAAAAAACTGCATTGGGAGAGAAAAAAACATTGGCCACGTGGCGGCCTGTGGTTGGCTGAGCCGTGTTCATTGCGTAAGTTATGTGGTGGATGGCCAGCGAATAAGCAAAACGGCGGCAACGGCTAAACTAGAGAGAACCAACCCGGTTGTTTTTAAATAAACCGCGGTTAATCCGCGTACCGGTTTGGTGGTAAAATAAAAAAACCAAATAGATCTAACTACCGGTTCGATCTAAGAGAGAAAAAAAACTAACACTAATCTACGTACGAACAGAGAGGGACGGGGCTTATAGAGAGCACGACATCGGGCAGGGAGCTCGGCGGTGGCGGGGCGGCGGCTCCGGCGATCGCCGGCGTCGGTCGGGGAGGACGGAGGGGTGCGGCTCGACGAGGGCTTTCGGGCGGTGGCGGCGCGGAGTAGCGGCAGCGCCCGGGTGAAGCGGAGGGAGGCGGCGAAGCTCCGGTGAACTCCGGTGACGCGGGGTCGAACGGGACGTTGCTCCGGCGCTCCTAGGCAGCAAATAAGATGTCAGTGTGATGCGAATGGACTAGGGGGTCCGATTTCTCAAGGAAGAACGGGTCATGGCGGCTCACCGGTGTCGGAAACGTCGACGGAGAGCTTTGGCTCCGGCGAGATGCAAACGGACGGGGCGAGCGGTGCGAGCGGCAAGAGGTGGTGCGAGGTTGCTGAATGGGACGAAGGGCTCGAGGAGGCTTTTATAGACGAGATCACGGGCGTTGGCGTTGGCGGATAAGCTCTATCCGCGAGAGCTTCGCGCGGCCAGTGCGGGAGCACAGGCATTGGGGCTTATCCCGTGGCCTGCGGGAGGTTGGGGACGATCGGGGGTCGGGCCCCACCTGACAGGCATGAGAGGGAGGAAAGATGAGAGCGAGGGGGTGAGGGCGCTTGTGGGGACGGGCTGGGGCGATCGCTGGGGAGGCGAGCGAGCGGGCGGCCTGGCTGGGCTCCTTCGGCCTGGCTGGGCCGTGCGGTGCACGTGCGTTTTTTTAATAGAAAATGTTTCTAGATATAACAATATCAAATATACAAATAAAAATATCACAGTAATTTTCTAAAATAACTTTTGAATATATAGATCCTAGTGAACATTTTGTCCACCTCAAAAAGATTTAGAAAATATTTTCCTAATGCAAGAATTTACCTATGAGAAATAAAAATAATTTTCAGTGCAACTTTAAAACACCAAATATAATTCCAATATCTTCCCACTCATTTATATTTTGAGGAAGTCATATTGTCCTCTCTCTTTCATTTTATTTGAGTGGAAAAACTTTGAACATCATAAACTCCAAAATGCAAGAAATCATGAGATGCAATATGATGATTCTATTAACATCCAAATTTAATAAAATTGGGATGTTACAACATCGGGGCCCTCTCAACCAAACCCTAGAATATCAACAAGTTTTGTTGGCTAGGGAGAGAGATCGGGCGAAAATGGAGCTTGGAGCAACAATGGAGCTTGGGAATGGAAGAGGTGGTATTCTTGAAGAAGAAGACCCCCTTTATATAGTGGGGGAACAAATCCAACCGTTATCCCCTCTCAGCCCGCACACAAGCGGTACTACCGCTCATGGGAGCGGTACTACCGCTTGGGCAGTTGAGCCAGCCACATAGAGCAATGGCACGAGGCCACGAGGCGGTAGTTCCGCCTGAGCGGTACTACCGCTCGCCCCAGCGGTACTACCGCTCACCCCGACGGTACTACCGCTGGGGTTGCAGCGTGGAGGCCCTACGAACGCAGGGCAATGGCAGGAGCAGAGGTAGTACCGCGTCAGCGGTACTACCGCTTACAGGCGGTAGTGCCTCGCCGTACTGCCGCCCGGAGTCCGCTGAGAGTCTGGGTCTAGAAAGAAAGGGCGGTAGTAACAGGCGGTACTATCGCTTATAAGCGGTACTACCGCACTGTACTATCGTTCCAACAATCGGTCAGTCCCACATGAAAAGTCAAGACTCCAGAGCCAGCAGTACAGCGCGCGGTACTGGACAGTTGTACTACCGCTGGCCAGAGCGGTACTACCGCTTGCCTGCGTGGTACTGCCGCTTGGTTCCTTCAGGACCAGGACAGAGGCATAGTTGGAACAACTGCATTGATGCGGGAAAGGAAGCAAGGGTGCAAACGAAAGTGTACGTGTTTATTGCACCCAAACCTTTCCGATGCGGACCCCCTCTTAATTGTATGGTTCTCCTACGGCTCACTTCCACCGAAGACGAAACGTAGGAAAGAAACCAACTGCACTATAATCCACCGAGGGGCTAGAATCATCTTGTGCCATATGAAGAAATATCTGAAAGGCTTAATGCACACGATTAGTCCACAAATGCATTGTCTTCAATCACCAAAACTACTAAGGGAGAAATATGCCCCAACAATCTCCCCTTTTTTGGTGGATTAATAACAACGCGAGATTTGCACAAGAAATATCATAAGATAGAAAGCAAACCCCAACACCTACAAAATAAAGACGGGCTCCCCCTAGATGTGTGCACTATTTTTAGATATGCTTTTGGAATGCAAAGCACACACACAAGGACCAACACCCCCCTATATTTTGTAGACAGGGAATACTTGCATTAACATGAAGGGATATAGGCATAAATGCAAGACATGGCATGTGACCATAAACATAGGGCACAAGATAAGCATAAACTTGCATATTAATAGAGTACTAGTAAGACATCTAGATATAAAGAGGGTAGCATATGTCTCACACCATACGACTCGGTCTTTAAGTCTCACAACCAAACCAAAGCAAATGATAGAAGAGTTCATGAGCGAATAAAAGCAAGCAACTAAGACACACTCGTGACTCGGCAAATCCCTAAACTCTCTCCCCCTTTGGCATCGAAACACCAAAAAGGGCAAAGAGTACTAAAAATGATCTAAGGTGGTAGCATCTCATGGGATCTCCATTGACGTGGCTTGAGACTGCGTCGGTATTTCCCCAAAGAGGAAGGGATGATGCAGCACAATGACGGTAAGTATTTCCCTCAGTTATGAAACCAAGGTATCGAACCAGTAGGAGGATCACCAACACTACGTAAACAACACCTGCACACAAAGAACAAATACTTGCAACCCGACGCGAAAGAGAGGTTGTCAATCTCTTTATGGTAAAAAGATAGATTAGGATATGATAGATTAGATAGATAGATCTCTCAAGAAAACAAAATAAAAGAGGCAAATAAAAAGTGCATCAAGGTATTTTTGGATTTTTGGAATAATAGATCTGAAAACAAAAGCGGCAAAAAGATAGATCGGAAAGCAATATGTTGGAAAAGTAGACCCGGGGGCCGTAGGTTTCACTAGTGGCTTCTCTCATGAGTATAGCACACGGTGGGTGAACAAATTACTGTTGGGCAATTGATAGAAGATCAAATAATAATGACGATATCCAAGGCGATGATCATTATATAGGCATCACGTCCAAGATTAGTAGACCGAAACGATTCTGCATCTACTACTATTACTCCACACATCGACCGCTATCCAGCATGCATCTAGTGTATTAAGTTCATGGAAAAACGGAGTAATGCAATAAGAACGGCAACATGATGTAGACAAGATTTATTCATGTAGGAATATAACCCATCTTGTTATCCTTAATAGCAACGATACATGCGTGCCTCGCTGTGCCTTCTGTCACTGGGAGAGGACACCGCAAGATCGAACCCATCACAAAGCACCTCTTCCCATGGCAAGAAAAATCGATCTAGTTGGCCTAACTAAACCAAAGATTCGAAGAAGAAATATGAGGCTATAAGTAATCATGCATATAAGAGATCAAAGAAGACTCAAATAATACTCATGGATAGAAACTGATCATGAACTCAAAATTCATCGGATCCCAACAAACACACCGCAAAAGTTTACATCAAATAGATCTCCAAGAGACCATTGTATTGAGAATCAAAAGAGAGAGAGGAAGCCATCTAGCTACTGCCTACGAACCCGTAGGTTTATCATGGACTACTCACGCATCATCGGAGAGGCACCAATGAGGATGATGAACCCCTCCGTGATGGTGTTAGATTGGATCTCGTGGTTCTAGAACTTGCGGCAGCTGGATGTGTCATTCGTTGACTCCCCTAGGGTTTCTGGAATATTTAGGAATTTATAGGCATCAGAGGCGGTGGAGGGGGGTTCCCGAGGCGGCCACAACCCATCAGGGCGCGCCCGGGGCCCCTGGGGTGCCCTGGTGGGTTGTGGGCGGCCTGGGCTTCCTCCTGGTAACTTCTTTGGCCCACTGGACTTCTTCTGGTCCAAAAAAAATCTCCAAAAAGTTTGTCGCGATTGGACTCTATTTGGTACTGATATTCTGCGAAGTAAAAACAAGAAAAAATAGCAATTGGCACTTTGGCACTATGTCAATAGGTTAGTCCCAAAAAATGATATAAAGTTGCTATAAAATGATTGTAATACATCCAAGAATGATAATATAACAGCATGGAGCAAGCAAAAATTATAGATACGTTGGAGACGTATCAACATCCCCAAGCTTAATTCCTACTCGTCGTCCTCGAGCAGGTAAATGATAAAAACAGATTTTTTGATGTGGAATGTTGCCTAACATGTTCATCACATATTCTTTTCTTTGTAGCATGGACATTTGGACTTTTAGATGGTTCAAAGCAATAGTCTAGTTTTGACATAAAGACTTTAATACTCAAGCATGCCAACAAGCAACCATGTCTTTTAAAATATCAACACTAAAGAAAGTTATCCTTAGCCCATCATGCTCAATCATTGATCCATTCATGAAACACACTCAAATATTAACTACACCCAATGCTCAAGTATGATCATAGTGCCCCCTAGTTGGTGCTTTATAAGAGAAGATGGAGATTCAAATAAAAAATAAAAATTGCATAAAGTAAATAGATAGGCACTTCGCAGAGGGAAGTAGGGATTTGTAGAGATGCCAGAGCTCAAAGTTTAAATTGAGAGAGAAAAATATTTTGAGTGGCATGCCTTTCCTGTCAACGAAAACGACAAAGTAGTTCACAATACTTTCCATGCTAGATATATCATAGGCGGTTCTCAAACATAAAGTAAAGTTTATTCCTTTTTCCACCATTCTTTCACAATCCATGGATGGCCGTATCCACGGTTGCCTTCCATACCAACACTTTCCAAGGAATTTATTATTTGACAACAAAAAGTAAATTTTCCTTTTTTTTTCATTTCGGGACTGGGCATCCCTATTACCGCCGTACTCTCGTGCAATGGAGTTAATTGCATGGAGGTACCACATTTGGGGCAGGTTTGACGGATTGGTATCACTATTCGATTTTTTTGCAAGTCAGTACCATGTTTGGGGCAGTCTGTTACAAAATGGTCTAAACTGTGTATAACAGTGTATTGACGGTGTATCTGACGGTTGGGGCCCGCATGTCAGGGGCTGACGTGGCATGTTCTTTTGTGAAAAAATCCCTTACTTTTTATTTAATCACGGGTATGTCCTTGTTTGCCAAAACAGGTCTTGCCAAGAAAAAATTGAATCGCGCGCGTGCGCCGGCCGGGATTCGAACCGAGCCAGTCGGCTGGGAGTGCCACAGGTCTGACCACTGCGCCACTGCACCACTTGACGTTGCTAGCACTACTCTATGTTTTTTTAATACCAAGCAATTGCGAAATTTGATTCTTAATTTTCTTTTTGCAAAAACTTACAAAAATAAAGCGCGCGCTCCCGCTGGGTTTCGACTCGGAGCCAAGCGGACTGCACTGCACGCTCGCTGCCCCTGCGCCAATGCATCGTTTGCTTCAAATGCATGCATACACATTTTTATACTTCCGGTAATTCCTTTTTTGTATTGTTTTTTCGAATTTCTTTTATCTTTTTTCATATCTTGGGTATTCTTCGGGCCGTATGCAGTATGTGTATCGTATATTGAAAAAATTATACACATATATATCTACGAAGAAGGGTCCTATGTATATATTATACAATTTTGCATTTTTGTTACGAATCTACGAAGAAGGGTCCTATGTATATTATACAATTATGTGCGGTGAAAATATTATATTTTTTTAATACAAAACTATGTTCTACTGAAAAGGGTCCGACATTAAATTATACGTATATTATCTTCTTTCAGATATTGGGTATTCTTCAGGTTTTTTATTTTTTATTTTTGCACATTTAGTTTTTATATAGGTTTTGTAATAAGTAAAAATTATGTGCATCGTATGCTAAGAAAAGTTCACCGTATATTACAAAAGTATGTATATTAAAATTTTCGTATTAAATGTTGTACAATACTGAAAAATGTTCATCACATCATTTCATACATATATTGAACATATAAAAAATGGAACGGCTGAAGTATAAAATGTTAAACTTCTGCTTTTCAAATCAAAACCACACAATGATGCAGCGGCAGCGGGCGTGCACCGCGAAGACCCTGTGTCAGGATCGAATACCGGCGCGCTGTTCTGCTGTTCAAATACACAATGATGACTGAATTTTTTTATTAGTTGATTACACAATGGTATCTACAATAATATATAATTTTCTTAAGATATGATGAACATTTTACATATTATTATGTAAAATCATTTTGCATTTCAAAAACACCTTGTTTTTTAAATAAAAGTTGAACACTTTTAGTGCAATTATAAAAGTTATTATGATATTTTTAATACATGTCGTCAACTTTTTAAGTAACTATGCGTCTAAGAAAATACAATCAATATACGAGTAACCCAAAAGAAAAAAACGTTTGTTTTGCATATACTTTTTTATTTTTGCGTATTTGAATAAATAATATAATGAAGATACACAATATTTGTATGGATTCCTGTAGCGTTTCAACATATAATTTGTATATTGTTTAATAGTTTCGTATTTTAATAGTTACATGTAAATTTTTTTAATAGTAAATCAGCGCGCAGCCTCGGTGGCCCAACCAGCCGGCCTATCATGCCTATGTTAGTATGAAAGATATTACGCGGCGCCTGCGCACGGGAGGGCGCAGGTTCGAATACGTCTTCTCCCGCGTCGATTCTTTTATTTCTTCGTTAGATTCGACGTAAACTTTCAAAACAGCCCGATTCGGTGTTAAAAATTGCGAGCGAAAAAAAACCCTCACATGAGCTTTTTCTAGCAAAAAATAAAGGGTATTTATATGATTACTTATAAAGCAAGGGGTTTTTCTGCGAAAAACCTGCCACGTCAGCCTCTGACACGCGGGCCCTGTCTGTCAGATACACCGTCAATACACTGTTATACGCGGTTTAGACTATTTTGCAACATACAGCCCGAGACTTGGTACTGACACGTAAAAATTACCAATCTTGGTATCAATCCGCCATCACTGCCCCAAATGTGGTACCATCGTGCAGTTTACTCCGTGCAATGACAAGTGAATAAACACTCATCTTGAGAATAACACATCTAGCATGGAAAAATATTGGACACCCCCTACCGTTTCATGAGCGGTACAAGCACACAAAAAGAAAATTTATTTTGAAAATTAGAGATGGCACATACAAATTTGCTTAGAACGGCATGAAAATACCGCATATAGGTAGGTATGGTGGACTCATAAGGCAAAACTGGGTTTAATGATTTTGGATGCACATGTAGTATTTCTACTTAGTACAAGTGGAGGCTAGCAAATAGATTGAGTAGCAACCAACCAAGAAACAAAAATTCAAATAAACGAGCATTGAGCATAACTAACACCGAATAATGCACCATAAGTAGGATGTAATTTCATTGCATAACTATTGACTTTCGTGCTAGCATAGGGAATCACAAACCTTAACACCAATATTCTTACTAAAGCATAATTACTCACCAACATGACTCACATATCACTATCGTCATGTCTCAAAACTATTACAAGGAATCCTGTTTAATTTTTCCAATGATCTTTATGAAAGTTTTTATTATATCCTCCTTGAATATCTATCACTTTGGGATTAGTTTCATATATTGCCATTGCTTTTGACAAACTCAAACAAATTTAAGTGAAGCACATGAGCATAAAGGTTTCATATCTCAAAATAGTATAAGTGAAGCATGAGAGGAATTTTTCAAAATTTACTAACTCTCAAATTAATCTAAGTGAAGCATGAGAGTATTTCTCCAAAAAAATTCCAAGCACACCGTGCTCAAAAAGATATAAGTGAAGCACTAGACCAATTCCATAGCTCAAAAAATTTAAGTGAAGCATATAGAGTAATTCTAACAAATCATAGCATAATTTTGGCTCTCTCAAATAGGTGTGTCCAGCAAGGATACTAGGGAAAAACTAAAAAGCAAAGAAAGCAAAGACTCAAATGATATAAGACGCTCCAAGCAAAACTCATGATATGTGACGAATAAAAATATAGCTCCAAGTAAAATACCGATGGTCATTAGAAGAAAGAGGGGATGCCACTCGGGGCATCCCCAAGCTTAGTTGCTTGTTTCTCTTTGGATATATCTTGGGGGTGCTGTAGCATGCCCAAGCTCAGGCTCTTTTTCACTCCTTATTCCTTCATCCATTGTGATCTCACCCAAAACTTGAAAACTTCAATCACACAAAACTCAACAAAACCTTTGTGAGATCCGTTAGTATAATAAAGCAAATCACCACTTTCAGTACTGTTGCAAACCCATTCATATTTTATTATTGCATTATACCTACTGTGTTTTAACTTTACCATGGCTTATACCCTTCAATACAAACTATAGATTCATCAAAACAAGCACACAATGCAACGAAAACAGAATCTGTCTTAAACAGAACTGTCTGCAGTAATCTGTACTCTAAGCATACTTCTGTAACTCTAAAAATTCTGAAAACTTAGGACAACGTAAATAATTTATATATAAACACTGTGTTAAAACTTCAGCTCATTATCATGCTCCAGTAAAAAATGAAAATTCGCACACTGGAGGCAAAGTTTCTGTTTCAGATTCAGCGTTGTTTCTACTCATCTTATGAATCATCCTAAAGGCTTTACTTGGCACAAACACTAAATAAAACATAAAAACATAATCATAGCAGAGGCCTAATTGTGTCAACACTCAAAAACAGAAAGAAAGAGATGAAAATAAATTTATTCATTGGGTTGTCTCCCAACAAGCGCTATCGTTTTACGCCCCTAGCTAGGCATAAGGCATATATTCAAGTATTGTCATCTTTGGTTTTTGCTCCCTAGGATGCTCTCATGGATTCATATGGTGGATTAATTCTTGTTCTAGGGAAGTGTTCCATACCCTTTCTTAGTGGAAACTGAAATCTAATATTGCCTTCTTTCATATCAATCACGGCACCTATAGTGCGTAAAAACGGTCTACCAAGTATAATGGGACAAGACTGATTGCAATCAATATCAAGAACAATAAAATCTATGGGCACATAGTTCATATTTTCAAGAATAAGAACATCATTAATTCTTCCCAAAGGCTTTTTAATAGTAGAATCCGCCAAGTGTAAATTAAGAGAACATTCTTCAATATTGGTGAGACCAAGCACATCACATAAATATTTCGGAATCGTGGAAACACTAGCACCCAAATCACATAAAGCAAAGCACTCATAATTTTTAATCTTGACCTTAATGGTAGGTTCCCACTCATCATGTAATTTTCTAGGAATATAAATCTCTAACTCCAACTTTTCTTCAAAAGATTTCATCATGGCATCAACGATATGTTTAGTAAAAGCTTTATTTTGTTCATAAGCATGGGGTGAATTCAACATGGATTGCAGCAAAGAAATACAATCAATCAAAGAGAAACTATCATAATTAAAGTCCTTGCAATCCAAAATAGTGGGCACATCACTAGTTAAAGTTTTGACCTCTTGAAACCCACTTTCATCAATTTTTTCATCAAGATTTTCACCCTCCAAATCATTGGGACGCCTTCTAGCTAAAGTTGACTCTACTTCAGTCCCTACATTATCAATTTTAACATTACTATACAAGGAATCAATGGAAGAAACACCAATCACTTTAAGATCTTCATCATTTTTCTGAAAGCAATCACTAGAAAACGCTTTTTCTAAAAAATCTCTTTTAGCTTTAAGCATAGCGGTTCTGTTCTTACTTTCATCCATAGAGACATATAAAGCTTTAATTGATTCATCAATCTTAGGTGCAAAAGCTTTCAACTTGATATTTTCCACATCATGAGAAATTCTATCAATGCTTCTAGACATATCATCAATCTTATTCAACTTTTCTTCTATCATAGTATTGAAAGGTTTTTGCGCATTGATAAATTCTTTAATATTACTCTCAAGATCAGAGGGGTTCCTATTATTATTGTAAGAAGAATTACCATAGGAATTACCATAATTGTTAGAGGAATTTCCAGGAAAAGGCCTAGGATTAAAATTACCTCTATAAGCATTGTTATTGAAATTGTTTCGCGAAACAAAATTCACATCTATGGAATCACTATTTTGCTCAATCAAAGTAGACAAAGGCACATCATTAAGATCAATAGGAGCATTTTTACTAGCAACCATCTTCATTAAAGCATCAACTTTGTCACTCAAGGTACTAATTTCTTCAACCGAATTAACCTTTTTGCTAGTAGGTGCTCTTTCAGTATGCCATTGTGAATAATTTTCCATAATATTATCTAGCAATTTAGTAGCTTCACCCAAAGTAATTTCCATAAAAGTACCACCCGCGGCGGAATCTAAAAGATTTCTAGAGACAAAATTCAACCCCGCATAAATTTTTTGTATGATCATCCAAAGATTTAAACCATGAGTAGGACAATTTCTTAGCATCAATTTCATTCTTTCCCAAGATCGTGCAACATGTTCATGCTCAAGTTGCTTAAAATTCATGATTTGAGTCCTAAGGGAAATAATTTTTGCGGGCGGAAAATACTTAGTAATAAAAGCATCCTTGCACTTATTCCAAGAATCGATACTATTGCGAGGCGAAGAAGAAAACCAAATTTTTGCACGACCCCGCAAGGAGAAAGGAAATAATTTCAACTTCACTATATCATTGTCCACATCTTTTTTTCTTTTGCATATCACACAATTCTACGAATGTGTTTAGATGGGACGCGACATCCTCATTAGGAGTACTGGCAAACTGATCTTTCATGACAAGATTCAACAAAGCGGCATTAATATCGCAAGACTCCGCACTAGTGGCGGGAGGAGCAATCGGAGTACTAATAAAATCATTATTATTAGTATTGGAAAAATCACACAATTTGGTGTTTTCTTGAGTCATCGTGATTACGCAAACAAGATTGCAAGCAAGCAAGAGATCTCACAAGAAAAAGGGCAAATGAAAAAGAGGGTGAATAAAACGACAAATTTGGTGAAGTGGGGGAGAGGAAAACGAGAGGCAAATGGCAAATAATGTAATTGCAAGGAGATGAGATTTGTGATTAGGAATTTGGTAGATGTCGATGGTGTCTCCTCGGCGCCAGAGATTGGCACGTAGAAGAGACCGCTTCCTCCCCGGCAACGGCGCCAGAAATTCCTTTGACGTGGCTTGAGACTGCGTCGGTATTTCCCCAAAGAGGAAGGGATGATGCAGCATAGCGACGGTAAGTATTTCCCTCAGTTATGAAACCAAGGTATCGAACCAGTAGGAGGATCACCAACACTATGTACACAACACCTGCACACAAAGAACAAATACTTGCAACCCGACGCGAAAGAGAGGTTGTCAATCTCTCTACGGTAAAAAGATAGATTAGGATATGATAGATTGGATAGATAGATCTCTCAAGAACACAAAATAAAAGAGGCAAATAAAAAGTGCAGCAAGGTATTTTTGGGTTTTTGGAATAATAGATGTGAAAACAAAAGCGGCAAAAAGATAGATCGGAAAGCAATATGTTGGAAAAGTAGACCCGGGGGCCGTAGGTTTCACTAGTGGCTTCTCTCATGAGTATAGCACACGGTGGGTGAACAAATTACTGTTGGGCAATTGATAGAAGATCAAATAATCATGACGATATCCAAGGCGACGATCATTATATAGGCATCACGTCCAAGATTAGTAGACCGAAATGATTCTGCATCTACTATTACTCCACACATCGACCGCTATCCAGCATGCATCTACTGTATTAAGTTCATAGAAAAACGGAGTAATGCAATAAGAACGGTGACATGATGTAGACAAGATATATTCATGTAGGAATAGACCCCATCTTGTTATCCTTAATAGCAATGATACATGTGTGCCTCGCTGCCCCTTCTGTCACTGGGAGAGGACACCGCAAGATCGAACCCATCACAAAGCACCTCTTCCCATGGCAAGAAAAATCGATCTAGTTGGCCTAACTAAACCAAATATTCAAAGAAGAAATATGAGGCTATAAGTAATCATGCATATAAGAGATCAAAGAAGACTCAAATAATATTCATGGATAGAAACTGATCATGAACTCAAAATTCATCGGATCCCAACAAACACACCGCAAAAGTTTACATCAAATAGATCTCCAAGAGACCATTGTATTGAGAATCAAAAGAGAGAGAGGAAGCCATCTAGCTACTGCCTACGGACCCATAGGTCTATGGTGGACTACTCACGCATCATCGGAGAGGCACCAATGAGGATGATGAACCCCTCCGTGATGGTGTTAGATTGGATATCGCGGTTCTGGAACTTGCGGCGGCTGGATGTGTTATTCGTCGACTCCCCTAGGGTTTCTGGAATATTTGGGAATTTATAGGCATCAGAGGCAGTGGAGGGGGTTCCCGAGGCGGCCACATCCCAACAGTGCGCGTCCTGGTGGGTTGTGGGCGGCCTGGGCTCCCTCCTAGTAACTTCTTTGGCCCACTGGCCTTCTTCTGGTCCAAAAAAAAACTCCAAAAAGTTTCGTCGCGATTGGACTCCATTTGGTACTGATATTCTGCGAAGTACAAAACAAGCAAAAACAACAACTGGCACTTTGGTACTATGTCAATAGGTTAGTCCCAAAAAATGATATAAAGTTGCTATAAAATGATTGTAAAACATCCAAGAATGATAATATAACAGCATGGAACAAGCAAAAATTATAGATACGCTGGAGACGTATCATCCATCAGTAATCCTCGATCTCGTTGGAGCTGGAAGCTGCTGTGCCAAGCTGATCAACATCTGAGTCCCACTTGCAGTTCTTGGAAGTCCAAGTCTCCTCATCAGTGACCTTGTCCTCAGATCCGCTCGGCATGTCCATGCCAAGGTGCATGCCCATAGCCTTCTGATGGATCCTAGCCGCCTTCTCTACCACATGAGCTTCGTACTGACCGTGAGCCTGCAAGCAGAATACCTTCTTCATCTTCTCTCTCAGCTTCTTTGCCCAAGATGGCTCCCCGTTGGATGGCGCATAACTAGGACCAGCGCCACCCTCAACCTCATCCTCATCCTCCTCCTCCTCATTAGCCTCTGGAAGATCCATCTCCGGAGTAGCATGAGTGCTCCACTTGTCTTTCTGTCTCAGCTGCACAACCTCATGGGGGCACCAACTCACCACATTCAAACATGACGCCTAGAAAGGTGTTTTCCCAGGTCCTCTCATTCAGATGCATCAGATAAGGAGCATATATGGGACATTTGCACTCGGTAACCATTGATAGGAGCTCAGACCACATGACATGGGAAACATCCAGGACCTCTACTTCCTCTTTGCCCCTCATCTCCTGACCGTAGAGTAGCGTAGCCACTAGGTAGGAGTGTACCTGATCCTAGTTCCCAACGCGGGGAAAGAGGGTGTGCCTGAAGATACGGTGCATGATATCAAGAAACGTTTCAAGAACATAAGTTAGCTTGCCAGTGGTGGAGGAGATCATCTTAGAGGAGTAGGGCCAAAGTTAACTCTTGTGAATGGAAGTAACCTCCGTATGGGGACGAAGTCCAATTGGGGTATGGAGCTCCTGATCATCGAAACCCAGCAAACTCCTGAAGTCCTTCCATGTAGTAGACAACCTCTTGCCATTAGTCATCCAAGTCAGGGTCCGGTCCTCATCAGATCCTAGGTGGACCGTAGCAAAGAACACAACCACAATTTCTGCATCAAAGTCTTTGTTGAACTGCATCGGGCTAACAATACCAAGCTTCTCACAGAGGTCAAGAGCTTCACCAAAGTATCTGGCATTCTTCTGCAGATAGTCCATATCAATGGACTTGACACAAGGGACATACATGTTCTTCTTTTGCTTGAGCATATCATGATAAATAGAGCCTTGCTGCTTGATCCAGAAGGGACAGTTCTAAAGAGCTGGATCTTGTGGTTCTGCATAGGGGTTGCAACGGCGGAGAATGCATAACTCTTTGCTTGGTAATCCAACCATTGACGGAGTCTTCCTGGTTTTGGTGGCAGCCTGCTTGGTCTTCTGCTTGGGAGGTGCATTGGGGTTGGGGTTGGTACTGTCATCTCCTGCCGTGCGGTAACGCTTGTTGCCACGACTTGGATTCACCCTACTCTCCTGTTGAGCAGAGCTGCTACCACTTGGAACCCACAACACAGAGCGAGGGAAAGCAGGTGTAAACAAAATGCATAAGCCAAAATAAAAGACGAGAGTAAACCTGAAGTTGAATTAACAAAATATGTGACTTTGGCAGCATAGGCAGTAGTACCGCTCGGGGCGGAGTTCACCGGGGGCAACCACCACCACTGGTCAGATCCGGTACTAGCGGTGATGCCAAATGCAAATATTTTCTAATAGAACTTCTCATCTACTCACAAGCATTCTTCCACATCCTACTCATGCCTCGATTTGACCAAAAATCGAGGAATGCATCTCATATTGCCCTAAAGCCTAGATTCAAGAAATAGAACCATAGGCAAGGAAAACAAGGGCAATACCGGCATCTATGGCATGAGGAGAGGGTGGGGATCGAGTCCACCTGTCGGAATTGTGGAAGAATGGCCGAAAATGGAGGTCCAGCGGCGGCCTCCGGAGCACTTGGGTCGCCTGGAGAGAGAACACCACGAGGGGAAAGAGATGAATGTGTATGCGAGAGTGGGAACTCCCCCCGCCCGACTCATGACACTCACCGCGTACTCACAAGCGGTAGTACTGCCCCGGTACTACAGCGTGGTAGAAGGCCGAGTAGTATCGCTCTAGCGGTAGTAGCGCGAGGGCGGCGGTAGTAGCGCGAGGGCGGCGGTAGTACCGCTTATGAATAAGCGATAGTACCACCTAAGGCAACCACTATGCCAAAACTAGCTATAGAAGGTGGCTTATGCACTATATGGGGTTGTAGAAGAGACAAGGCTTGGGTTGGAGACACAAAACCAGCAAATGGGAATAGGCACTCCAAGTTCAAAAATTCAAAATGAGGAAAAGTAAACTTGGAGTGACATCAAACAAAAACAAGATCTCAAAAGTGAATACCTCACTAGGAGGGGGCGGTGGCCGAGGCCACCTATGTTTGAGTCAATTCGTATGGCACCGCGAAGATTTTAACCTTGGGCCCGTGACCAAAACTCGTCTTTGAAGCACAAGTACCATCAAGAATGGCTAATGTGAAAGACTTGATCGATTTATGCATAATGGGGGGGGAGAGTTCATTGAGAGAACAACATTCCCCCTATCTCCATGCCTACATCGAAACAAGAAAAAATTATGAGTGTGGTGGGGTGTGCAATACTTCAAGCCACATTGCTTGAATCAATGATATTTAGCTCATGCCTTAACTCGCAAAATCTTGCTTCATCCAATGGCTTCGTGAAAATATCTGCAAGTTTTTCATGAGTATTGAGATAAATAAGGTAGATCTTCCCACGCTTGATATGCTCCCAGATGAAATGATGACGAATCTCAATATGCTTCATCTTGCAATGTTGAACTGGGTTGTTGGAGATCTTGATTGCACTTTCATTGTCACAGAAAAGAGGCACTTTGTCACAATTGACACCGTAATCCTTTAAAGTTTGCATCATCCGAAGTAACTGTGCACAACAACTTGTGGCGGCTACATACTCGGCCTTGGTGGTAGAGAGAGAAACACAATTTTGTTTCTTTGAAGACCAACTTACCAAAGAGCGACCAATGAATTGGCACCCTCCGGAAGTTGACTTCCTATCAACACGGTCTCCCGCCCAATCCGAGTCGGAGTATCCCATGAGATAAATGAAGCACCTTTGGGGTACCATAAGCCAAAGTTTGGGGGTATGAGCCAAATATCGAAAGATTCGCTTGACCGCCACAAAGTGGCTTTACTTAGGTGCTGCTTGAAATCATGCACAAATTCCCACACCCGACATAATATTTGGTTTAGATGCACAATGGTAAAACAAGGATCCAATCATGGAGTGATATACCTTTTGATCCACGACTTTACCATTTGGATCAATGTCAAGATGGCACTTGACTTGCATGGGGGTCTTAGCCGGCTTGACATCATCCAACTTGAACCTCTTGAGCATGTATTGAGTGTATTTGGCTTGGTTTATGAAGGTTCCTTGTCTTCGTTGTTTGACTTTGAATCCAAGGAAGAACTTCAACTCTCCCATCATAGACATCTCAAACTTTTCGGTCATTAGTGCGGCAAACTCATCATTGAAAGCTTTGTTAGGAGAACCAAAGATATATCATCAACATATAGTTGGCATATGAACAAGTCCCCTTTAACCCTCTTCGTGAAAAGAGTGGGATCAATTTTCCCAATTTCAAACCCACGGTCTTGCAACAACTCGGTAAGGTGCTCATACCACGCACGTGGGGCTTGTTTAAGGCCATAGAGTGCCTTGTCGAGCTTGTATACATGATTGGGGAACTTGGGATCCTCGAACCCCGGGGTTGCTTGACATATACCAAATCCTTAAGAGGACCATTAAAAAATGCACTCTTCACATCCATTTGTTGCAATTTGAAATCATGATGGGATGCATATGAAAGCAACATGCGAATAGATTCAAGGCGAGCAACGGGAGCAAACGTTTCACCGTAGTCGATACCCTCAACTTGGGAGTAGCCTTGTGCTACCAATCTTGCATTGTTGCGAATGACAACACCATTCACATCTTGCTTGTTCTTAAAGATCCATTTGGTTCCAATGACATTGTGACTCTCCTTTGGTCTTGGCACCAATTGCCACACCTTGTTGTGCTTGAAGTTATTGAGTTCATCATGCATGGCTTCGAGCCAATCCGAGTCCTCGAGCGCCTCTTGTACCTTTAGGGGTTCAATACAAGAAACAAACGCGTGATGCTCACAAAATTTTGTTAATTGTCTATGTCTGGTTACCCCTTTACTCAAGCTCCCGTAGACATTCTCGAAAACATGTTGATTATGTTTGAGTCTGGAGGCTACTTTGGCGGCACGACGCTCCAAAATCTCCTCCAAGGAAGGTTGGGAATCCACATGAACAATATCTTGAGCGTCGTCTTGAGCTTGCTCTTGATCTTGAACTTCTTCTTGATCTTGAGCTTGCTCGGAGTCATGAACTTGATCTTGGGCATCACTTGGTGAAGCACCATCATCATGAGGTTGATCTTGCCCTTGACCTTGTTCATTTGGTTGAGGGCCTTCATGTTGTTCTTCGGAAGTGTGTGGGTCTTGCGTTGGTGATGGTTCCACTTGAGTAGAACATTGTCCTTCTCCTTCGGCCACAAAGGGTTCCTCAACGGGTAGGAAGTATCCCACACCCATTCTTCTTATGGCTTGGGGAGGAATGTCATAACCTACATCACAAAGACTACTTTGCTCCACTTGGGAGCCATTATTTTTCATCAAATTCCACGTTACACGTCTCCTCAATGAGTCCATTGGACTTGTTGAGGACACGGTAAGCATGAGAGTTTGTAGCATAGCCAACAAATATGCCCTCTTGAGCTCTAGGTTCAAATTTAGACAAACGAACACCTTTCTTGAGAATGAAACACTTACAACCAAACACCCGGAAGTACTTGAGGTTGGGCTTGTTACCGGTAAGTATCTCATATGGAGTCTTGTTCAAGCCTTTGCGGAGATAGAGCCGATTAGATGCATGGCATGCAGTGTTGATGGCTTCGGCCCAAAAGTTATACAGAGATTTGAATTCCGTCATCATGGTCCTTGCCGCATCCATCAACATCCGGTTCTTCCTCTCCATAACACCATTTTGTTGAGGGGTATATGGTGCAGAGTATTGATGCTTGATCCCCTCATCACTAAGAAACTCATCCAAGGTGTAATTCTTGAACTATGTGCCGTTGTCACTTCTAATCATCAATATCTTTGCCTCATGTTGACGTTGAGCTTCATTTGCAAAGTCAATGACGGTTTGTTGGGTCTCACTCTTCCTCTTAAAGAAGTATACCCAAGTATATCTTGAGTAATCATCCACAATCACCAAGCAATATTTTCTTCCCCCAAGACTATTAAAGGATGGAGTACCGAAGAGATCCATGTGAAGGAGCTCCAAGGGCCTCTTTGAGTAGATTTTAGTCGTGTGTCGATGAGCCGTCTCATGTAGCTTTCCTTCGATACAAGCACTGCAAGCATGATCTTTGGCAAAACTCACATTTGTTAGTCCACGAACGTGATCCCCTTTGAGGAGAATCTTGCAAAGATCTCATATTGGCATGGGCTAGTCGGTGATGCCAAAGCCATTCCACATCAACTTTAGTCATTAGGCAAGTCGCGATCTTAGTGGGTCGCTCCGAAAAGTTAACCACATAGAGACCGTTTTCGACATGCCCAGCAAAGGCTACCTTAAGAGTCTTGCTCCACAAAAGGGCCACGGAATCAACATCAAAGAAGGTAGAAAAGCCCATGAGTGCAAGTTGACGAACGGAAAGTAAATTGTATGCAAGGGTCTCAACAAGCATGACTTCCTTAATGGTTAAATCCGGAGAGATCACCACCTTGCCAAGACCCAATACCTTTGAAATTGTATCATCACCAAATTGGACTTGAGTGGCCAAGGATGATTTAGTTTGAACGTCCACCACTAAGTCCTTGCTTCCGGTCATATGATTTGTTGCTCCACTATCAAGCAACCATGAACCTCCTCTGGAAACAAACTCCTAAAAAAGATCAATGCTTGGATTTAGGTACCCATTCTTTAATGCGTCCTTTCCAAGGGTCTTAGGAACCCAAATAGACCATTCAATGTACTCATAAGAAGAACCAACAAATTTGGCATAAACACGCACATCACTAGCACGACATAAAACAAAATAGGGATTAAAGTCACCGTCTTTGTTGGAAGGAGTGGTCTTGCCCTTCTTGGCATTACCACCCACAACCTTGTCCTTCTTCTTCTCATGAGTACCCTCCCCCGCTTTGACAAAGGTTTCCTTGAGCAGGAGAGGTTGCTTGGTCTTGAACTTCTTCTTCTTCTTAGATTTGGGTACAAACCAATCCCTTCCTTTGCCACAATTTCCTTTTGATTGCTCAAAAGGTCATTGAGATTCTTCTCACCTTGGATACATGTCACAAGACCTTTCTCAAGTTGCTCTTTCAACTTGGCATTTTCCTCCACAAGGTGCACATGCTCACAACAAGGGTTAGTAGCATTGGCATTATCAATTAGCACAAAAGGAGGACACGTGGCTATTTCCTTAGTATTCCCTCTGTTCAGAAATATAAGATGTTTTAGAGACTAGTCACAAGTCTCTAAAACATCTTATATTTCTGAACAGAGGGAGTAAGTTTTACTTGGAGTTGATCATGTGATTCCTTTAGAGAAGCATGAGCACTCTTCAAAGCCTTGTGAGCCTTGTCAAGTGTGTCAAACTCTTCATTGAGTCTATCATGGTCAACCCCAAGTGAAACCTTTTCAGATTTGAGCACACGGGTAAGAACAAGAGCATGATCATGATCTTTACGTAATTTAGCAAGGTCATTGTTGTGTGGCTCCTCAAGAGTCAAACGAAGATCTCGCTCTTCCTCAAGAGCAATGGAAAGATCCGCTATCTCATCGGCATAGTCACAACTATGCCCCTCCAATTTAGAGATGGTTTCCTCATGAGACTTAATGAGATCACTAGCCTCACCTAGTTGTTCCAAGAGAGCAACAAAGTGCTTCTTGGTCTCGCCTTTGAGTTTACCCATGAACCTGTCAAACTCATTCTTATCAGCTTTCTCCTCCTCATGTTCATCCACACAATCCAACAAAGAAGGAGTAGTGGTAATGGATGTTTTGATGTTGGAGGTTACCATGTTGATACCTTTGTCCATGAGGCACTTGGCGATGCGGTTCTCGTTGGGGGAGTCGAAGAGATACACCTTGGTTGGGGAAGAAGTAGCAATGGCCACCGTGGCCATCACCATTCCTTCACCACTTGCATCATCATCATCATCATCATCGTAGACGTACTCTTCGTGTGCCACCAACACCTTTTGAGGCACCTTCTTGGTTAAGTTGTTCTTGTTGGGGAAGGACTTGGCCTCGTCTTTGCGGATGAGCTTGCCACCATTGTCTTCTCTCTTCTCATACGGTCAATCCACCATGAAGTGACTCACATTGCCACAATTATAGCAAGTTCTCACACGTTGCTTGCCTTTAGAGCCACTTGAGTTGTTCTTGGAGAAGCTTGGCCTTGAGTTTCTCTTGTTGCCCCAAAACTGCCTTGACGCAAGAGTCATGAGCTCGTGGTATGCATATTTGGTGTCTTCGGGGCAACCCTCCGCTTCTTCATCTTCTCCCTCTTCCGGTATTGATTTGGACTTCAAAGAAATGTTCGGTGAAGCTTTCTTTGACCGTTGGACACGAGCTAGAGCATTGTCGGCGGTCTTGTTCAAAATGTTCATAGAAATAAATTCATCCAACACATTACTCGAGGACAGGGTGTGGAAGTCCGGTCTTTGACGGATCACGGAGGACATGGCCTTGTTGAATACGCTTGATCCAATTGTCATCCGTATCCTTACTCCCATGATCTTGAAGGGAGACCACGAGAGTTGTCAATCTCCGGTAGAGCTCATGAGGGTCCTCATATTCATTCATCACAAACTCACCGGCCTCATCGAGAACCACCTCAAATTTGGACCATTGAATACTCGAGCTTCCCTTATATAAAGAGACAATATGTTCCCAACAATCCTTTGCACGAGTGAAAGGACGCAAGTGAGCAAGATCTTCAGGGGGCACTGCGGTTTGAAGGATGAAAAATGTGGAGTGATTGTATTGATTGTCCACCTCTTCTCTTGGAGTGAGATTGTTTGGATCATGCGGGTAGTATCCTTGCTCAATGATTCTCCAAAGATTAGTTGAGTTGTGAATCTTGTGATTCAAACGAGACTTGATACAAAAAACCCAATTAGCGAAATCATTTTTCACAAGTTTAGGAGGAGGACCTAGGTTATTAATATGAGGTGAGTGGACCGGTCCTCCATAGACCGGGGAGGGGGAACCGATGCAAAGGTTCCCGTCCCACTCTTTCCTTGAGGCAACTTATCCATTCACTACTAGCCCCCTACTTACCAAAGTTGGCATCTGACTCCGAGTTAGTGGGATTAACCACTAATAACTGATCAGTAGCAAGTTTGAGACAATCAAGGAATTCTTTAAACAAGGATTTGACCTCGGTCATCATAGAAGATTTAAGTGAGGCAATTGCCTCATTTAAATCCTCACGAGAGACCGTGTTCACTCCCTCGGCCTCGGGTAAGTCATCAACCCTATCCCAGTCGTTAACCATGCTCTTCGGACAGTAAAGCCCTTAATAAATAGACGTCGCTCTGATACCAATTGAAAGGATCGATATGGTTGACTAGAGGAGGGTGAATAGGCAACTACCATTTTTTAGCTTTTCTTAACAAATAGGTTATCTAGAGATGCAACTAGGTGAACAACCTATATGATGCTAACCACAACGACAACAAGCAAGCAAAAGATAACACACAAGTAAAGCTTGCACAAAGTAAAGGTAAGAAATAACCACAAGTGGAGCCGGTTGATGTCTACTACGCAACCTTCTTCTTGTAGACTCGTGTTGGGCCTCCAAGCGCAGAGTTTTGTAGGACAGTAGCAAATTTCCCTAAAGTGGATGACCTAAGGTTTATCAATCCGTGGGAGGCATAGGATGAAGATGGTCTCTCTCAAACAACCCTGCAACCAAATAACAAAGAGTCTCTTGTGTCCCCAACACACCCAATACAATGGTAATTTGTATAGGTGCACTAGTTCGGCGAAGAGATGGTGATACAAGTGTAATATGGATGGTAGATATAGGTTTTTGTAATCTGAAAATATAAAAACAGCAAGGTAGCAAGTAACAAAAGTGAGAAAAAACGGTATTGCAATGCTTGAAAACAAGGCCTAGGGTTCATACTTTCACTAGTGCAAGTTCTCTCAACAATACTAACATAGTTGAATCATATGTAAATCCCTCACGGGCGACAAAGAGTTCACTCCAAAGTCACAAATAGCGGAGAACAAACAAAGAAATTATTGTAGGGTACGAAACCACCTCAAAGTTATCTTTTCTGATCAATCTTATGAGCTATCCCTATAAGTGTCACGAACAGCCCTAGAGTTCGTACTAAAATAACACCTTAAGATACACATCAACCAAAACCCTAATGTCACCTAGATACTCCAATGTCACCACGAGTACCCATGGGCTTGATTATACGATATGCATCACATAATTTCAGATTCATCATGTTCAATCCAACACAAAGAACTTCAAAGAGTACCCCAAAGTTTCTACCGGAGAGTCAAGACGAAAACGTGTGCCAACCCCTATGCATAGATTCCCAAGGTCACGGAACCCACAAGTTGATCACCAAAACATACATCAAGTGGATCAATAGAACATCCCATTGTCACCACGGATATCCCATCGCAAGACATACATCAAGTGTTCTCAAATCCTTAAAGACTCAATCCGATAAGAAAACTTCAAAGGGAAAACTCAATTCATCACAAGAAGATAGAGAGGGGAAAACTCCATATGATTCATCTATATTAATAAAGCTCGCGGTACATCAAGATCATGTCATCTCAAGAACACGAGAGAGAAAGATCAAACACATAGCTACTGGTACATACCCTCAGCCCCGAGGGTGAACTACTCCCTCCTTGTCATGGAGACCGCCGGGATGATGAAGATGGCCTCCGGTGATGGTTTCCCCTTCCGGCAGGGTGCCGAAACGGGCTCCCGATTGGTTTTTCGTGGCTCTAGAGGCTTGCGGCGGCGGAACTCCCGATCTAGGTTTGTTTCTGGGGGTTTTCTATTTATAGGAATTTTCGGCGGCGGAAACGAGTCCAGGGGGGCCACGAGGAAGTCACAAGCCAGGGGGGGCGTGCCCTGGGGGGGGGGGGCGCCCCCAGGCTTGTGGCCTCCTCGGTCACTTCCTGGCCCAGGTTTTTGCTCCAGTATTTTTTATATTTTCCAAAAATATTCTCCGTAAATTTTCAGCTCATTCCGAGAACTTTTATTTCTGCACAAAAACAACACCACGATAGTTCTGCTGAAAACAACGTCAGTCCGGGTTAGTTCTAATAAAATCATACCAAAATCATATAGAATTATTGTAAACATGGCATGAATACTTCATAAATTATAGATACGTTGGAGACGTATCAGCATCCCCAAGCTTAATTCCTGCTCGTCCTCGAGTAGGTAAATGATAAAAGAAATAATTTATGAAGTGTGAATGCTACCCAACATGTTCATCATATTCTTTTCTTCTCTGTATAGCATGGACATTTGGACTTGTAAATGATTCAAAGCAATAGTCTAGTTCTAACATAATGGCTTCAATACTCAAGCATGTCAACAAGCAACCATGTCTTTCAAAATATCAACACTAAAGAAAGTTATCCCTAGCCCATCATGCTCAATCATTGATCCATTCATGAAACACACTCAAATATTAGCTATGCCCAATGCTCAAGTACGATCATAGTGCCCCCTAATTGGTGCTTATAAGAGAAGATGGAGACTCAAAGCAAAAATAAAAAAATGCATAAAGTAAATAGATAGGCCCTTCGCAGAGGGAAGTAGGGATTTGTAGAGGTGCCAGAGCTCAAGGTTTAAATTGAGAGAGAAAATATTTTGAGTGGCATGCTTTTCCTGTCAATGAAAACGACAAAGTAGCTCACAATACTTTCCATGCTAGATACATTATAGGTGGTTCCCAAACACAATGGTAAAGTTTTTACTCCCCCTCCACCAATCAATCACACTCCACGGCGGGCCGAATCCACGGGTACCGTCCATACAGACAACAATCCTAGGGGAGTTTTGTTTCATTATATTTTGATTTGATTTTTGAGCATGGAACTGGGCATCCCGAATACCAGCCACTTTCTCGTGAATGATAGTGAATCAACACATATCGTGAGAATAACCCACCTAGCATGGAAAAATATTGGATACTCCCTACCGTTTCATGAGCGGTACGGGCACACAAAAGAGAAAATTTATTTTGAAAATTTAGAGATGGCACATACAAATTTGCTTGGAACGGCATGGAAATACCGCATATAGGTAGGTATGGTGGATTCATAAGGCAAAACTTGGTTTAAGGATTTTGGATGCACAAGTAGTATTTCTACTTAGTACAAATAGAGGCTAGCAAATAGAGTGGGAAGCAACCAAACCAAGGAATGAAAAATCACATAAGTGAGCATTGAGTCATAACTAACACTGAATAATGCACCACAAGTAGGATGTAACTTCATTGCATAACTATTGACTTTCGTACTTGCATAGGGAATCACAAACCTTAACACCAATATTCCTACTAAGCATAATTACTCACTAACATGACTCACATATTACTATCATCATGTTTCAAAACTATTACAAAGAATCAAGTTTAATTTGTCCAATGATCTTCATGAAAGTTTTTATTATATCCTCCTTGGATATCTATCACTTTGGGACTAGTTTCATATATTGCCATTGCTTTTTCGACAAGCTCAAACAAATTTAAATGAAGCACATGAGCATAAAGATTTCATCCCTCAAAAAGGTATAAGTGAAGCATGAGAGGAAATGACAAGCTACTCTCAAAAGATGTACGTGAAGATCAATGAGTAGTCAAACAATTAAGTAGCTATGTGAGGACTCTCTCTCTCTCTCAATAAATATTTTCAGATCTTAAGCATTTTATTAAGCAGCAAGCAAAAGAAAAATAGCACTCCAAGAATAGCACACATCATGTGAACGAATAAAAATTTAAGCTCAACATAGGCTAACCGACAATTGTTGATGAAGAGAGGTGGGATGCGTAGCATCCCCAAGCTTACATGCTTGAGACTTCTTGAAATATTTAATTGGGGTGCCTTGGGCATCCCCAAGCTTGAGCTTTTGTATCTCGTTCAATCCTCTCATATCATGGTTTCACCTATTCTCAAAAACATCGTCCACACAAAACTCGAAAAGAACTCGTGAGATAGGTTAGTACACATAAGAATAAATCAACACTTCATGTACTGCCAAGACAAGTTGCACAATAATTTTCAAACATTAGGTACTGTATACTATCATTTCCACAATTTATATTTACCAATATAGGCTATGGAAACTATAGGATAAGTAGATAACAAAACTATGACAGCAATCTGTCCAAACAGAACAGTCTGTAGCAATTTATGAAAACAGTGTACTTATGTAACTCAAAAAATTATGAAAATTTAGGACATGCTATAAAATTTATATGACATCACTGTGTAAAAATTTCAGAAACTTTCCACGTTCCAGTAAAATATGAAAATTTAAACACTACAGCAAAAGTTTCTGTTCTTACACAGCACTCATCAAAACATGCAATGCAAGCATCCTAAGGCAATTCTTGGAACTTTTTATTGAAAAACAAGATTATAAATAACACCTAACAGAGAACAACAAAATAAAATGATGCTCCAAGCAAAACTCATATTATGTGACGAATAAAAATATAGCTCCAAGTAAGATATACCGATAGTGTTGAAGACGAAAGAGGGGATGCCTTCCGGGGCATCCCCAAGCTTAGGCGCTTGAGTATTCCTTGGATATTACCTTGGGGGTGCCTTGGTCATCCCCAAGCTTAGGTTCTTGTCACTCCTTATTCTCCTCATATCGGTGTCTCACCCAAAACTTGAAAACTTCAATCACACAAAACTTAACGGAACTTCGTGAGAAGGGTTAGTGTAATAAAGATAGATCATTCATTTAGGTACTGTCAAGACAAGATTCATAATTGTTACCACATGATACCTACTGTATTATATCATTCCCATAATTTATATCACTGATTATAAGCTATGGGAACACTAAAACAAGCAAACTATGCATGCAAAACAGAATCTGTCAAAAACAGAACAGTCTGTGAAGATCTGTAGTATAACCATACTTCCCTGTCTCTAAAAATTCTGAAACATTAGGACAATCTAGGAAATTTGTATATCAATCAAGTATAAAAAATTCAGATCAAAATCACGTTCCAGTGAATTTACAAAATTCCTGGACTGACAGCAAAAGTTTCTGTTTTTGCACAGAATCAAGTCAACTATCATCCACACTCTCCCAAAGGCTTTACTTGGCACTTTATTGAAATAAAAGACACAAAACATGATTAATACAGTATCTTAATCATGTGAACACTTAAAAACAGAAAGTAAAAGTGTTGGGTTGCCTCCCAACAAGCGCTTTTCTTTAATGCCTTTTAGCTAGGCATGATGATTTCAATGTTGCTCTCATAGGAATAATAATTATAACACGCAAAAGAGCATCATGAATCTCATGACAAGCACATTTAAGTCTAACCCACTTCCTATGCATATGGATTTTGTGAGCAAACAACTTATGGGAACAAGAATCAACTAGCATAGGAAGGCAAAACAAGCATAACTTCAAAGCTTTGAGCACATAGAGAGGAAACTTGATATTATTGCAATTCCTACAAGCATATGTTCCTCCCTCATAATAATTTTCAGTAGCATCATGAAGGAATTTCACAATATAACCAGCACATAAAGCATTCTCTTCATGATCCACAAGCATAGAAATTTTTTCACTCTCCACATAAGCAATTTTCTTCTCATTCATAATAGTGGGAGTATCATATGAAGCTCGAATACTAAAAAATGTTTCCACATTAAAAGAGTAATGTTCAGTAAAAGGATATTAAAAATTATTACAATAATTATCACTACTCTTTATAACATAAGTATCATCACAATAATCATCATAAATAGCAACTTTGCTCTCATCATAGTCAATTGAAACCTCTTCCGAAATAGTGGAATCATTACTAAATAAAGTCGTGACCTCTCCAAATCCACTTTTATCATTATAATAAGATTCAACACCCTCCAAAATAGTGGGGTAATTGTTATCTAAAGTTGACACTCTTCCAAACCCACTTTCATAAATATTGCAATCATCATAAATAGGGGGTATGCTATCATCATAATAAATTTGCACATCAAAACTTGGGGGACTAAAAATATTATCCTCATTAAACATAGCATCCCCAAGCTTGGGACAAACATTAATTGCAGCAAATAAATTCTCAAACAAGTCATTCTCATCAAACATAGCATCCCCAAGCTTGTGGCTTTGCATAACATAAGCATAATCACTCTCATCATTAATAGTATGAATAGCACCAATCGTATAACAATTATTATCATCACAATTTTCTAAGTTGGTGCCAAAAAGATTTTCAAAATTATAAGGGGTATCATTATTTGGGAGAGATACCTCTTTACCTTTACTTTTCCTTCTTTTCTTCTTCTTCACCACATTATATGTGGGTTTATTTAATTCCTCCAAGCTTCTTTTTGAAGAGGTTGGTTGAATAAGCTCCTCCTCTTTACCTGATTCATAAGAAAAAATAGGAGGATATTGGGAAACCTCTTCCCCTTCATTAGTATTCTCTTCATCTTCTATTTGTTTTCTTGTCTTTAAGTAATTGGCAATATAAGGATTCTCAATGCAATTTACCACGCAATACATATAGATTTCATTTAGATCAAAATCAATCATTTTCATGAGAACCCAAGCTGGCACATCCTTAGTTTTATGTTTCATCTCTTCATACCCCAAAAATAGACTAAGTTCATTATGATGCTCAAGGGTAATGAGGTTATCACAATTCTTGGACACAATTTGATCATGAAACAATTCACATTGGAAATTAAAATGGCCACTTTCATTGCAAAGTTCACAAGGACGGCGAGAAATATTAAGTCTTTCAGCACAAACATATAGCCTCTCTTGCAACCATTTAGTTTCTAAATACTTATGCCTCTTACAAAATCTATCTTCCCTTTTAGGCATGTCTTCACAAACTCTATGCACTCCACAAAAATTGACATGCTTATAAGAAATATTTTTATCATGACTAGTGCAATCATCATTAGTACTATGGATATTCAAAGAATTCATACTAAGAAAATTGCAATCATGCTCATCACTCAAAGATTTAGTGCCAAACATTTTAATAACTTCTTCTTCTAACACTTGAGCACAACTTTCCTTTCCATCATTTTCACGAAAGACATTAAAAAGATGAAGCATATGAGGCAACCTCAATTCCATTTTTTTTGTAGTTTTCTTTTATAAAACCAAACTAGTGAAAAACAAGAAACTAAAAGATTCAATTGCAACATCTAAAGATATACCTTCAAGCACTCACCTCCCCGGCAACGGCGCCAGAAAAGAGCTTGATGTCTACTACGCAACCTTCTTCTTGTAGACTCGTGTTGGGCCTCCAAGCGCAGAGTTTTGTAGGACAATAGCAAATTTCCCTCAAGTGGATGACCTAAGGTTTATCAATCCGTGGGAGGCGTAGGATGAAGATGGTCTCTCTCAAACAACCCTACAACCAAATAACAAAGAGTCTCTTGTGTCCCCAACACACCCAATACAATGGTAATTTGTATAGGTGCACTAGTTCGGCGAAGAGATGGTGATACAAGTGTAATATGGATGGTAGATATAGTTTTTTGTAATATGAAAATATAAAAACAGCAAGGTAGCAAGTAACAAAAGTGAGAAAAAACGGTATTGCAATGCTTGAAAACAAGGCCTAGGGTTCATACTTTCACTAGTGCAAGTTCTCTCAACAATACTAACATAGTTGAATCATATGTAAATCCCTCACGGGCGACAAAGAGTTCACTCCAAAGTCACAAATAGCGGAGAACAAACAAAGAAATTATTGTAGGGTACGAAACCACCTCAAAGTTATCTTTTCTGATCAATCTTATGAGCTATCCCTATAAGTGTCACGAACAGCCCTAGAGTTCGTACTAAAATAACACCTTAAGATACACATCAACCAAAACCCTAATGTCACCTAGATACTCCAATGTCACCACGAGTACCCATGGGCTTGATTATACGATATGCATCACATAATTTCAGATTCATCATGTTCAATCCAACACAAAGAACTTCAAAGAGTACCCCAAAGTTTCTACCGAAGAGTCAAGACGAAAACGTGTGCCAACCCCTATGCATAGATTCCCAAGGTCACGGAACCTGCAAGTTGATCACCAAAACATACATCAAGTGAATCAATAGAACATCCCATTGTCACCACGGATATCCCATCGCAAGACATACATCAAGTGTTCTCAAATCCTTAAAGACTCAATCCGATAAGAAAACTTCAAAGGGAAAACTCAATTCATCACAAGAAGATAGAGAGGGGAAAACTCCATATGATTCATCTATATTAATAAAGCTCGCGGTACATCAAGATCGTGTCATCTCAAGAACACGAGAGAGAAAGATCAAACACATAGCTACTGGTACATACCCTCAGCCCCGAGGGTGAACTACTCCCTCCTTGTCATGGAGACTGCCGGGATGATGAAGATGGCCTCCGGTGATGGTTTTCCCTTCCGGCAGGGTGCTGGAACGGGCTCCCGATTGGTTTTTCGTGGCTCTGGAGGCTTGCGGCGGCGGAACTCCCGATCTAGGTTTGTTTCTGGGGGTTTCTCTATTTATAGGAATTTTCGGCGGCGGAAACGAGTCCAGGGGGGCCACGAGGAAGTCACAAGCCAGGGGGCGCGCCCTAGGGGGGGGGCGCCCCCCAGGCTTGTGGCCTCCTCGGTCACTTCCTGGCCCAGGTTTTTGCTCCAGTATTTTTTATATTTTCCAAAAATATTCTCCGTAAATTTTCAGCTCATTCCGAGAACTTTTATTTCTGCACAAAAACAACACCACGATAGTTCTGCTGAAAACAGCGTCAGTCCGGGTTAGTTCTAATAAAATCATACCAAAATCATATAGAATTATTGTAAACATGGCATGAATACTTCATAAATTATAGATACGTTGGAGACGTATCACCGGTGGAGACGAGGATGTGTTACCGAAGTTCCTTCCCTTTGAGGGGAAGTACATCTCTGTTGGAGTGGTGTGGAGGCACAATTCTCCCCAATCAGGCACTAGGGCCACCGTATTCTCCTCACGCCCTCACACAATGCGAGATGCCGTGACTCCACTAGTGGTGCCCTTGAAGGCGGCGACCGAACCTTTAGAAACAATGTTGGGGCAATCTCCACAACTTAATTGGAGGCTCCCAACACCACCATGAAGCTTCACCACAATGGACCGTCTAGGGTGCTTAAACACCCACGAGTAACAAGATCCGCAAGGGATTAGTGGGGGGGGGGGAATCAAATTTCTCTTGGTGGAAGTGTAGATCGGGGCCCTCTCAACCAAACCCTAGAATATCAACAAGTTTTGTTGGCTAAGGAGATAGATCGAGCGAAAATGGAGCTTGGGGATGGAAGAGGTGGTCTTCTTGGAGAAGAAGACCCCCTTTATATAATGGGGGAGCAAATGCAACCGTTATCCCCTCTCAGCCCGCACACAAGCGGTACTATCGCTTGGGTGGCTGAGCCAGGCACACAAAGCTATGGCATGAGGCCACGAGGCGGTAGTTCCGCCTGAGCGGTACTACCGCTCGCCCCAGCGGTACTACCGCTGGGGTTGTAGTGTGGAGGCCCTACGAACGCATGGCAGTGGCAGGACCAGAGGTAGTACCGCTCGGGTGAGCGGTACTACTGCTTACAGGCGGTACTGCCTCGCCCTACTGCCGCCTGGAGTCCGCTAAGAGTCCGGGTCCAGAAAGAAAGGGCGGTAGTTGGAGCGGTAGTAACAGGCGGTACTACCGCACTGTACTATCGTCCCAACAACCGCTCGGTCCGACATGAAAAGTCGAGACTCCAGAGCCAGCGGTACAACACGCGATATTGGACAGTTGTACTACCGCCCATAGGTGGTACTACCACTGGCCAGAGCAGTACTACCGCTTGCCTACGCGGTACTGCCACTTGGTTCCTTCAGGACCAGGACAGAGGCATAGTTGGAACAACTGCATTGATGCGGGAATGGAAGCAAGGGTGCAAACGAAAGTGTATGTGTTGATTCCACCCAAACCTTTCTGATGCGGACCCCCTCTTAATAGTATGGTTCTCCTATGACTCAATTCCACCGAAAACGAAACGCAGGAAAGAAACGTCTTCACTATAATCCACCGAGGGGCTAGAATTGTCTTGTGCCACATGAAGAAATATCTGAAAGACTTAATGCACATGATTAGTCCGCAAATGCATTGTCAACAATCACGAAAACCACTAAGGGAGAAATATGCCCTAACACCTTGTTTGATAGAGGTGGATTCAGGAGGTTTTGGGAGGTAGGGATTTGAGGGGATTTAGTGAATACATCTGTTTCCCCGAATCCCCCTCCAGCCACAATTCCCTCCATATAAAACACTATTTGACAGGGAGGGATTGCCATATTGAGTTAGAATGGTGCAAAATAATTAAAAAATATTATCTTGACAAGTTAAATAACATCATAATTAGGCAACCATGCCATAAAATTGTAAATGTCACCTAATATAATTGTGCCCGGATGAAACTTGCTACATGAGAATAATTTTGCAGTAGTTCTTCACATCAACAACAAAATTTTCTTGACTTGGAATCAATATATCATCCCATAATTTTCAGTCACATCATAACAACACAATCTCTCACAACATCATGACTTGGAACCAATAATATCTCATAGCAACATGATTTTTTACAGCAACAAACATAATGCAATACAAGGTACTTGTGCTCTCACAATCAGTTATGTTTTTACAGACCAAGTAATGATGAGAATGGTGTTGTCATATAGATGGATTGCTCTTATGATATCATGATCATTTGGTTTTTGAATGGCCAAAAGTTTGCCTAACTTGTTTAATCTTGTTTCTCTGGTTGCCTGCGAACCTGATAAAACAAAAGGAGATGAGTTCTTTCAATAGGCCAACAAGTCAGACAGATGACTACTACTAGAAACCTAAATAGGCCAACCTATGTGCTAATAATCTGTACTCACAACCGTTCGCTCAATAAATTATAACATACAAATACACAAAGATGGACAAACGACTATAAGTCATGCCCACACCCAAAAGATTACCATGATTCAATCAGCCAACAAACCTGTTATGCCAAAAGTACAGTTCGGGTTGGCAAACACATCGTCAAGAACATCTTGGTCGACGATGAAATCCTCCGGATCAGGTGGAGCACCCACCGACGGAAAAAGCTCAACATCAGGAAACAACATGTCTTCATCATCCAAGTGGATCTTCTTGGGAAACATCTTATGTGCACCACTAGTAGCATCTTGCACATCGGTTTGTTGAGCGACCATACTCTCACGATGGCCATCGACGTTTTCGCTTTGCCAATGTTGTGTCTGCCATCTCTGTTGCTATCAATGATGTTTCCCTCTAAAATCTCCGGTGAGATGACATTTGGATCAGCGTTGCCAACGGCAAAGGATTCAACATCGTTGGTCATCGGGGAAGCACAAGTACTAAGCAGCAGGATGGATAGTGGGCAGCGGCACTTCTCCTGAAGGCCGTTGTCGTTGTCAAAACCTGCGGATCTCGGGTAGGGGGTCCCGAGCTATGGATCTAGAATCGATGGGTAACAGGGGATGAAGGAGACGATGTTTACCCAGGTTCAGGCCCTCCTATGGAGGTAAAACCCTACATCCTGCTTGGTTGTATTGATGTGTATGAAGATTATAGAGTCGATCTACCTCGAGATCAAGTTGCTAAACCCTAGATGAGTTCACCTGCCTCTACGAACTAAACCCTCTGGCTTATATAGACACCAGGGGTCCCTAGGGTTACACATAGTAGGTTGCTTATCGAAGGAATAAACATGCCTATTCTATCATCTTAAGCTTGAAGGGCACGCCACGGCTCCTGAGATCTCCCCCTGGATACGGGGTATTCGGTTAGTCTGATCCTCCAACGAGTGGCCCATGAGTCCGGCCCATAAGGAATAGGCCGGTAGTCCGAGGACCCCTTAATCCCGGACTCCCTCAGTAGCCCCCGAACTAGCCTCCAATGCCGAGGTATGTAGTCCGGACGGTCCTTTGCTCCCAAAGTCTTTGGCTTGCGAGGCGAGTTCTTCTCCTTTTCTCTGTTCGGTAAACAATAATCCGGTCATTAGTGAGCTCTTGGTCGTCGAGACGTCGTGGGGCCCACAACATTAACTTCTCCGTCCAAAATTAATGATGCCCCTTGATCCCTGTGCCCCAATGGGAGACGGGCGGCCCAGCAGCCTTTTACAGGACTGCCCTTCCTGCAAGCGAAGGGGAGGAACCGCCCATTTAAGCAGGCTGAATCGTGGCTTAGGCAACCCCTTCCTCTTCCTTACCATCGAAAAGCCCCAAGCGAGAGAACTTGAGAATATGGCGAGCATCCCTGGCTCCTCCTCGCGTCCTCACGGCCCCCTTCCCAGAGATTGGGCAAGTTGTTCAATATCTCTCCTCCGGCTGCGCAACCTTGAGACCCAGGGTTATCTTCCCGCCTCGGATCTGGCGTTTACCCGCGCCAGATTGACTTCTTCGAACGGCGTGGCCTTCACAGAGAATTTCCCTGTTCCACGCAAGGGAGAGCGAGTATGTTTCGTGCCCTTCCTCTTACGGGGCCTAGGATTCCCCATTCATCCCTTCTTGAGGGGACTATTGGAATTTTACGAGATCCAACTCCATCATCTCACCCCTGGCATCCTGGACATTTCGAGTTTTGTCGCCCTCTGCGAGATGTTCCTGGGCTGTGAGGCCCATTTCGGTTTATGAAGGAAGTACTTTTGCCTCGTCCCCCGTACTCGGGGTGGGACAATTCGGGAAGTGGGTGGAGCCGAGGTATGGCGTATAGCCGGGACAGGGTATCCCATTGGGACTCCGAAGAAAGAGTCCGAAGAATGGACCTCGAAATGGTTCTATATTGAGGACGTTCCCCTGTTCGACCCAGCTCGGAGGGGTCTGCCCGAATACTCTGATGCTCCTTTGGAGAAAAGGTTCAGCTGGCGACCGAAGAGTTCATCCCAAGAGGAAAGTGCCGAAGTAAAACGCCTAGCCACCCAAGTGAGGCTACTAGTTCGCAGTAAGTTAACCATCATCGACGTGATGGCAACCGTCATTGCTCGATGCGTTCAACCCCTCCAGCAAAGGACACACCCCCTATGGCGTTACAACGGAACAAATGACACCACCCATTCCCAACGGCAGGGTCCTGCTAATCAGGCGGCAATGGCAGCCATACTGGCCGATCTTTTCAAAGGAGAAAAAGAAGATTTTGCCCGACTGTCAGCCAAGGATGGCTATTCGAGTCATAACCCCATCGAATGGGTAGGCCTTTGGCTTTGTTTTCTGAGTTCGGATATTTATGTATAATCCTTCTGATCGAAACTTTCAATCTGTCCGAACAGAGTTGGAGGCGCTGGGTCGAGAGGATCAGCTATCCGGCGCCCCAACCAGAGAGTTATTCTCACGACGACGATCCTGGATTCCATGACGATCCGGAGCTATCAATCGAATACGAGGACGGGGTCTTTTACCAGAAGAGCCTTGACGGCTGCAAGGTGGCTCTTTAGCCGATCACCCCAGACACTTCCTTCTCCCACCACTGGTAAAAAGAAGGTCTCTTCCCGTAAAGGGCGAGCGACCCCTGCCAACCCAAGTGTGCCGATCTCTACTCCCAAGGGTCGTCGGTCCACGCGTCGAACGCCGTCTGTGGCAGCAGGGCCCGTACCGAGCAACAGCAGGCATCCTCCTCGTGAGCCAATCGCGGGGACCACCTCGACCGTGCACTCAACCAAGAGGTACTTTATTCAACCATTTAGTTCGGCCATTGTCATGATTGCCATAAGTACTCACAAAATCTCGTGTCGAAATACTCAGGAGACGAGTACAACCACCTTCTTTCGGGGACGTTGCCGAGGCGTCAGGCAACTATCATGAATCAAGGTCTTCTACTCAGGCTGAACTTGACGTGGAGGCCCCTGTGACGGATCAGCCCCCCGAAGATTCCGGGGACGTCTCGGTCACTAACTCCGAGGTAGAGAGTGCGATGAATCACCGGCGGCGAAAGGAAGCCATGTGCCACCAAGCGTTTTCCGATCAGGAGTTTAATGCCCTAAGTTCGGTGGACGCATACATCGAAGCTGCCCGAGCTGGGCTTGAGGGAGCCACCAAACTAATAACGTCCATCCTGGAGGTGAGTAATCAGTTTTAACAACCGAACACAAATGTTAATCCAGTAGCCCCCGAGCCTTGATTTGGTCAGAACGGCCGAGTTAAGGATCTGAGTATTGTTTTATTTATAATGTAGGTTTCAAGGCAGCAAAATGAGAAGTTGGCCGAGGAACTCGAGGTGAGCCGAACACAGGTACAAACCGTGAAGGCCAAGCTTGAGCAAGTGAAGAATTTCACCCGTGAGGCGCACGGTGAGTATGTCAATTTTACCGAATTATTCGACATTCCCGTACTGATCAAAGAGTACTTTATAGCAGCTGAGTCCATAGGGCAGTTGCAGAAAGATTTGGATACAGCCCGAGAATCTCAGAGGTATGCCAAATCTCAGCATGAGGCTGGCCGCCGTGTGTTGAGCCGAAGTCTTGAGGAAAAGAACCGGCTTAAGGCGGAAAACCAGCGGCAAGCCGAAGAACTTGAGAGTTTGAAAACTCAATTGGCTCAAGTTCAGGAAGAGAACCAGAGATTACAGAGGGGCATGTTCTGTAAGTGCACTTATATCTTCGTAATTCCGAAAAGTACCTTTATTATATCAAGTGTGAGGGACATGCTTCGTCTCGTGTCTAGGTCTCCTGACCGGGCGGCCCGAGGAAGAAATCAGATCATTCCGAGGGAACCTGCTGAAGGAACTGTCCGTTATACATGAGCGGGCTCGGAGAGCCATGAAGAGCATGACCAAAGCACTCTGGCCTGCCGAGACGCCTCCGGAAGGGATGTCTGAACTGGCTGATCGGTTTAAAGGGGCCCGATGTCGTTTTGAGTTATGGAAGACATCGGCTTGTCGAGAGGGAGCGCGGGAGGCATGGGCGATGGTCAAGACCCGCTTTACCAAACTTAACCCAGAGCATATGGCTCGGGTTGGGCCGGTAGGGCCGGATGGGCAAGAAGTGCCGCTTTATTTGGTTTACGACCAAGTGATGCCCGCCGCTCGTCTTTCGCAAGAAGATTGCATCCTGGATACCTTAATAGATAATCTTGACCAGCAGCCAGGTGTTTGATTCTATGTAACTATGTACTTTAGATCAAAAACTGCTCCGTCTATGCTGTAAATGTTGTCTTAACCGGCCATCGGCTTCGGCCTCCCTCGCTAAGAGCTTGGGAGTGTTCCGTATCGAATGTCCTGCGATAAAAGGAACTTATTTCGGGGAACCAGGCAATCCGGCCATGCGGTGCGAACAGACAGAACGTGCATAGGGAGATATGTTATATTACTGCTTAACGTAAGAAACATCTTCTGAAGAAAATAGTTCCTCTATCGGTACCTTCCTTCAGGTTGCTACGTAGATCGTAAATATCATGGCCGTATACTGCTAGTATCCGGATAATGGCTTCTTTTGGGAAAATAATCCCAGTCAATGGTGATAACCACCACAAGTTTTTTACTTCCGTCGTGGCCGACCAATTTTCTTCTTAAGATAGCTAGCATTCGGCTTCACCCATCTGAGGTACGTATCTGGATGATCCGGTCGTAACAATCGCAGAGGTGCTCCCTTTACCCTCTAGCCGAACAATCGGGAACGTAGAGGGTAAGCACAGGAGCGAGGCAACGCATCTTGGCCGAAATCTTAGGTCCAATTGATGCATATAGTGGCTTAAAAACGAGAAGGGAAGTGTGCATGCACAATATATGTGAATCAGTGCACAGAATATATAATAATCGGCTTCGAGAAGAAGCCCCCAGGGTTTTTTTTTCGGATAAGACATTTGAAGATGTATGCCGAAAAACTTAACACAAGCTCGGTTTAGCCGAACACATGCTGGGAAATGATATCCAATCCTGTAAAGCTAAAAAGGGAAAGGAAAGAATATGAAAGAAAAAAACAGAGAAAAGGAAAAACAAAGGTAAGAAATATGACGACACCGGTCTAGCCGTAAAAGCGCCGAAGACGAGCTGCGTTCCATGGGTTTGGTTCGAGGCGATTGTCCGGCGGGTTGCGGAGGCGATAGGCCCCTCCTGTAAGTACTTCGTCAATTATGAAAGGGCCCTCCCACTTGGGATTGAGTTTATGCTTCTGCTTCTCTGGGAGTCGTAAGACGAGTTCGCCCACATTATATGCCTTCGCTCTAACCTCCCTGCTTTGGTAGCGCCGAGCCTGCTGTTGATAGAAAGTAGAGCGGGCCCGAGCTATATCACGCTCTCCTTCCAAGGCGTCTAAGTCGTCCTGCCGATCTAGCTCGGCTTCCTTTTCTTCGTACATGCGCACCCTAGGTGCGTCATGAATGATGTCGCAGGGAAGGACTGCTTCTGCCCCGTAGACCATAAAAAATGGTGTGTATCCCGTTGATCGATTCGGGGTGGTACACAGACCCCACAGAACGGAGTCAAGCTCCTCTACCCAATTGCAGTCGGATTCATGAAGAGATCGGACAAGACGTGGTTTGATGCCACTCATGATGAGGCTGTTGGCCCGTTCGACTTGTCCATTGGTCTGCGGGTGATACACTGAGGCATAATCGAGCTTGATGCCCATGTTTGCGCACCAGTCCTTCACCTCCTGGGCGGTGAAATTGGATCCATTGTCCGTTATTATGCTGTGCGGGACACCATAACGGTGTACCACGCCAGATATAAAGTCGACTACCGGTCCGGACTTGGCTGATTTTACTGGTTTTGCTTCGATCCATTTGGTGAACTTGTCGACCATGACCAGTAGATATTTGTTTTTCTTGGTCCCCCCTTTAAGTGGTCCGACCATATCCAGCCCCCAAACCGCGAAAGGCCAGGTGATCGGGATAGTCCGAAGAGCTGTCGGGGGCATGTGGCTTTGATTTGCGAATAGTTAACATCCAACGCAATGTTGGACAAGTGCTTGGGCGTCCGCTCGAGCGGTGGGCCAAAAGAATCCAGCTCGAAAGGCTTTGCTTACTAAGGCCCGTGCTGCGGCGTGGTGGCCGCCCATGCTGGCGTGGACTTCGGCCAAAAGCTGCCTTCCTTCTTCCTCAGATATGCACCGTTGGAGTATCCCGGTAGTGTTTTTCTTATATAACTCACCCTCGTGGACCTTATAGGCCTTGGATCGCCGAATTATGCGCCTCACCTCCGTCTGGTCGTCGGGGAGTTCTTGGCGGAGAAGGTAGGCAAGGAAGCGCTCGGTCCATGGTGCGATTACTGCCATGACCTCATGAGCCGAAGGCGTTTCTTCAATTGCGGACCCGCCGATGATTTGCTCATCTGGTTCATTTATAGGAGGGACAATCTCTTCCGTACCGATGGCTCCAGCGCCCTTATTCTCGTCCTGCCATACCACCGATGGCTTGAAAAGCCATTCAAGGAAGGTGTTTTTCGGGATGGGGTTGCACTTGGCCCCCATACGGGCGAGTATGTCAGCAGCCTGATTGCTGTCTCTAGCGACATGGTGGAATTCTAGCCCCTCGAACCGTGCAGATATTTTAAGAATGGCGTTTCTGTATGCTGCCATCTTTGGGTTTTTAGCGTCGAATTCACCGTTGATTTGAGAGATGGCGAGATTAGAATCTCCCCGTACTTCAAGCCGTTGTATGCCCATCGATGCTGCCATCCGAAGCCCGTGCAATAGTGCTTCGTATTCGGCCGCATTGTTGGAATCGGCGTACATGATCTGCAACACGTACCGAACATTGTCTCCCGTGGGAGATGTGAGGATAACTCTAGCCCCCAGTCCGGCCAGTGTCTTGGATCCGTCGAAGTACATCATCCAATGGGAGTATGTACTATATTCTCTGGGGAGCTCAGCCTCTGTCCATTCAGCAAGGAAATCGGCCAACACCTGATATTTAATAGCTCGTCGTGGCTTATAGGCGATTTCGAAAGGAAGGAGTTCGATGTCCCATATTGCTATGCGGCTGGTGGTGTCCCTGTTATTGATTATATCGTTCAGGGGTACTTCAGATGCCACCGTGACCGAACATTCTTGAAAGTAGTGTCTGAGCTTTCGTGATGCCATAAACACTGTATAGGCTATCTTCTGGTAGTGCGGATATCTGGACTTGCATGGCGTTAGCACTTCTGACACATAGTAGACTGGCTTCTGCACCCGGAATTTGTGACCCTCGTCCTCTCGTTCGACGACGAGCACTGCACTAACCACTTGATTGGTGGCCGAGATGTACAGTAACATTGGTTCACCGGCGCCTGGCGCTGTGAGTATGGGGTTGCTGGCCAGCAATGTTTTAATTTCCTCTAGTGCAGCCATTGCTTCATCGGTCCACTCGAAGTTTTTGGTCCGTTTCAGCAGTCTGTAGAGCGGTAAAGCCTTTTCACCAAGGCGGGAGATAAAGCGACTCAAAGCCACCACGCAGCTCGCCAGCCTTTGGACGTGCTTTAGCTCTGTAGGAATTGCAAGTTGAGATAGGGCGCGGATCTTAGCAGGATTCGCTTCTATTCCTCTATGGGAAACAATGAATCCGAGTAGTTTACCAGCGGGAACTACGAAGACACATTTGTCCGGATTGAGCCGTATATCATATTCCCGTAGACTAGCGAAAGTTTGCCTGAGGTCGTCTATCAGATGGCTGACGTGTTTGGTCTTAATGACCACGTCGTCCACGTATGCCTCGACTGTTTTACCGACTTGTTTTTCGAGACATGTCTGAATCATACGCTGGTATGTAGCACCTGCGTTTTTTAGCCCGAAAGGCATTGTGTTAAAGCAGAATGGCCCGTAGGGGGTGATGAATGCAGTTGCAGCTTGATCGGATTCCTTCATTTTGATCTGATGGTATCCGGAATAAGCGTCGAGGAAGCACAATGAGTCGTGTCCGGCTGTGGCGTCAATAATCTGGTCTATGCGTGGTAGGGGGAAAGGGTCCTTGGGGCAAGCTTTATTAAGGTCTTTGAAATCGACACACAGCCGCCAGGATTTATCTTTCTTCGGTACCATCACCAGGTTTGCCAGCCACTCGGGGTGTTTGCTTTCTCTTATGAATCTGGCCTCCAGGAATTTTGCTAGTTCTTCGCCCATAGCTTGTCGCTTGGGTTCGGAAAATCGGCGTAGAGCCTGTTTGACGGGTTTGAAGCCTGCGGTTATGTTCAGACTGTGTTCTGCTAGCCGTCGGTGGATTCCTGGCATATCTGACGGATGCCAGGAAAAGATATCCCAGTTTTCTCGTAAAAATGTTCGCAGTGCTTCGTCCACCATGGGGTCCAGCTGAGCTCCGATGGACGCTGTTTTATTGGGGTCCGTTGGATGTACCTGAAATTTGACGATTTCGTCTACAGGTTTAAAGGACGTGGGTTTGGGCCTCTTGCTAAGGACCACATCATCCTTGTCCACTGTTGACCGGAGTGCGGTCAATTCCTCTGCTGCAAAGGTCTCAGCTAGTGCCTCGAGGGCGAGCACTGCTGTTCTGTTTTCGGCTCGAAGGGCTCTATGCGGGTCACTCGTGATTGTGATCACCCCGTTTGGGCTCGGCATTTTGAGCTTCATATACCCGTAATGTGGTATAGCTTGAAATCTTGTGAAAGCGTCACGCCCCAACAGAGCGTGGTAACCACTGTGAAAGGGCACGATATGAAAGAGAAGTTCTTCGGATCTGTAGTTCTCAGGCGTGCCGAATACCACATCGAGGGTAACGCGTCCGGAACATCGTGCCTCTTTCCCAGGGATGATCCCACGAAAGGTTGTGTTGCTATGTTCGATGCGGGATCGGTCGAACTGCATTTTTTCCAAGGTATCCTCGTAAATGAGGTTTAAACCACTGCCGCCGTCCATTAGCACCTTTTGTAACCTAAAACCATCGACGATGGGGTTGAGGACTAGTGCAGCAGGTGTTCGGCCGGGGCGGGTGATTGGTTGATCATCTTCTTCGAAGGTGATCGGTGTGTCTGCCCATGAATTCGTTGCTGCCACCTGATAGATTTGTTCGAGTTCTCGAAGAGCTCTCTTCATCTTATTCCTGGAGGAAAACGTTTCGTAGATCGTCAGGATCTCGGCGTTGCATTCTGGTGGCGCTGTTGAACGTCTGCCTGGAAGTAGGGCCTCGAGGATGGCCTCTCCGCTTTTCGCGACCTGCCTGACGACCCAACAAGCTCTAAGGCCTTGAGTCGGGCTTGTGTTCAGTGATATAGAGTGTATAGGGCATGGCTTGTCTAATAGCCCGTCAAGGACAATTCCGACTCCCGTAGGGGGTCTATTCTTTTTCTCAGTGGGTTCGAGTTCGGCCGGCCGTTTCGAAGGTATTCGCTTTTTCCGAGCTCCTCTAGGGTGTTCGGTAGGGACCGGATCCGAAAACAAACGTTCGGCTTGCCAGGTGCTTTCCATGGCGCAATATTTTTGTACCAGGTCCGATAGCTCGGTGAAGTCATGAATGTGACGACGGGCCAGGGCATTGAGGATTCCTTCATTGTGGCAATTGTGCCCGAAGGTTGCTATTATCTCCTGGCCATTAGAGTCTGGTACTCTGTCTTTAATAAGTAGGAGTCTAGCCCAAAAATGATGGACTGATTCCCCTGGCTGTTGTTTAACTTCCCATAAGCCCGATAACTTGGGCTCTCCTGCGCTGATTGAGGAGTGCTTGACTTGGGTGGTGGGCGGGAAATTTTTTAGTTTCTCAGCAGGATGTGAGTCCGGGATTACGGCGTTTGCCTCCCGTGTCATCGCGGGATCCGGCGTGGCGGGTTCAGAGCCCACATTATAAACAGGACCCCTCTGCGCGGGTTCTAGGTCGCGCGCTAGATCGGCAGCTGATCCCGAACTGTTTACGGTGTGGGTTCCGGTTTCCGGATGGTAGGAGAGATCCTGACTGTCGGAAACCGGGATGTAAACAGTTTTTAATTCCGGTAGTTGAGAGGACGAGCCTCCGGCCGGACACTCGATGGTGGCGACTAGGTGAGTGATCGGTGGGGTATGAATTTCCCTATCATCGGGTTTGAACCCGATCCGGTCATAGATTGAGGTTTGGCCGTCGGTCACACCCATGGTTTGAATCCGACCAAGTAACTCGTTTAATGACGAGATGTCGGCGGGGTCCATGTCGCTGGAGCGCATGGGGTCGATCCGCAGCGCCGTTGTCCCAGGGTCGCTCGACGACGCGCCCGGGTTGTATTCGGCCACGGCAGATCCGGGCATGTCAGCTGGGTTGGGCGTTATGGCCGACCCAGGGATAGAGGCCACCTCAGCGGTGGGACCTGCTGCCTCCGGCGTTAAGGCGTCGGGGCCTGCGGGCTCCTCCATGAGAGCTGAGAGCTTCGTTAAAACGAGATCTCCCCGGGAGTCGGCGACGAACTCAAGGTTCCTGAATCTGACTTCCTGATCGGGGATGAAACTTCCGACCTGGCCAAGATGGCCGGCCGGATCGGCATGCGATACGATGCTGCCGAACGCGAAAATCTGACCAGGAACGAAAACGTCCTTGCAGCAGACTTCATCACTGATGATAAGGCGAGCCATCGATTCCTTTAGCGATCGCGTAGCGGAACTCTCAATGAAAGCACCAATGTCGGTGTCAAAACCGGCGGATCTCGGGTAGGGGGTCCCGAGTTGTGGATCTAGAATCGAAGGGTAACAGGGGACGAAAGAGACGATGTTTACCCAGGTTCAGGCCCTCCTATGGAGGTAAAACCCTACGTCCTGCTTGGTTGTATTGATGTGTATGAAGATTACAGAGTCGGTCTACCTCGAGATCAAGTTGCTAAACCCTAGATGAGTTCACCTGCCTCTACGAACTAAACCCTCTGGCTTATATAGACACCAGTGGTCCCTAGGGTTACACATAGTCGGTTGCTTATCGAAGGAATAAACATGCCTATTCTATTATCTTAAGCTTGAAGGGCACGCCACGGCTCCTGAGATCTCCCCCCTGGATACGGGGTATTCGGTCAGTCCGATCCTCCAACGAGTGGCCCACGAGTCCAGCCCATAAGGAATAGGCCGGTAGTCCGAGGACCCCTTAATTCCGGACTCCCTCAGCCGTGCCGAAGGAAGAGATGCCATAGTTTCAACAGCAAAGTTTTCACCTGCGAAATTGGTGCCCATGTCCCTCTCCAAGAAGAACACGTTGGTTGAGCCATTTTTCAAGCAAGAGGAGGAGAGAGGAAATTTTAGAAGAATGGGTGTGAGCTACTTATATTTGAGCAGTAAATGAATCCGTTGCGACTTAACTCGAAATTTTATATCGTAAAAAAATGTTGTTTTGAGGAGAAATTCAAGATTTCTACCAGACATGTCTTTTGTATCCGCAATCACGACTATACATTGCAATAAGATAAATTCAGGGCGAACCATACAGCTCCACGTCACACATACCGACACGAGCACACAAACTTATTCCCAAATATGTTAAGCGAAATAGCGGCTAGCATAGAGTAGCAGGTCAAGAGATGAGAGATGAATCAAACGGTGTCGCGTCCCCCTATGATCTTCTTTCCGTTCAGTCACTGCTAGTGGTGCTGTTCGGGTTGGTGAACACGTCGCAAGAACATCTTGGTCAACGATGAAATGCTCCGGGTCAGGTGGAGCGCGCACCAACGGAAAAAGCTCGGCGTGAGGAAACAACATGTCTTCGTCATCCAAGTGGATCTCCTTGGGAAACATCTCACCTGCACCACCAGTAGCATCTTACACATTGGTTTGCTGCGCCATAATACTCTCACGGTGACCACCAATATTTTCGCTCTGCTAATGGTGATGTCCGCCGTTGCTATTGCCATCAATGAGGTTTCCCTTTAGAATCTCCGGTGGGATGACATTTGGATTAGCGTTGCCAACGGCATAGGCCTCAACATCGTTGGCCACCGGGTAAGGGCACAAGTAGTAAGCAGCATGATGGATAGCGGGCAGTAGCACTGCCGGAGGAGGAGATGCCATAGTTTCAACAACAAAGTTTTCACCTGCAAAATTAATGTCGATGTTCCTGTCCAGGAAGAACACGTCGGTTGAGCCGTTTTTCGAGCAAGAGGAGGAGAGAGGAGATTTTACAAGAATGTGTGTGAGCTACTTAAATTTGAGCAGTAAACGAATCTTTTGCGGCTTAACTCAGAAGTTTAAGTCGTAAAAAAAATGTTGTTTTGAGGAGGAATACAAGGGTACTGTTAGAGATGCCTCCGGTATACACAATCACGGCTATACATTGCAATACGATATATTCAGAGCAAACCATACAGCTCCACGTCACACCCACACTGTCACACGACACACACTCACACACTCACACAAATTTATCCCCAAATCTTTTAAACGACATAGCGGCTAGCATAGAGTAGCATGTCGAGAGACGACAAATGATTCAAACGGTGTTGCGTCCTGCTCTGATCTTCTTTCCGCTCAGTCGCTGCTAGTGCTGCTGCTCGGGTTGGCGAAGACGTCGTCGAGAACATCTTGGTCGATCATGAAATCCTCCGGATCAGGTGGAGCGCCCACCAACGGAAAAAGCTCGGCGTCGGGAAACATCAGGTCTTCATCCATGAGGATCTCCTCCAGAAACATTCCACCTGCACCGCCAGCACCAGCATCTTGCACATCACTGCTTCGCTGCACCACCACACTCTCATGGTGACCACTGAAGTTTTCATTCTCCTTCTGCTGTTGTCCGCCGTCGCCGTTGCCATCGGCGACATTTCCCTCGACAATCTCCGGTGGGACGGCGACGTTTCCCTCTACAATCTCCAGTGGGATGACATTTGGATCAGTGTTGCCATCGGCAAAGGCCTCAGCGTCGTTGGTCACCGGGTAAGCGCACAGGTAGTAAGCAGCCGGATGGACACCGGTCAGCGCCACTGCTCCTGCAGGCCCTGCCGGAGGAGGCGGAGATGCCATAGTCTCACTTTCAGCAGCAGAGTTGTCACCTGCGAAGCTAGTGCCGCTGTTCCTGTCCAGGAAGAACGCGCGACCGGTAGTCGCGTGGTCGATGGGTGGGAGAATCATCAGCCCCTCCGCCGTCGCTGTGGCTCCGGTCGCCGCCGAGGGGAACGGGAATGGAAACGGCACGTAGCGAACGTCAGACGGAGGTGTGATAGGAAGCGCACGGGGACGAATTCTCCGCACCCCATGCACCAGCCGCGGAGGATTCGGGTCCGGCATGTGGCGCTTCCTGGTGATGAGCCTCGCCGCCGTCCCCGGAGGTGTGGCCGGCGTAGCAGCACGGCCTACCAGCCGCGCCTCCCGTTGGTGCTCGAGGAGGACGGTGGCGAGGAAGTCGTAGGACTCGGTGTAGGCGGCGGCCTCGGCGATGTCCGAGTCGAGTATGATGCGGCGGTGGTGGGACTGGGCGCACGCCCAGGCGCGCACGGCGAGCTCCTGCACGAAGAGCTCGCAGAGCTTGGCCAGGTACGCCGGCGTGTCCGCGGCGATCATCATGCCGTCCTCCTCGGCGCGGATGATCCTCTTGAGGCGGGCCATGGGCAGTATGCGGTCGTTGAAGTCCACCGTCGCCTCCATCTCCTCCTGCCGCTCCCTCCAGAACTCGTCCACCGCCCGCTGCTGCGGCGCCGGCAGCGCTGGCCTCGGCCCCGTGCGCACCTCCACGCGCTCCTCGCCCGTTCCTTCCTTCGCTCGCTCGGTCCCCATCACCCTGTGTTTGCAATATGCATGCACGCACGTACCATCGATCAGTTAATGCTCAATCTTAGGAGTTTCCCTCAGAACCAAACTAAGAAAGATGTGTTACCTCTTACCTTAGCAAAACTGCAAACCCGGTCACGATATTTTACCTGGAAGCTAGAGGTGATTGGGATGAGTGGAAGATGGGCATCAGGAGGGTGGTCTCTATATAGGACCCCAGGGATGATGCCAGTATGAACTCTTGTTTTGCTTTAGCCTTAGCACCATGCATGTATCTGTCTTGCTGAAACAGCTTTTGTCTCCACGCGCGCTAGAGCCAAGCAGGCAAGCAGTCCTCGTGTTAAAAACTTAAAATCTTGAAAAGGGCTCGATGCGTGACACACCAATTCACGCAAAGACTGGGAGCACGTACACCTGGAACTCACCGTCTCGGCAACGTTCCCTTGCTAAACCTCTCCGGCCATGCATGCATGCTTATCTATGGACCAGCAGCCATCAGGGTGTGAGGGGCGCGTGAACCGTCTGGTGTCTGGACCAGAAACGACGCCAGGAAGAGATAGCTGCATCTGCATCTGCATACAGCTTTCCATTTGGATGCTTTCCCCTGCTGCATGCCGTTCACTCGTGCTTTCTGTTGTGTGCTAGCTTCTCTCGTGATGCAACGTTTCTCAGTGTTTCAAGGGTCGATGGATGTTTTATTCTTAGTAGATAGATAAACTCAACGATGGATGTAAGTATATGCATGTGTCCGTGGTTTGCTAGCCACTGTTTTGAGAACGTAAGCAGGGGGTTTTGATCCATGCGTTCTGTGTTATCAGTTTCTATCTCATGAGCACTAGCTGGCATTCCGTTTAGCCCTTTATATATGTGGAGACAAATCCAACTTTGGCGCCCTCTCAAAAGTGACACCACTATAGTACAAAACTAGCATTTGGAGTTTGTTATGTAGCAAAATGTTCAGAAGTTAACTAAAAAGTGAATAGTGCCTTTGCTATTACTTCCTCCATCCCAAAATAACTGTCTCAACTTTAGTGCAACACCTATTTTGGGACGGAGGGAGTATTTTCGAGTTAAATGTTGTAATTTCCTTGCAAAAGGGGTTTAAATTCCTCAAGAATTTTCTTGAGGGAGTTTCACTAGCAAGTAAATGTTTTATTTTCACAAATACGCAGCTTGCGTATCATTCAATTGATAGTGTTAGAAATTACATAGTTGCCATCTCAAAAAAAAAATACATAGTTGTGTACACTACAAAGCGCAGACAAGGACGCGGTTGAGCAGAAGACATGGGGATACTCAGCCCCAAGAGTCACAAAATCAGATTATAGGCAAGATCATGCTCATTTCTCGAGCACCAGCCTTGGCCCAAGTGTGAGCCGCCTATCGGATGGTGTTAACCAGGTGTGTGTGTGATGGTTGAGGGCCCTCTAAGATGCAAGCATTCCGATGCTTCCAGATATTCAACGTCGAGAGTGCAAACAACGAGCCTAAACCATTCCTAAGACTTGACGGAGAGGCGTGCATGGCCGATAACCACCAGTCGTAGAAGTCTTGGGTGCCATCTAGTGGGGCGATAGTAAGACGACAACAAGACATGACGTCGTGCTAAACGATGCAGGAGAGCACACACCCAACCGGGAGGTGGTGCATGGTCTCTGGATGTTGGTCACAAAGGCACACGTGGCGCATGCGGCAAACTTCAGCGAGTGAGTCGCGTCGCGGTCCAGCACCGATGGAGCCCAGTCAGCCACAAGAATATTTTGACTCTTGTGGGGGCTCAGTGCTTCCAAGTGAGCTTCCGATGAGGGGCCATCATTGATCCCTGGAATAGGCCAAGGTAGCATGACTTAGCGGTGTAGGTGTCGTTATCCGTCTAGTGCCAGCAAATGGAGTCCGAATGTGGCGAGAGGGTGATGTCCCTAAGTGTCGGTGTCAAAACCGGCGGATCTCGGGTAGGGGGTCCCGAGCTGTGAGATTAGGATCGATGGATAACAGGGGTCGAAGGAGACGATGTTTACCCAGGTTCGAGCCCTCCTATGGAGGTAAAACCCTACGTCCTGCTTGGTTGTATTGATGTGTATGAATATTACAGAATCGATCTACCTCGAGATCAAGTAGCCAAAACCCTAGATGAGCTTGTCTGCCCTCTACAATCTAAACCCTCCGGCTTATATAGACACCGGGGGTACCTAGGGTTTACACATGGTAAGTCTTCAGCCGGAAATAAAGACGCCGATCCTCTTATCTTGACTTGGAGTGCACGCCCCGTCTTCGGAGGGGTTCTTCTAGAATATGGAGTCACCACATATCCGGCCATTCCTGTGACAATCAGAGCGGCCGACCAAGCCGGCCCATAAGAGATAGGCCGGCGGCCCGAGGACCCCTGAGTCCAGGACTCCCTCAGTAGCCCCTGAACTAGCCTCCAACGCCAGGAGTCATGACGCCAGTAGCTTCACGTGATCAGAGTCTTCGGCTTGCGGGGCAAGTTCTTTTCCCCCTTTATGATCGGCTGTCTCCAGTCCGGCTGCCGATGATGCATAGTTATCCGAACATGTAATTATCCGGACACCATAAGTTGCTTAACCTCGAAGGCCAAACGTCAAAGTGTGAATAGTATTTCCTGACAATCTTTCTGACAAAGGGTCGTGGCCTACCACGACCGCCGAGCCGGTTACAAAAACTCGATTCGCGGTTTGAGGCAGTTTCTCCATTGGCACGTCTTATCAATGTGCAGATCGTGCCCCGTTTCTTACGAGACATGATTAATCCTTTGGGTTACCCCACGCGCGTATAACGACACGATTGTTTCGGGAAGAGGCGAGGCCTGCGGCGCGGCAGAGGGGAGGCTGTTGGTATTACGGTACCCATAAAAGGGAGAAAACCCCCAAGGCCTAGTCACGCTCCCAATTCGCAGCCTCTGCTTCCTCAACCTTCCCAAGCCCCGAGAGCCGAGATCCAGTTCTTCCTCCATCTCCCCTCCGAGCTCGGCCATGGCCGGTTCAGGTTCCATGGGCAAGTGGGAGGCCTCCTCCGTCACCGACAACGACATACGGGAGTTGAAGCGTGCCGGCTACCTCTCCGCCGACATCGCCCACCGCGCCCTAGAGGCGAATCAGGTGATTCCCACACCGAGGCAGGGCGAGAGGGTGGTGTTCGTCCCCCATTTCCTCCGGGGACTGGGCTTTCCGCTACACCCCTTCGTCAGGGGCCTAATGTTCTTTTATGGTTTAGACTTCCACGACCTCCCCCGAACTCCATCATGCACATTTCGGCGTTCATCCTTGTCTGTGAAGCCTTCCTGCGGATGCAGCCGCACTTCGGCCTGTGGCTCAAGGTGTTCAACGTCAAGCCGAAGAAAGTTGCGGGTGCGCATGCGGATTGCGGAGGGGCGGTAATCAGCAAGCTCCCCCGTGTCGAGTGGCTGGAGGGCACCTTTATCGACACGGTCCAGATCTGGCAGAAGGAGTGGTTCTATATCACTGAACCAAGGAGCGCGGACGGGATGGCACCTGCGGAGTTCAGATCCGGACCCCCTGCCAGGCTAACCTCATGGCTCAAGAAAGGCCTTAACTGGGGGTCGGCCGAAGAGGTGAAATTGCTACAGAAGCGCATCTCCTCAGTGATCGAGACCAACATCAAGCTGACCAACGTGATCCAAGTCATGCTCCGCCGCCGTCTCCTCCCCTGCCAGCACCGGGCCTTCCCAATGTGGGATTACCAGCTCGAAGACCCGGCCACCGTGCGCCAATTCTTCCGCACTACCCACGAGAAATTGTGGAAGGTGCTATTCAAGCCACAGGAGAGCTGGCCGGCCGAGGAAGAGGATACCGGACTCTACGCCGCAAACCCTCCCACCAAGGTAAGGTGGAGCTTTTAATTCCGCGGCTCTGTTTTTTAACAAAGAGCCGAACCCCCTCTCTCTCATCTTCACAGATATGGCTGAAGAAGGCCGCGAAGATCGACTGTCCGGCCCCGCAGCCCGAAGACCCTCGGTCGGATCTGCTGACGGAGATGCTCGTCGTGGCGCCGTATTCGGCGCCAGAGAAGAAGGAGAAGAAGAAAGGGGAGAAGAAGGGAGCCCGAGAGGGTCTCCGTCCAAGGGGTCCCCCGGACACTAAATCCGAGGAGACCCACGCCTCTTCCGCTCACGAGGAAGAGCTCGAGGACGAGGGGGAGTGCGACTCCCCCCATCGCAAGGAAAAGGGCGGCGTCAGCGGATGTCGCGGAGGACCTAACTCCTCCAGCCCCAAAGAGGACCTGCCGAACAAAGGTAGTCCTAACCGACGACAGCTCGGACTCCGATGAGGAGTCTGAGGCTTCCGAAAAGGTTCCCCAAAGGAACCTCAGGGTTAAGCCCCCAGCCCAGAGGTATGAATCCGAAGACCCTCTGGATCACTTGTATAGAGTTTTTAATGCTTAATGGGTGAACATCTTTCAATTTGCAGCCCTCCGCGCGATCTCCCCACCGACCAACTCTCGGACGGGGAACCTCTGCCCGCAGACCTGGCGGAAAGCGGGACTGCGTCGCATCCGACGCCTCCTGAAGCCTCGAAGGAGGCCGCGGAGGTGTTATCGCGCCAGGCTCCTTCTGAGCTGAACACGGGCGGCGGCGGTGACGACATTATGGCCGAGGTTAATACCTCGGCCACCGAAGGCCAGGAGGAAGAACATCTCCTGGCAACTAAAGAGGGGGAACGAAGCCCGGTCCGTCCCTCTCCGAAGACATCTCCGGAGCGTTCTACGCCTCTGGAGCAGCCTGCTCAATCCCCCTCCAGAGGGAGGGCTGGCAGGCCCCCACCGGTGCCGCCCATGACTGGGTGGCCGGCGCAGATGGAGGAAGCTTTATACGGCTCCTCCATTGCCGAGGATCATCGCGCCCTTATGGGTGTGGTTTTGCAAGCAATTCAGTCCGTAGATAGCGGACTGAAAGAGGCCTTCAACGGTGTCTTGACGGGCTTCAAGGTGAGCCACGTAATACTCTTCTTCTTAGAAAAGGTTAATTTATTTAGTTTATGCAATCCTTATAAGTGTAGTAGCCCCCGAGCCCTGGGTGAGTTCGAAAAACCCACCCGGGGATCAACCGTCCAAATAGTAGTAACGATGCTCAAGGCATCCTTTGTCCTTTACTATTCTAAGAGCTCCGGAGAGTACTTAGCAGAGGGTCAGAATCTGATAGCTCGAGAGTTTTAATGCACATAGTTTGTTTTGTAGGCCTCATCATCGACGGCGGCCGCCAACGCAATGGAGCTTGCCGAGCTAAACCGGAAGCTCAAGAGCTCTGATGAGGAGCTCGATCGTCTGAACAAGAGATTCGACGAGACGCAAGGTGAGTCCGAATTGTGCCATTCGGGCTAGTGTATATCCTCATTGAGTGAGATATGCGAATTATCCTGAAGTTTGTATTTACGCATTGCTACCACAGTTGTGGCTGCGGAGGTCGAAAACCTCAAGGCCGAGTTGGCCAGGGCGAGGCAGGAGGCCGCAAATGAGAAGATGGCGGCCGAACGGGCGGCAGCCGACCTGTCGGTGTTAAAAGCCGTGAACGACAAGAATGAGGCCCGGGTGGTGGAGCTGTAGCTGGAGCTCAAGGATGCCAGCACAAAGTGTGAGGCCCTTGAGCAGAAGAACGGAGACCAGGCCACCGAGCTATCCACGCTGAAATCTGAACTCAAATCGGAGCGTGTTGATAGGCGGTTCTTTGAAGAAGAACTCCGCCAAGTCAAGGCGATCACGGATGGTAAGCCGTACTTACTGCAATGTGCCTTTGGTGGTAACAGGTTTGCCTTGCTCACTCGGGTGTGGCGTTCCTCAGGCGCCTTTGCGGACCTCCCAAAGAGTGCTGCGGACGCGAACAAATACTTCGCCTCTCGGGATGGGGAGGTTGAGCAACGACTGTTTTGGGCTCAATTTCAAGTCCCCGAGCACCCTCCCCTCCTGAGCAAGCAGATGAAACAGTTGATGGAGCTGCATAGGATGGCGGAGCCGGCCATGAGGGACCTCTGCATTCGGCTATGGCCTGCTGAGCCGATGCCGAGCAGTTACTTCGGCTTGGTGCAGAAACTGTGCGACGCCGCGCTTCGGATTGACGCTCTGAAGCATTCTACGTGCATCGAGGGAGCTCGGATGGCCTTTGCAAGGACCATGGTGCACCTGCCGGGGCTCAAGCCGACCGAAATGGCCACCGCGCCTCCACCCCCTGGGAAGGAGCATAGGCGCCCCGAGAAATATTTTTCCGCCGTGATGGACGGTGCTCGGGCGATAGAAGCCCAATGCCCGAAAGATGTAATTTATGAATGAATGTTTTGTCATGTATCCGATGACTGTTCCGCTTTATAATGCGGTTGCATGGTTTATCATGTCTTTAAACTTTGTATTATTTTGACTCCTGTGTGGCCGTTTCATCTTAAAGTTGCGAGTCGTCGGCTTCAGCCCCCATGTAGATACTACACAAGGTGTTTCTACCTCCGCACTATGACCCATAGCCGAAGTATCGGTGCTCGAAAGCGGTAGTGCCAGGGGAACAAGGCAATCAGACTATGATGCTTTAGTGCTTTCACTTAGCTGGAGGAGCTTGACTGCGGGGGCTGATGACGAGCCCCCAATGTTTTTGTGATATTCGGATACACCGAGGTTCAAACCAGCATCACATGGTTTGCAATAGTACAAACCCCTCGCATAACACAAAAATAACCTCTATCGATTTTTAGTTTGACACTTGTGCTCGGATTGCAGACTGGTTCTCGCTTATTATGACAGTCAGTTTTCGGCTTTCTCCGCTGAGGTGCTTGACCAGGCGAGCCGAAAGCACAATCGCAGCGGTTCTCCCTTTACCCTTTTAGCCGAACGAGCGGAACGTAAGAGGACAAGCACAGGAGCTGGGCAACCCAACCATTGACCCAAGACATAATTCGGAACCAATTCAAATAACGCAACATCCGAGACGCCGAACACATAAATAGTAGTGCCGGGGTGATACTTTTGGGCGATTTTTATATTCGAGCCCCCGGTCTATTAGCCGGTCGCATCGTAGTATGCACCGAACAACTTTTGCTATAGGCGTTAGCGAGTAGAGAACGGAGTATGTGATGTAAAATACCGCAAGGAGGCCGTAAAGGATGCTCTTTATTTCAGATGAATTCTTACAACTCAAACTGCCGAAGCAACTGTTACAGGTATTTCGGAAAAAATAAGGTGTACAAAGGAGAGGCTTTACCCGGGGTCTTCGATGGGTGGCTTGACGTCCTCGATGTGCCCTGTCGCATGTCTGCTCCTTTGCCCCTGAGGGGGTTGCGTTCCTTTAAAGGTAATTGCTATCGGTGAGCGGACCTTGGGAAGAAGATCTTGAGAGGTCGCTTGATACGTCTCCAACGTATCTATAATTTATGAAGTATTCATGCCATGTTTACAATAATTCTATATGATTTTGGTATGATTTTATTAGAACTAACCCGGACTGACGCTGTTTTCAGCAGAGCTACCGTGGTGTTGTTTTTGTGCAGAAATATAAGTTCTCGGAATGAGCTGAAAATTTACGGAGAATATTTTTGGAAAATATAGAAAATACTGGAGCGAAGAGTCACCGGAGAGGAAGGCCGAGGAAGCCACAAGCCACAGGGGTGCGCCCCCCCTAGGGCGCGCCCCCTGGCTTGTGACTTCCTCGGGAACCTTCTGGACGTGGGACCAACGCCAAAAACTCTTATAAATACAGAAACCCCCGAAAAGAAACCTAGATTGGGAGTTCCGCCGCCGCAAGCCTCCAGAGCCACAAAAAACCAATCGGGAGCCCGTTCCGGCACCCTGCCGGAGGGGGAAACCATCACCGGAGGCCATCTTCATCATCCCAGCGATCTCCATGATGAGGAGGGAGTAGTTCACCCTCGGGGCTGAGGGTATGTACCAGTAGCTATGTGTTTGATCTCTCTCTCTCTCGTGTTCTTGAGATGACACGATCTTGATGTACCGCGAGCTTTATTAATATAGATGAATCATATGGAGTTTTCCCCTCTCTATCTTCTTGTGATGAATTGAGTTTTCCCTTTGAAGTTTACTTATCGGATTGAGTCTTTAAGGATTTGAGAACACTTAATGTATGTCTTGCGATGGGATATCCGTGGTGACAATGGGATGTTCTATTGATCCACTTGATGTATGTTTTGGTGATCAACTTGCGGGTTCCGTGACCTTGGGAATCTATGCATAGGGGTTGGCACATGTTTTCGTCTTGACTCTCCGGTAGAAACTTTGGGGCACTCTTTGAAGTTCCTTGTGTTGGATTGAACATGATGAATCTGAAATTGTGTGATGCATATCGTATAATCAAGCCCATGGGTACTTGTGGTGACATTGGAGTATCTAGGTGACATTAGGGTTTTGGTTGATGTGTATCTTAAGGTATTATTTTAGTACGAACTCTAGGGCTGTTCGTGACACTTATAGGGATAGCTCATAAGATTGATCGGAAAAGATAACTTTGAGGTGGTTTCGTACCCTACAATAATTTCTTCGTTTGTTCTCCGCTATTTGTGACTTTGGAGTGAACTCTTTGTCGCACGTGAGGGATTTACATATGATTCAACTATGTTAGTATTGTTGAGAGAACTTGCACTAGTGAAAGTATGAACCCTAGGCCTTGTTTTCAAGCATTGCAATACCGTTTGTGCTCACTTTTGTTACTAGTTACCTTGCTGTTTTTATATTTTCAGATTACAAAAACCTATATCTACCATCCATATTACACTTGTATCACCATCTCTTCGCCGAACTAGTGCACCTATACAATTTACCATTGTATTGGGTGTGTTGGGGACACAAGAGACTCTTTGTTATTTGATTGCAGGGTTGCTTAAGAGAGACCATCTTCATCCTACGCCTCCCACGGATTGATAAACCTTAGGTCATCCACTTGAGGGAAATTTGCTACTGTCCTACAAAACTCTGCGCTTGGAGGCCCAACACGAGTCTACAAGAAGAAGGTTGCGTAGTAGACATCAAGCTCTTTTCATGGCGCCGTTGCCGGGGAGGTGAGTGCTTGAAGGTATATATTTAGATCTTGCAATTGAATCTTTTAGTTTCTTGTTTTATCACTAGTTTGGTCTATAAAAGAAAACTACAAAAAAATGGAATTGAGGTTGCCTCATATGCTTCATCTTTTAAATGTCTTTCGTGATAATGATGGAAAAGAAAATTGTGCTCAAGTGTTAGAAGAAGAAGTTATTAAAATGTTTGGCGCTAAATCTTTGAGTGATGAGCATGATTGCAATGTTGTTAGTATGAATTCCTTGAATATTCATGATGCTAATGATGTGCAAAGCTACAAGCTTGGGGATGCTATGTTTGATGAAGATGATATGTTTAGTCCCCCAAGTTTTGATGAGCAAATTATTATGATGAAAGCATGCCTCCTATTTATGATGATTATTGTGATGACATGTATGCTATAAAGAATAATGATAACCATGAAACTTGTCATCATGATTTTAATTTTCAATTGGACTATGCTTCACATGATAGTTATTTTGTTGAGTTTGCTCCCGCTACTATTGATGAGAAGAAAATTGCTTATGTGAAGAGTGACAAATTTTCTATGCTTGTAGATCATGAAAAGAATGCTTTATGTGCTGGTTATATTGTGAAATTCCTTCATGATGTTACTGAAAGTTATTATGAGGGAGGAACATATGCTTGTAGGAATTGCAATAATATCAAGCTTCCTCTCTATGTGTTCAAAGTTTTGAAGTTATGCTTGTTTTGCCTTCCTATGCTAGTAGATTCTTGCTCCCATAAATTGTTTGCTCACAAAATCCCTATGCATAGGAAGTGGGTTAGGCTTAAATGTGCTAGTCATATGCTTCATGATGCTCTCTTTGTGTTTCAATTCTTATCTTTTATGTGAGCATCATTGAAATCATCATGCCTAGCTAAAAGGCATTAAAGAAAAGCGCTTGTTGGGAGGCAACCCAACACTTTTACTTTCTGTTTTCCTGTGTTCACATGATTAAGCTACTGTATTAATCATGTTTTATAGCTTTTGTTTCAATAAAGTGCCAAGTAAAGCCTTTGGGATAGTGTGGAAGATAGTTGACTTGATTCTGTGCAAAAACAGAAACTTTTGCTCTCAGTCCAGGAATTTTGTAAATTCACTGGAACGTGATTTTGATCTGAATATTTTACACAAGATTGATATGCAAATTTCCTAGATTTTCCTATTTTTTCAGAATTTTTAGAGACAGGGAAGTATGGTTATACTACAGATCTTCACAGACTGTTCCTGTTTTTGACAGATTCTGTTTTGCATGCATAGTTTGCTTGTTTTAGTGTTACCATAGCTTATATTCAGTGATATAAATTGTGGTAATGATAGAATACAGTAGGTATTATGTGAGAACAATTATGAATCTTGTCTTGACAGTACCTAAGTGAATGATCTTCGTTTATTATACTAACCCATCTCATGAAGTTCCGTTAAGTTTTGTGTGATTGAAGTTTTCAAGTTTTGGGTGAGACACCAATATGAGGAGAATAAGGAGTGACAAGAACCTAATCTTGGGGATTCCTAAGGCACCCCCAAGGTAATATCCAAGGAAGACTCAAGCGCCTAAGCTTGGGGATGCCCCGGAAGGCATCCCCTCTTTCGTCTTCAACATTATCGGTATATCTTACTTGGAGCTATATTTTTATTCGTCACATAATATGAGTTTTGCTTGGAGCGTCATTTTATTTTGTTGTTCTCTGTTAGGTGTTATTTATAATCTTGTTTTTCAATAAAAATTTCCAAGAATTGCCTTAGGATACTTGCATTGCATGTTTTGATGAGTGCTGTGTAAAAACAGAAACTTTGGATGTAGTGTTTGAATTTTCATATTTTACTGGAACGTGGAAAGTTTCTGAAATTTTTACACAGTGGTGTGATATAAATTTATTAGTATGTACTAAATTTTCATAATTTTTTGAGTTACAGAAGTACACTGTTTTCATAAATTGCTACAGACTGTTCTGTTTGGACAGATTGCTGTCATAGTTTCGTTATCTACTTATCCTATAGTTTCCATAGCCTATATTGGTAGATATAAATTGTGGAAATGATAGTATACAGTACCTAATGTTTGAAAATTATTATGCAACTTGCCTTGGCAGTACATAAAGTGTTGATTTATTCTTATGTGTACTAACCTATCTCACGAGTTCTTTTTGAGTTTTGTGTGGATGAAGTTTTTGAGAATAGGTGAAACCATGATATGAGAGGATTGAACGAGATACAAAAGCCCAAGCTTGGGGATGCCCAAGGCACCCCAAGTAAATATTTCAAGAAGTCTCAAGCATCTAAGCTTGGGGATGCTACGCATCCCACCTCTCTTCATCAACAATTATCGGTTAGCCTATGTTGAGCCTAAATTTTTATTCGTTCACATGATGCGTGCTATTCTTGGAGTGTTATTTTTCTTTTGCTTGCTGTTTAAATAAAATACTCAGATCTGAAAATATTTATTGAGGGAGAGAGAGTCCTCACATAGCCCCTTAATTGTTTTACTACTCATTGATCTTCACTTATACCTTTTGTGAGTAGCTTGTCATTTCCTCTCATGCTTCACTTATACCTTTTTGAGGGATGAAATCTTTATGCTCATGTGCTTAATTTAAATTTGTTTGAGCTTGTCGAAAAAGCAATGGGAATATATGAAACTAGTCCCAAAGTGATAGATATCCAAGGAGGATATAATAAAAACTTTCATGAAGATCATTGGACAAATTAAACTTGATTCCCTGTAATAGTTTTGAAACATGATGATAGCAATATGTGAGTCATGTTAGTGAGTAATTATGATTTAGTAGGAATATTGGTGTTAAGGTTTGTGATTCCCTATGCATGCACGAAAGTCAATAGTTATGCAATGAAGTTACATCCTACTTGTGGTGCATTATTCGGTGTTAGTTATGACTCAATGTTCACTTATGAGATTTTTAGTTTCTTGGTTTGGTTGCTTCCCAATCTATTTGCTAGCCTTCATTTGTACTAAGTAGAAATACTACTTGTGCATCCAAAATCCTTAAACCAAGTTTTGCCTTATGAGTCCACCATACCTACCTATATGCGGTATTTCCATGCCGTTCCAAGCAAATTTGTATGTGCCATCTCTAAATTTTCAAAATAAATTTTCTCTTTTGTGTGCCCGTACCGCTCATGAAATGGTGGGGAGTATCCAATATTTTTCCATCCTAGGTGGGCTATTCTCACAATATGTGTTGATTCACTATCATTCACGAGAAAGTGGCTGGTATTCGGGATGCCCAGTCCCATGCTCAAAATTCAAATCAAAAAAATAATGAAACAAAACTCCTCCAGGAATGTTGTTGGTATGGACGGTACCCGTGGATTCGGCTCGCCGTGGAGTGTGATTGATTGGTGGAGGGGGAGTAAAAACTTTACTATTCTGTTTGGGAACCGCCTATAATGTATCTAGCATGGAAAGTATTGTGAGCTACTTTGTCGTTTTCGTTGACAGGAAAAGCATGCCACTCAAAATATTTTTCTCTCTCAATTTAAAACTTTGAGCTCTGGCACCTCTACAAATCCCTACTTCCCTCTACGAAGGGCCTATCTATTTACTTTATGCAATTTTTATTTTTGCTTTGAGTCTCCATCTTCTTTTATAAGCACCAACTAGGGGGCACTATGATCGTACTTGAGCATTGGGCATAGCTAATATTTGAGTGTGTTTCATGAATGGATCAATGATTGAGCATAATGGGCTAGGGATAACTTTCTTTAGTGTTGATATTTTGAAAGACATGGTTGCTTGTTGACATGCTTGAGTATTGAAGTCATTATGTTAAAACTAGACTATTGCTTTGAATCATTTACAAGTCCAAATGTCCATGCTATACAAAGAAGAAAAGAATATGATGAACATGTTAGGCAACATTCCACATCAAAAATTATGTTTTTATCATTTACCTACTCGAGGACGAGCAGGAATTAAGCTTGGGGATGCTGGTACGTCTCCACCGTATCTATAATTTATGAAGTATTCATGCCATGTTTACAATAATTCTATATGATTTTGGTATGATTTTATTAGAACTAACCCGGACTGACGCTGTTTTCAGCAGAACTACCGTGGTGTTGTTTTTGTGCAGAAATAAAAGTTCTCGGAATGAGCTGAAAATTTACGGAGAATATTTTTGGAAAATATAAAAAATACTGGAGCGAAGATTCACCGGTGAGGAAGGCCGAGGAAGCCACAAGCCACAGGGGCGCCCCCCCCCCTAGGGCGCGCCCCCCTGGCTTGTGACTTCCTCGGGAACCTTCTGGACGTGGGACCAACGCCAAAAACTCTTATAAATACAAAAAACCCCGAAAAGAAACCTAGATCGGGAGTTCCGCCGCCGCAAGCCTCCAGAGCCACGAAAAACCAATCGGGAGCCCGTTCCGGCATCCTGCCGGAGGGGGAAACCATCACCGAAAGCCATCTTCATCATCCCAGCGATCTCCATGATGAGGAGGGAGTAGTTCACCCTCGGTGCTGAGGGTATGTACCAGTAGCTATGTGTTTGATCTCTCTCTCTCTCGTGTTCTTGAGATGACACGATCTTGATGTACCGCGAGCTTTATTAATATAGATGAATCATATGGAGTTTTCCCCTCTCTATCTTCTTGTGATGAATTGAGTTTTCCCTTTGAAGTTTACTTATCGGATTGAGTCTTTAAGGATTTGAGAACACTTGATGTATGTCTTGCGATGGGATATCCGTGGTGACAATGGGATGTTCTATTGATCCACTTGATGTATGCTTTGGTGATCAACTTGCGGGTTCCGTGACCTTGGGAATCTATGCATAGGGGTTGGCACATGTTTTCGTCTTGACTCTCCGGTAGAAACTTTGGGGCACTCTTTGAAGTTCCTTGTGTTGGATTGAACATGATGAATCTGAAATTGTGTGATGCATATCGTATAATCAAGCCCATGGGTACTTGTGGTGACATTGGAGTATCTAGGTGACATTAGGGTTTTGGTTGATGTGTATCTTAAGGTGTTATTTTAGTACGAACTCTAGGGCTGTTCGTGACACTTATAGGGATAGCTCATAAGATTGATCGGAAAAGATAACTTTGAGGTGGTTTCGTACCCTACAATAATTTCTTCGTTTGTTCTCCGCTATTTGTGACTTTGGAGTGAACTCTTTGTCGCACGTGAGGTATTTACATATGATTCAACTATGTTAGTATTGTTGAGAGAACTTGCACTAGTGAAAGTATGAACCCTAGGCCTTGTTTTCAAGCATTGCAATGCCGTTTGTGCTCACTTTTGTTACTAGTTACCTTGTTGTTTTTATATTTTCAGATTACAAAAACCTATATCTACCATCCATATTACACTTGTATCGCCATCTCTTCGCCGAACTAGTGCACCTATACAATTTACCATTGTATTGGGTGTGTTGGGGACACAAGAGACTCTTTGTTATTTGATTGCAGGGTTGCTTGAGAGAGACCATCTTCATCCTACGCCTCCCACGGATTGATAAACCTTAGGTCATCCACTTGAGGGAAATTTGCTACTGTCCTACAAAACTCTGCGCTTGGAGTCCCAACACGAGTCTACAAGAAGAAGGTTGCGTAGTAGACATCATCGCTGCAGTGTGAATGAGCTTAATGCTTGGCAGGCCCTAGATGGTACCTGTAGTCTGTCCGAAGACATGTGTTGGCAGTAGTTCGGTCCAGACGAACACTTTCCCTTTGATAGTGGCTCCCCACAACTGCCCATGGTATTTTGAGCACGAAGTTGTGCCTTCTTGGTACATATTTTACAGGAGCTAGGGCTGTTCTGTGGGGGGCGTATCCCTATTTTTGTTGTGCGGAAGGTGATTCCGGAAGTTCGGGCTGAGGCCGAAATCGTTTGCTATCATGACGTGCCTTTATGGCTGATTTGGGCGTGGACCTATCATCACCGTTCTGGAATTCGACTGCCAAGGCCGCTGTGTGCTCCTCAGTTCGGAGAGAGCGCTCTGTGTTGCCGTTGACAGTAATGACCCCCCTGGGCCCGGGCATCTTGAGCTTCAGGTACGTGTAGTGGGGGATGGCGTTAAAGCGAGCGAATGCCGTGCGGCCGAGTAGGGCGTGATAACCGCTGCGAAACGGGACAATGTCGAAGATCGAGTCTTCGCTGCGGAAGTTATCGGGCGAGCCGAACACTACTTCTAGATTCACGGTGCCCAAGCAGCGGACTTCGACGCCTGGGATCACTCCTTTAAAGGTAGTGTTGATGGGTTTGATCCTTGACGGATCTATACCCATTTTTTTCACCGTGTCTGAGTAAATCAGATCAAGGCTACTTCCTCCGTCCATGAGGACTCTAGTGAGGTGATACCCATCGATAATGGGGTCTAGGACGAGGGCTGCCGAACCTCCGTGAAGGATACTGGTCGGATGATCCCGTCGATCAAAGGTGATCGGGCAAGCCGACCATGGGTTATACTTCGGGGCTACGGGCTCTACGGCGTAGACCTCCCGAAGGGCGCGCTTCCTCTCCTTTTTTGGTATGTGAGTGGCATATATCATGTTCACAGTTTTTACCTCTGGAGGGAACTGCTTTTGTCCTCCATTGCTTGGACCACGGGGCTCGTCATCATCTTCGCTGCGTGGGCTCTTGCCTTGCTCCTCGGCTGTGATTTTGCCGGCTTGTTTGAATACCCAACAATTATGGTTGGTGTGGTTAGCGGGCTTTTCTTGGGTGCCGTGGATCTGGCATGGCCTATCCATGATTTTATCCAGTGTGGTAGGTCCGTCTTTATTACCTTTAGAAGGTTTCTTCCGCTGTCCGGATTTTTGGTTGCGGAAACAGGCATTGACGGCCGTGTCCTCCGCATCGCCGTTGTTGTGCCGGCGTTTGTTTTTGGTACATCGTGGTTTCCCGTTTCCATCCCGGACTTCGGAGGTGCCGGGGTCTTCGGGGTTATGGCTTCGTCGAGCCAGCCAGTTATCCTCACCCACGCAAAAGCGAGTCATAAGTGAGGTAAGGGTGGACATTGTCCTCGGCTTGTCCTGGCCGAGCTGACGAGCTAGCCACTCGTCCCGGATGTTATGTCTGAAGGAGGCTATTGCCTCGGCGTCCGGGCAGTCAACGATCTGATTTTTCTTGGTCAAGAACCGATTCCAGAATTGCCGAGCTGATTCTCCTGCTTTCTGAACAACGTTGCTCAAGTCGGAGGAGTCTGGTGGCCGGACATAAGTGCCCTGGAAATTAGATCGGAAGGCATCCTCGAGCTCTTCCCAGCTCCCGATAGAATTCTCGGGGGGACTGTTTGACCAGTGCAGAGCTGGCCCCTTAAGTTTTAGGGGCAGATATTTGATGGCGTGGAGATCATCTCCTCGTGCCATATGAATGTGGAGGAGGAAATCCTCGATCCACATGGCTGGGTCTGTTGTCCCGTCGTATTGCTCTATGTTCACGGGTTTAAACCCTTCGGGGAACTGATGCTGCATCACCTCGTCTGTGAAGCACAGTGGGTGGGCAGCGCCTCTGACCCGAGCTATGTCATGCCTACGATCGGCGGTATATCGAGCCCGGTATTGTTGCTGGCCTCTATTGTTGTAGTCGAGCCAAGACCGGTACCCGTCCCGTCTAGGGGGGGAGTACCCTCTAGATTCGTAGATGGATCTTGTGTGGTCTGCTCTGTAGTCCAGGTCCTGTCGTAAGTCCTACCTGTCCTCATGCCCCGCTGGTTCTTTTCCTTTCCTGCGGGGTTCTTCAGGCCTGTACTCGGCCTCGCCGGCCATTCTATCCCGTCCTCGGGGAGGGCGGTCGGGCCGGTCGTACGGAGTTTGCCTGGGAGGCGATGTTTCGAAGGCCTCGTCATCGAACTGAGGCAGCAGCCGCCGGCGAGGGTAGCTCTTTGGTTGGTCTGGTAGATCGGAACCGTACCCTTCTTCGGCTGCCAAGACCCTCGTCCATCTATCATTGAGGGTGTCTTGCTCGGCTTTGAGCTGCTGTTGTTTTGCCTTCAGGCTTCGGGCGGTGGCTAAAAGCTGCCGCCTGAACCATTCCTGATCCGCAGGGTTATCGGGGACAGTGAAGTCTTCGGCTTCCAAGTCGTTGTCCTCCTCAACAGGGGGGAGGTAGTTATTGTCCTCGGAATCGTTAGGATCCTCGGTGTCGTGCCGATCTTCGGGCTTTTCCTGGTCCTCCAGTGGCTGTTCGGGGACTTCGGGGTCGCCGAGGTCTTCCGGGGTATCATTTTCCCCGGCGCCTGCAATGGCTTCCTTCCCTTGTGTGCCTTAGATCGCTTGCGCTGTTTTCGACACCTTGACGACGCCTCACCGGATTTATCGCCATTATTCTGAGGGGTGCGATTGCCCTTATCATCGGGGGTGTCTACCATGTAGACGTCGTAAGTAGAGGTGGCGGTCCATTGCCCAGTGTTGACAGGGGCGGGGGCACCGTCCTCTTCATCCATGTCTTCTGCCTCCTCGGAGGTGTAGTCCAGCATATCGGTCAAGTCCTTGATAGTGGCTACCAAGTGGGTGGTGGGTGGGTCAAAAAATTCCCAATGACCCGCCTCCAGACCGATCTGAGCATGGGTCGAGGTCGGGTAGTCCGTGGTTCTTATTGTTAGGATCCGATCCAGTGCCTCGTTGAGCGCGAAGAGCTCGACCGGATCGATCTGCCTAGGACTTCCGGAGTTAACCTCCGACGTGTCCATACAAGGAGTGTGTTCGGTAGGGGCCGACCCCTGGCCCTCAGGTACTGTAACTGGATCCGGACTAGGAGCCAGGTCATCGATAGGGACAGACCCGAGGGCGGAGTCGAGAAGGAGACCCGAAGTTAAGGCTTCGGAGAATTCGGGCTCGTCAGATGAAACTGCAAGCCCAGCGAACGGAAGATCACCCCCGGAGTCTACGGAGAACTCTAGGTTCCCGAGTCTGATCTCTTGATCGGGGGCGACAATCTCGATCCGACCAAGGTGGCCGGTCGGGTCGGCGTGCAGCACGGTGCTGCCGAAAGCGAGAAACTGTCCGGGGGCGAAGGAGTCCCCGTTACGGACGTCATCGCTAAGAATCAGGTGAGCCATCAATTCCTCTTGCGATCCCATAGCGGAACTCTCAATGAAAGCACCAATGTTGGTGTCAAAACCGGCGGATCTCGGGTAGGGGGTCCCGAGCTGTGAGATTAGGATCGATGGATAACAGGAGACGAAGGAGATGATGTTTACCCAGGTTCGGGCCCTCCTATGGAGGTAAAACCCTACGTCCTGCTTGGTTGTATTGATGTGTATGAATATTACAGAGTCGATCTACCTCGAGATCAAGTATCCAAAACCCTAGATGAGCTTGTCTGCCCTCTACAATCTAAACCCTCCGGCTTATATAGACACCGGGGGTACCTAGGGTTTACACATGGTAAGTCTCCAACCGGAAATAAAGACGCCGATCCTCTTATCTTGACTTGGAGTGCATGCCCCGTCTTCGGAGGGTTTCTTCTAGAATATGGAGTCACCACATATCCGGCCATTCCTGTGACAATCAGAGAGTGGCCCACCAAGCCGGCCCATAAGAGATAGGCCGGCGGCCCGAGGACCCCTGAGTCTAGGACTCCCTCACTAAGGCACCGCCAAAAGTCGATGTACTTTACCGTGGTGACCAGGCCAAGGCCACTGCAAATGTCTTGGATCCACACCGTATGGTAGATGGTGTCACTAACCAGGCGCATGTTGTACCAACGGTTGGGCACGAGGGCAACAAGGCCACGATCTCTGACATGGAGGCTCCATTGAGTCAATGGTCTATCCAGAACCGCAAGTTCTTGCCGTCTCTCGGCGTCCAGGAAGTAGAGGCCTGAAATATTCGGCGCACCTCAGGCTCGCATGGTATGTAGAGGTGGTCCCATGGACGCAACGCGTCAGTGGCATGCAACCATAACCATCGAACTTGGAGTTCGATTCCAGTGCGATGGAGATCTGATGCCTAGCCCCCTGGCCATCTTAGGAATTGACGAATTGACCACCATGGCGAGCATGAGATGGACTGGCATCACGTTGAGGACTTGTTGGACGAGGTCTAGGCGCTCGCCTCACAAGATCAGGGCGGCATGCCATGTATATAGTTTCTTCGTTGGCTTCTGTATCAATGGCATGAGGGCACATGAGTGCACCTTCTGCACACAAAAATGTGGTAGGCCAAGGTAGTTGATGGGGAAGTTTGTCACAAGGCAAGAAAGCGGCATGCCCATGGAGCTCCCGACCTTGTCGGTGCACATGATTGAAGTGGTGGAGCACTTAGCGAAGTTTGTACACAATCCCAAGGCCGACCCAAAGGTATGAAGGATCCCTTGGATGGATGGAAGCTCGGTGGGGTCCGGGTGGCAGAAAATAGCTATGGTACCGGGGAAGAGAGAGATGCGTGAGGTGGCGGGGCGGGCGGTGACTAAGCGAAGGATCGTGTCATCGACCGCATGTTGGAGAAGGAAATTTTGCATGGGAAACAAATGGTCTCCCTCGCTGATACGTCCATTTTGCATCATGCTTTTATATTGATATTTATTGCATTATGGGTTGTTATTACACATTATGGTACAATACTTATGCCTTTTCTCTCTTATTTTACAAGGTTTACATGAAGAGGGAGAATGCCAACAGCTGGAATTCTGGACTGGAAAAGGAGCAAATATGAGAGACCTATTCTGCACAACTCCAAAAGTCCTGAAAAGTTACGGAGAATTATTTTGGAATATATAAAAAATATTGGGCGAAAGAAATACCAGAGGGGACCCACCAGGAGGTCACAAGCCTGGGGGGCGCGCCCTACCCCCCAGGGCACGCCCCTGTGGCTTGTGGCCCCCCTGGCAGGCCTCCGGTGCCCATCTTCTGCTATATGGAGGGTTTTGACCTGGAAAAAATCATAAGAGAGCTTTCGGGATGAAGCGCCGCCGTCTCAAGGCGGAACCTGGGCAGAAGCAATCTAGGGCTCCGGCGGAGCTGTTCTGCCGGGGAAACTTCCCTCCCGAAGGGGGAAATCGAAGCCATCGTCATCACCAACGATCCTCTCATCGAGAGGGGGTCAATCTCCATCAACATCTTCACCAGCACCATCTCCTCTCCAAACCCTAGTTCATCTCTTGTATCCGATCTTAGTCTCAAAACCTCAGATTGGTACCTATGGGTTGCTAGTAGTGTTGATTACTCCTTGTAGTTGATGCTAGTTGGTTTACTTGGTGGAAGATCATATGTTCAGATCCTTAATGATAATTAATACTCCTCTGATTGTGAACATGAATATGCTTTGTGAGTAATTACGTTTGTTCCTGAGGACATGGGATAAGTCTTGTTATAAGTAATCATGTGAATTTGGTATTCGTTCGATATTTTGATGAGATGTATGTTGTCTCTCCTCTAGTGGTGTTTTGTGAACGTCGACTACATGACACTTCACCATTATTTGGGCCTAGGGGAAGGCATTGGGAAGTAATAAGTAGATGATGGTTTGCTAGATTGACAGAAGCTTAAACCCTAGTTTATGCGTTGCTTCGTAAGGGGCTGATTTGGATCCATATGTTTCATGCTATGGTTAGATTTATCTTAATTCCTTTTTCATAGTTGCGGATGCTTGCGAGAGAGGTTAATCATACGTGGGAGGCTTGTCCAAGTAAGGGAAACACCCAAGCACCGGTCCACCCACATATCAAATTATCAAAGTAACGAGCGCGAATCATATGAGCATGATGAAAACTAGCTTGACAGAAATTCCCATGTGTCCTCGAGAGCGCTTTGCTTTATATAAGAGTTTGTCCAGGCTTGTCCTTTGCTACAAAAAGGATTGGGCCACCTTGCTGCACCTTTGCTACATTTGTTACTTGCTATCCATTACGAATTATCTTATCACAAAACTATCTCTTACCGATAATTTCAGTGCTTGCAGAGAATACCTTACTGAAAACTGCTTGTCATTTCCTTCTGCTCCTCGTTGGGTTCGACACTCTTACTTATCCAAAGGACTACGATATATCCCCTATACTTGTGGGTCATCAAGACTCTTTTCTGGCGCCGTTGCCGGGGAGTGATGCGCCTTTGGTGAGTGGAATTTGGTAAGGAAAATTTTACATAGTGTGCTGAAATTTACTGTCACTTGTTACTATGGAAAATAATCCTTTGAGGGGCTTGTTCGGGGTATCTTCACCTCGACCGGAAGCACAAAGAGTTGCTCCTCAACCTACTGAACCTACTGAAAATATTTATTATGAAATTCCTTCGGGTATGATAGAGAAACTGCTAGCTAATCCTTATGCAGGAGATGGAACACTACATCCTGATTTGCATCTGATCTATGTGGATGAAGTTTGTGGATTATTTAAGCTTGCAGGTTTGCCCGAGGATGATGTCAAGAAGAAGGTCTTTCTTTTATATTTGAAGGAGAAGGCATTGACATGGTATAGGCTATGTGATGATATTGGATCATGGAACTACAACCGATTGAAATTGGAATTTCATTAGAAGTTTTATCCAATGCATCTGGTTCATCGTGATCAGAATTATATTTATAATTTTTGGCCTCGTGAAGGAGAAAGTATCGCTCAAGCTTGGGGGAGGCTTAAGTCAATGTTATATTCATGCCCCAATCATGAGCTCTCAAGAGAAATTATTATTCAGAATTTTTATGCTCGCCTTTCTCGTAATGATCAATCCATGCTCGATACTTCTTGTACTGGTTCCTTTATGAAGAAAGATATTGAATTCAAATGGGACTTATTGGAAAGAATTAAATGCAACTCTGAAGATTGGGAACTCGACAAAGGTAAGGAGTCAGGTATAAACCTTAAGTTTGATTGTGTTAAATCCTTTATAGACACCGATGCTTTTTGTGAATTTAGCACTAAATATGGACTTGACTCTGAGATAGTAGCTTCTTTCTGTGAATCATTCGCTGCTCATGTTGATCTCCCTAAGGAGAAGTGGTTTAAATATCATCCTCCCATTGAAGTGAAAGTAGTTGAACCTATTAACGTTGAAGAAGAAACTATTATTTATAATGTTGATCCTGTTATTCCTGCTACTTATATTGAGAAACCACCTTTCCCTGTTAGAATAAAGGAACATGCTAAAGCTTCAACTGTGGTTCGTAAGAGTTATACTAGAACACCTACACCCCCTGAACAAATCAAAGTTGAACCTAGTATTGCTATGGTTAAAGATCTCTTGTTGATAATATTGATGGGCATGTTATTCATTTCTGTGATGAAGTTGCTAGAATTGCTAGACCTGATACTAAAGATAAACATAGACCTATTGTTGGCACGCCTGTTGTTTCTGTTAAAATAGGAGGTCATTGTTATCATGGCTTATGTGATGTGGGTGCTAGTGTGAGTGCAATTCCCTTTACCTTATATCAAGAAATTATGAATGATATTGCACCAGCTGAATTAGAAGAAATTGATGTTACCATTAAGCTTGCTAATAGAGATACTATAGCACCAGTTGGGATTGTTAGAGATGTTGAAGTCTTGTGTGGGAAAATAAAATATCCTACTGATTTTCTTGTTCTTGGTTCCCCACAAGATGATTTTTGTCCCATTATATTTGGTAGACCTTTCTTGAATACTGTTAATGCTAAGATAGATTGTGAGAAAGAAATTGTTACTGTAAGTTTTGGGGATGTGTCCCATGAGTTTAATTTCTCTAAATTTCGTAGACAACCCCATGATAAAGAATTGCCTAGTAAGGATGAAATTATTGGTCTTGCTTCTATTGCTGTGCCTCCTACTGATCCCTTAGATCAATATTTGCTAGACCATGAAAACGATATGCATATGAATGAAAGGAATGAAATAGATAAGATTTTCTTTGATCAGCATCCTATTTTGAAACACAACTTGCCTGTTGAAATACTTGGGGATCCTCCTCCACCCAAGGGTGATCCCGTGTTTGAGCTTAAACAATTACCGGATACTCTGAAATACGCTTATCTTGATGAAAAGAAGATATATCCTGTTATTATTAGTGCTAACCTTTCAGAGCATGAAGAAAAGAGATTATTGAAAACTGTAAGTGCATCTAGTGCCCCTTTGTGATTTTGGTGTATTGAAGACTTATAGGTTAAGAGACTGATGCGTTTGTAAGTGTACACAGGCTCTATAAGTCGCTGAGGAGTTTGATACATACGGAGATTATCGACCCCTAAAAATGTATGTCTTCAACTGAAGACTTTGGTGAAGACTTTGGTGAAGACTTTGCTAAAGACTTTGGTATTCCCTGAAGACTTTGAAAAAAGAAGAAGTTTGTGTGACCTTGAAGATATGAACGAGGACTATGAAGCGTGAAGACTTTTGTTTTCGTAGTTTCATTTCCTTTCTTTGAGTCATAGGAAACACCATACTGTTAAAGGGGGCCGAGGTAATACTAAGGAAAATTTCCAACTGATGCTCAACTCAAAAGCCTCAACCTATCCAATCCTTCGAGTGAAGCCTTTGGAAACCTCTTGCAGTTCAGTCAAGTTCTTCAGTGACAGAGACGATGATCTTCTGGTCTCTGAGGAAATTGGTCTGACTGAGGAGTTAGGATTTCACCAGTGCGAATTGCCTACAAGTGAGGAACATGATAAGTCTGAGGACTTTCATAGTTCGAAATTCCGACCGTTGCTGTGCTAAGTGCCAGCTGTCCCCAATCATCCTATCCACATAACGGTCATATCATTGGGGGCATTTATGTCTTATCATGTCGGGTTGCACCCTGGCTATAAATAGCCGCCCCCCACAACCACTAGTTGGTTGGCTGCTCTGAGAGAGAACTGACACTTGTCATTTGAGAGCATCCCATTCCTCGAGGACTTTGAGAGAAAATCATCAGTGAGGAAAAACCCAAAAACCAAACCACCAACCCAAAGTGATTGAGCATCACTGAAGAAATTGTTGCTGTGTGGAACCGACGCTTGTTATCTTTGAAGACTGTGTATCTTCCAGACGGTTAGGCGTCATGGTCTAGTGCATCCTGCAGTCAATTGGGGATCACGAAGTGACCTTGGTCTAGAGCATCTAGTAGTCAATTATGGATCGCCGGGTGACCAGTTTGTGAGGGTTTTGGAAGTCTACCCTGAAGACTTACCACGAGTGTTGGGCGAGGTCTGTGTGACCTTAGCTCAAGGAGAATACGGTAAGGACTGTGTGTCCTGGGACTGTGTGTTCTCTGGTTTAAATACCAGGCCGCTCCAAACCAGACGTACGACTGTCACAACAGTTGGAACTGGGTCATCAAACCATTGTCTTCATCGAGCTACCTGGTTCCATTTCCTCAACCCTTTCATTTCCTCGTGTACTTGTTGATGAAATTGATCGTTACTGTTTGAAGAATTTGACTGAAGAATTTCTCAATTTCCTCACCTCAAATTCTTCAAGTTACCTTGTTCCTCACCTGCTTATCCTGTATCACGCTACGTGTAATCTGTGCATGCTTTATTTCATCATGATGACTATGCTACTGTTATGTTTCTCATGCACTTGAGTATTTATTCCGCTGCTAGTTATTCATCACATTTCAAATTCCTCAAGTTGAAATTCCTCTGTGATGAATTTGTAAAAATCGCCTATTCACCCCCCCTCTAGTCGATATAACGCACTTTCAATTGGTATCAGAGCAAGGTACTCTCTTGTTCTGTGTGATTTTGGTTTAACCACCTGGAGTTCTAGTTATGTCGACTGCAGGTATGATCAAGGTTTCCGCAGGATGTCCTACCTTCGATTAGTCGGACTATCCCTACTAGAAGAACAAGATGCGCATGCATCTTGAGGCTATTGACAACGATCTCTGGTACGTTGTGGAAAATGGTGTTCCCTCAGTCACTCCCACGATCAACGCTGCTGATGTGAAGAGATTCAAGCAACTTGATTCACAAGCGAAAAATATCATCTGTGGCCATCTGAGCAAAGGTCAGTATGGCAGAGTGAGTGCTTTGGAGTCTGCTAAGCTTATCTGGGATAGGCTGTCCAAAGTCAACGAAGGTGTTTCCACTCAAGGTGACTCCCGTGTTGATGTCCTTCGCAATCTCTTCAACCACTTCAAAAGGCTCGACAATGAAAATGTTCAGCAAACTTTTGATCGCCTCACTGATATCTCCAACGAGCTTCAAGCACTGGGTGCCACGGATATCACTGACCACGAGGTGGTGAAGAAACTGCTAAGATCTCTTGATTCCTCATTCGATACTCTGGCTTTGATGATTCAAGAACGTGGAGACTACAAGTCACTTGATCCTGCTGATATACTTGAGAGACTCAATACTCATGAATTCCAACAAGCTGAGAAGAGAGACCTCTACGGACCAAGCTATGGAAGATCTCGTGCTCTGAAGGCAAAAGCAATTTCCTCATCCGAAGACGAAGATTCTGATAGTAGCCTTGGTGATCCTGAAGAACTGAGTCAGGAGCTGGCAATGCTCGTGAGGAAATTCCAGAAGTTCTCAAGGAGAGACCGATTTGGAAAGTCATCAAAAAGTGGTTTGAGGAAATCAGATTCCTCAAGCGACTACAAGAAGAGAACTTGTCACAAATGCAAGAAATCTGGTCACTTTATCTCTGACTGTCCTCTCTGGGAAAAAGAATCAAAGAAGAAGAAATACAAGGACTACAGTTCTGATGACTCGAAGAAAAAGAAGAAATCTTCAAAGTCCTCAACTTCAAAGTCCTCATCTTCAAAGTCCTCATCGCACAAGAAGAATGGTTCCAGAAAGGCTCGGGCTTTCATTGGCAAGGAAATGGATTCTGAAGAAGAATCTGAAGAATATGAAGAAGAGGAAGAATCTGAGGTGGAGTCAGAATCAGGTGTTGCTAGCCTTGCTCTCGCTACTGCTTTCGTTAGCAAGTCCATCTTCAATGATGAAGAAAATGACTACTCCAATGACTCTGACGTCAGCAATGATGATTACGCTCCTACCTATTGCTTCATGGCAAAAAGTTCCAAGGTACACAAGCATCACTCTTCTTCTGAATCAAGTGAAGGTGAATCTGATGAATATGTGAAACCTAGCTATGCCAAACTTGCTAAGATTGCCACTAAGCAACAAAGTGCACTTGAAAAGCTTCAGAAATTGCTAGACAAAAGCGATGATCGGTTGAATGAGGAAGTGGATCGGACTCAAACTCTGTCTGATGATCTCAAAAGTCTTCAGACAAAGTATGATAACCTTCAGAGTCATCATAATGCTCTCTTAGTTGACCATGAGAAGCTTTCTTATGAATTTCTTCAAAGAAAGCAAGATCTTGAGAAACTAAGAGTGTCTCATGAGGATCTCCAAAGGGAAAACGATTCCTTACTGGCTCAACAGATCAGTACCGCCCAGGAAGAATTTGTTCCACCATGTATGAAATGCATCGAACGTGAAACTACCAATTCTTCACCTGAATGTTCACATGCTTCTATTGCTGCAAATTCTTCAACTATTTCCGTGGTCACAAATTCCTCATCTGAGGATACCACAAGTATCACTGACGAAAATGCAGGGTTGAAGGAATTGTATGTGACACGCATGTACAAAAGTCTCAAAGGGCATCAAACCCTTTGCGATGTGCTCAAAAAGCAGATTCTGAACAGGAACCCTAGGAAAGAGGGTATTGCATTTGAGAGGAAACTCAATGCTGATGGATCCTACTGGACACCTGAGCAGTACCTCAAAACCTCATGGGTTGCTGCAAAAGGACCTCCTGTGGATCCATCCACTTTATCTGGCTTTACTTGTGAAACTTCATATTCCTCTGATGAGTCACTTGACTCCAACTACAAATTCTTCAAAAATCAGAAAGGTGAAGTATTTGCCAGATTTGTTGGAACTAACTGCAGGAACGGTTCACCTATGAGGAAAATCTGGGTTCCTAAGAGCTGCTTGGAAAATCTTCAAGTGAATGTCCTCACGACACCACCCATGAAGAAAAGGAACCCCAGATCAAATTCCTCATATGGACCAAATTCCTCAAATGGTCAAAAGTATCATTCTCGTGCTAATGCATCTGTTTCGCAGGGAAAATCTAAGAGTTCTGAATATGTGCATTATTCTTCAAATCATTATGTTCATAAGTCCTCGAAGAATTTCTCTGCTTATTCAGATGAGTACTCTAACCCTAGTCCTGTGAAACGAAGTGCACTAGCTTCAATGCCTCCCTTCTCATATGGAGCTCGCTGAATGATGAACTCTTTGCCACCCCTCCAGATGTGGGTGGTGAAGAAATTGAACTAACTTCTTATGCAGGGTCAGGTCTCCAGACGAACTTGAACGTCTGATGAATTTGCTGGAGACCTGAGGAAATGCTTGAAAGGACGCAAGCTAATCATGCAAAAATGAATTCCTCATTTCTCACGTCCTCAAACTGCTTTACTTACTATGTTGTGTGATGAAATTCTGCCTGATGAATTTGATGTCATATTCTTCACTCTGAAGCATATGAGTTCGTAAGTTGTACTAATTCATCTGCAGGATGAAACTCCAAAAGCTACTGAGTGGGTCCTCGACAGTGGATGCACCAACCACATGACTGGTGACAAGAGTCTACTGATGAATATGCCACTTGCCCCATCTCATCTGAAGCACATCACCTACGCTGACAAAGGAAAAAGCAAGGTATTGGGTCTAGGTAAGGTTGCAATCTCCAAGGACCGACACATGGACAAGGTGATGCTTGTCGAATCCCTCGGGTTCAACCTTATGTCTGTCTCAATGCTTTGTGATCTTGATATGGTTGTCATCTTTGGAAAATATCGTTGTGTTGTCATCATGGAATCTGACCATTCCAAAGTCTTCGAAGGCTTTAGGAGAGGAGACTTGTATATTGTTGATTGCTCTACAGGTCCTCAGCCTGCCACGTGCTTACTTGCAAAGTCCTTAGAAGGCTGGCTGTGGCATCGACGACTTGGACATGCTGGTATGAGGAACTTGCACACGCTCGTGAAGAAAAAGCACGTCATTGGCATTGAAGGTGTCAAATTCCTCAAGGATCACCTCTGTGGTGCCTGTGAGTCTGGAAAGATGACAAGATCCAAGCATCCCTCGAAGACAATCATGACCACGACTCGACCTTTTGAATTGCTTCACATGGACCTCTTTGGCCCCACTCATTATTCCACACTAACAAATTCTTCATGTTTGTATGGCTTAGTCATTGTTGATGATTACTCTCGTTAAACTTGGGTGCATATTATTCCGTATAAGTCTAAAGTGCAGGATGTCTTCAGACGATTTGCTTCAAGGGCCTCAACAAACTTCGGCGTCAAGATCAAGCATATCAGGAGTGATAATGGGACTGAGTTCAAGAACACCAATCTTGATGAATATCTTGATGAACTTGGTATTACTCATGAGCTATCTGCCCCATATACTCCTCAGCAGAACGATGTCGTGGAGCGCAAGAACAGGACTCTTGTTGAGATGGCTCGCACCATGCTTGATGAATACAAGACTCCTCGTCGCTTCTGGCCTGAGGCAATTGATACAGCATGCCACATCATCAACCGGGTATATCTTCACAAATTCTTCAAGAAGACATCATATGAACTCATGACTGGCAAGAAACCCAATGTAAGTTATCTCAAAGTCTTTGGTGCAAATTCCTGGATAAGAGATCCTCACCACAGTTCTAAATTTGCACCGAAAGCACATGAAGGTTTTATGCTTGGTTATGGAAAGGACTCGCACACCTACAGAGTCTTCAACACCTACCATCAAAAGGTTGTTGAAACTGTAGATGTGCGGTTCGATGAAACTAACGGCTCGCAAAGAGAGCACCTGCCTTCTGTGCTAGATGAAAAGTCTCCTGAGGAATCCATTAAGTTGAAAGCTACTGAGGATGTCGTACCCACTGAAGAAAATCCTCAACCTACTGAAGAAGTCATTCCAACAACTGAAGACATTCATGCTGATACGCCTGAAGAAAATGGTGCTGAAGAAAATCCTCAGCCACGTCAACCTGCTCATCCGAGAGTTGCAAATGAAGTGCAGATTGACAAAATCATCGACAACATCAATGCACCAGGTCCTCTCACTCGCTCAAGAGCTTCACATTTGACTAACTTTTGTGGGCATTTTGCCTTTGTCTCTATCATAGAGCCCACCAAAGTTGATGAAGCTTTCCAAGAGCCTGAGTGGATTCAAGCTATGCAAGAGGAATTGCATCAATTCAAGCTCAACAACGTGTGGGAACTTGTCAAGCGGCCAGATCCTTGCAATCATAACATCATAGGTACCAAGTGGATCTACCGCAACAAGCAAGATGAAAATGGCCTTGTGGTAAGGAATAAGGCTCGTCTTGTGGCTCAAGGCTACACACAGGTTGAAGGAATTGACTTTGATGAAACTTTTGCACCTGTTGCTAGACTTGAAGCTATTCACATATTGCTTGCTTATGCTAACCATCATGATATCATCTTATATCAAATGGATGTGAAAAGTGCATTCCTCAATGGTAAGCTTGAGGAAGAAGTATATGTTGCTCAACCCCCAGGTTTTGAAGACCCTAAGCATCCTGACAAAGTCTTCAGACTCAACAAGGCCCTCTATGGCCTCAAGCAGGCCACTCGGGCGTGGTATGACACTCTGAAGGAATTCCTCATGAAGAAAGGCTTCAAACCCGGTTCACTCGACCCAACTCTTTTCACTAAATCCTATGACAATGAACTGTTCATATGCCAAATATATGTCAACGATATTATCTTTGGCTGTACTGACAAACATTACAGTGATGAATTTGCCTATATGACGAGTGAAGAATATCAAATGTCTATGATGGGAGAGTTGAAATTCTTCTTAGGTCTTCAAATTCGTCAGCAAGACAATGGCATCTTCATCTCACAAGAGAAATACCTCAAGGATGTTCTGAGGAAATTCAACATGCACGAATGCAAAGGCGTCAAAACTCCAATGCCTTCAAAAGGCCACCTCTGCACTGACGAAAATGGTAAAGATTTCGATCAGAAGGTATACCGCTCCATGATTGGCTCTTTATTGTATCTATGTGCATCTAGGCCTGATATTATGCTGAGTGTTTGCATGTGTGCCCGATTCCAAGCAACACCGAAGGAATCACACCATAAGGCTGTGAAACATATTCTTCGATACTTAGCTCACACACCAACGCTTGGATTATGCTATCCCAAGAGCTCAAATCTTCACCTCGTCGGATACTCAGATGCTGACTATGCTGGAGATCGTGTGGATCGCAAGTCAACCTCAGGCACATGTCATTTCCTCGGACGATCCTTAGTCTGTTGGTCCTCAAAGAAGCAGAACTGCGTGTCACTTTCTACTGCTGAAGCTGAGTACATTGCTACTGGTTCATGCTGCGCTTAGTTGCTGTGGATGAAGCAAACCCTCAAGGACTATGGCATCAAGGTGAAGAATGTGCCTCTCTACTGCAACAATGAGAGCGCTATCAAGATTGCTTACAACCCAGTTCAGCACTCCAAGACCAAGCACATCCAGATTCGTCATCATTTTCTTCAACATCATGTACTCAAGGGCGACATCTCCATCGACCACATCCCCACTGAAGAACAACTGGCCGATATCTTCACTAAGCCCTTGGATGAAAAGAGATTTTGCAAGTTGCGGTGTGAGCTAAATATCTTAGAATCTTCGAATGTTCTTTGAAAGGACACACATCCTAACACTTATGCAAAATTGATGACTTTGATGTGCAACACACGAAGTAACGTTTTTCTTCAATCAATGAAGAATAACTCTCTAAGTGTGAAGAAATTAACGAAGAATTTGATTCTCAGAACCCTACGACAATTGTACGCGGTGTCTGAAATCATCATTCTTATACGGTGGGTCACGCCACCAACAATAGTTGAAATTCTTCAGAGTTGAGTTTTTCATCATTTTGCAAAGTCTTCAAATTTTCAAATTCCTCAAGTTTGCAAATTCCTCAACTTTTCAAATTCTTCAAACTATGAAACTGATGTTCTTCATTGACTTTATATATATATATATATAGGACTACTTTTCTGTACTCCTGGGTGTATGTACTCCCATATTCAATATACCTCATATACACATTGATTATACCTCTTTACCATTTTCAATATACTTCATTAAATATTCAAAGATACCCCAATACGAGTTTTGTGGAAAAAATATCATTTGCGACGTAATTTTTGTAATATACCTTTTTCATGTACGAACAAATCAGTATATACGTAAACCTTTAAAAATATGTAGACTCACATGATTTTTTTCGTGAAACTCATTTTGGGGTATCTACTAATTATTAATGAAGTATATTAAAAATAATAAAGATGTATAAAATATTCATCTATGTGGTATATGAGCGATGAGAGTATGTACTCCCAGGAGTACATAGCCATTTTCCTATATATATATATATATATATATATATATATATATATATATATATATATATATATTTGAGTTTTCAATGTCCTCAACAGCATTCACTTATTGCTAATTCTTCAAGTTGATATTTATCTAAGTGAATGTGATCGGACCCGTTCCCCCTCTATGCTAAACTCAACCCAGACTGTTCACAAATTCTTCATATGTGTTCTACTTTGAAACTCGTTCAAAGTCTTCACTGTATCCTTGACAGCTGAAGAATTTGCGAACGGAAACTTTAAAATTTTCACTGTCAAATTTTTTCGGCGCTTCCCGCTCAAACCGTTCCGATTCCCACGACTGGATAAGCCACGATCCCCCACTATCTGCACTTCTCAGAACGTGGGTAACACATGTCGCATGGAGAGCAAGGGTCAGGGGCAATCTGGTCCAAAATCTTCGGGCCGATTCGTTTTTACTGCCACTATATATACCCCCTTCCCTTCACTGTGCTCGAGTTACTCCTCACTCCCATCTCTCCCGCGCTCAAACCTAGCGCCGCCGCTAAAATCATCGCCGCTGGAGAGGAAGAGCTTCACTGCCTCGACCTCGCCATCGCCGTACTCGCATCGGCCGCGGAAGTCTTCACCCCGCCGCCACTGTAGCTGTCTCCCTCTGCCAAGCTAGGGCGTGGGAGATCTGGACAGACGAACTTCCCCGATTCCATCTCTCTGTTCGTCGTGTTCTTCGTCAGTGTAAATAAAATCTAATTTTACTGCCCTTGTTTGATCTTCATGTCTTCCACAAAATCCTCAAAAGTGTTTATTCTTCAAGAATCATCTTCTTAAGCACCTTATATGTTTCAATCCCTTGATGTTTTTCCTAAGTTATGATTTTCTTCAAGATTCCTCAATTGTGTGGATCAACATATTCGCACAACTCTGGAACCTAAGACAAATAACACTTAGTGAAATTCCTCAAGACATATATGGTCAAAATCCTCAACTTGATGTATTTTGAAAAATTTCTGAGAACGCATATGACCTCTTCAAATTCCTCGCACCTATACTCTGTTCACAGGTACACAATGTCTGCTGATGAATCACTAGGTTCTCATCAACTTAACTCATTTGCAGCGTTTCTTGAGGAAAAACTATGTACATCTTCAGAATCATCAAGAGTTCAAAGTCATCAAGTGAAGAAAATGGCAGATGGTAAAAGACCTCAGAAGGGTGGAAAGAAGGCTGAACAGAACACTGCTTTTGAGATACCTGAGGATCTGTATGCCGGTTACTGTACTCCAGATGAGGCCATTCATGGCAAAGAGACGAAAGAGCAGAGGAAAATCAGAATTCAGAGGATTGAACGGAGGTGGGCAAAGGAATGGAGAGACTATCGCTATGTCACTCCCAAGTACATGAAGAAATTCGCCCTCAAACCTCCTTGCAAAAGGGCTCCTCCTGCTGATGATCAAGTAGTCGATCCCACTAGCGTTGCTCGTGCTGAAGACTTTCCTGATGAATGGGCAAAGCATCAACTAAAACTTCAGAGAACTGCCAAAGCTGTTGTGAAGAAATTCAATGAAGATTCTGTTGCTGCTGCTGCCTCTGCTGGAGCCTCTGCTAGTGCTCCGAAGAAATCAATGGTGAAGAAGTCTGCAGTGAAGCCAAAAACCTCAACTTCAAAGTCCTCACTACAAAATCCTCATGCAAATTCTTCAAAGGCCACTGAAAAGCCTTCAGTAGCTGCACAATCATCAGTTGCTGCCGCAAAGTCCTCAACACCTGTAAATCTTGCAACATGTCAGAGGACTACTGGCTTCTCAATTGCTTCAGGGGTCTCTGCAAGTTCCTCTGCCCAAGCACAGTCATCAACAAGCCCTACTTTGATGAAGTTGAAAAGAACTGCTGGACGAGGTCAGCGACCAAGTCCTCACAATAGCAAAGCTACTGTGAATGTACCCTCAGGATCTGAGGATGATGATGATGCTGATGATGAAGAATTGGAAGAAATCATCAGAAACAGTCAGCGTAAAGCTGCAATAGCCAAGGGCAGCTCTGTTCCTCTCATGCTGGATCCTAAGATGATCCTCAACTTCATCGACATATGGCATGAGGATCCCAGCACTCCACTTTCCTCACTGAACCTACCTCTTGGTGTGGACCATGTCCTCACACACTTCATTGCTGAGGAAAAATGGAAGCGAGATCAAGCTCAGAGAGCTAAGAGAAGCAGAGCTAGAAAACAAAAGTTTCTGAGGAACAATGTGATGAATTTGACTCCCAATCAACTCACCACTGTTTAGTCTGAGATTCGGTGCCTTCCAGAAGAACAAGCAAAGTATGATGCTGAATGGAAGGGCACCAAAGTGAGATTTCTCAGGGCAGCCCAAGCTGCAGTAAAGGATCACAACTCAAGGGTTGCAGCTCAATTGCAACCGCAAATTCCTCAGGCTAAAGAATCTGCTCAGCCTGCTGAAGAAACTGCACGCGCAGCTGAAGAAATTCAGACTGCTGAAGAACCTGTCAGGGCAACCTCCACTGCTGCGCCTGAAGAAACTGCCAGGTCAGCTGAAACTTTTGCTGCGCCTGATGAAATTGAGACCACTAGGACGACTGCATCAGTCGTGCCTGAAGAAACTGCTCCCCCTTCACCCTTTGCTGAAACTACAAAGTCCTCAAGGGTGAAGAACATCAACCTTCCGTCTGCATCAGAAGCGAAGAAAACAAAGGCTGCGGAGAAGAGAGCTGCCAAGAAAAGAAAAGCATCAACTTCAGATACCTCAGCTGTGAAGAAGTTGAAGACTATGCAAAGTTCTTCAACCGAGCCCATTGATGCAACCCCAATCTCCTCTGTACCTGCCTATGAGATAATTCCATTTGGTGCTGACTATGTCATTCCAAATGATGAAGATGAAGAAGATCATTCTGCTGCTTCCTCAGAGCAGATTGATAAAGAAATTGAGGTGGAAGCAAATGCTTCAACCCCTCTGGTATCATCGCCCCTGCCTCAGTTGACTGCTGAAGAGGCCGGCGTTGAAGAAATGGAAGAGGATGTGGGCATTGGAAACACAACTCCTCTTATCAATGATGAATATTGGGAAGCTGCTCACCCAAATTCACCAATGACCACTCCCCTCGCTCAAATTCCTCAGTCTCCAGCCCAGACTGTAGAAATTCATACAGGATCTGATGACTTGGCTACACCTGTCCCTGAAGATATTCCAGCGGCAACAGCTGAAGAAATTGCTACTCCAACTGCAACTGAGGAAACTGTTGTTCAAATTCCTCAGTCTGAAGAAGTTCCTCCTATGCCGAAGGAAATTGTGGGCCGCTTCAAGCCAAACCTTTAGCCGAAGCCCAAGATGCCCTTCAAAAGCTCAAAGCGCCCCAAATTCATCAAGACCAATTTCTTCAACGAGCACATCTTCTTCAATGGGCCAAATCCTTATGACTCTGCAAGGGTCGGCCGCACCAGATTCTGGACACCCACACAAATGAACTATTATGCATCAGTGCTATTTGACAAGGAGAAAGTCTTCGAGCATCAGCATATTCCTCATGCGGACATGGAAACTATCCCATGCTTCACACCGGTGCTCGCGGTCCTTCATGATGCCGAAATTCTTCCATTCTGTGTGGACATATGTGATTGGAATGAAGAGCTAATTCTTCAATTCTATGCCACCTTGCACATCACAGGTGATGCCTCTGACATCAATTCTTGGGTCTTGGACTGGATGACTGGATCCACTCACTACACCGCTCCAGCCTCGGAACTACTTCGGTCAGTCCCAATACCAATTCCCTCAGAAGGAGCAAGATACCTGTTTGATGAACCTGCTCTGCCCAATCACATGATGCAAGTGGTGATGAAGCCATTGGCTCCTGGACAACCTCAAAGGACTTCCTTCCTTGTGAAGGATTTGCTCTATGTGCCCAGGACAGTCTATCGCATTCTTACCAAAACCCTCAGTCCTCAGAAGGGCCACAACTCTGAAGAAGAAGAAGTGGAGGGAATCATGAAGAACATGCTATTCAACATCATTCATGGGATTCCCATCAATTACCATGATTTCTTCATGAGGACTTTGGCCAATACTGCTTCAGCTCCATTTGAATTGAAGCCTTACGCTCCCTGGATCATGAAATTCATCAGATCAAGGTCTTCACTTCCATTCAAGGCTGACTTTCAGAATCACTTTAGCTTTCTGCCTCCAGTCGAAGTCCTCAAGAGCTCATTTTCTTCAGTTGCGGGAAAAGGTAAAGCTGTCATTGATGAAGGTACTCGTCCATTGGATGGTCAGTTTCGCAAAGCTGCATCTTATTCCACCAATGATGACACTGCTACCCAAGATTCTGCTGCAAAAGCCTCTGCGCAAAATCCTCAAGATACTGCCCCTCGTTTGATGACTGATCGAGAGCTTCTTCTAAGTCTTCATCAGAAGATTGATCGCAATCACAAGTGGGTAAAGCGTCAGTTTGGTTCACTTCTTCGAGACATGACTGTCACGCACAACTCCGTGAGGAAGAACCACTATTATCTTCATGAAGTCTTCGACTGCACATGGGCCATCCTGTCTCACCTCAAGACTCCTGAAGAACTCAAGGAGATGGAATTTCAGCAGGACTTTGATTGGTCCATCCCTCCAAGGAAGAAATGGAAGAAAGTTCAAGTTCCTCAGCTGGTTACAAGCTCATTTTCTTCATCACGCCAGGCAGATGAAGCTGAGGATATTGACGACACTGCTGCAGGCCCTGCTCCACCAACCGACCCCGACAACGCTGGCGCTCCTCCACCACCTTCAAGATGAAATTCTTCAGGGGCGTTAGTCCTCATTTTTCGTCCCTTTTGGTCTTCGATAACAAAGGGGAAGAAAATTTGAGTTAGTCTTCAAGCGGGTCTCTAGATATGGGTTGTTTTGTTTAAGTTACAACTCTCGCTCTTCTGAAGCTTTTGTTGGTTGAGTTGTAAACTTAAGTCCGATGGTGGTCTGACATTTTTGAACTGCTTTTCGCATGCCAATTCCCTCAAGTACCTCAATGCATACATGCTGAATTTCGTCAGACACCATTTTCATCATGCATTTCAAATTCCTCATATCATATGTTAAATGCGTGTATGGATTACAAGATATAGGGGGAGTTCTCCATGTTTTTAACCTACTATGTGCATTTGCAGTCCAAAGCAAATTCCTCAAATATGCACATCTTCAGGGGGGGTTCTTCTATATCTTGCAATCAAATTCCTCAAACTCAGTACTTACACTTCATATTATTATCCCCGTTGAAAACTTAACCTATTTGTCATCAATCACCAAAAAGGGGGAGATTGTAAGTGCATCTAGTGCCCCTTAGTGATTTTGGTGTATTGAAGACTTATAGGTTAAGAGACTGATGCGTTTGTAAGTGTACACAGGCTCTATAATGTTGGAAATATGCCCTAGAGGCAATAATAAATTGGTTATTATTATATTTCCTTGTTCATGATAATCGTTTATTATCCATGCTATAATTGTATTGATTGGAAACTCAAATACATGTGTGGGTACATAGACAACACTGTGTCCCTAGTAAGCCTCTAGTTGACTAGCTCGTTGATCAAAGATGGTTAAGGTTTCCTAGCCATTGACATGAGATGTCATTTGATAACGGGATCACATCATTAGGAGAATGATGTGATGGACAAGACCCAAACTGTAAACGTAGCATTTGATCGTGTCAGTTTATTGCTATTGTTTTCTGCATGTCAAGTATCTGTTCCTTTGACCATGAGATCATGCAACTCACTAACACCGGAGGAATACCTTGTGTGTATCAAACGTCGCAACGTAACTGGGTGACTATAAAGGTGCTCTACAGGTATCTCCGAGGGTGTCTGTTGGGTTGGCATGGATCAAGACTGGGATTTGTTACTCCGTATGACGGAGAGGTATCTCAGGGCCCACTCGGTAATACAACATCACAATGAGCCTTGCAAGCAATGTGACTAAAAGTGTTAGCCACGAGATCTTGTATTACGGAACGAGTAAAGAGACTTGCCGGTAACGAGATTGAACTAGGTATAGAGATACCGACGATCGAATCTCGGGCAAGTAACATACCGAAGAACAAAGGGAATAGCATACGGGATTAACTGAATCCTTGACATAGAGGTTCGACCGATAAAAGATCTTCGTAGAATATGTAGGAGCCAATATGGGCATCCAGGTCCCGCTATTGGTTATTGGCCGTAGAGGTGTCTCGGTCATGTCTACATAGTTCTCGAACCCGCAGGGTCTACACACTTAACGTTTGGTGACGATTAGTATAGTTGAGTTATTATGTTGGTGACCGAAAGTTGTTCGGAGTCCCGGATAAGATCCCGGACATGACGAGGATCTCCGGAATAGTCCGGAGGTAAAGATTGATATATGTGATAATAGTGTTTTGATCTCCGGAAGAGTTCCGAAGTTCACCGGAAGGGGTTCCGGATGTTTACCGAAGTGTTCGGGTGCAGCAACACTTTATATGAGCCAAAGGGATAAAGCCCACAAGGTATTGGAAAGTGCAAAAGTAGTTTTGCTGCCGCATAAGCGGTACTACCGCTTGGTGAAGCGGTACTACCGCCGGAGCGGTACTACCGCTTGTGTGAAGCGGTACTACCGCCCAAGCGGTACTACCGCTTGTGTGAAGCGGTACTACCGCTTGTGAGCGGCTGTGCACGGTTCGGCAGGGATCCGAGTTGGACTCTTTCCCTGCGGGCCAAACCGACCTTGTGCGGGCAAAACCGACCCGGAGGAGGCTTTTACTCCAAGTTTAGACCCCAAGGCTCAACATATAAATAGAGGGGCAGGGCTAGCACACGGGATACATCAGGATTTCCCAAGCCGTGTGCCGGCAACCCTAGCCCTCTAGTTCCTCCGTCATAATCTCCGTAGCGCTTGGCGAAGCCCTGCAGAGATTGTTCCTCACCACCATCACCACGCCGTCGTGCTGCTGGAACTCAACCACTACTTCACCATCGCTCGCTGGATCGAGGAGGTGAAGGCGTCATCAAGCCGTACGTGTGTTGAACGCGGAGGTGCCGTCCGTTCGGCGCTAGTTCATGATCGGATCGAGGGACGACTTGCGATTTGGATCGCGGAGACGTTCGACTACATCAACCGCGTTTCTTAAACGCTTCCGCTTAGCGATCTACAAGGGTATGTAGATTCACTCTCCCTCTCATAGATGCTCATCACCATGGATAGATCTTGCGTGTGCGTAGGAAAATTTTTGTTTCCCATGCAACGTTCCCCAACAGTGGTATCAGAGCTAGGTCTATGCGTAGATGAGATCTCGAGTAGAACACAAACGAGTTGTGGGCGTGGATGTATACATATTGCTTGCCGTTACTAGTTGATACTTGATTCCGCGGTATTGTGAGATGAAGCGGCCCGGACCGACATTACGCGTACGCTTACGCGAGACTGGTTTCACCGCTGCGTGCACTTGTTGCATAAAGGTGACTGGCGGGTGTCTGTCTCTCTCACTTTAGTTGAATCGGTTCAATGAAGAGGGTTCTTTTAGAAGATCAAAAAGCAATCACTACACTACGTTGTGGTTTTGCGTAGGTAAGAACGGTTCTTGCAAACCCGTAGCAGCCACGTAAAATTTGCAACAACAATTAGAGGACGTCTAACTTGTTTTTGCAGGGTATGATGTGATATGATATGGCCAATTACATGATGAGATATATGTGATGTATGAGATGATCATGTTTTGTATAGAATATCACGACTTGCATGTCGATGAGTACGGCAACTGGCAGGAGCCATAGAGTTGTCTTTAATTATTGTATGACCTGCGTGTCAATCATTAAGCGCTATGTAATGCTTTACTTTATCGCTAAACGTTAGCTATAGTCGTGGAAGCAACAGTCGGCGCGACAACCTTATGGCGACACGTTGATGGAGATCAAGATGATGGAGATCATGGTGTCATGCCGGTGACGATGGAGATCATGCCGGTGCTTTGGAGATGGAGATCAAAAGCACAAGTTCATGGCCATATCATGTCACTTATGATTTGCATGTGATGTTAATCCTTTTATGCATCTTATTTTGCTTAGGACGACGGTAGCATTATAAGGTGATCCCTCACTTAAATTTCAAGATAAATTGTGTTCTCCCCAAGTGTGCACCGTTGCGAAAGTTCGTCGTTTCGAGACACGCCGTGATGATCGGGTGTGATAGACTCTACGTTCGCATACAACGGGTGTAAGCCATGTTACACGTGCGGAACACTCGGGTTAAACTTGACGAGCCTAGCATGTACAGACATGGCCTCGGAACACAAGAGACCGAAAGGTCGAACATGAGTCATATAGTAGATATGATCAACATGAAGATGTTCACCATTGAAACCACCTCAACTCACGTGATGATCGGACTTGAGTTGGTGGATTTGGATCATGTTACACTCGAATGATCGGAGGGATGTCAATTTGAGTGGGAGTTTTTTAAAATATGATTAACTAAACTCATTATCTAAGAACAATAGTCTAAGTTGTCTTTGCTATATTTATGTTGTAGATCATGGCTCGCGCAGTAGCACCCCTGAATTTTAATGCGTTCCTAGAGAAAGCTAAATTGAAAGATGATGGAAGTAACTTTGTGGACTGGGCCCGTAATCTAAGGATTATCCTTACGGCTTCCCAGAAGGCTTATGTCCTTGATGCACCGCTTGGTGATCCACCCACTCCAGTTGAGTCTCTAGACGTTGTGAACGCCTGGCAGGCTCGTTCTGATGATTACTCAATAGTTCAATGTGCAATGTTGTATGGCTTAGAACCGGGACTTCAAAGACGTTTTGAACGTCATGGAGCATATGAGATGTTCCAGGAGTTGAAGTTTATCTTTCAGAAGAATGCCCGGATCGAGAGATATGAGATCTCCGATAAGTTCTATGCTTGCAAGATGGAGGAGAACGGGTCTATCAGTGATCACGTGCTCAGAATGTCTGGGTACTCCACCCGTCTGGCTGAGTTAGGGATGCCCCTTCCGCCAGAGGCTATCACTGACAGAGTTCTTCAATCATTGCCACCTAGCTACAAGAGCTTCGTGTTGAACTATAACATGCACGGGATGAACAAGTCAGTCGCCGAGCTGTTTGCGATGCTGAAAGCCGCTGAGTCTGAAATTCAGAAGGAGCATCAAGTGTTGATGGTCAATAAAACCACTAGTTTCAAGAAAAATGGCAAGGGTAAGAAGGGTAACTCCAAGCAGAGTGGCAAAGCAGTTGCTCCTCTCGTGAAGAAACCCAAGGCTGGACCCAAACCAGAAACTGTGTGTTTTCATTGCAAGGGAACTGGACACTGGAAGCGGAATTGCCCCAAGTATTTGGCTGACAAGAAGGCGGCCAACAACAAACAAGGTATATATGATATACATGTTATTGATGTGTACCTTACCAACTCTCGTTGTAGTGCCTGGGTATTTGATACCGGTGCGGTTGCTCATATTTGCAACTCAAAACAGGAACTGCGGAATAGACGGAGGCTGGCAAAGGACGAAGTGACGATGCGCGTGGGAAATGGTTCCAAGGTTGATGTGATCGCCGTCGGCACGCTCGCTCTTCAATTACCGTCGGGATTAGTGATGAACCTAAATAAGTGTTATTTGGTGCCTGCGTTAAGCATGAACATTATATCTGGATCTTGTTTATTGCGAGACGGTTACTCATTTAAATCAGAGAATAATGGTTGTTCTATTTATATGAGTAATATCTTTTATGGTCATGCACCCGATGTGAGGGGTTTATTCTTATTGAATCTCGATAGTAATGATACACATGTTCATAACATTGATGCCAAAAGATGTAGAATTGATAATGATAATACCACTTTCTTGTGGCACTGCCGTTTAGGTCATATTGGCGTAAAACGCATGAGGAAGCTCCATGCTGATGAACTTTTGGAGTCACTTGATTTTGAATCACTTGACACATGTGAGCCATGCCTCATGGGCAAGATGACTAAAACGCCGTTCTCTGGAACAATGGAACGGGCAAGTGACTTATTGGAAATCATACATACTGATGTGTGCGGTCCAATGAGTATTGAGGCGCGCGGTGGTTATCGTTACTTTCTCACCTTCACTGATGACTTAAGTAGATATGGGTATATTTACTTAATGAAACACAAGTCTGAAACATTTGAAAAGTTCAAACAATTTCAGAGTGAAGTTGAGAATCATCGTAACAAGAAGATTAAATTCCTACGATCTGATCGAGGAGGAGAATATCTGAGTTATGAGTTTGGCAGTCACTTAAAACAGTGTGGAATTGTTTCACAATTGACACCGCCTGGAACACCACAGCGTAATGGTGTGTCCGAACGTCGTAATCGAACCTTATTGGATATGGTGCGATCTATGATGTCTCTTGCCGATTTGCCACTATCATTTTGGGGTTATGCATTAGAGACAGCTGCATTCACTTTAAATAGGGCACCATCGAAATCCGTTGAGACGACGCCATATGAACTTTGGTTTGGCAAGAAGCCAAAACTGTCGTTTCTTAAAGTTTGGGGATGTGATGCTTATGTCAAAAAGCTTCAGCCTGAAAAGCTGGAACCCAAAGCGGAGAAATGCGTCTTCATAGGATACCCAAAAGAGACAATTGGGTATACCTTCTACCTCAGATCCGAGGGCAAAGTGTTTGTCGCTAAAAACGGAACATTTCTTGAGAAAGAGTTTCTCTCGAAAGAATTGAGTGGGAGGAAGATAGAACTTGATGAGGTTGTTGAACCTTTACTTCAACCTGAGAGTAGCGCAGCGCAGAAAGTTGTTTCTGTGGAGCCTACATTAGCTGAAGAGGAAGTTAATGATGATGATCATGAAGCTTTGGATCAAGTTGCTATCGAACCTCGTAGGTCGACAAGGACGCGTACTACTCCTGAGTGGTACGGCAACCCTGTCTTAAAAATCGTGTTGTTAGACAACGATGAACCTACGAGCTATGGAGAAGCGATGATGGGCCCGGATTCCGAGAAGTGGTTAGAGGCCATGAAATCCGAGATGGGATCCATGTATGAAAACAAAGTATGGACTTTGGAAGTATTACCTGAAGGGCGTAAGGCCATTCAGAACAAATGGATCTTTAAGAGGAAGACGGACGCGGACGGTAATGTCACCGTCTATAAAGCTCGACTTGTGGCAAAGGGTTTTTCACAAGTTCAAGGAGTTGACTACGATGAGACCTTCTCACCCGTAGCGATGCTTAAGTCCGTCAGAATCATGTTAGCAATAGCTGCCTTTTTCGATTATGAAATTTGGCAGATGGATGTCAAAACAGCGTTCCTTAACGGTTACCTTAAGGAAGAGTTGTATATGATGCAACCAGAAGGTTTTGTCGATCCAGAGAATGCTGACAAAGTTTGCAAACTCCAGCGATCCATTTATGGACTGGTGCAAGCATCTCGGAGTTGGAATCTTCGTTTTGATGAGGTGATCAAAGCGTTCGAGTTTATACAAGTTTACGGAGAAGCTTGTATTTACAAGAAAGTGAGTGGGAGCTCTATAGCGTTTCTAATATTATATGTGGATGACATATTGCTGATTGGAAACAATATAGAAATGCTGGAAAGCGTAAAGGAATATTTGAACAAGAGTTTTTCAATGAAGGACCTAGGAGAAGCTGCTTTCATATTAGGCATCAAGATCTATAGAGATAGATCGAGACGCTTAATAGGACTTTCACAAAGCACATACCTTGATAAGATTTTGAAGAAGTTCAAAATGGATCAGTCCAAGAAGGGGTTCTTGCCTGTTTTGCAAGGTGTGAAGTTGAGTAAGACTCAATGCCCAGTGACTGCAGAAGATAGAGAAAAGATGAGTGTCATCCCCTATGCTTCAGCCATAGGCTCTATCATGTATGCAATGCTGTGCACAAGACCCGATGTCAGCCTTGCCATAAGTATGGTCGGAAGGTTTCAAGGTGATCCAGGAATGGAACACTGGACGGCGGTCAAGAATATCCTGAAGTACCTGAAAAGGACTAAGGACATGTTTCTCGTTTATGGAGGTGATCAAGAGCTCGTCGTAAAGGGTTACGTCGATGCAAGCTTTGACACTGATCCGGATGACTCTAAGTCGCAAACCGGATACGTATTTATTCTTAATGGGGGTGCGGTTAGCTGGTGCAGTTCCAAGCAAGCGTGGTAGCTGATTCTACATGCGAAGCGGAGTACATCGCTGCCTCGGAGGCGGCGAAGGAAGGTGTCTGGATGAAGGAGTTCATGACAGATCTTGGAGTAGTGCCTAGTGCGCTTAACCCAATGACTCTGTTTCGTGATAATACTGGTGCCATTGCTCTAGCCAAGGAACCAAGATTTCACAAGAGGACCAGACACATAAAGCGACGTTTCAATTCCATCCGCGATTACATCAAGGAGGACGACATAAATATTTGCAAAGTACACACGGATCTAAATGTTGCAGATCCGTTGACTAAACCTCTTCCAAGGGCTAAACATGAACAACACCAGAACTGCATGGGTGTTCGATTCATTACAATGTAAATCACATAGTGATGTGAACTAGATTATTGACTCTAGTGCAAGTGGGAGACTGTTGGAAATATGCCCTAGAGGCAATAATAAATTGGTTATTATTATATTTCCTTGTTCATGATAATCGTTTATTATCCATGCTATAATTGTATTGATTGGAAACTCAAATACATGTGTGGGTACATAGACAACACTGTGTCCCTAGTAAGCCTCTAGTTGACTAGCTCGTTGATCAAAGATGGTTAAGGTTTCCTAGCCATTGACATGAGATGTCATTTGATAACGGGATCACATCATTAGGAGAATGATGTGATGGACAAGACCCAAACTGTAAACGTAGCATTTGATCGTGTCAGTTTATTGCTATTGTTTTCTGCATGTCAAGTATCTGTTCCTTTGACCATGAGATCATGCAACTCACTAACACCGGAGGAATACCTTGTGTGTATCAAACGTCGCAACGTAACTGGGTGACTATAAAGGTGCTCTACAGGTATCTCCGAGGGTGTCTGTTGGTTTGGCATGGATCAAGACTGGGATTTGTTACTCCGTATGACGGAGAGGTATCTCAGGGCCCACTCGGTAATACAACATCACAATGAGCCTTGCAAGCAATGTGACTAAAAGTGTTAGCCACGAGATCTTGTATTACGGAACGAGTAAAGAGACTTGCCGGTAACGAGATTGAACTAGGTATAGAGATACCGACGATCGAATCTCGGGCAAGTAACATACCGAAGAACAAAGGGAATAGCATACGGGATTAACTGAATCCTTGACATAGAGGTTCGACCGATAAAAGATCTTCGTAGAATATGTAGGAGCCAATATGGGCATCCAGGTCCCGCTATTGGTTATTGGCCGTAGAGGTGTCTCGGTCATGTCTACATAGTTCTCGAACCCGCAGGGTCTACACACTTAACGTTTGGTGACGATTAGTATAGTTGAGTTATTATGTTGGTGACCGAAAGTTGTTCGGAGTCCCGGATAAGATCCCGGACATGACGAGGATATCCGGAATAGTCCGGAGGTAAAGATTGACATATGTGATAATAGTGTTTTGATCTCCGGAAGAGTTCCGAAGTTCACCGGAAGGGGTTCCGGATGTTTACCGAAGTGTTCGGGTGCAGCAACACTTTATATGAGCCAAAGGGATAAAGCCCACAAGGTATTGGAAAGTGCAAAAGTAGTTTTGCTGCCGCATAAGCGGTACTACCGCTTGGTGAAGCGGTACTACCGCCGGAGCGGTACTACCGCTTGTGTGAAGCGGTACTACCGCCCAAGCGGTACTACCGCTTGTGTGAAGCGGTACTACCGCTTGTGCGCGGCTGTGCACGGTTCGGCAGGGATCCGAGTTGGACTCTTTCCCTGCGGGCCAAACCGACCTTGTGCGGGCAAAACCGACCCGGAGGAGGCTTTTACTCCAAGTTTAGACCCCAAGGCTCAACATATAAATAGAGGGGCAGGGCTAGCACACGGGATACATCAGGATTTCCCAAGCCGTGTGCCGGCAACCCTAGCCCTCTAGTTCCTCCGTCATAATCTCCGTAGCGCTTGGCGAAGCCCTGCAGAGATTGTTCCTCACCACCATCACCACGCCGTCGTGCTGCTGGAACTCAACCACTACTTCACCATCGCTCGCTGGATCGAGGAGGTGAAGGCGTCATCAAGCCGTACGTGTGTTGAACGCGGAGGTGCCGTCCGTTCGGCGCTAGTTCATGATCGGATCGAGGGACGACTTGCGATTTGGATCGCGGAGACGTTCGACTACATCAACCGCGTTTCTTAAACGCTTCCGCTTAGCGATCTACAAGGGTATGTAGATTCACTCTCCCTCTCGTAGATGCTCATCACCATGGATAGATCTTGCGTGTGCGTAGGAAATTTTTTGTTTCCCATGCAACGTTCCCCAACATATAAGTCGCTGAGGAGTTTGATACATACGGAGATTATCGACCCCTAAAAAATGTATGTCTTCAACTGAAGACTTTGGTGAAGACTTTGCTGAAGACTTTGGTATTCCCTGAAGACTTTGAAAAAAGAAGAAGTTGGTGTGACCTTGAAGATATGAACGAGGACTATGAAGCGTGAAGACTTTTGTTTTCGTAGTTTCATTTCCTTTCTTTGAGTCATAGGAAACACCGTACTGTTAAAGGGGGCCGAGGTAATACTAAGGAAAGTTTCCAACTGATGCTCAACTCAAAAGCCTCAACCTATCCAATCCTTCGAGTGAAGCCTTTGGAAACCTCTTGCAGTTCAGTGAAGTTCTTCAGTGACAGAGACGATGATCTTCTGGTCTCTGAGGAAATTGGTCTGACTGAGGAGTTAGGATTTCACCAGTGCGAATTGCCTACAAGTGAGGAACATGATAAGTCTGAGGACTTTCATAGTTCGAAATTCCGACCGTTGCTGTGCTAAGTGCCAGCTGTCCCCAATCATCCTATCCACATAACGGTCATATCATTGGGGGCATTTATGTCTTATCATGTCGGGTTGCACCCTGGCTATAAATAGCCACCCCCACAACCACTAGTTGGTTGGCTGCTCCGAGAGAGAACTGACACTTGTCATTTGAGAGCATCCCATTCCTCGAGGACTTTGAGAGAAAATCATCAGTGAGGAAAAACCCAAAAACCAAACCACCAACCCAAAGTGATTGAGCATCACTGAAGAAATTGTTCCTGTGTGGAACCGACGCTTGTTACCTTTGAAGAATGTGTATCTTCTAGACGGTTAGGCGTCATGGTCTAGTGCATCCTGCAGTCAATTGGGGATCACGAAGTGACCTTGGTCTAGAGCATCCAGCAGTCAATTGTGGATCGCCGGGTGACCAGTTTGTGAGGGTTTTGGAAGTCTACCCTGAAGACTTACCACGAGTGTTGGGCGAGGTCTGTGTGACCTTAGCTCAAGGAGAATACGGTAAGGACAGTGTGTCCTGGGACTGTGTGTTCTCTGGTTTAAATACCAGGCCGCTCCAAACCAGACGTACGACTGTCACAGCAGTTGGAACTGGGTCATCAAACCATTGTCTTCATCGAGCTACCTGGTTCCATTTCCTCAACCCTTTCATTTCCTCGTGTACTTGTTGATGAAATTGATCGTTACTGTTTGAAGAATTTGACTGAAGACTTTCTCAATTTCCTCACCTCAAATTCTTCAAGTTACCTTGTTCCTCACCTGCTTATCCTGTATTACGCTACCTGTAATCTGTGCATGCTTTATTTCATCATGATGACTATGCTACTGCTATGTTTCTCATGCACTTGAGTATTTATTCCGCTGCTAGTTATTCATCACATTTCAAATTCCTCAAGTTGAAATTCCTCTGTGATGAATTTGTAAAAATCGCCTATTCACCCCCCCTCTAGTCGATATAACGCACTTTCAAAAACTCTGAGGAAGCACCATGCTGCTATTGGATATACCCTTGATGATCTTAAGGGCATTAGTCCCACTCTATGTCAGCATAAAATTAATATGGAGCCTGATGCTAAACCAGTTGTTGATCACCAACGACGGTTAAATCCTAAAATGAAAGAAGTGGTAAGAAATGAAATATTAAAGCTTCTGGAGGCAGGTATAATTTATCCTATTGCTGATAGTAGATGGGTTAGTCCCGTTCATTGTGTCCCTAAGAAGGGAGGTATTACCGTTGTTCCTAATGATAAAAATGAATTGATCCCGCAAAGAATTGTTACAGGATATAGAATGGTAATTGATTTTAGGAAATTAAATAAAGCTACTAGGAAAGATCATTACCATCTACCTTTTATTGATCAAATGCTAGAAATACTATCCAAACTCACACACTTTTGCTTTCTAGATGGTTATTCTGGTTTTTCTCAAATACCCGTGTCAAAAGAGGACCAAGAGAAGACCACTTTTACTTGTCCTTTCGGTACCTTTGCTTATAGATGTATGCCTTTTGGTTTATGCAATGCACCTGCTACCTTTCAAAGATGTATGACTGCTATATTCTCTGACTTTTGTGAAAAGATTGTTGAGGTTTTCATGGATGATTTCTCCGTTTACGGAACTTCTTTTGATGATTGCTTGAGCAACCTTGATCGAGTTTTGCAGAGATGTGAAAAAACTAATCTTGTCTTGAATTGGGAGAAGTGCCACTTTATGGTTAATGAGGGTATTGTCTTGGGACACAAAATCTCCGAAAGAGGTATTGAAGTTGATAAAAATAAAGTTGATGCTATTGAAAAAACGCCGTGTCCTACGGATATCAGAGTTATAAGAAGTTTCCTTGGTCATGCCCGTTTCTATAGGAGATTTATTAAAGACTTCTCTAAAATTTCTCGGCCTCTCACTAATCTCTTGCAAAAAGATATTCCTTTTGTTTTTGATGATGATTGTGTAGAAGCATTTGAAATTCTTAAGAAAGCCTTGATTTCTGCACCTGTTGTTCAACCACCTGATTAGAACCAACCCTTTGAAATTATGTGCGATGCTAGTGATTACGCCGTTGGTGCTGTTCTAGGACAAAGAGTTGATAAGAAATTAAATGTTATCCATTATGCTAGTAAAACTCTAGATAGTGCTCAAAGAAACTATGCCACCACTGAAAAGGAATTTTTAGCAGTTGTATTTGCTTGTGATAAGTTCAGACCTTATATTGTTGATTCCAAAGTAACTGTTCACACTGATCATGCTACTATTAAATATCTTATGGAAAAGAAAGATGCTAAACCTAGACTTATTAGATGGGTTCTTCCGCTACAAGAATTTGATTTGCATATTATTGATAGAAAGGGTGCTGAGAACCCCGTAGCAGACAACTTGTCTAGGTTAGAAAATGTTCTTGATGACCCACTACCTATTGATGATAGCTTTCCTGATGAACAATTAGCTGTCATAAATGCTTCACGTAATGCTCCATGGTATGCTGATTATGCTAATTACATTGTTGCTAAATTTATACCACCTAGTTTCACATACCAACAAAAGAAAAAGTTCTTCTATGATTTAAGACATTACTTTTGGGATGATCCACACCTTTATAAAGAAGGAGTAGATGGTATTATTAGACGTTGTCTACCTGAGCATGAACAGGAACATATCCTACACAAGTGTCACTCCGAGGCCTACCGAGGACACCACGCTGGAGATAGAACTGCACACAAGGTATTACAATCTGGTTTTTATTGGCCTACTCTGTTCAAGGATGCTCGTAAGTTTGTCTTGTCTTGTGATGAATGTCAAAGAATTGGTAATATTAGTAGACGTCAGGAAATGCCTATGAATTACTCACTTGTTATTGAACCATTTTATGTTTGGGGTTTTGATTATATGGGACCTTTTCCAAAGTCCAACGGGTATACTCATATTCTAGTTGCTGTTGATTATGTTACTAAGTGGGTAGAAACTATTCCAACTAGTAGTGCTGATCATAACACTTCTATTAAAATGCTTAAAGAAGTTATTTTCCCTAGATTTGGAGTCCCTAGATATTTAATGACTGATGGTGGTTCACACTTTATTCATGGTGCTTTCTGTAAATTGCTTGCTAAGTATGATGTTAATCATAGAATTGCATCTCCATATCATCCTCAGTCTAGTGGTCAAGTAGAATTAAGCAATAGAGAAATTAAATTGATCTTGCAAAAGACTGTTAATAGATCTAGAAAGAATTGGTCTAAGAAACTTGATGATGCATTATGGGCTTATAGAACTGCTTACAAAAACCCTATGGGTATGTCTCCGTATAAAATGGTTTATGGTAAAGCATGTCACTTACCTCTAGAACTAGAACATAAAGCTTATTGGGCAATCAAAGAGCTCAACTATGATTTCAAACTTGCTGGTGAGAAGAGGTTGTTTGACATTAGCTCACTTGATGAATGGAGAACCCCGGCCTATGAGAATGCCAAGTTGTTTAAAGAAAAAGTTAAGAGATGGCATGATAAAAGGATACAAAAGCGTGAATTCAATGTAGGTGACCATGTCTTGCTATACAATTCTCGTTTAAGATTTTTTGCAGGAAAACTTCTCTCTAAATGGGAAGGGCCTTACATTGTCGAGGAAGTATATCGTTCCGGTGCCATCAAGATGAACAACGCCGAAGGCACTAACCCAAAGGTGGTAAACGGGCAAAGAATCAAACATTATATCTCAGGTACTCCCATAAATGTTGAAACCAATATTATCAATACCATAACTCCAGAGGAGTACATTAGGGAGACCTACCAGAATGTTTCAGACTCCGAAAAGGAATAGGTATGTGGTACGGTAAGCAAACCGACTCCAAAAAAATTTCAACAACAATTTTTCTCCGTTTTGGAATATTTAAGAAATTAGGAAAATTTAAAGTAGTCCGAAAAATGCACGAGGAGGCGACAAGCCAGGGGGGCGCGCCCTACCCCCCTGGGCGCGCCCCTGTGGCTTGTGGCCACCCCGTGCACCCTCCGGACTCCATTTTCTTGTGGTACACTCCTTTAGGTCGGTAAAAATTCATTATATAATCTCCCGAAGGTTTTGACCTTCGTATCACAACATTATCTCCTGTTTTTGTTTCGAGCTGTTTTCCAGACAGATTTAGATCGCCATGACGTCTCCAAGTGCTTCGAAGGACAAGTTCTTCGAGAAGGTCATCAACCCCTACCTTGCGGAGGTGCTGCGACACCCCCAAACCATTGAGATGCGTGAGGAGGTGCTGCACATCCGTGATGTTGACGGGCCAAAGAAGACCGGAAGCGTGAAAACAAGGCTCGAAGCAATGGAGCAGCAAATCTTCAAGTGCCAAGGGATGGTGGAACGCGGACTCAATGCCAATCACATGATGATCACGGAGTTTACCCATAAACACAAGCTGGACGCCAAGGACATCGGGGAGCACATCTACAAGCTTTACGAGAAAATCGAGCATCTCCAAGCCCAGATCTATGACATGCAAAACCAAAACTGTGAGTATGAATACAGATTTAAGAGAATGAGTTTGGCTACAGATTTGAGGATCCCGGAGACTCGCTCATCTTTTTACGATGGTGAGCCTATGCCTTGGAAGACGGAGGACAAGCTTCCAACCTCATCAACAACTCCAACATCACCACCCCCGAAGAAAGACAACTAAACACATGGGTATGGGCACTCCCCTTGGCTTGTGCCAAGCTTGGGGAAGGTGCCCCGGTATCGTATCACCATCACATCTTTTACTTTCATTGTTTTTCTCAGTTCAATCCTTTTGGTTATATCTTGATCTCGTAGAATAAAGTTTTTAGGGTGATCTAGTTTTGAGTTTTGCTTTATGTTCCCCCTATGTAAGCGAGTCCGAGAGTTATATAATAAAAAGTAGTTTTGAGTTGAGGGCTTTGCTTGCTTGCTATGTGAGGGAGTCCTGGTTTAAGGGGTCCTCGGATAGCCGACCTGTTTCTCATGGGCCGGACTATGTGTGCCGCTGGACGAGCATTGGATGATCAAGGGCCCCGTCGCCAGGATGGAAGTTTCAAGGAGTCGTGGCGTGTCCTCCAAGTTGTCGACAGTACATAGGCATGTTTTTCGTTTGATGTGCAACCGACCATGTGTTAACCCTAGGTACTCTCGGCGTCTATATAAGCCGGAGGGTTTTAGGTTGTAGAGGGGACAACTCATCTAGGGTTTAGCTATTCGATCTCGAGGTAGATCAACTCTGTAATCCTCATACCATCAATATAATCAAGCAGGACGTAGGGTATTACCTCCATAGGAGGGCCCGAACCTGGGTAAACACCGTCTCCTTCGTCTCCTATTACCATCGATTCTAGCCTCACAGCTCGGGACCCCCTACCCGAGATCCGCCGGTTTTGACACCGACATTGGTGCTTTCATTGAGAGTTCCACTGTGATCGCCAAAGGAATCGATGGCTCGCCTGGTCACAAGCAACGAGATCTGCACCCAGGGGATTCTCGTCCCGGATCAGATCCTCGCAAGTGGCGACATCTCGTCGCACGCTGACCCGATCAGCCACCTCAGCCAGATCGGAAACTTTTCCCCCGATCAAGGAATCAGGTTCGGAACCCTAGAGTTCGTCGCGGATTCACGGGGAGAACTTGTCTTGATAGAACCCTCGACTCCTATGGAAGAGCCCGCAGATTCCGACGCCTCGACGCCGAAGACATCGGGCCCCGCTTCCGATGAAGTCGTCACCCCCGGGCTGTCTGGGACGCCCAATCCGGTCATTGTGACCGGATCCACCATGGTTAAACAGGACCCAGATCCGCTTTCGTGCGACTTCGGAACTGCGACGCCGCGTATCGACCCCACTCGCTTCAGCGACACGCATCCTACCATCGCCTCGTTTCTAAACGAGCTATTTGATCGGATTGAGACCATGCGTATGACTGATGACCAGACCCCGGTCTATGACCGACTCGGGCTTAAACCCGATGATAGGGAGATTCACATCCCCACGGTCACCCACCTAGTCGCCACCGTCGAGTGTCCGGCTGGGGGCTCGTCCCCCCAGCGACCGGAATTAAAAACGGTTTTCACTCCAGTCTCCGATCACCGAGACCTCGCTTGCAATCCAGACACTGGAGTTCGCTCCGAAGACAGACCGGTATCGGTCCCTGATCTATCACACAAATCGGAGTCCATGATTCCGAACTCCCACCGTGGCGTGGAGTCAAAAATTTTCCCACCCACCTCCCAAGCCGGTCACTCAAGAATCGCAGCAGAGCCCAAGTCTTCGGACTTACGGGACGTTAAGCAGTTATCTGGAGAGTCGGTTCATCATTACTGGGCCAGACTCCTCCTCGCTAGGACCAAAGTACGGGGCCTCAGTGATCAAGAGATAATGGCAACCTTCAATCGCAACTGCCATGACGAAGGGATTCTCAACGCCCTGTCTCGTCGGCACATTCGTGACTTCACCGAGCTGTCAGATCTGGTACAAAAATATTGTGCCATGGAAAGCACTTGGCAAGCCGAACGGCTGTTTTCGGAACCAACCTTTACTGAATACCCTAGAGGAGATCGGAAAAAGAGGATACCTCCGAAGCAGCCAGGCAGACTCGAACCCGCCAAAAAGAGAAACAGGCCCCTTTCAGGGGTCAGTACCGTCCTTGATGGACTATTGGATAAACCATGCCCTATACACTCTGTGTTGCTGAACACAGCTCCGACTCACAGCCTTAGAGCTTGCTGGGTCGTCAGGCAGGTCGCAAAAAGCGGTGAAGTCATTCTTGGGGCATCACCGCCAAATAGGCGCTCCACATCGCCACCAAAATATAACGCCGAAGTCCTGACGATCTACGAAATGTTCCCCTCAAGGAACAGGAGGAAAAGAGCCCTTAAAGAATTCGAACGGGTCTATCATCTCGCAGCAACAAGCGCATGGGCAGACATACCCATTACCTTCGGAGATGCTGACCGACCAGCCATTCTTTTCGGTCATTCACCGGCCGCACTAGTCCTGAACCCCATCATCTATGGCTTCAGGTTACACAAGGTGCTAATGGACGGCGGCAGCGGTCTAAACCTGATCTACGAAGATACCCTGGAAAAAATGCAGTTCGACCGATCTCGCATCGAGCATAGCAACACGACTTTCTGGGGAATCATTCCGGGGAAAGAGGTGCATTGTTCAGGACGTATCGTCTTGGACGTAGTGTTCGGCACGCCTGAAAACTACCGATCCGAAGAACTCCTCTTCCATATCGTGCCCTTCCCCAGCGGTTACCACGCCCTATTGGGACGTGACGCCTTCACAAAGTTCCAGGCTATACCACATTACGGGTATATGAAACTCAAGATGCCAGGACCAAACGGGGTAATCACAATCGCCAGTGATCCGAATATAGCCCTTCGCGCCGAAAACAAAACAGCAGCGCTCACCCTCGGGGCACTAGCCGAGACCTTCGCCGCAGAAGAACTGACCGCACTACGGTCAACAGTTGACAAGGACGATGTGATCCTTAGCAAAAGGCCCAAACCCACGTCCTTTAAACCTGCAAAGGAAATCGTTAAATTTCAGGTGCACCCGACGGACCCCAACAAGACAGCGTCCATCGCAGCTCAGCTCGATCCCATAGTGGACGAAGCACTGCGAACATTCTTACGAGAAAACTGGGACATCTTCGCCTGGCATCCTTCTGATATGCCCGGAATCCCACGGCGGCTGGCAGAACATAGTCTGAACATCATCGCAGGCGTTAAGCCCGTCAAGCAGACTCTGCGCCGCTTTTCCGAGCCCAAACGACAAGCTATGGGTGAAGAATTAGCTAAACTGCTAGAGGCCGGATTCATTCGGGAGATTAAGAACCCCGAATGGTTGGCAAACCTGGTTATGGTACCAAAGAAAGATAAATCCTGGCGGCTGTGCGTCGACTTTAAAGACCGCAACAAAGCCTGCCCTAAGGACCCTTTCCCTCTACCACGCATAGACCAGATTATTGACGCCACAGCCGGACACGACTCGTTGTGTTTCCTCGACGCTTATTCCGGATACCATCAGATTAAAATGAAGGAATCCGATCAAGCGGCAACCACATTCATCACCCCTTACGGGCCATTCTGCTTCAACACGATGCCTTTCGGGGTAAAAAACGCCGGGGCTACATACCAGCGCATGATCCAGACTTATCTCGCAAAACAAATCGGTAAAACAGTCGAGGCGTACGTGGACGACTTGGTCATCAAAACCAAACACGTCAGCCAGTTGCTCGACGACCTCAGGCAAACCTTTGCCAGCCTCCATGAGTACGATATACGACTCAATCCGGAGAAATGTGTATTCGAAGTTCCCGCTGGTAAACTGCTCGGATTCATTGTCTCCCATAGAGGAATAGAAGCGAATCCGACTAAGATCCGCGCCCTATCAGAACTTGCAATTCCCACAGAGCTAAAGCATGTCCCAGAGGTTGGCTAGTTGCGTGGCGGCGCTAAGCCGCTTTATCTCCCGCCTCGGGGAAAAGGCTTTAGCGCTCTATAGACTGCTGAAACGGACCAACAATTTCGAATGGACCGATGAGGCAGCGGCTGCGTTAGAAGAAATTAAAACACTACTTGCAAACAATCCCATACTCACAGCACCAGGCGCTGGTGAACCCATGTTATTGTACATATCGGCTACCAACCAAGTCGTTAGCGCGGTGCTCGTCGTCGAACGGGAGGAGGAGGGACACAAATTCCGGATACAGAAACCGGTCTATTACATGTCAGAAGTACTAACGCAGTGCAAGTCCAGATACCCGCACTACCAGAAGATAGCCTATACAGTATTTATGGCATCACGGAAACTCAGACACTACTTTCAAGAGTGCTCGGTCACGGTGGCATCCGAAGTACCCCTGAACGATATAATCAACAACAGGGACGCCACCGGCTGAATAGCTAAATGGGCTATTGAGCTCCTTCCCTTTGAAATCGCCTACAAGCCAAGATGAGCTATCAAGTCTCAGGTATTGGCAGATTTCCTCGCCGAATGGACAGAGGCCGAACTCCCCAGGGAATATAGTACATACTCCCATTGGACAATGTACTTCGATTGATCTAAAACTTTGGCCGGACTGGGGGCTGGAGTTATCCTCGCACCCCCCACAGGCGACAACGTTCGATACGTGTTGCAGATCATGTATGCCGATTCCAACAATGCAGCCGAATACGAAGCACTACTGCACGGTCTTCGGATGGCAGCATCAATGGGCATACGCCGGCTGGAGGTACGGGGAGACTCCAACTTGGCCATCTCCCAAATCAACGGCGAATTCGATGCCAAAAACCCGAAGATGGCGGCATACAGAAACGTTGTCCTCAAGATATCCGCACAGTTCGAGGGGCTGGAATTTCACCACGTCGCTAGAGACAACAACCAAGCCGCCGACTTAGTGGCCCGCATGGGGGCCAAATGCGACCTTGTCCCAAAAAACACTTTCCTGGAACGGCTCTTTAAGCCATCTGTGGTTTGGCAGGACGATCATAAGGGCGCCGATCTAACTAATGCGGACGAGGTTGTTCCCCCTATAAATGAACCCGACGATCAAATAATCGGCGGCTCCATAATGGACGAAACGCCCTCGGCTCACGGGGTCATGGCAGTAATCGCGCCATGGACCGAGCCCTTCCTCGCCTACCTTCTTCGCAAAGAACTCCCCGACGATCAGACGGAGGCGCGGCGCATAGTTCGGCGCTCCAAAGCCTATAAAGTCCATGAGGGTGAGTTATACAAGAAAAGCACCACCGGAATACTACAGCGGTGCATATCTGAGGAAGAAGGATGGCAGCTCTTAGCCGAAGTCCACGCAGGAATGGGCGGCCATCACGCCGCAGCAAGAGCCTTAGTTAGCAAGGCCTTCCGGGCTGGTTTCTTCTGGCCCACTGCTCGAACGGACGCCCAATCACTTGTCAAACACTGCGTGGGGTGTCAACTATTTGCAAACCAAAGTCACATGCCCCCAACAGCTCTTCGGACTATCCCGATTACCTGGCCCTTCGCGGTCTAGGGGCTGGATATGGTCGGACCACTTAAAGGGGGGACCAAGAAGAACAAATACCTACTGGTCATGGTTGACAAATTCACCAAATGGATAGAGGCAAAACCTGTCAAATCAGCCAAGTCCGGACCAGTAATCGACTTTATATCCAGCGTGGTTCACCGTTACGGCGTTTCGCACAGTATAATAACGGACAATGGATCCAATTTCACGGCCCAAGAGGTCAAAGACTGGTGCGCAAAAATGGGCATCAAGCTCGATTACGCATCGGTTTATCATCCGCAGACCAATGGACAAGTCGAACGAGCAAACGGCCTCATTATGAGCGGCATTAAGCCACGTTTGGTCCGGTCTCTTCATGAGTCCGATTGTCATTGGGTTGAGGAGCTCGACTCCGTTCTATGGGGCCCGCGCACCACCCCGAATAGATCAACGGGATACACACTGTTCTTCATGGTCTATGGGGCAGAAGCAGTCCTCCCCTGCGACATTATTCACGATGCACCAAGGGTGCGCATGTACGAGGAAAGGGAGTCCGAGTTAGATCGGCAGGACGACCTGGACGCCCTAGAAGGAGAGCGCGACATAGCTCGGGCTCGCTCCACTTTTTACCAACATCAGGCTCGACGTTACCAGAGTAGGGAGGTCAGGGCAAAGGCGTACAATGTGGGTGAGCTCGTCTTATGACTTCCGGAGAAGCAGAAGCATAAACTCAACCCCAAATGGGAGGGCCCCTTCATAATCGATGAAGTACTCGTGGGAGGGGCTTACCGTCTTCGAAACCCGTCGGATAACCGCCTTGAACCAAACCCATGGAACGCAGCTCGTCTTCGGTGCTTCTACGGATAAACCGGTGTCGTCACACTCTTTACCCTTCATTTCCCTTCTCCTTTTTTTCTACTTTCCCTCCCACCTTGATTTTTGGCAGGTTTGAATTTTTTCCTTTTCTTCCCAAATCTATGTTCGGCCCAACCGATCTTGTACTAAGATTTTCGGCTTACACCCTTAAGTGTTAAATTCGAACACTGCACATGGGGGCTTCTTTTCGAAGCCAATGCTTTTATATTACAAGCACTTATTCACATTTATTGTGTACGCATGTTTCCCTTGTCATTTTTAAGCCATCATATGCATCAATTCGAACTAAGACTTTGCCAAGCTGGGTTGCCTCGCTCCTGTGCTTACCCTCTAGGTTCCCGATTGTTCGGCTAGAGGGTAAAGGGAGCACCTCTGCGATTGTTACGACTGGGTCATCCGGATACGTACCTCAGACGGGTGAAGCCAAAAGCTAGCTATCTTCAGCAGAAAATTGATCGGCTACGACGGAATCAACTAATAAGACTATGGTCGTTATGACCATTACTCGGGCTTCTTCTCTCACAAAAGCCCTTTGTTGCATACTAACAGTATACGGCCTTACTACCTACGATTTACGTAGCACCCTGAAGAAAGGTATTGATAGAGGTACTATTTTCTTCGGAAGATGTTTCTTACGCTAAGCAGTAATATAACATATCTCCCTGTGTGCTTTCTGTCTGTTCGCACCAAATGGCCGGATTGCCTGGTTCCCCGAACATAATTCACTCTTCTAGGGTGATAATCTACAAGGAACACTCCCAAGCTCTTAGCGCGGGAGGCCGAAGCCGATGGCCGGTTAAGACAAAGTTTACAACACAGACGGAGCAATTCCTCGATTATTAGTACATAGTTACATATAATCATACATCTGGCTGCCGATCGAGATTGTCGATTATGGTGTCCAGGGAGCAATCTTCTTGTGAGAGACGGGCGGCAGGCATCACTTGGTCGTATACCAGGTGGAGCGGCACTTCTTGTCCATCTGACCCTACCGGCCCAACCCGAGCCATACACTCGGGATTAAGTCCGGTATAGCGGGTCTTGATCATCACCCACGCCTCTCGTGCTCCCTCTCGACAAGCCGATGTCTTCCACAACTCGAATCTAGTTCGGGCTCCCTTGAATTGATCGACTAGTTCGGTCATCTCCTCCGGAGGTTGCTCGGCAGGCCATAACGCTTTTACCATGCTCTTCATGGCTTTCCGAGCCCGTTCATGAAGGGCGGATAGCTCCTTCAGGAGGCTGCCCCGGTAGGATCCGATCTCTTCTTCGGGTCGCCCAGATATGAGACCTGTACATGAGTCCAGGCATGCCTATTATGCTTCATTTATAAGAAGTACCTTCTGATGTCAGAATCACACTTACCGAACATGCCCCTCTGTAATTTCTGGTTCTCTCCTTGGGCCTGGGCCAATTGAGTCTTTAAGCTCTCAATTTCTTCGGCCTGCTGTTTGTTCTCCGCCCGAAGGCGGTTCTTCTCTTCAAGGTGTCGTTGCAAAACACAACAGCCAGCCTCATGCTGGGACTCGGCGTATCGCTGAGATTCTCGGGCTGCATCCAAATCTTTTTGCAATTGTCCTATTGATTCAGCTGCTACAAAGTACCCTCGCGTCAGCATGGGAATATACTAAGATCACTAGAACAGATATACTCACCATGTGCCTCCCGAGTAAAGCTCTTCACTTGCTCCAATTCGGCCTTCACAGATTCCACCTGTGTTCGGCTGGCTTCCAGTTCCTTGGCCAGTTGCTCGCTCTGCTGCTTCGAGGCCTGCATTAGCAGTAAAACAATACAAGGATCCTTAATTCGGTCGTTCCGACCAATTTAAGGCTCGGGGGCTACTGGCTTTACACAAGTGTTCGGATTCTAAAAACCGATTACTCACCTACAGGCTGGACGATATCAATTTCATGGCCTCCCCGAACCCAGCTCGGGCAGCTCCGATGTGCGCGTCCGCCGTGCGCAGAGCACTGAACTCTTGTTCGGAGAAGGCTGGGTGACGCAGGGCTTCTCATCACCGCCTATGATTCATAGCGCTTCCCACCTCGGATTTGGTGACGGACACAACGTCACCGGAATTGGCAGGGGCCGGATTGACCATGGGAACCTCCGTAGCAGGTTCAGCATGAGCAGAAGGCCTGGAATTTTGAGCACCGCCGGACGTCCTGGCGACATCCTCGGCGGGAGATGGCTGAACTCTTTGCCTGAATATTTCGGCATAAGGTCTCTTGCGAGGCTTTATCAGTCATGATAATAAATCAAACGGTCGAGCAAAGTACCTTTGGGATGAACGTGTAGACGGGCTCGTCCCCGCGACCGGCTCATTTGACGGATCCCTGTTGCTTTTCGGTCCAAGCACTGCCGCCGTGGCCGATGTATGTCGCGTGGATCGACGGCGCTTGGGAGTAGGAGCCGGCGCGTTTGGGTCGTGGGAGGATACTTGCCTTTTGCGGGATAAGTTTTTCTTCTTCTTGCTTATCGCAGGGGAAGGGAAGGATCCAGGGTAATCGGCTATGATAGCCTCCTTGGAACCGTCAAGGCTCTCCTCGTAGAAAACCCCGTCTTCGAGCTCGATTGTCAGATCCGGGTCATCATGAAAACCCGTATCGTCATCACGGGAATATTCCTCGGGCTGGGGGCCGGACAGTTAACTGTCTCGATGAAGCTCCTCCATTCCTGTTCACATAAAGTTAAAGGCTTTGGTCAAAAAGGGGCAAATTGAAAACCCGAATTGTGGCCACGGAGTTGAAGGACTCACCCATTCGATGGGATTGTGGCTTGAGTATCCCTCCTTGGTCGACCGTTGAATAAAATCTTCTTGCTCCCCTTTGTACAGGTCGGCAAGTGTGGCGGCTAATGCTGTTTGATCGGCCGGGCCCAGTCTTGGGAGCGAGTGGTGTCGCTAGTTCCGTTATAACGCCACAGGGGGTGTATCCTCTGTTGAAGAGGTTGAACGCACCGGGTAATGGCGGCGGCCATGACGTCTATCATGGTCAGCTTGTGATGGGCTAGTACCCTCACATGGGCTAGCGAGCGCTGCACTTCAACGCTGTCTTCTTGGGACGGGCTCTTCGGACGCCAGTTGTACCTTTTCTTCAAAGGGGCGTCGGAGTATTCGGGTAAACCCCTCCGAGCTGGATCAAATAGGGGGACGTCCTCGATGTAGAACCATTCCGAAGACCATTCTTCGGACTCCTTCGGCGTTCCCACTGGATATCCCGTCCCCGCTATGCGGCATACTTCGGCTCCCCCGACCTCAAAAATTGTCTTGTCTTGAGTGCGAGGGACGAGGCAGAAGTACTTCCTCCACAATTCGAAGTGTGCCTCGCAGCCCAGGAACATCTCGCAACGGGCGACGAAGCCCGAGACATGCAGAATAGACCCTGGGGTGAGGTGGTGGAGCTGGATTCCATAAAACTCCAATAACCCTCTCAAGAATGGATGAATGGGAAACCCGAGACACCGCAGGAGAAAGGGCACGAAACATACACGCTCCCCCTTTTGTGGATTGGGGAAATTCTCCGCGAAGGCCTCGCCGTTGAATGAAGACAAACCGGCGCGGGTAACTGCCAGATCCGAGGAAGGAAGGTACCCTTGGGTCTCAAGGTTGCGTAGTCAAAGGATGGAAACGGAACAACTTGTCCAATCCCCGGGACGGGAGCCGTAAGGGCGCGAGGAGGAGCTGGGGGCGCTCGCCATGTTTTTGTGGTAATCTTTCGCTGAAGTTTTTTCTGATGGGGAAGAAGAAGATGTGGCTTGGTCCATGATTCAGTTTGTTTAAATGGGTGGTGCCTCCTTTGTGGGAGGGGCAGTTTTGTAAAAAGCTGCTGAACCGCTCGTCTCCCCACAACGCGCGAAAATCGAGAAACGCTATTACGATGGACCCAGCAAGCTCGTGACATTTGGGATTTCGCTGATGACAGGATGGGTGCCGAACAAGAAGGGATGGAGGGACTCGCCTCGCAAGCCGAAGACTTCGACGCACAAAATTGTCCGGATATACCTCGGCATTGGAGGCTAGTCCGGGGGCTACTGAGGGAGTCCTGGTTTAAGGGGTCCTCGGATAGCCGACCTGTTTCTCATGGGCCGGACTATGTGGGCCGCTGGACGAGCATTGGATGATCAAGGGCCCCGTCGCCAGGATGGAAGTTTCAAGGAGTCGTGGCATGTCCTCCAAGTTGTTGACAGTAGATAGGCATGTTTTTCCTTTGATGTGCAACCGACCATGTGTAAACCCTAGGTACTCTCGGCGTCTATATAAGCCGAAGGGTTTTAGGCTGTAGAGGGGACAAGTCATCTAGGGTTTAGCTATTCGATCTCGAGGTAGATCAACTCTGTAATCCTCATACCATCAATATAATCAAGCAGGACGTAGGGTATTACCTCCATAGGAGGGCCCGAACCTGGGTAAACACCGTCTCCTTCGTCTCCTGTTACCATGGATTCTAGCCTCACAGCTCGGGACCCCCTACCCGAGATCCGCCAGTTTTGACACCGACACTATGATCTTGAGAAAAAGAAATAAAAAGAAGTATAGAATAAAAGCAAAGAGTATATATGATGATCTTATGGGGAGTGATGACTTCACATATAAGAAGTATGTCGATTGAAATTTGTTGTGAGTTGACAAACATAGCGATTGGTCATTGTTGCAATTAAAAGGAAGTAATAAAGAAAGAGAGGTTCACATATAAATATATTATCTTGGACATCTTTTATGATTGTGAGCACTCATTAAAATAATATATGCTAAGAAGTTGATGTTGGACAAGGAAGACAACATAATGAGTTATGTTTGCTTATTTCCGAATAGAAGTTATATTGTCATGGATCCTCTAACATGTGACGCTTGCTTCCACCTCATACTAGCCAAAACTTCCACACCAAGTAGAGACACTACTTGTGCATCCAAACACCCTTAAACCAGTTTTGCCATGAGAGTCCACCATACCTACCTATGGATTGAGTAAGATCCTTCAAGTAAGTTGTCTTCGGTGCAAGCAATAAAAAAATTGCTCCCTAAATATGTATGATCTATTGGTGTGAGGAAAATAAACTTTGTACGAACTTGTGATATGGAAGAAATAAAAGCGACAGACTGCATAATAAAGTTCTTTATCACAAGCGGCAATATAAAGTGACGTTTTTTTGCATTAAGAGATTGCGCATCCAATTATAAAAGCTCATGACAACCTCCGCTTCCCTCTGCAAAGGGCCTATCTGTTACTTTTACTTTCTAGTACTTACCTTTATGCAAGAGTCGTGGTGATCTTCACCACTTCCTTTATTTCGCCTTTCTCTCTTGGAAAGTGTCACATGTTGGGGAATGATCTAGACACATATATCCACTCGGATGTGGGTGATCATGAGTTATTTCTGTTGACATTACCCTTGAGGTAAATATTTGGGAGGCAAAACTATAAGCCCCTATCTTTCTCTGTGTCCAATTGAAGCTTTGACCTCATAAGTACCGCGTGAGTGTTAGCAATTATGAAAGACTAAAAGATGATTGACTATGTGGATTTGTTTTATAAGCTCTTATATTGACTCTTTTCGATGTTATGATAAATTGCAATTGCTTCAATGACTGAGATCATAGTTTGTTGGTTCTCAATAGAGTTCTTGATTCATACTTTACCTTGTGAATGAATTGTTACTCTAGTATAAGAAATTATATATCAATAAGTATTGCTGTTCTAAAGATGATCATGATGCTCTCATGTCCGTATTTTATTTTATCGACACCTCTATCTCTAAACATGTGGACATATTTATCGATCTCGGCTTTCGCTTGAGGACAAGCGAGGTCTAAGCTTGGGGGAGTTGATACGTCCATTTTGCATCATGCTTTTATATTGATATTTATTGCATTATGGGCTGTTATTACACATTATGGTACAATACTTATGCCTTTTCTCTCTTATTTTACAAGGTTTACATGAAGAGGGAGAATGCCGGCAGCTGGAATTCTGGACTGGAAAAGGAGCAAATATGAGAGACCTATTCTGCACAACTCCAAAAGTCCTGAAAAGTTACGAAGAATTATTTTGGAATATATAAAAAATATTGGGCGAAATAAATAGCAGAGGGGACCCACCAGGAGGTCACAAGCCTGGGGGCGCGCCCTACCCCCCAGGGCGCGCCCCTGTGGCTTGTGGGCCCCCTGGCAGGCCTCCGGTGCCCATCTTCTGCTATATGGAGGGTTTTGACCTGGAAAAAAATCATAAGAGAGCTTTCGGGACGAAGCGCCCCCGTCTCGAGGCGGAACCTGGGCAGAAGCAATCTAGGGCTCCGGCGGAGTTGTTCTGCCGGGGAAACTTCCCTCCCGAAGGGGGAAATCGAAGCCATCGTCATCACCAACGATCCTCTCATCGAGAGGGGGTCAACCTCCATCAACATCTTCACCAGCACCATCTCCTCTCCAAACCCTAGTTCATCTCTTATATCCGATCTTAGTCTCAAAACCTCAGATTGGTACCTGTGGGTTGCTAGTAGTGTTGATTACTCCTTGTAGTTGATGCTAGTTGGTTTACTTGGTGGAAGATCGTATGTTCAGATCCTTAATGATAATTAATACTCCTCTGATTGTGAACATGAATATGCTTTGTGAGTAATTACGTTTGTTCCTGAGGACATGGGATAAGTCTTGTTATAAGTAATCATGTGAATTTGGTATTCGTTCGATATTTTGATGAGATGTATGCTGTCTCTCCTCTAGTGGTGTTATGTGAACTTCGACTACATGACACTTCACCATTATTTGGGCCTAGGGGAAGGCATTGGGAAGTAATAAGTAGATGATGGGTTGCTAGAGTGACAGAAGCTTAAACCCTAGTTTATGCATTGCTTCGTAAGGGGCTGATTTGGATCCATATGTTTCATGCTATGGTTAGATTTATCTTAATTCTTTTTTCATAGTTGCGGATGCTTGCGAGAGAGGTTAATCATAAGTGGGAGGCTTGTCCAAGTAAGGGCAACACCCAAGCACCGGTCCACCCACATATCAAATTATCAAAGTAATGAACGCGAATCATATGAGCATGATGAAAACTAGCTTGACAGAAATTCCCATGTGTCCTCGGGAGCGCTTTGGTTTATATAAGAGTTTGTCCAGGCTTGTCCTTTGCTACAAAAAGGATTGGGCCACCTTGCTGCACCTTTGCTACATTTGTTACTTGCTATCCGTTACAAATTATCTTATCACAAAACTATCTGTTACCGATAATTTCAGTGCTTGCAGAGAATACGTTACTGAAAACTGCTTGTCATTTCCTTCTGCTCCTCGTTGGGTTTGACACTCTTACTTATAGAAAGGACTATGATACATCCCCTATACTTGTGGGTCATCACTCATGCAACCCTCGGGCATGGATCACCGAGGGGAGGGGCATCCCGTTGACGAGGACACGAGTTGTCGCCGAGGAGATGAGAATAGAAATCCATTCGCACCATTTTGTGTCAAAATTGAGGTGTTGTATGGTTTGTAGGAGCAAGGGCATGAGACGGAGTCGAACGCCCGCTCAATGTCAAGCTTAAGGTGCATGCGGTGTTGATGTAGTTGGCGAGCCGTTTGCTGGACAAACATGAAGTTGTTGTGGGCGCTACGACGGGAAACGAACACACTCTAATTCACACATACTAGCTCGCAAAGACATAGTGTGAGGCACAGGGATAGGACTTTGGCAAACAGCTTGGTGAAGAGGTGTGTCAATCTTATTAGATGGAAGTTAAAGGGGTGGTGGCATCTGGTTGCTTTGGCAGTATAGTGAGTGCTTGCTCCCGCATGACTTGTTGGGATTCCCCTAGTGTAACGGTGAAGCAGAACAGTTGCAAGTATTTCTCTTAGTTAGAGAACCAAGATTATCAATCCAGTAGGAGTCTCCCAAGATAACAAGGTCCACGATACATGTCGAAGACCCCGATTAGGACAATAGCTTTGCTTGCTCTCCGATTACATCAAATTGATCCCGATCACATGAGCCAACTCATGGGAACATGGTATTGAAAATCCAAAAGATAGTGAGATAACCTTCTAGCTACTACTATGGACCTAAGTTCCTAGTGGAACTACTCACACATGGTGAAGGAGGAAGTTAGGTTGATGAAAAAGACTTCGGCAATGGCTTCCCTGTCCAGCTGAACTCCGGAACAAGCTTCGAAACTAGATCTTCGCTAAACAGTAACCTACGATGACGATAATTTTTTTCTAAAAATATGGCGAATGGCTTAGGTATTTATATGAATTTATGGCGGTGGAACGGAGCAAAGGCAGTCCCCCTCGGCCCCACAATCCTGGCGGCGTGCCCTATTGATACGTCTCCAACGTATCTATAATTTTTGATTGTTCCATGCTATAATATTATCATTCTAGGATGCTTTTTTTGTCATTTATTTGTCAATTCATATTATTTTTGAGCACTAACCTATTAACCTAGTGCCCAGTGTCAGTTGATGTTTTTTTCATGTTTTTGGCTTTTCAGGTTTATAGTACCAAACGAAGTCCAATTGCCACGAAATTTTTTGATGTTTTTTTCTGGACCAAAAGAAGACCTGGAAGCTTCGGGACGAGGTCGGGGGCCGCACGAGGGCCCCACAAGCAAACAAGGCACGCCCAGGGGGTGGTCACGCCCTGTTAGCTTGTGGGCCACCCCCCTCGTCTCCCGATGCCCCTCTCTGGCCTATAAATTCACATATATTTTGAAAACCCTAGGGGAGCTCCCGAAACAATTTTTCCGCTGCCGCAAGTCTCTGTTCCGCCGTGTGCCCATATGGAGCCCTGTTTCAGTGCCCTGCTGGAGGGGGGGGCGAGCACGGAGGGCATCTACATCAACCTTGCTGCTCCCATGATGATGTGTGAGTAGTTCACCACAGGCTTACGGGTCCATAGCTAGTACCTAGATGGCTCTCTCTCTCCCTCTCTCTCCCTCTATGTTCTTCAATACAAAGTTCATCGCATCTTCGCGATGATCTATTTGATGTAATCAATCTTTGTGGTGTGTTTATTGGGATCCGATGAATTGTGGGTTTATGTTCAAATTATTCATGAAAAATATTTGATTCTCCACTGAATACTTATTTGATTCATATTTGCATGATTATTATAGCTTCGTATTTCTCTCTGATCTATCGGTTTAGTTTGGCCAACTAGATTGGTTTATCTTCGGTGGGAAAGGTGCGTTGTAGTAGGTTCAATCTTGCGGTGCTCTATATCCCAATGACAATGTAGGGGACAAGACACATATTTTTATTGCTGCTACTAAGGATAAAATGATGGGGTTTATTCATATTGGTTGAGTTTACTTTGTCTACATCATGTCATCTTTCTCCAAGCATTACTCTGTTTGTCATGAACTTAATACCTAGAGAGGCAAGCATAGAAGTGCTCTCGAAGTGGAGTAATAGTAGTAGGTGCAGGCAGGAGTCGGCCAACTTGTTTATGGACGTGATGCCTATATGCATGACCATTGCCGTGAATATCACATAACTATGCGCTTTTCCATCAATTGCCCAACAGTAAATTGTCTACCCACCGTATGCTTTCTTCGAGAGAGATGCCTCTAGAGAACACTATGGCCCCCCGGGTCTATCCAAATATAAATTTAAATACACTCTAATTTTCTTGCTGCCATTTATTACTTTTTATTTTATTTTGCAATTTACAATTTCTAACTATCATCTACTCTACTCATTTGCTTGCAAGTAACGAGTTCAAGGGGATTGACAACCCTCTTGCCACATTGGGTGCAAGTGTGTGCTCTTTTGTGTGTAGACGCTGAAGACGTGAAGTTAGGTGACACTCCTATTGGTTTGATAACCTTGGTTCTCACTGAGGGAAATACTTATCTATACTGTGTTGCATCATCCGCTCCTCTTTGCGGGAAAACCCAACGCGGATCACAAGTATCAGGAAGGATTTCTGGCGCCGTTGTCGAGGAGTATCATCAACTTACTATCAAGTACCTTCTCACAAATTATCATTCACTTGTTCTACTTTTTATTTTTTGTTATATTTTGCTTGCTATAAAAATTAAAAATACAAAAATATTTATCTTTGCTAGTTTGCTAGTTTACTTGTCTTCTTGCTTTTCTTTTGCTTGTTTGCTTGAAGTTGCTATCATGTCTGAATTTGAGAAAGTTATTGTTGAAAGTGCTAGCGAAGATAGTGCTAGTGATTCAGAGGAGGAAAGACCAAAATTTATTGATGCTACTCATGATCCTCCTAAAAATCAAGCTCCTAATAGTGATACTCACACGGTTCTAAAATCTAAAATTTATAATGTCGGTATTGGGAACATTATTGGAAAACATGTAATTCAAAAAATATTGAGTGCTCGGGAGCTATTCCTTTTACTAAAGGAACCATACTTGATGAAACAAATTGTTATGTGGATGCTATTACCATGCTAATATTGAAGCTAGAAAGAAAATTTGTGCATCTCCATCCTATGCTTCAAAAGATATTTTTGGGACTTCCGGGTATACGCAATCCTAAGATTAAAAAAATTGTTACCATTATCCTTATGCATGAATTTGATTACATAGTGCGGGAGGTGAGAGATATATTTGCTTTCTATAGAATAAAATCTGAAGCTCCTCCTGTAGAAGTGATCTTACATAATAAATATGCTTTGCGTACGTTGGAATCTAGTAATAGCCAAAGTTTTAGTGAGAATATGAGGAGGAATGTCCTTCCTGAAGAATTAACGCAAGCCTTGTTCCTCCACACTTGTGATAAATTTGAATGGATTGCTAAAGGAATTAATGAAGGGTTTAGCGAAGATTGGCATGAAAATACTATTAGAGAACCTATCAATGATTAAATTCATGTCGTATATGAAGATCCCTATAATGATGGTGATGTTAGTGATAATATTATAAATCCTTTTGAACACTTGAGCCATTCAACTAGATTTGAAAAAGGTAATTTATTAAGTAAGATATTGGAAGAGTTAGTCTTGAAGGACATGAAGGGGTCCAACACATGATCATATGCATTATGCCTAGCTAGGGGCGTAAAACAATAGCGCTAGTTGGGAGGCAACCCAATAGTTATCTTATTTTTCTTGCTTTACTTTCTATTTTGGTTCGATAACATGATTGTTGCCTCTGTAATGATTGTGTTTTTGTGTTTAAATTAGTGTTTGTGCCAAGTAAAGCCTTTGGGATGACTTGCATGATGAGTAGAATTAATACAGTGCAAAAACAGAAACTTTAGTGTCCAGTGCAGAATTTCTCTGATTTTACTGGAACGTCTTTTTGATCTGAAATTTTTACACAATTTTTATATACAAATTCTCCAGGTTTTCCTATTTATTCAGAATTTTTGGAGTCACACACGTATATTTTCCTACAGATCATTACAGACTGTTCTGTTTTAGACAGATTCTGTTTTTTGGTTGCATAGTTTGCTTGTTTTGATGATGCTATGGATTATATCGGCGGGTATAAGTCATGGAGAAGTTAGAATACAGTACCTTATGCAATAATAAAATATGAACCAATTTGTAACAGTACCTAAAGTATTTGATATGTTTATTATACTAACGGATCTCACGAAGGTTTCTGTTGAGTTTTGTGTGCTGAAGTTTTGAAGTTTTGGGTGTTATCACGATGGATGAAGGAATAAGGAGCAGCAAAGAGCCTAATCTTGGGGATGCCCAAGGCACCCCAAGTAAAATTCTAGGTAGACTCAAGCGGTTAAGCTCGGGGATGCCCTAGAAGGCATCCCCTCTTTCGTCTCAATCCATCGGTATGTCACTTGGAGCTATATATTTATTCATCACATCATATGAGTTTTGCTTGGAGCGTCGTTTGTTTTAGTTTGATATTTTTTTAGTTTTCCACAATCATTGTTTGCTGGAAAAACCTACTTGAGAGAGACACATGTTCATCATGATTTGTTAGAATACTCTACGTGCTTCACTTATATCTTTTGAGCTTAGCAGTTGATCTAGTACTTCACTTATATCGTTTTGAGCACGGTGGCGTATAGATTTTATAGAAATAGTTGCACTCTCGTTCTTCACTTATATTTGTTTGCGAGTTAATAGATAGTGATGGGAATTTGCTTGGGTTATAAGACTAGTCCAAAAATAATAGGTATTCAATGAGTGCATAAGCAAAACCCTCATGTAGCATATAAAAGAGAAATTATGGTTATGGCATGGTGATGATGTGTGAGCATTCTTATTCCTCGTTGAAATCCTTGTGTTGTTTAGGTCAGAGGCGCGCGATGGTTAACTCCTCCCAACCTCCTCCCTAGGGGCATGCAAGTAGTACTTTGCTTCGAGAGAGCTAATAAAGCTTTGCAATAAGTATGTGAGTTCTCTATGACTAATGTGAATCCATGGATGTACACACTCTCATCTTTCCATATTTGCTAGCCTCTTCGGTACCGTGCATTGCCCGTTCTCACCTCGAGGATCTGTGCAAACTTCGCTGCGCATCCAAACCCCGCAGCATGATACGCTCTGTTGCACATAAGCTTCATTATATCTTCCTCAAAACAACCACCATACCTACCTATTATGGCATTTCCATAGCCATTCTGAGATATATTGCCATGCAACTTCCACCGTTACATCATATGACTAGTACACTCATTGTCATGTTTCTTTGCATGATCATGTAGCCGATAGTATTTGTGGCAAAGCCACCATTCATCATTGTTTACATGCTACACTAGATCATTGCACATCCTGGTACACTGCCAGAGGCATTCATATAGAGTCATATTGTTTAGTAGTTTTTCATATCGAGTTGTAAGTAAATAAAAGTGTGATGTTCATCATTATTAGGGCACTGTCTCAGTGAGGAAAGGATGATGGATACAATGATTCCCCCACAAGTCGGGATGAGACTCCAGACGAAAAATTAAAAAAGAAAGAAAAAAAGAGAGAAAAAGAAAGAAGGAAAAAAGAAGAAAGAAAGAAAGAAAGGAAAGAAAAAGAAAAAAGAAAAGTAAAAAGAAAAAATGAGATAAAAGAAAGAAGAGGCAGTGCTACTACCTCTTTTTCCACACTTGTGCCTCAAAGTGGCACCATGTTTTTCATATAGAGAGTCTCTTGTTTTGTCACTTCCATATGCTAGTGGGAACTTTTCATTATAGAACTTGGCTTGTATATTCCGATGATGGGCTTCCTCAAATGCCCGAGGTCTTCATGAGCAAGCAAGTTAGATGCACACCACTTAGCTTCAGTCGAGCTTTCATACACTTATAGTTCTAGTGCATCTGTTGCATGGCAATCCCTACTCCTCGCTTTGATATCTATTGATGGGCATCTTGATACGTCCATTTTGCATCATGATTTCCTACTGTTATTTATAATGTTTTTATGCATAATAATGCTTTATGGAGTAATTCTAATGTCTTTTTCTCCCATAATATGCAAGGTTTACACAAAGGGGGAGAATGCCGGCAACTGGAATTCTGGACCTGAAAAAGCATATTAGAGACACATATTCTGCACATCTCCAAATAAGCTGAAACTTCACGGAGAATTATTTTGGAATATATAAAAAATACTGGAGCAAATAACGACCGGAGGGGGGCCACCTGGTGACCACAAGACACCAGGGCGTGCCAGGCCCCCCAGGCGCACCCTGGTGGGTTGTGGTCAGCCCAGCCCACCTTCGGTGCCCATCTTCTGGTACTTAAGGTCTTTTGACCTAGAAAAAAATCAGGAGGGGACTTTAGGGATGGAACGTCGCCGTGTCGAGGCGGAACTTGGGCAGGAGCACTTTTCCCCTCCGGAGGAGCGATTCCGCCGGGGGAACTTCCCTCCTTGAGGGGGAAATCGAAGCCATCGTCATCACCAACAACCCTCTCATCTTTGGGAGGCCAATCTTCATCAACATCTTCAACAACACCATCTCCTCTCAAACCCTAGTTCATCTCTTGTGTTCAATCTTTGTACCGGAACCTCCGATTGGTACCTGTGGGTGACTAGTAGTGTTCATTACATCTTGGAGTTGATTACTATATGGTTTATTTGGTGGAATATTATATGTTTAGATCCATTATGCTATTTAATACCTGAAAGTGCTAGTTATCAACTAGAGGGGGGTGAATAGGCGATTTTTATGAAAGGCTATGAAACAATGAATGTATTCGAACTAGGCGGAAGCAAAACAGGATCAGGTAGGGATAATATCAAGGATCTAGGCAGGGCATGCAACACAATGAAAACATTCAGGCAAGTTAAGCACTATCATCGTACAAGCTAAGATGAGTCGAAGACAAACTTAGACAGTATGAAGATAAACAACAGTTATGAATGTCTTCGGGGAATGTCTTCAGTCAGAGGTATTCAAGCAATGGCTTCACAGTTCAGTACAGAATGTAAAAGAGTGTAGGATAGAACCAGTAGCTTGATGAAGACACAGGATTTGTTGGACCAGTTCCAGTTGTTGTGACAACTGTACGTCTGGTTAGGGAGGCTGAGGTTGAACTCAGAAGACCTCGTCTTCACCTTATTCCCCTTGAGCCGAAGTCACTAAGACAGCGCCCAATCACTCAGGTAAGTCTTCAGGGGAGACTTCCGAAACCCGTACAAACTTGGTCACCCGGCGATCCACAATGACTCTTGGATCGCTCTAGACCCAGAAGCCTAACCGTCTGGAAGATCACAATCTTCAAGTGTAATAAGTCTTCAGCTCTCTTAGAACAGAACGACTTCGGTGATGCTCAAACACTCAAGCTCTGGGTGTTTAGGTTTATCCTCGCAGGATGTTTCTCTCTCAATGTCTTCGAGGTGGGTTGCTCCAAAACGACAACAGCCGTATCTCTCTCTGAGCATCCACCTTCTCATGGTGGAGGGGGTGGGCTATTTATAGCCAGCGGACAACCCGACCTGATATGACCAATATGACCCTGGATCAATGGCCAACCGACACGTGTCACAACAGTCGGATTTCAAACACACACGGCAGCTTTACTTGGGCTACAAGTAAAGCTGACTCAACCAACTATGGAAGAGATTTCCTCTCATTGTCTTCACTCGAGGACATAGGTTTGGGTTGAGCATCACGTCAGCGTCTGACTTCGATCACATCGACCCCACTTAACAGTACGGTGGTTCCTATGACTCAGGAAAGAAGGAACAAAACTACCAAAAGACTTCGTCTTCGCGTTTCATTATCTTCAGGCGATTATCTTCGCATACCACCAATGGCTTCGGCCATCATCAATGTCTTCGGACATTTTTAGGGGTCGTCTTCGACGGTTAAACCAAATCTCCAGGGACTTCTATCTGTGTTATCATGTGAACTCTCATAAACACATTAGTCCCGCAACCACGTTTGTCTTCAATACTCCAAAACCAAACAAGGGTGGCACTAGATGCACTTACAATCTCCCCCCTTTTGGTGATTGATGACAAACTGGTTGAAGTTTTCAACGGGAATGATATATGTGAAGATAAACACTTGGAGATTATGATTGCAAGATATAGAGAGCTCCCCCTGAAGATGTTCTTATGAAGATTTTGCTTGGAATGCAAAGAGCACATGGCAGGTTATAGTTTGTGGAGATCTCCCCCTATATCTTGTAATCCAATCACTACGCATTAAAAGATATTTCGAAGATAATGAAATGCATAATGAAAAATGGGCATCTGCAGTATGGCTTCAGGTGCATATGATAAAACTTGAAGTAGCGCCAAAGGTACGGTAAACATAAAGTGTGCAGACGTCCATCAGGACTTAAGTTTTACAACCCAAATAGCAAATGTTCAGAAATGAGAGTTGTAAACTTAACAAAAAAAAGCAGCACCCAGCCCATATTAGTAGACCCGTTTGAAAACTATAAGCCAATGCTTCTCCCCCTTTGTCATTGAATGATCAAAAAAGGGGCGAAGACATTGAGCACTACGCGTCCCCAGCAGGAGTTAAAGACGACGGTGCGTTAGGGCCGGCGTTGGTTGGAGCAGGAGAGCTTGGTGTAGTGTCGCGATGTGCACTTGAAGGAGAGGAGACGTCGTCAGCTTCATCATTGGCAAGACACGCATTGACGGATGGGGCTTCGGAGGAGAAGTCACTGTCTTCGAGAGAAGGCGTCTGCTGTCATTTCTCTGTGCGAGGTGGCGGAGCACTGAAATGGAAGTGTTGGCTATAGCCATCTTCACGAAGTACATCCTCAGGTGCGAGCATTGTCAATGTCCTCCAGGCACAGCGGTTTGTCTCATGAGCAACAAAAGCATTCTTGGTTGTAATATTGCGGATCTTGTTGATGTCTTGAACCATAGAAGCCATTTGTCTTCGAGTCCACTCATGATGACGATCTTGTTTGTGGATACGAGAGACAAGAAGCTCTCTATCAGTCATGTCATGCTCTGTCCTTGTCCTTGCTTGGCGAGGCAAGGTACTGGCAGTGGCTTCAGTGGCTGTGACACTTGGTTGAGGTTGTCGAATAGAGCCGATGAGCCTTGCACGGGATGCATCAGATGGAATGTGAAGTCCTTCGTCATCAGCTGTGCCACTGGGGCCTTGCATGAGGGAATTCTTTCTCTTTAAAGGGTAGATGTCAGTGTGAATGACTTCGACATCTGGAAGATATATGCCATGATTGCAAGCTGAGGGCAAGAACCTTGTGTTGGATCTGTACTTGATGAAACGCATGATCCATGGTGCATAGATCTTGGGTTCAAACAAGGTGATGCCATTAGCAGCCAGATTGCGCATGAAGAGATCTTGAAGATCAAACCGTATGCCATAGACGATGTTGTAGACCAATGTCTTCAGAGCCCCTTCAAGCTTGCTCGAAGATGAATGCCCCTTGATTGGCCAAATGGTGTGACGAAGAATGTGGTAGATAGTCTTTGGCAGATACTAAAGATCTTCAACAAAGAATGAGGATGGCAGATCGGCTTCAGGGGCCAAAGGTTCCATCATAGTAAGCATATCAGTCATATTTGGCTCGGCAAGTTGGAAAATGCTTGGTATGGCTTCATCAGAGGAAGCAAGAGGTGTTGCTGGAAAGAATTCGGCAGCATCAGCAGTGACTTATTCATCTCGAATCATGAAGTGCAACTTCCATGTCTTCAGGTCTCGGCCGAAGCCAGAGATGTGGAGGGTGGTGTAGAACTGAAGAATGAGTTCCTCATTCCAGTCTTCATGATCAATGACAAAAGCTAGGAGTCTAACATCGCGAAGACAGTCAAGTGCTTGGTCAAAACATTGTAGTCCCTTCATGGCTTCAAGACTGAGTTGTTTGTGTGGGAAAATTTGGTTCTGGCCATAGAGCACACATGTGTAGTATTCCTTTTGAGGGATGCTCCAGAACCTATCAGACCGAGTCTTCGAACGAGCATATGGATTGCGGTCGGAGTCGAAGAAGGTGTTGTTGAGCCGGAAGGACTTGACACTGAAGACATGAGGACGAGCACACCCTTTTTGGCGGAGCATCGGGAGCCTTGGCATAGGGTTCAGAACATTGGGGCGCCTTTGAAGGTGATATTCATATTGCGGACCCATCCTTGGTGGAGCGACCAGCCTGGGCCATTTGGTGGGAACCATTTGCCCTTCTCTGTTGCGAGCCAGGACAATGTTATCACCACTGTTGTCGGAGGAAGGCGTCGCAGGAACTGGAGGACCATCAGGGGATGGATCATTAACTTCTCCCACAATGTTATCAGCAGCATTGTCTTCAGAGCCGGGGGCTTCGTTCTCTGGCACGTTATGGGCAATGTCTCTGATTCTGAGGACTCCATCAATAGGTGTAGTGGGAGGCACGCAGACCTCATCTTCAGGGATGCTCTTCATTGAAGACTTGTCCAGTCTAGGTCCATGGCGAAGCCTTTTGAGAGGCGACGCATGCTCCGTGGGTTCAACTTCTGTGGCCAAAAATGGAGACTCAGGTGTTCTGGGCACAGGAGTTGAAAAGGCAGATGGTGGAGTACTTGGTGTGTTCTCTGGTATTGAGGGCCTCAGAGGAGTGCCAATGTCAACATACTCACTATCATCATGTGTTGGTGTTTGGATCACATGAGCATCAGTGTTAAGCATGGGGTTTTCTCCTTCTACATTGGCTTCGTCAGCATGAGCTTCGGGAGCAATGTCTTCAGCTGCGATGTCTTCAGCAGCTGGAACATCGTCGGCAACAGGAGTCTTTGTGGTAGCAGACTCATGTAGGATCACTGATACGTCTCCGTCGTATCTATAATTTTTGATTGTTTCATGCCAATATTCTACAACTTTCATATACTTTGGGCAACTTTTTATACTATTTTTGGGACTAACATATTGATCCAGTGCCCAGTGCCAGTTCCTGTCTGTTGCATGTTTTTTGTTTCGCAGAAAATCCATATCAAATGAAGTCCAAACGGGATAAAAACTTACGGAGATTTTTTTTGGAATATATGTGAATTTTGGGAAGTGGAATCAACAGAAGGCGGTGCCCGAGGGGCCCACAAGCCATAGGGGCGCGCCCTGGGGGGTAGGGCGCGCTAGGCTGGCTTGTGGCCACCCCGTAAGGCAGTTGGTGCCCTTCTTTCGCCCCAAGAAAGCTACTATCCGGATAAAAATTGTGTTAAAATTTCAGCCCAATCGGATTTACGGATCTCCGGGAATTTAAGAAACGGTGAAAGGCCAAAATCTGGGAACGCAGAAACAGAAGGAAACAGAGAGAGAGATCCAATCTCGGAGGGGCTCTCGCCCCTCTGCCGCCATGGAGGCCATGGACCAGAGGGGAAACCCTTCTCCCATCTAGGGGGAAGGTCAAGGGAGAAGAATAAGGAGGGGGACTCTCCCCCCTCTCTCCCGGTGGCACCGGAACGCCGCCGGGGCCATCATCGTGACGGCGATCTACACCAACAACTTCGCCCCTGTCATCACCAACTCTCTCCCCCTCTATGCAGCGGTTCAACACCTCTTCTCCCCGCTGTAATCTCTACTTAAACATGGTGCTCAACGCTATATATTATTTCCCAATTATGTATGGCTATCCTATGATGTTTGAGTAGATCCGTTTTGTCCTATGGGTTGATTGATGATCATGATTGGTTTGAGTTGCATGTTTTATTATTGGTGCTGTCCTATGGTGCTCTCCGTGTCGCGCAAGCATGAGGGATCCTCGCTGTAGGGTGTTGCAATGTGTTCATGATTTGCCTATGGTGGGTTGCTTGAGTGACACAAGCATAAACCCGAGTAGGTGGGTTGTTGCATATGGGAGTAAAGAGGACTTGATACCTTATAATGCTATGGTTGGGTTTTACCTTAATGATCTTTAGTAGTTGCGGATGCTTGCTAGAGTTCCAATCATAAGTGCATATGATCCAAGTAGAGAAAGTATGTTAGCTTATGCCTCTCCCTCATATAAAATTGCAATAATGATTACCGGTCTAGTTATCGATTGCCTAGGGACAAATAACTTTCTTGTGACAAAAAGCTCTCTACTAAGACTAACTTAGTTGTTTGTTTATCTAAGCAGTCCCTAGTTTTTATTTACGTGCTCTTTATTATCTTGCAAACCTATCCTATCACACCTACAAAGTACTTCTAGTTTCATACTTGTTCTAGGTAAAGCGAACATTAAGCGTGCGTGGAGTTGTATCAGTGGTCGATAGAACTTGAGGGAATATTTGTTCTACCTTTAGCTCCTCGTTGGGTTCGACACTCTTACTTATCGAGAAAGGCTACAATTGATCCCCTATACTTGTGGGTTATCAAGACCTTTTTCTGGCGCCGTTGCCAGGGAGCAATAGCGTGGGGTGAATATTCTTGTGTGTGCTTGTTTGCTTTATCACTAAGTAGATTTTATTTGTTGTTCTAAGTTGTTCTCTATCTTTAGTTATGGATATGGAACACGAAATACCAAAAAAATAGGTGTACTTGCTACTCATTGAGATGGGGAACCTCCTAAAACCCTCGATGCTCGTTATGTGAAAGATATTATGCACTACTTTAATAATCCTGAGAAAACCCCATTGAATTATATAATGGGACACACGTTGGATCAACGTGAATACTTTAGGGATTATCGCTTGACTCAAAAAGGGAAACTGTTATGAGATCAAATTCATATGTTGCATTGGTATGCTTGGAATTTATGCCAAAGATATGATATTACTTGTTGCTCTAGGATGAAGGCTAAACACCTTCCCTTTTCATGTAAATTTAATGATAATGAAACCTTGGCTTCTTATGCTAATGGTATATATGATTACTATAATGTGGAACAAATAGAAGAGTTTGTTGCTTTTAAGGGTGCTTATGAAATTGAAGCTTTGTTTGAAAAGTATGAGGATTATGATGATGCTGTTTACCGATCTCAAAATTTGGCTATGCTTCGTTATTGTTATGCCAATTATGAATGTAATGCCCATATTGATCAATTTATTGAGAAAGTCTCCGCTATCCAAGAAGAGACTAATATTTTGCAGGAATCTATGGAAGAAAAAATTGATGACACTGTGAGCTCATTGGATGAAAAAGATGAGGAGAGCGAAGAACAAAAGGAGGAAGAGCGGATTAGCTACCCGTGCCCACCTTCTAATGAGAGTAACTCTTCAACTCATACATTGTTTAATTTCCCTTCGTTCTTACCGAAGGATGAATGCTATGATTCCTTGGATTCGTTTGAAATATCCCTTTTTGATGAACTTGATGCTTGCTATGCGTGTGGCCATGATGCCAATATGAATGATGCTTATGGAGATGAACTTGCTATAGTTCCTTATGTTAAACGTGAAGTTGCTGCTATTGCACCCACACATGATAGTCCTATTATCTTTTTGAATTCTCCCAACTACACTATATCGGAGAAGTTTGCACTTATTAAGGATTATATAGATGGGTTGCCTTTTACTATTACACATGATGATTTTGATAGATATAATATGCATGTGCTTGCTGCTCCTACTTGCAATTATTATGAGAGAGGAACTACATCTCCACCTCTCTATGTTTCCAATATGATAAAATTGCAAGAAACTGCTTATACTATGAATTGGCCTTTACTTTGTGTGCATGAATTGTTCTTTTATGACATGCCGATGCATAGGAAGAGAGTTAGACTTCGTTGTTGCATGATATATATTACTTTGTGCTCAATAATAAATTACAAATCATTGTTAATTAAAATTGGCTTTGATATACCTTGGGATCCGGGTGGATCCGTTACTTGAGCACTTTATGCCTAGCTTAATGGCTTTAAAGAAAGCGCTGCCAGGGAGACAACCCGGAAGTTTTAGAGAGTCATTTTATTCTGTTGTGTGCTTTTATATAGTTGAAAAAACAAAAAAAATAAAGAGGGGAACCTAAAACTGTTTCAAAAAGAAAAGTGAAAGTGAGAGGGACGAGCATTGTGAAAGTGGGAGCTAGCGTTGAACTTTGTTCATGCCCATGGAAACCTTGTGAATCTTAATTACAGAAACTTTTCAACAAAAAAAATTATCCCCTTGTATAAATCCATTGTATTATAAAAATAATGTGCCAAGATTTGCCTTTAGGATGATTAGATTGCTTGTTTGGTGTGTGCAGTGCAAAAACAGAAACTTTGGCTGTAGTGCGTGAATTTACATTTTTTACTGGAATGTCAAAAGTTTCTGAATTTTTTACACAGTACTGCTATGCAAATTTTTTATTTTTTCATAATTTTTCAGAATTTGTAGAGTTACATAAGTATGGTGAATGTTCAGATTACTACAGACTATCCTATTTTTGACAGATTCTGTTTTTGATGCATTGTTTTGCTCGTTTTGATGAAACTATCGATTGTATAGGTGGTATAAGCCATGGAAAAGTTATATTATGGTAGCTACAATGCAAAAACAAAATATGAATTGGTTGGCAACAGTACTTAAAGTTGTAATTTGCTTTATTATTACTAACGGATCTCACGAGGGTTTTGTTAAGTTTTGTGTGATTGAAGTTTTCAAGTTTTGGGTGAGATCACGATGGATGAAGGAATAAGGAGTGGAAAGAGACTAAGCTTGGGGATGCCTGAGGCACCCCAAGGTAATATTCAAGGACTCCCAAGAAACTAAGCTTGGGGATGCCCCGGAAGGCATCCCCTCTTTCTTCTAACAACCATCGGTAATTTTATTTGGAGCTATATTTTTATTCGTCACATGATATGCGTAAATCTTGTAGCGTCATGTTTTTTTTTCTTTTAATAATGCACCATGCTGGTATGAGAAAGTCCTTGGTTGATTTATATAAGGCTCTTTGCACCTCACTTATATCTTTTGAGTATGGCTTTATAGAATGCTTCATGTGCTTCACTTATATCATTTGAAGTTTGGATTGCCTGTTTCTCTACACATATAAAACCGCCATTTGTAGAATGCTCTTTTGCTTCACTTATATTTTTTAGAGCGTGGGCATATCTTTTGTAGAAAGAATTAAACTCTCATGCTTCACTTATATCTATTTAGAGAGTTAACAGGAGTTGGTCATTCACATGGTTAGTCATAAAATCCTACATAAAACTTGTAGATCACTGAATATGATATGTTTGATTCCTTGCAATAGTTTTGCGATATAAAGATGGTGATACTAGAGTCATGCTAGTGAGTAATTGTGGATAGGTAGAAATATTTGTGTTAAAGTTTGTGATTCCCGTAGCATGCACGTATGGTGAACCGTTATGTGAAGAAGTCGGAGCATGATTTATTTATTGATTGTCATCCTTTGTGTGGAGGTCGGGAGAACGCGATGGTTAACTCCTACCAACCTCTCCCCTAGGGGCATGCGTCTAATACTTTGTTTTGATAGCTAATAGATTTTTGCAATAAGTATGTGAGTTCTTTATGACTAATGTGAGTCCATGGATTATACGCACTCTCACCCTTCCACCATTGCTAGCCTCTCTAGTACCGCGCAACTTTCGCCGGTGCATTAAACCCACCATATACCCTTCCTCAAAACAGCCACCATACCTACCTATTATGGCATTTCCATAGCCATTCCGAGATATATTGCCATGCAACTTCCACCGTTCCGTTTTTTATGACACGCACCATCATTGTCATATTGCTTTGCATGATCGTAAGACAGCTAGCATGATGTTTTCATGGCTTGTCTGTTTTTTATGTCATTTGCTATGCTAGATCGTTGCACATCCCGGTCCACCACCGGAAGCATTCATATAGAGTCATATTTTGTTCTAGTATCGAATTGTAATTCTTGAGTTGTAAGTAAATAAAAGTGTGATGATCATCATTATTAGAGCATTGTCCCATGTGAGGAAAGGATGGTGGAAGCTATGATACAAGTTGGGATGAGTCTCCGGACTTTACAAATAAATAAAAGAGGCCAAAGAAGCCCAAATAAAAAAAAGAGGCCAAAGAAGCCCACCAAAAAAAACAAAAAAAACAAAAAACAAAAAAAAATGAGAGAAAAGAGAGAAGGGGCAATGCTACTATTCCTTTTTCCACACTTGTGCTTCAAAGTAGCACCATGATCTTCATGATAGAGAGTCTCCTATATTGTCACTTTCATATACTAGTGGGAATTGTTCATTATAGAACTTGGCTTGCATATTCCAATGATGGGCTTCCTCAAATTGCCCTAGGTCTTCGTGAGCAAGCAAGTTGGATGCACACCCACTTAGTTTCTTTTGAGCTTTCATACACTTATAGCTCTAGTGCATCCATTGCATGGCAATCCCTACTCACTCACATTAATATCTATTGATGGGCATCTCCATAGCCCGTTGATACGCCTAGTTGATGTGAGACTATCTCCTTCTTTTTGTCTTCTCCACAACCATCATATTCTATTCCACCTATAGTGTTATATCCATGGCTCACGCTCATGTATTGCATGAAAGTTGAAAAAGTTTGAGAATACTAGAGTATGAAACAATTGCTTGGCTAAAACCGGGGTTGTGCATGATTAAATACTTTGTGTGATGAAGATGGAGCATAGCCAGACTATATGATTTTGTAGGGATAACTTTCTTTTAGCCATGATATTTTGAGAAGACATAATTGCTTTATTAGTATGCTTGAAGTATTATTGTCTTAATGTCAAATGATAGACTATTGCTTTGAATCACTTGTGTCTTAATATTCATGCCATGATTAGATTATATGATCAAGATTATGCTAGGTAGCATTCCACATCAAAAATTATCTTTTTTATCATTTACCTACTCGAGGACGAGCAGGAATTAAGCTTGGGGATGCTGATACGTCTCCATCGTATATATAATTTTTTATTGTTTCATGTCAATATTCTACAACTTTCATATACTTTTGGCAACTTTTTATACTATTTTTGGGACTAACATATTGATCCAATGCCCAGTGCCAGTTCCTGTCTGTTGCATGTTTTTTGTTTCACAGAAAATCCATATCAAACAAAGTCCAAATGGGATAAAAACTAACGGAGATTTTTTTTTGGAATATATGTGAATTTTGGGAAGTGGAATCAACAGAAGGCGGTGCCCGAGGGGCCCACAAGCCATAGGGGCGCGCCCTGGGGGTAGGGCGCACCAGGCTGGCTTGTTGACACCCCGTAAGGCGGTTGGTGCCCTTCTTTCGCCGCAAGAAAGCTAATATCCGGATAAAAATCATGTTAAAATTCCAGCCCAATCGGAGTTACGGATCTCCGGGAATTTAAGAAACGGTGAAAGGCCAGAATCTGGGAACGCAGAAACAGAAGGAAACAGAGAGAGAGAGATCCAATCTGGGTTCGACACTCTTACTTATCGAGAAAGGCTACAATTGATCCCCTATACTTGTGGGTTATCAATCACTTGCCTCTCTTGGTTCTCAGAGGCAGGAGGAGCCACGGAGATGGGCGTCACTTGCAGTGGCTCCTGTTGAGTAGCAGGAGTGGATGATGGAGCAGGTGGGGGTTGAGGTACTTGAGCGGACACAGAGGGATTTAGCTTCTTTGTCTTCTGCCTCTGTGGTGGTTTGGCTTCAGAAGCAACAGCCTTGCGCTTCTTGGCTTCAGCCTCGGCTTTCTTTGTCCTCTTGCTAGTGGCAGCAAAGGAAGGCGGAGGTGCTCGAGAGCCAGAGAAGCCGGCTGGAAACTCAATGCCTCGTGGTTCAGGCCTTGAAGGAGCGGAATGGTCCGAAGATATTGACGCATGTCAGGATCTTTCAATGACCCGTGGATCAAGAGCAGGTTGGCCAAGAGCCTTGCGCTTCAACATGTCATTGTGAGCTTGAATCATGGTGTTGGCCTTTTTCTTGAGACGCAGAAGAGTGCCTTTGACAGCTTCACATCTCTTCTCAAACACGGCCTTGAGGTCGTTCATCATGAGCTGATAGCCTTGGATTTGTTCAGCATTGAGCTTGTGGACGTTGGCCTTGAAGAGTGCCTTCTCATGGCTAATCTTCGTCTTGAGTTGAAAAACCTTTTGTGCCACAGAGAGCTCCTCATTCACGAGCCCTTGGAAGGTTATGTTGAGCCCAATGGGTAGCTGTAGGGCGTCGATGGTGAGGGATGGATCAGCAAACCACTCGTCAATGAAGTGCTCAAGTATTGCTGGGTCAAAGAGAGGTAAGTCTTCAAGACGTTTAGCTTCCTCTTCCTTTTGCTGGATCAGTCTTGCCAGTGTTTCATCATCAAACTCATCATCGGAGAGCTCGATCATATTTGCAGCATCCATCAGTGAGACAGATGGCTTTGGTCCTCTGGAAGCAGCAGCCTTCCTTTTCATTCGCCTAACGAGGCGAGACTCATCTTCTGTGTCTTCGGAATCAACAGAAGGGGACCTTGAAGCCTGTGATGTTGTCCCAACAGCCTTGGAAGCCTTTGAAGCTTTTGGCTTCGAAGCCAATGACTTCTTCTTCTTGGGCTTCAGATCAGGAGCTGAAGGATTCTCTTCATTGCCATCCTCAGATTCAACAGGTTCAGGGAAGCCACAGATGCTGGAGGGATGTGGGTTTCTAGGCATTGGAGGCCTGACCATGCTCGGGAAGAAGCCAATTCTTCTTGCTTTAGCCTCAGTCTTCGGATGAAGATTTTTATAGATGATATCTGTCCAAGGTGCCATCTCAGCATTCTTCTCAGCATACTCATCTGTTACGAACTGATAGTTGAACCACTTTTCCACCCAATATCTTCGAATCCATTGGATTCGAGTTTTGCATTGTGTATAGGTTTCATCTTCATCACACTTGTAGCGCTCATACAACTCTGGGGGAAGATCTTTGGCAGTGTTCAGACATCTCTATCTACCACCTTTCTTGGGAGCATCGTCTCTGGCCATTGTCTTCAAAGGCTTTGAGGTGAGCAAAGGCTTCGAAGACAGATTCAAGTGAGAGCTTGCCCCTGGTGAGTGCAAATGAATCTGTAAGTAGTCTGCAAATGAATTCAGACTATGAGATCCAAGCGATTCTGCTACAGACATGTACCTGTGAAAAGGTTAGAGATGCGAGGGAGTGGAAGAGGTCATATGCATTCTAAGAAAATTTTAAAACTAGATATCGTGGTATGAAAACATTGACCTCTTTCACCGAAGACTTTCACTTTTGCACAGAGATAGGGTGGTTTCAGATTTGTGCAAGTTCAAGAATCCGTACAAGTGAGAAATCAACCCAGATTTGCAACATAAGCAAAAGAATTTAGCAAATCGAGGTACAAGAGTGAGATCTATTGGAATGAAAGTGGAAAGACAAATCTCAAAGATATTAGTCAATTTGGAAAGATCAAACGTGTGGTAAAAATTCAGTTTTTATTACCACGATGAAGAACATGATGAACTAGTCGACGAGGCGGAGAGGCCGAGTAGTTCGATCTGCCACACCCTAGCTTGGTGGTGGCAGACACCTACGGCGGCGGTGGACGAAGATGGTCGCTGCCAGCGTGAGTACGTCGACGGAGGAGTCACGGCAGCTAAGCGCTCCATCTCCGGCGGCGATGAAATCCAGCGACGATGCTAGGGTTTGGAGCTTGGAGGTGGCGGAGGAAGTGGAAGGTAATTATTGAGCAGGGGCACTTGTATTTATAAGGGTGGAGACATCCGGACAGTTTGGACGTTTATGCCCCGGACTCTTCGACTCAAGTGGGACACGTGGAGTGCATGCAACACGACTGACAGCCCACTACACGACCGGAAGCGATGGCGCGAGAATTTTGTTGCGATAAGTGCGGTAATGAAAAAAAAATGGAATTTTAAACGGTTTGTTAGATTAGTCTTTGTCTGACAAGGACACAGTGAAGACAATCAACACGTGTCAAGTAGAATGCATATGACTGGAGTTGAATAGAGTAAGACAAGGTTAGAACAGACAGGAATAGTGAGCCCGATCACATTGGCCTAGGTAAATTCGAAGATATAGCTATAGGCCCAATGCTGTAGAGGACAAACTCCAAGTAGCATACTAACTATATTCAATCTTTCAGTGGTGTGCAAGTTTAAATCAATTTGAAAACAAACACAATTTTCGAAGACATAGAGAAATGCGAAGATAAAAGCAATGTCTTCGAATTTGGTTGTGGCGTTACCCACCGTATAAGAATGGTTGACTCAGACATGGCGCACAATTATTGTGGCGCTCTGTCGTCATATAATTCGTTAATGTATTCACACTTAGAGCGTAAGTCTTCATGAGATTGAAGACATACGTTACTTCGTGTGTTGTGCATCAAAGTCATCAATCATGCATAAGCGTTAGGATGTATTCCCATTCAAAGGACATTTGAGGATTCTAAGATATTTAGCTCACACCACAACTTGCAAAATCTCTTCTCATCCAAAGGCTTCGTGAAGATATCCGCCAATTGATCTTCGGTGTCAGCATGCTTGATGTTGATGTCGCCTTTCGTCACGTGATCCCGAAGAAAATGATGTCAAATCTGAATGTGCTTCGTCTTCGAATGTTGTACTGGGTTGTAGGAGATCTTGATTGCACTCTCATTGTCGCAGTACAGATGTACATGCTTCAGGTTGATGTCGTAGTCCTTGAGAGTCTGCTTCATCCAGAGAAGTTGAGTGCAGCAAGCGCCAACAGCAATGTATTCGGCTTCGACAGTGGAGAGTGACACGCAGTTCTGCTTCTTCGAAGACCAACATACAAGAGATCGTCCCAGAAAGTGACATGTGCCTGATGTAGACTTGCAATCAACTCTGTCGCCAGCGAAGTCTGAATCTGAGTAGCCAATGAGCTCAAACTTCGAAACCTTTGGATACCATAATCCTAATGTTGGGGTGCGAGCCTGATATCTAAGTATTTGCTTCACCGCTAGGTGATGCGACTCCTTTGGTGCCGCTTGAAATCGGGCGCACATGCAAACGCTAAGCATTATATCTGGCCTAGATGCACATAGGTACAATAAAAAGCCAATTATGGAGCAATATACCTTCTGATCAAAATCTTTACCATTTTCGTCAGTGCAGAGGTGACCATTGGTTGGCATTGGCGTCTTGTAACCTTTGGCTTCATTCATGCCAAATTTCTTGAGGCAGTCCTTAAGGTACTTCTCCTGAGATATGAAGATGCCATTTGGTTGTTGTTGAATCTGAAGCCCTAGGAAGAATTTTAGTTCTCCCATCATCAACATTTGGTATTTCTCTTGCATCATAAAGGCAAACTCATCACTGTATCGATTGTTAGTACAGCCAAAGACAATGTCATCCACATAGATTTGACATACAAACAGTTCACCATCATAGGATTTAGTAAAGAGAGTGGGACCGAGTGAACCAGGTTTGAAGCCTTTCTTCTTGAGGAACTCCTTGAGTGTGTCATACCAAGCTCTTGGTGCTTGCTTGAGGCCATACAGTGCCTTGTTGAGCTTGTAGACTTTGTCAGGATGCTTTGGGTCTTCAAACCCTGGTGGTTGAGCAACGTATACTTCTTTCTCAATCTTACCATTGAGGAATGCACTTTTGACATCCATTTGATATAAGCATATGTCATGATGGTTAGCATAAGCAAGCAGTATACGAATGGCTTCGAGTCTAGCAATAGGAGCAAATGTTTCACCGAAATCAATACCCTCGACCTGTGTGTACCCTTGGGCCACAAGTAGAGCCTTACTTCGAACGACTTGGCCAGACTCATCTTGCTTGTTGCAAAATATCCACTTAGTGCCAATGATGTTGTGCTTCCTTGGATCAGGGCGCTTCACGAGCTCCCACACATTGTTGAGATCAAACTGGTGAAGCTCTTCTTGCATTGCTTGAATCCATTCTGATTCCTTGAAAGCTTCATCTACTTTGGTGGGCTCTGAGATAGATACAAAAGCAAAATGCCCACAAAAGTTAGCCAGTTGAGTAGCTCTAGAGCGAGTGAGTGGACCTGGTGCATTTATGATGTCTAGCATTCTCTCAATTTGGACTTCATTAGCCACGCGTGGATGAGAAGGGCGGAGACTTTGTTCTTGCTGCTGAGCACTGTCTTCGTCAGCAGCAATGTCTTCAGTTTCAGCATTGTCTTCGCGCTGGGTGGATGAAGGAATGATGACTTCTTCAACCTCCGGTTCTTCAGGCATAATTTCTCCAGTTCCCATCAATCTGATAGCTTCGTCAGGGGGTAGTTCATCTAGCACAGGAGGTAGGTGCTCTCTTTGCGAGCCATTAGTTTCATCGAATCACACATCTACAGTTTCAACAACTTTGTTATGGAAAGTGTTGAAGACTCTGTAGGTGTGCGAATCCTTTCCATAGCCAAGCATGAAACCCTCGTGTGCTTTCGGTGCAAATTTTGAGGTGTGGTGTGGATCCCTTATCCAACATCTTGCACCGAAGACTTTGAGATAACTTATATTGGGTTTCTTACCGGTGAGAAGCTCATATGATGTTTTCTTGAAGAACTTGTGAAGATATACTTTGTTGATGATATGGCATGCAGTATCAATGGCTTCAGGCCATAGCTTCCGTGGTGTCTTGTATTCGTCAAGCATGGTACGGGCCATCTCAATAAGCGTCCTGTTCTTGCGCTCCATGACGCCATTCTGCTGAGGAGTGTATGGAGCAGAGAACTCGTGAGTGATGCCAAGAGTGTCAAGATAGGTATCCAAGCCTGTGTTCTTGAATTATGTGCCATTGTCACTCCTGATGTGCTTGATCTTGATGTTGTAGTTGTTCATACACCTATTTTCGAAACGCCTGAAGACATCCTGCACTTCTGTTTTATAGAGTATGATATGCACCCAAGTGAATCAAGAATAGTCATCAACAATTACGAAGCCATATAGATTTGCAGTGGTAGAGAAGGTGGAATAGTGAGTAGGGCCAAATAAGTCCATATGTAGCAGCTCGAAGGGACGTGTGGTCGTCATGATTGTCTTCGAGGGATGTTTGGCCCTGGTCATCTTCCCGGCTTCACACGCACCACAGAGGTGGTCCTTCTTGAATTTGACACCTTCGACGCCAATGATAAGCTTCTTCTTGGCGAGTGTGTGTAAGTTCCTCATCCCAGCATGTCCTAGCCTTCTGTGCCATAACTAGCATTCCGAAGCCTTTGCTAGAAGACATGAGGCAACCTGTGGTCCTGTAGAGAAGTCTACCATATACAAATCACCTCTTTGAAAACCTTCGAAGACTTTGGTTTTGTTAGAGGCCATTAGCACAACACATCGAAATTTGCCAAATATGACAAGCATATCTAAGTCACAGAGCATTGAGACAGACATCAAGTTGTAACCAAGGGATTCGACAAGCATGACATTTTCCATATGTCGGTCCCTTGAGATAGCAACTCTACCTAGCCCCAATACTTTGCTGCTGCTCTTGTCCGCAAAGACGATGTGTTCTTTTGTTGGAGGTCGAAGAGTTTGCTCCATCAATAGGCTTCGATCACCAGTCATATGACTGGTGCATCCACTATCCATAATCCATTCAGTGGCATTGGATTTGTCTTCCTGCATTGAGAATTAGTCTAGTTCACCAAGGCATGCAACTGTAACATGCATTGATGAATATATTGCAGAGCATGATTGTATGAAGACATTGGACGATATGAATGATAGCATCATTCGCATTAGATATCTTGCATCCAAACAAGATCGATTCCAGGTCTCCAGAGATTATTTTCAAGATAGTCTTCATCCCATCTGGAGACCCGATGCTGCATGAAGATATTAGTTCTTCTTAACCACCCACATGCGGAGGGGTGGCTTAGAAGCAATGAGACGTAAGGCAACATCAGAGAATTTATGCAAAGATGCCCTAATGGTACGTTTCACAGGAGGGTTAGAATACTCAAATGAATATGCAGAGAAATTCTTAGTGGGATGAACATAACGGTCCATGCCATAGTGCACATATTCACGAGCCCTTTCAGCTCTGCCCCGTGAAACATACGTGTTAGAATGATCATATGAAGATTTAGGTCCATATGAAGACTTTGATCTGGGGTTTGTCTTCTTCCTTGGTGGTGTCATGACATTGACTGGAAGCTTCTCAAGAAGACATTTGGGAACCCAGATCTTCTTCATGGGTGAACTATTCCTGTAGTTAGTTCCAATATACCTGGCAAACACTTCACCATTCATAGATTTGAACAACTTATAATTGGAGTCAAATGACTCGTCAATGATGACAGGGTTAGCACAGTTAAAACCAGATAATGTGGATGGATCCACTGACGGTCCTTTTGTAACAATCCATGTGGTTTTGGGATACTGCTCAAGAGTCCAGTAAGAACCATCAACATTGATGTTTCTTTCGAAACCCAAACCCTCTTTCCTAGGGTTTTTGTTCAAGATTGTCTTCTTTAGGACATCACAAAGAATCTAATGTCCCTTAAGACTCTTGTACATGCCAGTTTCAAGCAATGTCTTCAACCTGTCATTATCGTCAGTCATGGCAGTGGTTTCCTCAGATGAGGGGTTAGTCACCACAGATACAGTTGAAGATAATGCATTTTCAGAAGCATTTGAACATTCAGCAGTTGAATCATTAGCTTCACGAGCAAGGCATTTTAAGCATGGAGCATCAAATTCATCCTGAGCGGTACTGATCTGTTCTGCTAGGAGGGAGTCATTTTCCTTCCGTAGGTCATCATGAGCTTCTCTCAACTTCTCAAGATCAATCTTTTTCTGAAGATATTTGAGAGAAATCTTCTCATGTTCAGTTGAGAGGGCATCATGACGACTTTGGAGATCCTCAAACCTTGAACGAAGACTATGCATGTCTTCAGCCATAGTCTCATTCAGACTCATTTCTTCGCGTAACAGGTCATCGCTTTTCTCTAGAGTAGTTTGCATTTTCTCCATGGCACTTTGTTGCTTGGTGGCAATTTTTACAAGTTTAGCATAGCTAGGTTTCATGTCATCATCAGATTCAGCTTCGGATTCAGAGTCATGACGTGAGGGTTTTGAGGATACCTTGGAGGCTTTTGCCATGAAGCAGTAGGTAGGAGTGGCACCATCATCACTGGCTTCGGTGTTGAAGAAGGAGCCATTGTCTTCGGGTTCGAAGACAGAAGTGGAGAGATATGCCGAAGACATTGCTAGTCCAGCTACTTCAGCGTCAGATTCCTCCTCAGATGCTTCCTCAGCCTCAGAACCAGATTCAGACTGTGAATCCATCTCCTTTCCGATAAAAGCATGTGCCTTGCCAAATGAACTCTTCTTGTGTGATGAAGACTTTGCATACTTCTTCTTCTTCTTGTCATCTGAGTCATAGTCCTTGCTCTTCTTCTTGGATTCCTTTTCCGAGCGAGGACAATCAGCAATGAAGTGGCCAACTTTTCTTGCACTTGTGATAGGTTTGCTTCTTGCTGTCCCTTGAAGACATTTCAGCGGACCTCTTGGAATCACGCTTTGAAGACTTTGCATAGCGTCTTGACTTGGCAAACTTCCTAAATTTGCAGACTTTGCATAGCGTCTTGACTTGGCAAACTTCCTAAATTTCCTGACAAGTAGAGCGAGTTCTTTTCCAAAGTCTTCAGCACCATCAGAACTGCATTCAGAGCCGTCTTCAGATGAGGACACGGCCTTTGCTTTCAGGGCACAAGAGCGACTGTAACTGGGATCGTAGATATCCCTCTTCTCAGCTTGTTGGAATTCATGTGTGTTCAACCTCTCGAGGATATTGGCAAGATCCAAACTCTTGAAGTCAGGGCGCTCTTGGATCAAGAGTGCGAGAGTGTCAAAGGAACTGTCAAGTGATATGAGTAGCTTCTTCACAGCTTCATGTTTGGTGATATCAGTGGCGCCAAGTGCATTCAGCTCATTTGAGATGTCAGTGAGACGATCAAACGTGAGCTGGACATTTTCATTGTCAAGTCTCTTGAAGCGGTTGAACAGGTTGCGAAGCACATCAACACGAGAGTCTCTTTGAGATGAGACACCTTCATTCACTTTGGACAGCCATTCCCAGATTTGCTTTGCAGTGCTCAGTGTACTAACACGACCATACTGTCCTTTGGTCAGGTGACCACAAATGATGTTCTTGGCGGTGGAGTCCAGTTGTGCGAACCTCTTCACATCAGCAACAGTAACACCTTCGCCAACCTCGGGAATGCCCGCCATGACAACATACCATAGGTCGTTCTCAATGGCTTCGAGATGCATGCGCATCTTGTTCTTCCAGTAGGGGTAGTCGGTGCCATCGAAGACAGGGCATGCAACGGAGAGCTGGATAATCCCTGAAGTCGACATAGCTAAAACTCCAGGTGGTTAAACCGAAACACAGAACAAGGGAGTACCTTGCTCTGATACCAATTGAAAGTGCTAGTTATCGACTAGAGAGGGGGGTGAATAGGCAATTTTTATGAAAGGCTATGAAACAATGAATGTATTCGAACTAGGCGGAAGCGAAACAGGATCAGGTAGGGATAATATCAAGGATCTAGGCAGGGCATGCAACACAATGAAAACATTCAGGCAAGTTAAGCACTATCATCGTACAAGCTAAGATGAGTCGAAGACAAACTTAGACAGTATGAAGATAAACAACAGTTATGAATGTGTTCGGGGAATGTCTTCAGTTAGAAGTATTCAAGCAATGGCTTCACAGTTCAGTACAGAATGTAAAAGAGTGAAGGATAGAACCATTAGCTTGATTAATACACATGATTTGTTGGACCAGTTCCAGTTGCTGTGACAACTGTACGTCTGGTTAGGGAGGCTGAGATTGAACTCAGAAGACCTCATCTTCACCTTATTCCCCTTGAGCCAAAGTCACTTAGACAGCGCCCAATCACTCAGGTAAGTCTTCAGGGGAGACTTCCAAAACCCGTACAAACTTGGTCACCCGGCGATCCACAATGACTCTTGGATTGCTCTAGACCCAGACGCCTAACCGTTTGGAAGATCACAATCTTCAAGTGTAATAAATCTTCAGCTCTCTCAGGACAGAACGACTTCGGTGATGCTCAAACACTCAAGCTCTGGGTATTTAGGTTTATCCTCGCAGGATGTTTCTCTCGCAATGTCTTCGAGGTGGGTTGCTCCAAAACGACAACAGCCATATCTCTCTCTGAGCATCCACCTTCTCATGGTGGAGGGGGTGGGTTATTTATAGCCAGCGGGCAACCCGACCTGATATGGCCAATTATGACCCTGGGTCAATGGCCAACCGACACGTGTCACAACGGTCGGATTTCAAACACACGCGACAGCGTTACTTGGGCTACAAGTAAAGCTGACTCAACCAACTATGGAAGAGATTTCCTCTCATTGTCTTCACTCAAGGACATAGGTTTGGGTGAGCATCACGCCAGCGTCTGACTTCGATCACATCGACCCCACTTAACAGTACGGTGGTTCCAATGACTCAGGAAAGAAGGAACAAAACTACCCAAAGACTTCGTCTTGGCGTTTCATTATCTTCAGGCGATTATCTTCGCATACCACCAATGGCTTCTGCCATCATCAATGTCTTCGAACATTTTTAGGGGTCGTCTTCGACGGTTAAACCGAATCTCCAGGGACTTCTATCTATGTTATCCTGTGAACTCTCACAAACACATTAGTCCCTCAAACACGTTTGTCCTCAATACTCCAAAACCAAACAAGGGAGGCACTAGATGCACTAACAATACCCGTCTCATCTATAGCATGAATATCATTTATGAGTAGTTACCTTTGTTCTTGAGGTCACAGGAGAAGTCATGTTGCAAGTAATCGTGTGAATTTTGATATGTGTTCGATATTTTGATAATATGAATGTTGTGATTCCCTTAGTGGTGTCATGTGAACGTCGACTACATGACACTTCACCATCCTTGGGCCTAAGGGAATGCATTGTGGAGTAGTTATTAGATGATGGGTTGCTAGAGGGACAGAATCTTAAACCCTAGTTTATGTGCTACTTCATAAGGGGCTGATTTGGATCCAAACGTTTAATGCTATGGTTAGATTTTATCTTAATACTTTTCTCATAGTTGCGGATGCTTGCGAGGGGATTAATCATAAGTGGGAGGTTTGTTCAAGTAAGAACAGCACCCAAGCACCGGTCCACCCACATATCAAATTATCAAAGTAGCGAACGCAAATCAAACCAACATGATGAAAGAGACTAGATGAAATTCCCGTGTACCCTCAAGAACGCTTTGCTTATTATAAGAGACTGTTTTAGCTTGTCCTTTTCCACAAAAGGATTGGGCTATCTTGCTGCACTTTATTTACCATTACCGTTACTTGCTCGTTACCAATTATCTTGCTATCAAACTACCACTTACCTACAATTTCACTGCTTGCAGAAATTACCATGCTGAAAACCGCTTGTCATTTCCTTCTGCTCCTCGTTGGGTTCGACACTCTTACTTATCGACGGGACTACGATTAACCCCCTATACTTGTGGGTCATCAAGACTCTTTTCTGGCGCCGTTGCCGGGGAGTGAAGCGCTCTTGGTAAGTGGAAATCGGTAAGGAAAAACTTACACTACATGTTGAAATTTATTATCACTTGCTACTATGGAAATCAATCCTTTGAGGGGTTTGCTCAGGGTATCTTCACCTCGAGCGGAACCACAATTAGTTGCCCCTCAACCTACTGCACCTACTAAAAATATTGGTTATGAAATTTCTTCGGGTATGATAGAACAACTGCTAGCTAATCCTTATGCAGGAGACGAAACTGAACATCCTGATATGCATCTAATACATGTGGATGAAATTTGTGGATTATTTAAGCTTGCAGGTTTATCTGGAGATGAAGTTAAGAAGAAGTTTTTCCCTTTATCTTTGAAGGGAAAAGCATTGACATGGTATATGCTATGTAATGATATTGGATCATGGAACTAGAATCGATTGCAATTAGAATTCCACCAAAAGTTTTATCCCATGCATCTAGTTCATCGTGATCGGAATTATATATATAACTTTTGGCCTCGTGAAGGAGAAAGCATCGCTCTAGCTTGGGGGAGGCTTAACTCAATGTTATATTCATGCCCCAATCATGAGCTCCCGAGAGAAATTATTATCCAGAATTTTTATGCTCGGCTTTCTAATAATGATCGATCCATGCTCGATACTTCTTGTACTGGTGCTTTTATGAAGAACACTATTGAATTCAAGTGGGATCTCTTAGAAAGAATTAAACGCAACTCTGAAGATTGGGAACTCGACGAAGGTAATTGTTGGAAATATGCCCTAGAGGCAATAATAAATTGGTTATTATTATATTTCCTTGTTCATGATAATCGTTTATTTTCCATGCTATAATTGTATTGATTGGAAACTCAAATACATGTGTGGGTACATAGACAACACTGTGTCCCTAGTAAGCCTCTAGTTGACTAGCTCGTTGATCAAAGATGGTTAAGGTTTCCTAGCCATTGACATGAGATGTCATTTGATAACGGGATCACATCATTAGGAGAATGATGTGATGGACAAGACCCAAACTGTAAATGTAGCATATGATCGTGTCAGTTTATTGCTATTGTTTTCTGCATGTCAAGTATCTGTTCCTTTGACCATGAGATCATGCAACTCCCTGACATCGGAGGAGTACCTTGTGTGTATCAAACGTCGCAACGTAACTGGGTGACTATAAAGGTGCTCTACAGGTATCTCCGAGGGTGTCTGTTGAGTTGGCATGGATCAAAGATTGGGATTTGTTACTCCGTATGATGGAGAGGTATCTCAGGGCCCACTCGGTAATACAACATCACAATGAGCCTTGCAAGCAATGTGACTAAAGTGTTAGCCACGAGATCTTGTATTACGGAACGAGTAAAGAGACTTGCCGGTAACGAGATTGAACTAGGTATAGAGATACCGACGATCGAATCTCGGGCAAGTAACATACCGAAGAACAAAGGGAACAGTATACGGGATTAACTGAATCCTTGACATAGAGGTTCGACCGATAAAGATCTTCGTAGAATATGTAGGAGCCAATATGGGCATCCAGGTCCCGCTATTGGTTATTGATCGTAGAGGTGTCTCGGTCATGTCTACATAGTTCTCGAACCCGCAGGGTCTACACACTTAACGTTTGGTGACGATTAGTATAGTTGAGTTATTTTGTTGGTGACCGAATGTTGTTCGGAGTCCCGGATAAGATCCCGGACATGACGAGGATCTCCGGAAGAGTCCGGAGGTAAAGATTAATATATGTGATAATAGTGTTGTGATCTCCGGAAAGGTTCCGGAATTCACCGGAAGAGGTTCCGGATGTTTACCGAAGTGTTCGGGTGCAGCAACACTTTATATGGGCCAAAAGGAAAAAGCCCACGAGGTATTGGTAAGTGCAAAAAGTAGTTTTACTGCCGCGTAAGCGGTACTACCATTTGTGTGAAGTGGTACTACCGCCCAAGCGGTACTACCGCTTGTGTGAAGCGGTACTACCGCTTGTGCGCGGTACTGCAGGGATCCGAGTTGGACTCTTTTCCTGCGGGCCAAACCGACCTTGTGCGGGCAAAACTGACCTGGAGGAGGCTTTTACTCCAAGTTTAGACCCCAAGGCTCAACATATAAATAGAGGGGCAGGGCTAGCACACGGGACACATCAAGATTTCCCCAAGCCGTGTGCGGCAACCCTAACCCTCTAGTTCCTCCGTCATAATCTCCGTAGCGCTTGGCGAAGCCCTGCTGAGATTGTTCCTCACCACCATCACCACGCCGTCGTGCTGCTGGAACTCATCTACTACTTCACCGTCGCTCGCTGGATCGAGGAGGTGAAGGCGTCATCAAGCCGTACGTGTGTTGAACGCGGAGGTGCCGTCCGTTCAGCACTAGTTCGTGATCGGATCGAGGGACGACTTGCAATTTGGATCGCGGAGACGTTCGACTACATCAACCGCGTTTCTTAAACGCTTCCGCTTAGCGATCTACAAGGGTATGTAGATTCACTCTCCCTCTCGTAGATGCTCATCACCATGGATAGATCTTGTGTGTGTGTAGGAAAATTTTTGTTTCCCATGCAACGTTCCCCAACAGTGGCATCTGAGCTAGGTCTATGCGTAGATGAGATCTCGAGTAGAACACAAACGAGTTGTGGGCGTGGGTGTATACATATTGCTTGCCGTTACTAGTTGATACTTGATTCGGCAGTATTGTGAGATGAAGCGGCCCGGACCGACATTACGCGTACACTTACGCGAGACAGGCTCCTTCAACTGACATGTAACTTCGTTGCATAAAGATGGCTAGCGGGTGTCTGTCTCTCTCACTTTAGTTGAATCGATTTCAATGAAGAGGGTTCTTTTAGAAGATCAAAAAGCAATCACTACACCACGTTGTGGTTTTGCGTAGGTAAGAACGGTTCTTGCAAACCCGTAGCAGCCACGTAAAATTTGCAACAACAATTAGAGGACGTCTAACTTGTTTTTGCAGGGTATGTTGTGATGTGATATGGCCAATTACATGATGAGATATATGTGATGTATGAGATGATCATGTGTTGTATAGAATATCACGACTTGCATGTCGATGAGTACGGCAACTGGCAGGAGCCATAGAGTTGTCTTTAATTATTGTATGACCTGCGTGTCAATCATTAAGCGCTATGTAATGCTTTACTTTATCGCTAAACGTTAGCAATAGTCGTGGAAGCAACAGTCGGCGCGACAACCTCATGGCGACACGTTGATGGAGATCAAGATGATGGAGATCATGGTGTCATGCCGGTGACGATGGAGATCATGCCGGTGCTTTGGAGATGGAGATCAAAAGCACAAGTTCATGGCCATATCATGTCACTTATGATTTGCATGTGATGTTAATCCTTTTATGCATCTTATTTTGCTTAGGACGACGGTAGCATTATAAGGTGATCCCTCACTTAAATTTCAAGATAAATTGTGTTCTCCCCGAGTGTGCACCGTTGCGAAAGTTCGTCGTTTCGAGACACGCCGTGATGATCGGGTGTGATAGACTCCACGTTCACATACAACGGGTGCAAGCCATGTTGCACACGCGGAACACTCGGGTTAAACTTGGTGAGCCTAGCATGTACAGACATGGCCTCGGAACACAAGAGACCGAAAGGTCGAACATGAGTCATATAGTAGATATGATCAACATGAAGATGTTCACCATTGAAACCACCTCAACTCACGTGATGATCGGACTTGAGTTGGTGGATTTGGATCATGTTACACTCGAATGACCGGAGGGATGTCAATTTGAGTGGGAGTTTTTTTTTAAATATGATTAACTAAACTCATTATCTTGAACAATAGTCTAAGTTGTCTTTGCTATATTTATGTTGTAGATCATGGCTCGCGCAGTAGCACCCCTGAATTTTAATGCGTTCCTAGAGAAAGCTAAGTTGAAAGATGATGGAAGTAACTTTGTGGACTGGGCCCGTAATCTAAGGATTATCCTTACGGCTTCCCAGAAGGCTTATGTCCTTGATGCACCGCTTGGTGATCCACCCGCTCCAGTTGAGTCTCTAGACGTTGTGAACGCCTGGCAGGCTCGTTCTGATGATTACTCAATAGTTCAATGTGCATTATTGTATGGCTTAGAACCGGGACTTCAAAGACGTTTTGAACGTCATGGAGCATATGAGATGTTCCAGGAGTTGAAGTTTATCTTTCAGAAGAATGCCCGGTTCGAGAGATATGAGATCTCCGATAAGTACTATGCTTGCAAGATGGAGGAGAACGGCACTATCAGTGCTCACATACTCAGAATGTCTGGGTACTCCACCCGTCTGGCTGAGTTAGGGATGCCCCTTCCGCCAGAGGCTATCACTGACAGAGTTCTTCAATCATTGCCACCTAGCTACAAGACCTTCGTGTTGAACTATAACATGCACGGGATGAACAAGTCAGTCGCCGAGCTGTTTGCGATGCTGAAAGCCGCTGAGTCTAAAATTCAGAAGGAGCATCAAGTGTTGATGGTCAATAAAACCACTAGTTTCAAGAAAAATGGCAAGGGTAAGAAGGGTAACTCCAAGAAGAGTGGCAAAGCAGTTTCTCCTCTCGTGAAGAAACCCAAGGCTGGACCCAAACCAGAAACTGTGTGCTTTCATTGCAAGGGAACTAGACACTGGAAGCGGAACTGCCCCAAGTATTTGGCTGACAAGAAGGCGGCCAACAACAAACAAGGTACATATGATATACATGTTATTGATGTGTACCTTACCAACTCTCGTTGTAGTGCCTGGGTATTTGATACCGGTGCGGTTGCTCACATTTGCAACTCAAAACAGGAACTGCGGAATAGACGGAGGCTGGCAAAGGACGAAGTGACGATGCGTGTGGGAAATGGTTCCAAGGTTGATGTGATCGCCGTCGGCACGCTCGCTCTTCGATTACCGTCGGGATTAATGATGAACCTAAATAAGTGTTATTTGGTGCCTGCGTTAAGCATGAACATTATATCTGGATCTTGTTTATTGCGAGACGGTTACTCATTTAAATCAGAGAATAATGGTTGTTCTATTTATATGAGTAATATCTTTTATGGTCATGCACCCAATGTGAGGGGTTTATTCTTATTGAATCTCGATAGTAATGATACACATGTTCATAACATTGATGCCAAAAGATGTAGAATTGATAATGATAATACCACTTTCTTGTGGCACTGCCGTTTAGGTCATATTGGCGTAAAACGCATGAGGAAGCTCCATGCTGATGGACTTTTTGGAGTCACTTGATTTTGAATCACTTGACACATGTGAGCCATGCCTCATGGGCAAGATGACTAAAACGCCGTTCTCTGGAACAATGGAACGGGCAAGTGACTTATTGGAAATCATACATACTGATGTGTGCGGTCCAATGAGCATTGAGGCGCGCGGTGGTTATCGTTACTTTCTCACCTTCACTGATGATTTAAGTAGATATGGGTATATTTACTTAATGAAACACAAGTCTGAAACGTTTGAAAAGTTCAAGCAATTTCAGAGTGAAGTTGAGAATCATCATAACAAGAAGATTAAATTCCTACGATCTGATCGAGGAGGAGAATATCTGAGTTATGAGTTTGGCAGTCACTTAAGACAATGTGGAATTGTTTCACAACTGACACCGCCTGGAACACCACAGCGTAATGGTGTGTCCGAACGTCGTAATCGAACCTTATTGGATATGGTGCGATCTATGATGTCTCTTGCCGATTTGCCACTATCATTTTGGGGTTATGCATTAGAGACAGCTGCATTCACTTTAAATAGGGCACCATCGAAATCCGTTGAGACGACGCCATATGAACTTTGGTTTGGCAAAAAGCCAAAGTTGTCGTTTCTTAAAGTTTGGGGATGTGATGCTTATGTCAAAAAGCTTCAGCCTGAAAAGCTGGAACCCAAAGCGGAGAAATGCGTCTTCATAGGATACCCAAAAGAGACAGTTGGGTATACCTTCTACCTCAGATCCGAAGGCAAAGTGTTTGTCGCTAAAAACGGAACATTTCTTGAGAAAGAGTTTCTCTCGAAAGAATTGAGTGGGAGGAAGATAGAACTTGATGAGGTTGCTGAACCTTTACTTCAACCTGAGAGTAGCGCAGCGCAGAAAGTTGTTTCTGTGGAGTCTACATTAGCTGAAGAGGAAGTTAATGATGATGATCATGAAGCTTTGGATCAAGTTTCTATCGAACCTCGTAGGTCGACAAGGACGCGTACTGCTCCTGAGTGGTACGGCAACCCTGTCTTAGAAGTCATGTTGTTAGACAACGATGAACCTATGAGCTATGGAGAAGCGTTGATGGGCCCGGATTCCGAGAAGTGGTTAGAGGCCATGAAATCCGAGATGGGATCCATGTATGAAAACAAAGTATGGACTTTGGAAGTATTACCTGAAGGGCGTAAGGCCATTCAGAACAAATGGATCTTTAAGAGGAAGGCGGACGCGGACGGTAATGTCACCGTCTATAAAGCTCGACTTGTGGCAAAGGGTTTTTCACAAGTTCAAGGAGTTGACTACGATGAGACCTTCTCACCTGTAGCGATGCTTAAGTCCGTCAGAATCATGTTAGCAATAGCTGCCTTTTTCGATTATGAAATTTGGCAGATGGATGTCAAAACAGCGTTCCTTAACGGTTACCTTAAGGAAGAGTTGTATATGATGCAACCAGAAGGTTTTGTCGATCCAGAGAATGCTGACAAAGTTTGCAAACTCCAGCGATCCATTTATGGACTGGTGCAAGCATCTCGGAGTTGGAATCTTCGCTTTGATGAGGTGATCAAAGCGTTCGAGTTTATACAAGTTTACGGAGAAGCTTGTATTTACAAGAAAGTGAGTGGGAGCTCTATAGCGTTTCTAATATTATATGTGGATGACATATTGCTGATTGGAAACAATATAGAAATGTTGGAAAGCGTAAAGGAATATTTGAACAAGAGTTTTTCAATGAAGGACCTAGGAGAAGCTGCTTTCATATTAGGCATCAAGATCTATAGAGATAGATCGAGACGCTTGATAGGACTTTCACAAAGCACATACCTTGACAAAGTTTTGAAGAAGTTCAAAATGGATCAGTCCAAGAAGGGGTTCTTGCCTGTATTCAAGGTGTGAAGTTGAGTAAGACTCAATGCCCAGTGACTGCAGGAGATAGAGAAAAGATGAGTGTCATCCCCTATGCTTCAGCCATAGGCTCTATCATGTATGCAATGCTATGCACAAGACCCGATGTCAGCCTTGCCATAAGTATGGTCGGAAGGTTTCAAAGTGATCCAGGAATGGAACACTGGACGGCGGTCAAGAATATCCTGAAGTACCTGAAAAGGACTAAGGACATGTTTCTCGTTTATGGAGGTGATCAAGAGCTCGTCGTAAAGGGTTACGTCGATGCAAGCTTTGACACTGATCCGGATGATTCTAAGTCGCAAACCGGATACGTATTTATTCTTAATGGGGGTGCGGTTAGCTGGTGCAGTTCCAAGCAAAGCGTGGTAGCAGATTCTACATGCGAAGCGGAGTACATCGCTGCCTCGGAGGCGGCGAAGGAAGCTGTCTGGATGAAGGAGTTCATGACAGATCTTGGAGTAGTGCCTAGTGCGCTTAACCCAAAGACTCTGTTTTGTGATAACACTGGTGCCATTGCTCTAGCCAAGGAACCAAGATTTCACAAGAGGACCAGACACATAAAGCGACGCTTCAATTCCATCCGCGATTACATCAAGGAGGACGACATAAATATTTGCAAAGTACACACGGATCTGAATGTTGCAGATCCGATGACTAAACCTCTTCCAAGGGCTAAACATGAACAACACCAGAACTGCATGGGTGTTCGATTCATTACAATGTAAATCACATAGTGATGTGAACTAGATTATTGACTCTAGTGCAAGTGGGAGACTGTTGGAAATATGCCCTAGAGGCAATAATAAATTGGTTATTATTATATTTCCTTGTTCATGATAATCGTTTATTTTCCATGCTATAATTGTATTGATTGGAAACTCAAATACATGTGTGGGTACATAGACAACACTGTGTCCCTAGTAAGCCTCTAGTTGACTAGCTCGTTGATCAAAGATGGTTAAGGTTTCCTAGCCATTGACATGAGATGTCATTTGATAACGGGATCACATCATTAGGAGAATGATGTGATGGACAAGACCCAAACTGTAAATGTAGCATATGATCGTGTCAGTTTATTGCTATTGTTTTCTGCATGTCAAGTATCTGTTCCTTTGACCATGAGATCATGCAACTCCCTGACATCGGAGGAGTACCTTGTGTGTATCAAACGTCGCAACGTAACTGGGTGACTATAAATGTGCTCTACAGGTATCTCCGAGGGTGTCTGTTGGGTTGGCATGGATCAAAGATTGGGATTTGTTACTCCGTATGACGGAGAGGTATCTCAGGGCCCACTCGGTAATACAACATCACAATGAGCCTTGCAAGCAATGTGACTAAAGTGTTAGCCACGAGATCTTGTATTACGGAACGAGTAAAGAGACTTGCCGGTAACGAGATTGAACTAGGTATAGAGATACCGACGATCGAATCTCGGGCAAGTAACATACCGAAGAACAAAGGGAACGGTATACGGGATTAACTGAATCCTTGACATAGAGGTTCGACCGATAAAGATCTTCGTAGAATATGTAGGAGCCAATATGGGCATCCAGGTCCCGCTATTGGTTATTGATCGTAGAGGTGTCTCGGTCATGTCTACATAGTTCTCGAACCCGCAGGGTCTACACACTTAACGTTTGGTGACGATTAGTATAGTTGAGTTATTTTGTTGGTGACCGAATGTTGTTCGGAGTCCCGGATAAGATCCCGGACATGACGAGGATATCCGGAAGAGTCCGGAGGTAAAGATTAATATATGTGATAATAGTGTTGTGATCTCCGGAAAGGTTCCGGAATTCACCGGAAGAGGTTCCGGATGTTTACCGAAGTGTTCGGGTGCAGCAACACTTTATATGGGCCAAAAGGAAAAAGCCCACGAGGTATTGGTAAGTGCAAAAAGTAGTTTTACTGCCGCGTAAGCGGTACTACCGTTTGTGTGAAGCGGTACTACCGCCCAAGCGGTACTACCGCTTGTGTGAAGCGGTACTACCGCTTGTGCGCGGTACTGCAGGGATCCGAGTTGGACTCTTTTCCTGCGGGCCAAACCGACCTTGTGCGGGCAAAACCGACTTGGAGGAGGCTTTTACTCCAAGTTTAGACCCCAAGGCTCAACATATAAATAGAGGGGCAGGGCTAGCACACGGGACACATCAAGATTTCCCCAAGCCGTGTGCGGCAACCCTAACCCTCTAGTTCCTCCGTCATAATCTCCGTAGCGCTTGGCAAAGCCCTGCTAAGATTGTTCCTCACCACCATCACCACGCTGTCGTGCTGCTGGAACTCATCTACTACTTCACCGTCGCTCGCTGGATCGAGGAGGTGAAGGCGTCATCAAGCCGTACGTGTGTTGAACGCGGAGGTGCCGTCCGTTCGGCACTAGTTCGTGATCGGATCGAGGGACGACTTGCGATTTGGATCGCGGAGACGTTCGACTACATCAACCGCGTTTCTTAAACGCTTCCGCTTAGCGATCTACAAGGGTATGTAGATTCACTCTCCCTCTCGTAGATGCTCATCACCATGGATAGATCTTGTGTGTGCGTAGGAAATTTTTTGTTTCCCATGCAACGTTCCCCAACAGTAACGAGTCAGGTATTGAGCTTAAGTTTGATTGTGTTAAATCTTTTATGAATACCAATGCTTTTCACAAGTTTAGCACTAAATATGGACTTGACTCTGAGATAGTAGCCTCTTTATGTGAATCATTTGCTACTCATGTTGACCTCCCTAAGGAGAAGTGGTTTAAATATCATCCCCATATTAAAGAAGAAATTAAAGAACCGGTCATAGCTCAAGATGAAACTATCATTTACAATGTTGATCCAGTTGTGCCTACTGCTTATATTGAAAAACCACCTTTCCCTATTAGCGTAAAGGAACATGCTAAGGTATCAACTATGGTTCGGAAAAGTAATATTAAAGCACCTAAGCCCTCTGAACAAGTTAAAGTAGAACCTAGTGTTGCTATGGTTAAAGATCTCTTGGTAGAAAATATTGATGGGCATGTTATTTATTTATGTGATGAAGCTGCTAGAATTGCCAAACCCGAGGAAAAAGATAAACATAGACCCGTAGTTGGCATGCCTGTTGTCTCTGTTAAAATAGGAGATCATTGCTATTATGGTTTATGTGATATGGGTGCCAGTGTGAGTGCTATTCCTTTTACCTTATACCAAGAAATTATGAATGATATAGCACCCGCCGAAATAGAAGACATTGATGTTACTATTAAACTTGTTAATAGAGATACCATCACACCACTTGGGATTGTTAGAGATGTTGAAGTCTTGTGTGGGAAAATAAAATATCCTACTGATTTTCTAGTTCTTGGTTCACCACAAGATGACTTTTGTCCCATTATCTTTGGTAGACCTTTCTTGAACACTATTAATGCTAAGATAGATTGCCAGAGAGAAACCATCAGTGTTAATTTTGGTGTTGTGTCTCATGAATTTAATTTCTCGAAGTTTCGTGGACAACCCCGTAATAAATAATTATCTAGTAAGGATGAAATAATTGGTCTTGCTTCTATTGCCGTACCTCCTACTGATCCACTAGAACAGTATTTGCTAGAACATGAAAATGATATGCACTTGCATGAAACAAATGAAATAGATAAAATTTTCTTTGAACAACAACCTCTCCTAAAACACAATTTGCCTATTGAAACTCTAGGAGGTCCTCCTCCACCTAAACGTGATCATGTGTTTGAATTAAAACAATTGCCTGACACTTTGAAGTATGCTTATCTTGATGAGAAAAAGATATATCATGTTATTATTAGTGCTAACCTTTCAGAACATGAAGAAGAAAGATTATTAAAAATCCTGAGGAAGCATCGGGCTGCTATTGGATATACTCTTGATGATCTTAAGGGCATTAGTCCACTCTATGTCAGTACAAGATTAATATGGAACCTGATGCTAAACCCGTTGTTGATCACCAACGACGTTTGAATCCTAAGATGAAAGAAGTGGTAAGAACTGAAATATTAAAGCTTCTGGAAGCAGGTATAATTTATCCCATAGCTGATAGTAGATGGGTAAGTCCCGTTCATTGTGTCCCTAAGAAGGGAGGTATTACTGTTGTTCCTAATGATAAAAATGAACTTATCCCACAGAGAATTGTCACTGGCTATAGAATGGTAATTGATTTTAGAAAAATAAATAAAGCTACTAGAAAAGATCATTACCCTCTGCCTTTCATTGATTAAATGCTAGAAATATTATCTAAGCACACACACTTTTGTTTTCTAGATTGATATTCTGGTTTCTCTCAAATACCTATGTCACAACCTGATCAAGAGAAAACCACCTTTACTTGTCTGTTTGGAACCTATGCTTATAGACGTATGCCTTTTGGTTTCTGCAATGCACCTGCTACCTTTCAAATATGTATGACTGCTATATTCTCTGATTTTTGTGAAAAGATTTTCGAGGTTTTCATGGTTGATTTCTCCGTTTACAGAACTTCTTTTGATGATTGCTTAAGCAACCTTGATCGAGTTTTGCAGAGATGTGAACAAACTAATCTTGTCTTGAATTGGGAGAAGTGCCACTTCATGGTTAATGCAGGTATTGTCTTGGGGCATAAAATATCTGAATGAGGTATTGAGGTGGATAAAGCTAAAGTTGATGCAATTGAGAAAATGCAATGTCCTAAAGATATTAAAGGTATTCGGAGTTTCCTTGGTCATGCTGATTTCTATAGGAGGTTCATTAAAGACTTCCCTAAAATTTCTAGGCCTCTTACTAATGTTTTACAAAAGGATATTCCATTTGTTTTTATGATGATTTTGTAGAAGCCTTTGAAACACTCAAGAAAGCCTTAACTTCCGCACCTATTGTTCAACCACTTGATTGGAACTTGCCTTCTGAAATTATGTGTGATGCTAGTGATTATGCTGCTGGTGCTGTTCTAGGACAAAGAGTTGATAAGAAATTAAATGTTATCCATTATGCTAGCAAAACTCTAGACAGTGCCCAAAGAAATTATGCTAGTACTGAAAAAGAATTTTTAGCAGTTGTGTTTGCCTGTGATAAATTTAGATCTAACATTGTTGATTCCAAAGTTATTGTTCACACTGATCAGGCTGCTATAAAATATCTTATGGAAAAGAAAGATGCTAAACCTAGACTCATTAGGTGGGTTCTCTTGCTTCAAGAATTGGATTTACATATCACTGATAGGAAAGGAGCTGAGAACCCAGTAGCCTATAACTTGTCTAGAATAGAAAATATTCTTGATGACCCACTGCCTATTGATGATAGTTTTCCTGACGAACAATTAGCTGCAATAAATGTTTCTCAAAACAGTCCTTGGTATGCTGATTATGCTAAGTACATTGTTGCTAAATATATACCACCTAGTTTCACATACCAACAAAAGAAAAAATTCTTTTATGATTTAAGACATTACTTTTGGGATGACCCACATCTTTATAAGGAAGGGGTAGATGGTATTATTAGACCATGTGTACCTGAGCATGAACAGGAACAAATCCTACGGAAATGTCATTTCGAAGCCTATGGAGGACATCATGCGGGAGATAGAACTGCTCACAAGGTATTGCAATCTGGTTTTTATTAGCCTACTCTCTTCAAGGATGCCCGTAAGTTTGTCTTGTCTTGTGATGAATGTCAAAGAATTGGTAATATCGGTAAGCGTCAGGAAATGCCTATGAATTATTCACTTGTTGTTGAACCATTTGATGTTTGGGGTTTTGACTATATGGGACCTTTTCCTTCCTCTAATTGGTATACTCATATTTTGGTTGCTGTTGATTATGTTACTAAGTGGGTAGAAGCAATTCTAACTAGTAGTGTTGTGTAACGCCCAAGATGCGATGCTATCCTTATTTTGGCTCGAGGGCCTCGACAGGGTTAGAAGCGCATCTCGTCGTTTCGCAAGAATGGATATCATTACAAGTACATGTAAAGAAGGGATGAGTATATGGAATTGGCTTACACTCGCCACAAGCTAAATCAAGATCACATCAATACAACAACATATACAATCATCATACAGAAGAGCAGGGTCCGACTACGGACGAAATCGAAGGATAAAATGACATCCATCCTTGCTATCCCAGGCTGCCGGCCTGGAACCCATCCTATGATCGATGAAGAAGAAGAAGAACTCCAAATCAAACAAGCATCGCGCTCACGTCATAGCATCGCATTACCTGTACCTGCAACTATTGTTGTAGTAATCTGTGAGCCACAGGGACTCAGCAATCTCATTTCCAAGGGTATCAAGACTATTAAAGCTTAATGGGTAAGGTATGGTTAAGTGGTGAGGCTGCAGCAAGCACTAAGCATTTATTTGAGTGGCTAACTTACGAATACAAGAATAAGGGGGGGGGGTGATCGTCGCAGAAACGGACGTGAACTAGTAATGATCACTAAGTGATCCTGAACACCTACTTACGGTCAAACATAACCCCACCGTGTTCTCTCTTGATTCAGAAATCATGAGAAGAGACAGTCACGGTTACGCACACGGTTGGTGTATTTTATTTGATTTTACTTTAAGTTTGCTATGACCGGGTGTTAAACAAAGTTTCCAAGTTGCCACATAACCGCGGGCACGGCTCTCATGAAAGATTTAACCCTGCAGGGGTGCTCCAACTCATCCATCACAAACTAACCAAAAGCTGCGTTAGAATTGCTCAACCGCGGGATAACCCATAGTATTTGTGAAATCCCGATGGAAAATCTCAACCTCGAGATAGCCCGAAGTGTCCTTGAAATCCCGCGCACAAGACGTTCGAGAAAGGTAAAACAAATCCAGCAAGACCGCCCGACGTGCCGACAATCCCGATAGGAGCCGCGTATCTCGTTCTCAGGGCACAATCGGATGGGTCACACTACGAGTCAAACCAAACCTCGAGTTTCCCCGCGGTGGCCCCGCAGTCTGCCCGTTTTGGACCAACACTCATGAGGAGCACCGGCCCAGGTTGTTAATTAATTTTCCGCGGGTGCCGGCGGGTCCCTATGCAATTTTATTAGTTATTAGGCAAATGGAGTACCAATGTTGGGCCTTGCCAGAAGAGTTTTATCCCAAAACGAAAGTCAAGGGGGTCCCCATAACAACCCCGAGCATGTTAGGAGCGCTCAATATGGAACATAACACCGGTACACAAGTAACTAGGGCGGCAAAAGTGGAACAAAACACCGAGCAAAAGGCCAAGCCTTCTACCTTTTACCAAGTATATATGTGCATTAAATTAAATAGCAATAATATTGTGATAGGTCAAAATATCCATGTTGCACATGGAAACAATTGCACCTACAACTAGCAACGCTATAAGAAGGGCTGAGCAAGCGGTAACATAGCCAAACAATGGTTTGCTGGGATGTGGAGGGGTTAGAGGCTTATCATGGCATTTGGGAGGCTTGAAAAACAAGTGGTAGGTAGCGAGACATAGCGATAGAAATGAACTAGCATGGCAATGATAGTAATGGTATCCAGGGAAATGGTCATCTTGCCTGAGATCCCGCTCGGAAGAAGAATGAATCCATGAAGAAGACGAACCAACATAGTCGAACGAATCCTCACACTCCGAACATTTTCGGAACTCTATCGAGAAGAAGCAAACTGGAAACAACAATCAACACATGATAAATACCAAAACATATGCATGACATGATGCACATCAAACATGATGCATGTTATGCATGACATGGCAAAGCACAATAATCAACTTCTACACATTAAATGAAGCTCAATATGCAACGAGTTGCATATTGACAAAACTCCACGTTCGAATCATTTAGTTCACTCTCGTTTAGGTACTCATCAATATTAAATGTTGTTTAACATGGGTGGTCATTGCATAAGGTGATGATGGAATTAAGCAATTTAAATGGAGAAGGAGAACATACATAAAACAAAATAATAACTGTTTAACTAAATAATCATATTAAATGTTCTTTATCATGGCAAGAGGTGAAGAATGAACAACTACATCATCTAGGCATTTTAAATGAGGCCGGAAACAACATATAGCACTTCCGAAACGACCTCATATGCAATTCTTAAGTTTGGTACAGATCTTCCTATCACATATTTTATATTTTTTATTAATCAGCAAAATAAAGTGTACCATAAGATTCTACACGTTTTTCTAGTCAAGTTTCATATGTGGATCATTTTTAACGGAGCTACGGTTATTCAGTTATGAAATAAACCGGTTTAGCATGGCATTTATGCAAATTAATGCAAACAACAAGTATAAGTATTTTTATCATGGATGAAAGTGGCATATTGTTAAATCTACACAAAATTCTGAACATTTTACATATAAAAAGTTTTTACATGCGGTGCACGTTATTTTATTTATTAGCGTTTGAAAATAATGACTTTTTCCTGAAAATATGCATGTCCTGGTTAATGTTAAATTCATCACAAGGAAAAAAATAGAACGCGGGCCGAATTTGAAACATAATGCAGCACCCCAGGATCATTTGGCCCAAGTGGCCGTGTGTGCCCGTGTGAGGATGACAAACGGGGCCAATGTGTCAGGACACGACACCAAAATACCAAGCAAACAAAAAAACTTGAGGAGCCTGGGTCTCGAACCCAGGACCTCCTGGTTCTAACCGAGCAAGCATACCAGCTGAGCTGGTGTCGTGTATTCGAACAAAGCAAGGCGCATATCTCTTTTAAACTAGCCATAGGCCATGCCTTTTCCTCGGATTCAGAGAACTGGACAGGGAAAACCGGAACTTGCGAGGTGAGCAGCGGCTGGAGGCGAGATGCAGCCGAGGGACGAAGCCGGGTCCGGGCGCTGGCATGGCCTGGGAGGCCAGGGGGAGGTTCCCCCGGTCTAGATCCCGCCGGATCCGGCCGGACTTGGGCAACAGCGAGCTGGTGATGCGGCGGCTGAATCCGAGGCCATGGCGAGCTCCTGTTTGGCCTGGGGACAGAGCGGACGAGAGATGAGCGAGGGAGGGAGCACCAGAGAGCAAAAAAAGGGGGCGCTAGGGAGAGATGGTGGTCACCGGTGGCGGTGCGCTCCAGCACGGGCGGAGGTGGCCTCGAGGTGAAGACGCACGGGGAGGCTCGGGGGCTGGCTCGTTGCGGGAGTTGCGTTCGTCAGGAGCTTCAGGGCCACGACGCTCAAAGAAGACAGCAACGTTTGCGGCTTGCGGGGCGACGGAGACTCGCAGATGAAAGGCCGGAGGCCTCAGGGGGGTCGTTGGCATCGGTGCGGGCGGGCATGAGGTCGAGGCAGCCATGGACAAGCTCATGCGGTTCCGGTGGCCGGCGACGAGAGGCCGGACCTGGCGTCGGATCCTCTCATGGACGAGGCGCATGGCAGCGAGGAGCTTTGGGTGTCCAGGGCTACTCCTTGCGGGTTCCTGGACGAGAAATTGAGAGAGAGAGAGAGAAGAAACTGAGCGGGGGTAAGGGAAGGAAGAAAAGGAGCAGAGAGGGAGGGAGCTGGGCACGGCGGTGCACTAGCCTGGGTGGAGGTCCCCTCCGGTCACCGGCGGCTCCAGGTCCGGCGAGGTGGCAACGCGGTCGAGGCAGGGGCGGCTGGTCAGGAGAGAGCTCAAGATCGAGCTCCTTTCGATCTGGAGCGGGTGGTACGACGCGGTGGAACTGGGAGGCTGCGGGAGGCTCTCTGGGCCGTTGGATCTAGGATCTGGCGGTCCGCATCAAAGGGGAGGGGCTGGATAGGGTTGGGGGAATGGATCTCGTCGCTGGTTGGCTCGGCGCTGAAACAGAGGGAGTTGGGTGGCGGCGGCTGCGAGGTGGATGGGACAGATGCCTAAAAATTAGGGTTTGGACAGATTTGGCTAGGGGTTGCACTGCTATATATAGCAGGTGAGTAATAGGAGGGGGTCTTGCACCGTTTCGAGCCGTTCGATCGTACTTGGACAACTCCGGTCAAGGGTTTAGGTAGGTGGGTCTAGTGGGCTATGGAGAGCGGTTGTGGGCTGAGATGAGAGGGAATATGGTGGCCCGTGACATGTTTTTTTGAAATACCGAGAACGTCCGACAAATAAACCGATGACGGTACCGCTACGTTTGTCCGTTCGGGTATGAAACGACCTCAGATTGCGACGAAATTTGGCAGGCGGTCTACCTATAATAAAACAAGACCGCATGCCAACTTTCGACCCAATCCGAGAATATTTTATACGCACTTTAAAAACAATATTTTGACGATGCCGCGGGCGCGTGCGTGTGTGGTTGGTCTCAAAACGGTCGTTGACGAAAACGGAGAGAACCGGTAACTACGAACGGATGCAAGTTTTCAAAAACGTCGGCAACGGAGTGTCGATGTAATGCGGATGATGCGAATGATGAATGCGGCAAAGAAACGAATCACATGAAGGCAACGGAATGAAAGGGGAATCTTCTGGAGCATCGGTCTCGGGCTGTTACAACTCTCCTCCACTTACAAGAGATCTCGACCCAAGATCTTAGAATGAGAATAGGAAGAGAAAGAGCAAGAGGTAAAGCTAAGTTGCTTCTTAGACAAACGAGTGAAACCAACGGATCTTGAAGGTTGCAAAGATATGAAGAATGGCATGAGGAACTAGCAAGAATTGGAAACCACTCCGGTTGAAACGAGATAGACAAGGAACGAGAGAAAAGAATTTGGGTAGCACTTTGGTAGAAATAGAAGAGAAACTTGATAAGATAGAAAGATCTTGAGACAGGACACAACACTCCGGTTAAATGAGATAAGCAAGGAAAGAACATGATTTTGATAAAACGAGATGATGGGATGAATAGAGCAACATCACAATGCCTCCCGAACAAAAGAATGAAGCTAGATCATTGTAGAGAAGAGAATGGAGAAGAAATGGCAATTCTACCACAATCGGATTTGAAAAGCATCCTAACAAGAAGAGATTGAACGGAGTTGTTGGAGAATCAACAACGAAAAGAAAAGCTTGTTGTGGGCTTATGGAAACCATCTCAAAATTATGAGGTGAAAACCCGCCACTAACGGAAACTTGATTGGTTGGGAACAACAAGATATGCAAAACTTCTTACACCAAGAGGATACATTGAGAACTTGGATCATTGATAAGCACCACGATAGCAACAATCCTTAGGAAAACGCTTTAGGTGAAATCCGATCCGAGATAACTCCAATGAAGAAGATGATGGGTTTAATTATCTCATTCTTGATAACTTCTCTTCGAGACTCGTCATGAATCAAGAATGCTATAATACCATCTCAAAGATAGAGAGAACGAATCGCACTCGAAATGCAAGATAAGAATACTTGAGAAACTACCACAAGAATCTTGAGGAGTACTTTGAGAAAGAATTGAATCCTTGAAGAACAACCATGAAGAACCTCTTGGAGAACACCGAAATGCACGTATGATAGAAAAGAATTGAAGGTTGCAAAAGAACAAGATTGAGGCCTTGCCAAGATTTTGATGGAGCTACGCAAAGAGATACTTGAGAAAACTTTGAACTCCGGAAAAAGAAAAGATGAACAACTTAGAGTCGAGAATTTGATATCATGAAAAACTCCGGAATAAGGATTGAAACCACCTTGATGAAACGAGAATAAGAATTATGTTATGCTTATCCTTCATCAAGTTAAATTGATGACAAGCAACGGATTTGGCATACCACTTATTCTTCTTGAAAAGATTGAAGAGAGATAGAGCACAAACTTGAAGAAGTATTCAACGAAACACCGGTAAGAATTTGAAACGAATGATGATACTATGAATGAATGAAAGAATACATGGTAACAAAGAGATCTTCATCCGCCTAGCAAAATACTTCAACAAGGCACCGGAATGATTGAGATACGAACGAAGAGACAACAATTGAGAAGAATTTGAGAATGAAAGCTGAAAGCTACGAACGACGAAATCTTCTGAAATGATGGCCTTAGGAGGATCGAGAAATGAAAACAACACTCAATGCTCCGGATAGATATGGAAGGAATTACTCATGATTGAAAACAATTTGGGAGGATAGCAACAAGCTGAAACCACGAATCTTCAAGAGAATGGAAAAAAGATTAAGCGAAACACTCCTTCGGTTTTCAATGCTGAGAATGATGATGAGAAACAACATCATGAATTACTAAGACACTCCGGAACAATGAATAAGGAAATGTTGAGCCAATGATGAAAATAATTTAGAAGCTGTCGGAATTGGGGCTCCGCAGACCCAAGAAGGTTTGAACTCTGGGACGTGTGTGAAGATCCCAACCAGCCCAAGCCTCAAGCCTGCCGCTCTACAACCAGACCCTGCTGAAGATGCACGAGAGCGCAAGAAGAGGAACACAGATATTTACACAGGTTCGGGCCACCTTGCGGTGTAAAACCCTACTCCTTCTTTGGTGGATTGGCCTCATGAGGAGGTTTGTGGATGAACTAGTACAGTGGTTGAGCGACTCGCCAGGGCTCTGCGGTGAAGGTCCAACCCCCCTTCTATGGCGGGTGCAGGTCCCTATTTATAGTGGCCTCGGTCCTCTTCCCTTATCGCACAGGCAAGAAGGGATCCCACAACAGCCAAATTCGAAAGGGGGCAGGAGGTACAGCTTATCCTGACTAAAGGTGGTCTTCGCCTGCAAAGCACCTGTCGTGATGCAGAGGTGGGCTCGGCGATGACATCCGTCCTGCTGAGCTTGTGGTCTTGGTCTCGTTGCACCGGAAGGGAAACTTTGGTGGGGGTCCCTCGGGAACCCGCGTACGTCCTTGCCTCCTTAGCACCAAAGGGGAAACTATCCCCCCTACGCTTGCTGGCGCCCGCTGGCCTTGGTCATCATGGCTCACGTCATTGCTGCCTCCGGAGGCTAGGCACCTACATAGGAATCTCCGCTCCTCGGGAGGCAACCTGGGGAGGCCGCCCCCTGGAGGTCCTAGCGTCGTTCTCCTCGCGAGGTCGGGGCCCTCACGAGGGTCTTGTCCTGGGGGGTTTGTCACCAGGCCGTACCGGGCCGCCGTGGTGGGCCACGCGCCGGGCCGCAGGCAGGTAGGTCTGGGTACCCCCGGACCCAGAATGCCGACAGTAGCCCCCGGGCCCAAGGCGCGCTCGGGTCGGCTTCGGGGCGAAGCCAAGGAAGGGAGGCCGAGGCGCCGTGGGCCCCAATCGCCTGCGGATCAGGCTTGACGCGTGGTGCACGACGGGGCGCGGACACCTCCACTTCCCCACGTCGCCTCAGTAACCTCCCCGACTGACAAGGGCTGGCGCGTGCCGCAGGGCCATCATTTCCCGGAATGCGGAGGGACGCCGAGTGGCCTCCGATCAACTATAAGTAGCGAGGGGGGCAGAGCCCCCTAGCCCGTCTTCATCTTCTCGCCTCTTCGCTCCAATCTGCCACTTCCACGGCCATGACACCAGTGAGGAGGTTTTCTGCTGCCGAGAAGGGGAAGGGCCGCCTGGAGGGACCGGGCTCGCCACCACCCAAGAGGGGTCGCGGTCGTCCCCACAAGTACACTGCGACGCTGGCGGTGGCCCCTCGAGGATGCAGGCGCACTCCGGCGCGGGCTGGTGCTGCCTCCGGCAGCCGCGGGAAGGCCCCCTCCCGCGTAGGCGGCAGCGGTAGCCGTGGCGCTCGCGGCCAAGGGGGAGGCTTGCGGCTGGTACCCGGCCGCCTCGCTCGCAATCTCACTCGGCCGACGCGGTCCAGGAGTTCGTGGTATGGGAGGAGAGGCCGGCCGTCTCCTGGGTCCAGCTCACGTGCTTCTTCGCGGGTGCGCTGCCAGCCAGAGGGCCCGCCGGCCTATGGCTGCAGGCTGACGGTTGCTGCAGCCAAGCCTCATGGGTGGAGGTCAAAGTCACCCCCGCGGGCTACGTGTTCCTGACCCGCGGGTGGCAGACGTTCGCCCGTGCCCGTGGCCTGCAGCGCAGGTGTACCTTCCACTTCAAGTATGACGGGGCGGCGACGCTCTTCGTCAAGACTTTCGGGGAAGACGGCAGGCGCCTGGGGTGCTGCCCGGAGGGCGACGGCGGCGACAGCGACCACTTCCCTGCCGACGACGATCACCGCGGCGGCAACGCCCTCGGCGGTGAGCTTGCCCTTGGCGGCGGACGCAGCACCTCCAGCGGCAGCGACGCCTCCTCCGGGGGAAGCTCAAGCGACGACGACTACGACGAGCCGGCACGCCGGCGGGCCCGGACCAAGGAGGGCGGCGAGCCGCCTCGGCGCTGTACCCCTGCCCCAGAGACCGCCGAGCCGCCATGCCGCCGCGCTGCCGTCAAGGAGGAGGAGGACTCCGACTGAGCGCGGGCGGCGTCGGAGCCGGGCCTCAGGAGGGGCGGCCCTCGGGAGGCCATCTTTTGTTGTTTGTTTTTTACTTCCTGCATCAAGAATCACGAAGGGCCCCGAGGGGGTGTGTAATGAACTACGGCGCTTGCGCCTTTATGTTAGCGTTTTGTCTTTATCTCGTACTTTGGCGCTTATATGGCTACCAATGGAAAGTTCCTGCTTGCCGCGATTCGGGTAACTTAGCTTGGCATACTCGTAGCGGGCTCCTGCTTTGCGAGGTGCGGCTGGGGCGCCGGGGCAGCTTGGAGGTCTTGCTGAGGAGGCCTCTTCCTTGCGGACCGAGCAGCTTTGCAGCTTCGAGAGGCGCCCGCCGCTCGCGAGGCTCCTGGGGTGGCGAGGAGTCAAGGTCTCCGGAGGTGCTTCCTCAGGGCCCCGCCCTTCACGAAGGTGCTGAAAAGTGCTTTATGCAGGGTTAGAATTTCTTGATAACGAGATGAATCATGACTTCCCTTCCCTTGGTCGTCTTCCCCCCAGTGACCATCTTTGGCTGGAGCCCCTGAGCGAGGGTCGTCGTCGTTGGTGTGTCAGGCCGCAATGCCTGGCAAGGCCAGGAGATGAACGCCCCCGAGGCCGGGGGCCTGAGGCAACATGCGCCTGCTGGCTCGCTCGGGAGCGCCGTGCAAGGATTAGAACGCCAAAGCTTTGGCGAGGTACACACCGTGCCTAGCCCCCGCTCGCGGGGTGCGAGAGAGATAAAACTGGCAGGTGCCAGATTTTAAAGTCAAGACTGCAAAACGAGAAACACTGCAACGGAGAAAAATTCCCACCCGGTTTTCCAACAAAGACGTGAAAGCTTCAAGTTTCATTCCAAAAGACGGCAAATTCGGTTTACAAAAGAGAGCAAAGAACAGCTGCGTCCGGCACCTAAGAGCTAGTCTTCGTCTTCCCCCAGCGCGGAGCATGGGGCTTCCACTAGGCGTGGGCATAGTCATTGGGGGACTGTGTCGTCCGCCAGCGCGGAGCATGGGGCTTCCACTTGGGCGTGGGTGGGGGCCCCTCCGCGTCCTCGGGGGACCCCAGGCGTATACACCCCACTCATTATTACGTGAGAGTGTCACGGGTAGAACTTCCGGAGGTGCTGGATGTTCCAGGCATTTTGGATGGGAACCCCGTCCTGTGTCTCCAGGCGTACGGCGCCAGACCTGGAGACACGGGCGACCCTGAACGGGCCCTCCCACATGGGCGAGAGCTTGTGCAAGCCCTCCCTGGGGAGGACCCGCCTCAGGACAAGGTCACCCACCTCGAGCGTCCTGGATCGGATGCTACGGCCATGGTAGCGCCGCAGCGCCTGCTGGTACCTCGCTGCACGGAGCGAGGCTTGGCGGCGGGCTTCCTCCCCGAGCACAAGGCCTGTCCCCCGCGAGGCATCCTGACGCTCCTCGTCGAATGCCAAGACCCGCGGGGAGCGATGCTTGACCTCGTGCGGGAGGATCGCCTCCGCCCTGTAGATGAGGAAGAATGGGGTCTCGCCGGTGGGCTTAGTTGCGGTGGTGCGTATGGACCACAACACGGATCGAAGCTCACCGAGCCAACCCCTGCCGCAGGCCTCAAGCTTCTTCTTGATGCTCCTTGCCTTAAGGCCCCTCAGGACCTCGGCATTGGCGTCCTCGGCCTGGCCGTTGCTCCGTGGGTGCGCCACTGAGGCGTAGCATATATGCGTTCCAAGGTTAGCACAATATGTTCTAAAGAGGTTGCTTGTGAACTGTGAGCCATTGTCGGTAATAATACGGTTGGGGACGCCGAAGCGGCTCACGAGGCCCTTGATGAACTTGACGGCCGAGCCGGCGGGGATGGCGTGCACGGGCTCCACCTCCGCCCACTTGGTGAACTTGTCGATGTCGATGTAGAGGTAGCGGTAACCGCTGGCCGCCCGAGGGAAGGGCCCCAGTATGTCCAGCCCCCAGACCGCGAAGGGCCAGGAGAGCAGGATGGTCTCGAGACCCTATGCGGGCTGATGAATCTGCTTGGCGTGAAATTGGTAGGCCTCGCAGGATCGGACCAGCTCTGTGGCGTCTTGAAGCGCCGTGGGCCAGTAGAACCCGCTGCGAAACACCTTCCCCACGAGGGTACGGGATGAGGAATGGTGCCCGCAATCGCCTCCGTGGATGTCGGCCAGCAGCTCGCGACCCAGCTCCTCGGATATGCACCGCAGCGAGACATTGTTGGGGCGCCTGCAGTACAACTCGCCGTCCTGGAAACAATAAGCAGTGGCCTGGCGAACCACGCGCTCCGCGTCCTCCTCCTTCTCCGGCAAGGCACCGCTGAGCAGGTATGCCTTGAACTCTTCGGTCCAGTCGCCGACCTGAGGTTCCAGCGCCAGGAGCAGGCGGGCTCCTGAGGACAAGCCACAGGCCGGGGTGCCTGAGGGCGGGGCCGGTGGCAGCTCCTCCTAAAGCGACGCCGGGCCCGTGGCCGGGGGTGCCGCGGACGGCTTGAAGAGCCTCTCCTCGAAGACTCCGGGCTCCTAAGGCTCGCGACGCGATGCCCTCTTGGCGATGTCATCTTCTTCCTTGTTCGCGCCACGCGGGACGTGCTGCAACTCCAAGCCCTGAAAACGTTTTTCCATCTTACGTACCTCTTCCAAGTAGGCCTCCATGTGTTCGTCCTTCGGCATGTACTCTTTGTTGGAGAAGTTGACGAGAAGCTGGGAGTCACCCTTGATGGTGAGGCACTTGACCCCCAGGGCGGCAGCGGCCCTGAGGCCAGGGATCAGACCTTCGTATTCTGCGATGTTGTTGGAGACCTTCTCGCCATGTTGGAAGCAAAGCTGGACAGCATAGTAAAGCTTGTCTTGGGTTGGGGAGATGAGGACTACTCTAGCCCCCGTGCCCCGGCGTGCGAAGGCTCCGTCGAAATGCATGACCCAACCGTCGGGCACCTCATCATTAGGCGCGAGGGACCGGCCCTCATCCAGCCCCTGGCCGGGAGCATCCGTGCTCTCCGCCACAAAGTCAGCAAGGGCCGCGCCCTTGATGACCCTGGTGGTGCTGAACTCCAGGTGGAAGGCCTGCAGCTCGATGTTCCAGTCTGCAACTCTTCCGGCTGCGTTGGGGCTGCGCAGCACTTCCTCCAGGGGATATGCGGAGACGACCTTGATAGGGTGGCACTGGAAATAGTGGTGTAGCTTCCGTGAGGCGACGAGGAGTGCAAGTAGAAGTTTCTGCTGCATAGGGTAGCGCGCACGCGCATCCCGCAACATGGTGCTGACGTAGTACACCGGGTTCTCGATCAGGGACGAGGTATTGGCGTCGCCCTGGTCCTCATGAGGCTCGACGGACTCAGGTGCCCCGGGGGTTGATGAAGCGACGTGGGCCTCAGGAGCGCCGTCCTGAGGCGATGAGCGATGTGCGGCTCCGCACGAGCCGCCCTGCTTCGCGCCTGCGCCAGTGCACTCCTCCCAGACTGTCACGAGCGCTGCGCTGGCCGAGTGGGGGTGGCTGCCAAGTAGAGCACCAGGGGCTCGCAAGGACGAGGCGCCACCATAACGGGTGGGCTCGTGAGATACCGCTTGAGGTCCTCGAAGGCTGCGTCCGCCTCCGGAGTCCACTCGAAAGGCCCCATTCTTTTCATGAGCTTGAAGAAAGGGAGGGCGCGCTTGCCCAGCTTGGAGATGAAACATCCCAAAGAGGTCACGCAACCCTCAAGCTTCTGCATTTCCTTGAGGATCTGAGGCGGGCTCATTTTCCTGATGGCTTTGACCTTCTCTGGGTTGGCCTTGATTCCTCGAGGACCCCAAAGACGCACTTTTCCGGGTTGAGCTTCAGGTTCAGTTGGCGCAGGCTGGCGAATGTATCCTCCAGTTCCTCGATCAGGGTCTTCGCCTCTCGCAACTTGACCATGATGTCATCGACGTATGCCTCCACATTCCTTCCAAGCTACTGCCCCAGGGCAATGCGCATCAATCGCTGGAAGGTCGCACCGGCATTCCGCAGCCCGAAGGGCACGCAAACATAGCAGTACACGCCGCACGGGGAGAGGAAGGTCGTCTTCTCGACGTCCTCCACCGCCATCTTGATATGGTGGTAGCCCGAGAAGGTGTCCAGAAAGCACAACAGATTGCACTCGGCGGTGGAGTCTACGATCTGATCGATGCGCGGGAGTGGAAAGGGGTCCTGAGGACAAGCCTTGGTGAGGCCCGTGAAGTCGACGCACATGCGTTCCTTTCCTCCCTTCTTGGGGGTGATCACTGGGTTGGCCAGCCAACTCGGGTGCCACACCTCCCGGACAACACCAGCCTCCCGCAGCTTGCCAACCTCTTGGACGATGAACGCTTGCTTCTCTTGTGCTTGTCGCCTTGCCTTTTGTTTCACCGGGTGCGCATCAGGGTGCACCCTTAGGTGATGCTCGATCACCTCTCTCGGGACGCCGGTTAGGTCGCGCGCCTCCCACGCAAACACGTCCTTGTTTGCGTGGAGGAAGTCCACCGGCGCCTTCTCCTACTCCGGGGGAAGACCGGCGCCAATGGTGAAGGTGTGGCCCGGACTCCCGTCGTTTGCGGGCACCTGCTTCGTCTCAGCCCGGTCCTGAGAGAACAACTGCTTCTTCTTCGTGGGTGCGGCCTCCAGAGCCTGCGTGATGCTCTCTAGGGGCGGGACACGTCCTTCTTCATGTGCGACGCTCTCGGCGTCTGGGCGCATGGCCGCTGCGGCCTTGTAGGCGAGCTTGAGGGCTCGAACTACGTCCTTGGTATTTACGGCCACGGTGATGATACCGCTGCTGCCAGGCATCTTGATGACGTTGTAGCCTGGGTGCTTTGCCGCCATGAACTTGGCAAGGGCCGGATATCCCAGGATGGCGTTGTATGGGAGGCCGATGCGGGCCACGTCGAAGTTGATCAGCTCGGTGCAGTAGTTGTCATGGGTGCCAAAGGTGACGGGGAGGCGCACCTGCCCCAGGGGGGTGGCGGAGCCCCTGACCACCCCTGAGAAGGGTTTGGAAGGCGCGAGCTGGTCGTAGGGCATCTGGAGCATGTCGAAGGCCTCCACAGAAAGGATGTTGAGGCCGGCGCCGCCGTCGATGAGGGTCTTGGTGATTTCGACGTTGCTGATGGTGGGCGTGCACAGCATGGGGAGCGCGTCAGCGGCGACCGTCGTCCTGGGATGGTCCCTGGAGTCGAAGGTGATGTCGGTCTCCGGCCTCAGCAAGCTTCGCGAGGTTTCGAGTCGCGGCTGAGCTGCGCCCGCCTGGCGGAGGATCTGCTTGACATGGTGACCGGATGCGGGCGCCCGCGACCCATCGATGATGCAAGCGATCGCAGGCATGGCCAGGCAACCCGCGGCATCCCCAAAGGCCGTGGGCTGCCAAGCCTTGGAGGCTGTGCTCGCCATGGAGATGACGAGGCGTGGACGGGGTGCGGCCGGCGAAGATGGAACCTCAACACGCCCCTACCTGGTGCGCCAAATGTCGGAATCGGGGCTCCGAAAACCCATGAAGGTTCGAACTCTGGGGCGTGTGCGAAGATCCGAACGAGCTCAAGCCTCAAGCCTGCCGCTCCACAACTAGACCCTGCCGAAGATGCACGAGAGCGCAAGAAGAAGAACACAGAGATTTACCCAGGTTCGGGCCACCTTGCGGTGTAAAACCCTACTCCTGCTTTGGTGGATTGGCCTCACGAGGAGGTTTGTGGATGAACTAGTACTGTGGTTGAGCGACCTCGCCAGGGCTCTGTGGTGATGGTCCAACCCCCCTTCAATGTGAAAGCACAATATGCTCCCTTAGTGGTTTTGATAATTCATGACAGCATACATTGTCTCTTGGACTAATACTTTTACCTAGTGTATTTCAGATAAAGTCCACATAGAGTGTTGGCAAAAATGATTGTGGAGAAACCCCTATATGCAAGGAAATGGATTGGCAAAGCTTCAAGCAAGAAGACTCTACATTTTACTTTGTGAGAAATCACTTTGACTCCATAGGAAAGCCAATACTATTAAAAGGTGGTAAGGTACTGTTGGTGAACAAGATGCTCCACGTGCACAAGTGATAGTCACCAAAAACACCCACAAGCTCTTCCACAAATACTCTGTCTAGAACCCTACCACTCAAATCGGTAAGACCAACAATTCCTATTTGGTCTCACCGAGATTCAAACCCTAGACAGATCCTAAGCCAAACCCATCTCGGTACTACCAACTTTCCACTTCGGTGCCACCGAGTTCAGTTGCCAACTTTCTGGTTAGCTATTTTCAAGTATCGGTACCACCAAGTTTTGCCGATCGGTCTCACTGAGATTTGGACCAACTTCCTGGTTAGCTATTCTCAGAATCGATCCCACCAAGTTTTGTGAATCGGTCTCACCGAGTCTTTGGACCAACTCTCTGGTTATCCGTTGTCAAGAATTGGTACCACCGAGATTTGAGAATCGGTCTCACCGAGTTGTGTAATCTGACCGTTGGTCATCAAATCGGTACCACCGAGATTTATGTATCGGTCTCACCGAGATTCAAAAGTTACTACCTTTTGGTCACTTCGGTACCACCGAGTTTTATACTTCGGTGTCACCGAGTTGGTCACTTTAGGTGTAACGGTTGGATTTTTAGGGATGCCTATATATACCCCTTCACCACCACCCACTCGAAAGAGAAGCACTCATAACTATTCCATACTTGCCCCATCCAATTTTCTGAGAGAGAGCTACCTACTCATGTGTTGAGATCAAGCCATTCCACTCTATCCATATGAATCTTGATCTCTAGCCTCCCCAAGTTGCTTTCCACCAAATCAATCTCTTCCACGATAGCCAAATCTATGAGAGAGTGATTGTGTGTTGAGGAGTCTATCATCTTGAAGCACAGGAGCAAGGAGTTCATCGACATTGCCGAGCCTATTACCTTTTGGAGGGTGGTGCCTCCTAGATTGGTTAGGTGTCGCTTGGGAGTCTCCTACTTCGTGTTGTGGAGTTGAACCAAGAAGTTTGTACGGGCAAGGAGATCGCCTACTTTGTGAAGATCTACCCATAGTGAGGCTAGTCCTTCGTGGACGGAAGCCGTTATGGAATAGTCAAGGTTGCTACTTCGTGGACCCTTATGGGTGGAGCCCTCTGTGGACTCTCACGACCGTTACCCTCCGTGGGTTGAAGACTCCATAAACGTGGACGTATGATAGCACCACCTATCGGAACCACGGGAAAAATCTTTGTGTCCCTCATGCGTTTGATCTCCCTATCTCAACTCCTTACTTCCATGTGCAATGTCTTTACTTTTCGCTGCCATACTTGTTGACTTGCATGTGTAGGGTGTGCTAGACTCGTTAGTATTGCTAAAATCTGCCAACCAATTAACTTGGGAAAAGGTTAGGTTTTAAATTTGCAAGTAGTCTATTCACCCCCCCTCTAGACACACACTTCTAGTGATCCTACAAGTGGTATGAGAGCATTGGTCTCCATTGCATCGGTTTCATCGCCGTGGAGGAAGATGGATGTGTCTAGTTCGGGAAGTTTGAGTTGTAGAGTGCCTATTCTTGATGGGGAGTACTATAGTCAATGGAAATATAAGATGCTTGAGCTAGTCAATGAATTTCATTTGAGCAAGTATGTTAAGAACCCCTATGTACCTCCCGTCGATCCTTTACATCCCACACACGAAGAGGAAATTGATATGCTATGCAATCTTAGAACTGTTAATCTTATCGTTAGAGGATTGCCTAGAATTGTGCTTAATCAAATGAAGAATTTTGAATGTGCTTATACTTTGTGGAATGACTTGGAGAAACGATATCGAAGTTATTCATTAAGTAATCTTGACGAAATTCTTCATAAGACTATTGTCTTTCACAAAATGATGCCTAGTGATCCCAAGTTTGATGACTATCTATTTGAGCTTAGAGACCTCATACGTGCTAAAGGAGATGTCATAAATATCAACAACATCATTGTAGAAGCCATTCGAATTCATAATCTTGAACATTGTCATGCTCACAACCCTAACGAATCTCTTGTTTCTTGTGACGAGGATTTCCCACTTGATGATGACAATGTGGAACATGGCTACCATGATGAAGATGAGTTGTTTGACATCGAGCATGAGAAGATCATGAAGAATCTAAGTCTTATGGCAAACTTCAAGGATTACATGTCCGGAGGAAAAGAGTGGATTCTCGATAGTGGATGCACCGATCATATGACCGGAGATAGAGACATGTTTGAAGAGATCACACCAAACCATGGACCGGGAAGGTATGTAACTTTTGGGGACAACTCCAAGGGTAAGGTACTTGGTGTTGGTAAGGTGGCCATATCCCATGATAGCTCTATTCAAAACGTCATGCTTGTTGAATCCCTTGGCTACAATCTTCTTTCCGTATCTAGACTTGCCGACTTTGGTTTTAATGTGCTATTCACGAAAGTAGATTGCCAAGTGTTTCGTCAAGATAATCATAACATGGTCTTTACCGCTTTCCGTAGAGGTGATCTATATATTGTTGATTTCACTAAGAGATCCAAACCTCGTACTAGCCTTATTGCAAAATCTTCTAAAGGTTGGCTTTGGCATAGAAGACTAGGACATGTTGGCATGCGTAATCTAGACAAGCTTATCAAAGGTGATCATATACTTGGTGTTAAAGATGTTATCTTTGACAAAGATAGACTTTGTAGCGCTTGTCAAGCTGGAAAGCAAGTAGGTGGAAGTCATCCCGTAAAAAATATCATGACTACTAGGAGACCACTCGAGTCACTTCACATGGATCTTTTTGGTCCCAATGCTTACAAGAGCCTCGGTGGAAACTCTTATGGTCTAGTTATAGTTGATGATTTTTCTAGATTTGGTATTCTTTCTTGATGATAAGTCGCAGGTACAAAAGATCTTCAAGAACTTCGTTCGCAAAGCGCAAAATCAGTTTGAAGTGAAGATCAAGAAGGTTCGGAGCGATAACGGATCGGAGTTCAAGAACACCCATGTAGATACCTTTCTTGAGGAAGGTGTCTCACATGAGTTCTCAGCTACGTACACGCCTCAACAAAATGGAGTTGTTGAGAGGAAGAACCGGACTCTTATTAAGATGGCAAGAACGATGCTTGACGAATACAAGACGCCACGACACTTTTGGGCAGAAGCCGTGGAAACAGCATGTCATGCCACAAACCGACTCTACTTGCACAAGCTTCTCGGTAAACGGCATACGAGCTACTCACCGGTAACAAACCCCAAGTTGGATACTTTCGGGTATTTGGCTCAAAGTGCTACATTCTTGATAAGCATCGTCGTACTAAATTTGCTCCTAAATCTCATGAAGGTTTCCTACTCGGTTACGGATCGAACTCTCACACTTACCATGTCTACAACAACTTCACTCGAAAAGTTGAAGAGATGGTAGATGTGAAGTTTGATGAATCTAATGGTTCGCAAGTCGAACAATTGCCAAATGATGTAGGAGATAAGGATCCTTCGGAAGCTATCCAAGACTTGTCCATCGGCAAGATTCGTCCCATGGAGGTGAAGGAAAGTACTTCGTCTACTGAAGTGGAAGCCCCTACTTCACGTCAAGGCGATCCTCAACATGACATGGAGGCATCCACAAGCAGTACGTGACAAGATGAAGAGGAGGAAGTACATCATGAAGATCCACCACAACCTCCTTCACCACCACCTCAAGGAAACGACACCTTCAACAACAACGAAGATGAAGATGATGATGATGAAGAAGCTCCATCATCCAACAAGCCGAAGCTACCCCGAGTTCGAGCAAGAGTGACCAAGAACCATCCTCTAAAACAAATCTTCGGTGACATACAAACCGGGAGAATCACTCGCTCTAAAACTCGCTTAGCTAATTTTTGTGAGCATTATTCTTTCATCTCTAGCATTGAACCCTTGAAGGTAGAACAAGCTCTTGAAGAACCGGATTGGGTGAACGCCATGCATGAAGAGCTTCACAACTTTGAGAGGAAAGAAGTGTGGGCACTCGTGGAGAAGCCCAAGGACGAGCACAACATCATCGGAACCAAATGGGTGTTTCGGAACAAACAAGATGAAGACAGTCAAGTCATACGCAACAAGACGCGTCTCGTGGCTCAAGGCTACACCCAAGTCGAAGGTATGGACTACGGTGAGACCTATGCCCCCGTCGCTAGACTTGAAGCTATTCGCATTCTTCTTGCTTATGCTAATCACCATGATATCACGCTTTATCAAATGGACATTAAAAGTGCCTTTTTAAATGGTGAGATTGAAGAAAAGGTCTATGTCAAACAACCCCCTGGTTTTGTAAATCCTAAGAAACCTAATCATCTCTACAAGCTTCGTAAAGCTCTTTATGGTGTTAAGCAAGCCCCACGTGCTTGGTATAAATGCTTAACGAAGTTTCTTATTGAAAAGGGTTTTGAAATTGGTAAAATTGACGCAACCTTATTCACTTAGAGGGTTAATGGTGAATTATTTGTGTGCCAAATCTATGTGGATGATATTATCTTTGGATCTACTAACACTACATGAATCAAGCTCTTTGCCGTCTGCCATGGCAGACGGCAACAGGCACAACCACAGACGGCAAAGGTCTTTGCCGTCAGCGAGCGGACGGCAAAAGTTTGGGCCGAACAAACCCCGGCAAAGGGGTTCTTTGCCGTCTGCATTAGCACAGCGGACGGCAAAGGTTTTTTGCCGTCGGCCTATAGACGGCAAAGACGGCAGACGGCGTAGTACTAACGGTAGCATCGTTAGGTGGCTAACGGCCCCCCCAGCCCTTTGCCGTCTGACCCGAACGGCCCACACATTTCTTTGCCGTCTGCCCCTGACAGCCCCCACCCATCCCATTGCCCCCTGCCTAGCCCTTTGCCGTCTGCCCCCGACAGCCCAGCCCAGCCCTTTGCCGTCCGCCCCCGCTATGCCGACGGCCACCGTCGGCAAAGAAGCCAAATGGCCCCAGCCCTTTGTCGTCCGCCCCCACGCTATGCCGACGGCCACCGTCGGCAAAGAAGCCAAATGGCCCAGGCCTGGCGCTCCCAGGTTTAACAGGTGGCTGCCACGTGTCTTCTTTGCCGACGGTGGCCGTCGGCATAGCGGACTTTGCCGTCCGGGCAGATGCCAAAGAGGCTGTATTGCCTCTTTTTTTTTCTGTTTTTGTTATATTCAATATTTTTCACAGGCAAATATATGATATGTATATATATATTTCACAGAAACAATATCCCTTCCATATGGATATGATCAACCAACAATTATACCAAATTGAAAGTATCAAATGTCACTTTGTTCACCATATTACAATAGTTTCATCCATACATACATAGTCTCATACATATAGGTAGAAAGGTTCACGTAAGTTCATCGATACAAAATGAAAACTGAAAGTAAACACTAGCACTACATCAAAGCAAGCTGCCGTGAACTCAATCAAATCTACAAAATTGGAAATAAGAAAGTTAGAAAAAGAATACTAGAAGAAGTAAAAGAAGATCTAGAAGTAGAAGAAGATGTAGAAGAAGAAGAAGATGAAGAAGCGTTTTCCTTCTCTCTCTGTCTCCTCTTGTTTTTCTTCTTCTTATTGCCTATTTGTGTCATTTTAGAGCTAACCTAGGTAATTATCACATTTTTGACCTAACTAAGCTTATTGTGTCATTTTGCAAGAAAATAAGCTAAGTCTATGGCATCTATGAGGTTACCAAGTCTATTATGCCATTTTTGAGTTAACTAAGCTTATTATGTCAGTGTGGAGGAAACAATGCTAAGTATAGGTCATTTTAGAGCTAACTTAGGTACAATATGTCATTTTGGAGGTAAGTAAGCTTACTATGTCATTTTAGAGGAAACAAAGCTAACTTAGGTAAAATATGACATTTGTCTAAGTGCTAAGTTTGTCATTGTGCTCAGTTTGTCTAAGTGCTATGTTTTCTTTGTTTGAGAAAATGAGCCAAGTAAGTGGCATATTAGGGCTTACGGAGGTGAAGCACCGGGGTTGCTCGGGCCGGTGTCAGCTGGAGCACTACTTGGCCCTGGAGAAGGATCGTGCAACGCGGCTCAGGAGTTATGTTGTACCAAAGATCATTTGCGTTAGCATGATGATGCTGAAACGTTAAGACTAGTAACTAATGAACATTGAAATGAAACTCACCGTTCCAGCCGTGGTAATGACTGGCATCGGTGGAGGGGTCTGGCCGGTCTTCTCGCACAAAGTCTGCACATTTGGTTTTGACAAGTCAATCATATTGGTTATTAATGAAAAGAACATGTAGTGCATGATTTGGCTAATATGAAGAAGAAACTTACCACGATGAGCTCGTACATGGCCCGGTTAGACGCATCGTTCCGTGTCCTCTCCTCCAACAACCTAGCCGTCCTCTCCTCCAAATCCCTCTTCTCCTCCGCCGCCTGCCGGGCCTGTTCCGCCAGAAGCGACTGGGTTGTCTCTCTCTCTTTCTGCAGAGCAGCCTGCACCACAACTCCTCGTTAGCATTGTAATCATCTTTGTTCGCACACACAATGTAATGGAGGAAAGCTATCTGAGTCTGTATGACTAACCTTGATGGCGAGCTGGACTGGCCGTGGACGAGGCGTCATCTCAGGACAGGAGCACGTTTGGCGCGCCATGATCTGCCGGAGAGTGCGCGAAGACCGTATAAGTCCATCTCCAATGGCTATCGAGCCATGGGGCCTCCCGTCACCAGCTATCATCACCAGGTCTGGATCAATAGGATGCTGGCTCGGGTTGAAGTCCTCCCCATTCACCGCCTTCCCCACATCTCTGTACCTCACGAGCTTGTTGTGGGAGGAGATGTTGGTGAAGTTCTGGGGATTATCGAGGTCAGACTCAGAGAATGCCTTGGCCTTCTTGTACGAGGCAGTATGGGCCATGGCATAGAGGTCGTACACCTGTGGCACCTCTGTCTTATTGTAATGCGCCGACAAGAGAGGAACAAAGTATTAATAAAGGGGTCAAGCTAGCATCAAAAAATGAATTGCAGGAATCATGAAGCAAACCACATACCCAGTTCCGCCCGAACTGAAATAAGTTGGCGCTGCCTTGATGGTGTGGCACACCTTCCATTTGGGCACGCCGTTCCTTGGCATCGTCGTGGACGACTCGCCATTTGTCAGAGCACCACTCATTCACCAACGCCTCCCAACAATTCATCTTATCCGCACACCATCTCGGGGGCACCTAAGTTAGTAAAGAGAAATTTGAGAGCTACGCCTACGAATCAAAGCAAGGAAACTAAGTACAAGGCCTTAAGAATAGATAATCACCTTCATGTACTGCTCCTTGTCCAGAAACTTTCGGCGGGACGACGACTTGTCCTTCTTAATACGCCGCGAGGCGTAGTAGTCTTGAATAGCCTGTACCCGAGCCTCGTGCCGTAAGTTCTGTAGTAGGCGCCTGCACTCGTAATCGATAAGCTTTGCCGCGGCCTCCTCGTATCCCTCCTCACACCTGTAGAAGGTCTGCAATCAAACGAGACAACACTAATTAGTACAATAAATAGCTATTATTGATTTTTAATTGTGTAAAGGAGAAATTACCCAGAACTTTCTAATCACCATGTCGGCCCTCGTGTGGCACAACACACCGTCGATCATCTCCTCCGACGGGGCCGGGGCAGCCAAGTAGTGCTCCCATTTCAATCCTAACTCTGGAAGCTGACCCTCGCCGGGCAACGTGACAAACCCCGGGAAGTTATGCCGTAAAAGCACACCAAGGATGGAGTTGGGCATACGGACATCCTTGGCGTGAATCCAACCCCTGCAGTATGACAAAGCCAACGCATTAGATATGTGAAGAAACATGAAGGCAAAAGGTTTAAAAAGAGTAAATGCACTTACTTCAGCGACTCAGGCTTAATCGGCCACCTCTGCTCGTGGGTCGCCGGCACGGGCGGGAGCCGTGTACACCCATGCTGGTAGACGGTGGCCCCCTCAACCACCTCGTCCCCTCTATCAGAAAGCTGATCCCCGCCACCATCAGCATGGCCACTCGGCTCTGGCTGATGCAGATCCGGGCAGGTATCCCATCCGGTGGAAGCGTGTGGAGTCTCGTAGGACGAAGCGTCTGGCACAGGAGTCTCACGGGTCGAAGCGTCTGGGACAGAAGGATCGTCGACCCGAGGCTCGTGGACAGGAGTCCTTGTAGCCTCCACCTCAGACAGGTCCACCGTAGCAGTCCTGTGCTCGGGTGAATCAGCTGGGGGTGGCGGCGAGGAAGGCGTAGCAGCCTTCGTACCTCTCCCGCGGCCACCATGTGTACCTTTAGGAGCTCTCTTCTTCCCCTGACCTCCTCTCCCGGTGGGTAACTTCGCCGACGAAGAAGCGCCCTCGGGTGTCCCAATACTGTCGTACAACGCTCTCCGGAGAGTTTGGGGTGGAATGGAAGTACCCCTCCCACCACGCGCCGACGAAGGAGCCTCGGATCGCTCTCGACCCGCGCCCACCATCTTTCAACACCTGGCATGACAAAGAGTAAACGGAATTAGTACAACATAAAAAAAATTAATACCGACATGAATAATAATATGTATATATATATAATTTGAGTGTATCATCATCATGTATACCTGACATGAACTAATAATAATCTTCATCGTCTATATATGCTCCGGGATCAATAAATGCATCATCATCATCACTATCATCCATAAATGCATCATCATCACTATCGGGAACAACATGTGGAAGGCCTCCTTTATGTAATCGGTCAAGCATTGAGAGGTCATCCATAGCAGTAACCTCTTCTTGTTCCAGCTCAGGGGTGAAGTCGGATTCACTGTCGCTGTCTACTTCAATGTTCTGCGGTGAAGTAGAGCGATTCTTGAAACGTTTTTTGGAAAGACGTGTTTCTTGGAAGAATTGTCCTTCATATGTGTCTGGGTTAATGTGAGGTTCATAATCATCTTCATTGATGGGAGGTGGTCTAAAACGTGGCGGCGCATCATAAACGACATCCCAACCATTCAGATTTGGATCAGTTTGGCAGGCCCACGGTAGATAGAAAACTTGGGTCACCTGTTGAGCCGTAATATAGACATCGGGAACATCTAAATGGGTGCTTTGTTTGATTTCGACTAGCCCTATATGTTCATGAGTCCTTCTAGTCACCTTCGGCTGGAACCAATAACATTTGAAGACTACGGCGTTTGGTGTGTTTTCACCAAAGAATATAAGTTCATAAGTTGCTTCAACTCTTCCATAATACTCGACACCTCCTTCGCCGATAGCAGAGACACAACAATTTGTAGACTTTCGGTCGGCCATAGATAGCTCTTTGCCAAAAGTACGAAAGCGATACCCGTTGATGTCGTATTTGTCAAATGAACGGACCTTATAGTCAAAACCATTAGCGACTTGTCTCAATTCGGCGTCCATAGACTCTGAATTAGCCTACAAGTTTAATACGAAAGGATTGTTGCATTAGCCGCAAACTAGACGAAGAAATTAAATGGTCTAATGGAAATTACCGTTTGTTTGAACCAAGAGATGAAACCGGGATAGCCGCCTCCATGCTTTGCCAGAAGCTCATACTCTTCGATGGAATCCTTTTGGATCACTGCTCCATCCGAGAATTTGGCGACGTATCGACTGTATCACATATCCGGGAATAAGAGCAGTTCAAAGGAATTACAAGTTGCGAAACAATGTACCGAGAACTTACTCGATGTACGGCCGCACTTCTGTTAGGTTGTTGAAGATATACAACGAAATGGTCCGCCATTCTTTGACATCCAACGTTATTGCTTTCGAAGCACCGGCTGGTGCGAGCTTCCCTTGGAATAGGTTGAGGTTGGATCGACCTTTTTCACGGTCGCCATCATTGTACCGAGGCTTCGGATTATGCAAATGACGATTCTTGGCTTCGTAGTGTGCTGTCACGAAGTTTGTCGCCTCCTCAGTAATGAATGCCTCGGCCATCGATGCTTCAATTCTACGTTTATTTTTACATTTTGCTCGAAGCGTCTTCTGCATCCTCTCAGTTGCAAAGCACCAACGATTTTGCACGGGCCCCCCCAATCTTGCCTCGGTCGGGAGATGCAAAATCAAATGCTGCATTGGATTAAAGAAGCCCGGTGGAAAGATCTTTTCTAACTTGCAGATCAACTTCGGCGCCAACTCTTCCAGTTCATATAGCACGTTAGGCGATAGTTCTTTCGCACAAAGAGCGCGGAAGAAATAGCTCAGCTCTGCCAGTACTAGCCATTCATCCTCAGGGATAAAGCCACGCAACATCACCAGCATTACCCGCTCAAGCCATATTTGCCAATCATGACTCTTGAGACCAAATATTTTCAATTTTTCAAGACTTGCTCCCCTCTTTAGATTCGATGCATACCCATCGGGGAACATCAACTGCATTTTCACCCACAAGAACATTTCCCTCATAGCTGGCCTTCCAAGATTGAACCATGCCTTTGGCTTCCTCCAGTTCTTCTTTCCTTTTGGTTGTCGCATGTTTTGTAACGGTCTATCACATAGAGCCTCCTGATCGACTTTAGCCTTAGGATTATCCTTTGACTTCCCCTCTATGTCGAACAATGTACCAAAAAGGGCCTCGGCGATATTCTTTTCAGTGTGCATCACGTCGATGTTGTGTGGGCAAAGGAGGTCTTTAAAGTAAGGCAGATCCCACAAGCATATCTTGTGAGTCCAGGCGTGTTCCGAATTATACCCTTTGAAATACCCTGGACGCGCTGGATCAGGCTCGAGAGCGTTTAACTGATCCAGGGTCAGTTGGCATGTCAATGCAGGTGGTGCAGAGTTTTTGACAACTCTACCTTTGATGAAATTCTTCTTGTCGTTTCTGAACTTATGGCGAGGATCCAGGAACTGTCTATGCAAGTCGAAGCAAGAATACTTGCGACCAGCCTGCAGCCAACGGAACTCAAGAGCTGCCTTGCATGTGGGGCACGGGAACCTTCCATGCACACACCAGCCAATGAATAGCGCATATGTCGGCAAGTCATGCGTCGAGTACATGTACCACACATGCATTTTGAAGTTATGTTTTGTAGCGGCGTCATATGTCTTGATGCCATTATCCCAAGCTTCTTGCAATTCATCCTTAAGCGGCTGCATGTACACATTCATATTCTTTCCCGGATAGTTGGGCCCTGGAATTATCAACGTCAAGAAAATGTTCTTTCTTTTCATAATCTCTCCGGGGGGAGATTGAGTGGAATGACAAATACAGGCCAACAACTGTATTGGGTTGCCGTCATACCAAACACATTGAACCCATCCGTGCTGATGGCGACTCGAGGATGCCTTGGATCTGCCGCTTTATCCTTATGTAATGCATCAAAGTGCTTCCACGCAAAAGCGTCTGAAGTGTGTCCCAATATCAGGTTCCCATCGGCATCTAGTTCGGTTCTTTTGCCCAATTTGTGCCACGTCATCTGTCTGGCCGTTTCTTCGACCATGAAAAGACGTTGAAGTCTTGGTATGATTGGCATATACCGAAGAACATTAACTGGGATTTTGGTCTGACTCTTCTCACCCATACCATTGTCTACCACAACATACCTGGAAGACTTGCAAATGGGACAATAGTTCAAGCCCACATACTCAAGCCTAAATAAGGCACATCCATTCTCACAGGCATCTATCTTCTCATAGGGCATCTTAAGCGCACATAGGATTTTGTCCGACTGGTACAGGTTTGCAGGCAATACATGGCCTTTGGGTAGAAAGCGTCCAAATATCGTCATCATCGCGTCGTAGCATTCTCTGCCCAGGTAGAACTGCGCCTTCAGAGCCATTACTTGCGCGATGGCATCCAGCTGACAAAGCTCAGTGTGCTCGTGGAGAGGAAATTTTGAAGACTCCAACATTTCATAGAAGGCCTTTGCAGATTCCTCCATCTCATTGTCCGAATCCAGAGCATCATCAAAGTCTTGCACCATGTCTTTGATCCCGGTACCATGCTCGTCGGTGCGACGACGAACCACCTCAGCTCTGGCATGTTGGGCAGACTCACCATGAAATCTCCACACCGTATAATCAGGCGTAAAACGCCACTTCTGCAAGTGTTTACCCATTTCATCCCGTGTCCACTTTTTATGGTTGTCGCACCGGACACAGGGGCACCAGGTTATTTCCTGGCCATTTGCAAATGCGGCGCTCAGAAACCCCTTGGTTTTTGTTAACCATTCAATGGTCATGTCTTTCTGACTAGGGTGACCGGTGTACATCCACACACGATCACTCATCTTGCCTACCTACTAAACACACAAGAAATATATATATAATTCATCATCTATATTCATCAGTTAATCAAGTTTGTCAGTTTTATTACGTCCATGCAACCTACACGCTAATAGGTAAAGATAGGTCCTAATCCCACCCGAGTATGTGTAGATTGGGTTCGTTTTCCCATGCTCTGCTCCGGATCCGATGCAGAATTTCGGCAGCACCTTCCGGCTGTTCTCCTGATACACGTCTCGGCAATAAGCAGAGAGGATGTGTACCCGGAGAACAACAGGTGGTCACTGACGAAATTCCGCATCGGATCCGGAGCAGAGCATAAGGGAAAACGAACCCAATCTACACATACTCGGGCTGTCCATGGATAACGTTGGACAATTCGAAAGGATGGCAGTTATTAATATGCAAAGACATGCATATTTATAGATGCCGCCCTTTCGAACGGGATACACATACTGGTCACGCATACTGATGATTGAAGACACCTATAGCTAGCAAGTTTCATCGTCACGAAGACCGGAACAGAGCAAATTAAGGGGGGGAGGAGATGTCATTTGTGCTCACCCACGAACGCAGGGGAGCTCGTCAAACGCACGGGGAGGTCGTCGAACACCAGACCCTCGCAGCGACGAAACAACTACACATTGAAATCCACCCGATCAACACAAATATGATGTTTTTCATAACAGCTAGAATCGGAATATATATATGACCTAACTCATAATTTACAAAACTATGACCCCGTGGCCTCTGGAAGGCCGAGGAGGACCTTTTCGGTCAACAGGAGGCCAAAGAGGTGTCGGGGGTCGGGGTGTCTTCTTCTCCTCCTCTCCTCTTTCTTCTTCTTCTCCTTATCTTCTTCTTCTTCTTTTTCTTCTTCTTTTCATTTTTCCTCTTATCCTTCTCCTCCTCTCCTCTTTCTTCTTCTTCTTCTTCTTCTTCTTCTTCTTCTTCTTCTTCTTCTTCTTCTTCTTCTTCTTCTTCTTCTTTTTTCTTCTAGTTTTTTTCTTCTCTTCTTTTCTTCTAAGTTTTTTGTTTTCTATTTAAGTTTTTTTCTTTTCTATCTAAGTTTTTTAACTATCTAATTGAACAGAAAAAACAAAAAATAAACTAACTATCTAATTTAATAGTAAAAACAGAAAATAAACAAACTATCTAAATTAACTATCTAATTTAAAAGAAAAAAACAGAAAAAAAACTAATTATCTACAGAAAAAACAGAAAGGTGAGGGGTTGGGGGTGGGGCGGGCACTCACCGGAGTTGGGGACGGCCGGGGCGGCGGGGGCGGCCGAGGCGGCGGGAGGAGGGGGAAGCCACAGGGAGGGGGAGCCGCGGGGAGGGGGCGGCGCCGGGAGCTAGCGAGGGGAGGGGCGGCTGGGGAGGGGGCGGAGCCGGGGCCGGGGGAGGGGTGGCCGCTGGGGAGGGGGCGGTGCCGGAGGCGGGGGAGGGGTGGCCGCTGGGGAGGGGGCGGCGCCGGGGGCGGGGGAGGGGTGGTCGCGGCGAGGGGTGGCCGCGGCGAGGAGGTCCGGCGAGGGGATGGGGCGGCTGGGAGGATGGTCGGCGCCGGAGGCGGAGGAGGGGACGGCGCCGGGGGCGGGCGAGGGGTGGCCGCGGCGAGGGGTGGTGCAGGGAGCTGCAGTGGTGGTGGATCCGTGCGGTGTGTGTAGGTGGAGAGAGAGAGGGGCGGGGGAGAGAGTGGGGGGTAGTGGAGCGGGGGAGGGAACGGCCGTTATAGGCACAACCCCTTTGCCGTCTGCTAGCGGACGGCAAAGAGCCCCAGGGCTGACGGCAAAGGCCAGGAGGACGGCAAAGAGTCCGTCCCTTGGACCTAGCCAGGCCCAAGGTCCAGTGGGACCCATCTTGCCTCTTTGCCATCTGCCTGTAGGATCTATGCCGTCCGCTGGCAGACGGCAAAGGACGGGCAGATGGCAAACGGTACCTTTGCCATCAGTCAGTTCTTTGCCGTCTGCATTACGGCAGCGGACGGCAAAGAGCATCTTAGCCATCTGCGAGCAGACGGCAAAGGACTGGCTGATGGCAAATTACTGGATTCCAGTAGTGTAACGCACAATTTAGTGAAAGATTTGGAAGGTTGATGTCCGAGAAGTATGAGATGTCCATGATGTGTGAGCTGAAATTTTTCCTTGGTTTGCAAATCAAGCAAACAAGAGAAGGAACTTTCATCTCTCAAACCAAGTATACCAAGGACTTGATCAAGAAGTTCAACATGCAAGAGTGTAAAGGTATGAAAACTCCTATGCCTACTAGTGGACATGTTGATCTTACCAAGGAGGACGAACCGGTTGATCAAAAGGTCTATCGATCTATGATTGGTTCATTGCTATATCTATGTGCATCCCGTCCCGATATTATGCTTAGTGTTTGCATGTCTGCTAGATATCAAGCTGCACCTAAAGAGTGTCATCTTTTGGCCGTGAAACGTATTGTGAGATATTTGATACAAACACCAAACTTTGGCATTTGGTATCCCAAGGGATCTTCCTTTAACCTTGTTGGCTATTCCGATTCGGACTATGCCGGTGACAAGGTTGATAGAAAATCCACCTCGGGTACATGTCAATTTCTTGGTAGATCTCTTGTGTCTTGGTCCTCCAAGAAACAAAACTCGATATCTCTATCTACCGCCGAAGCTGAGTATATTGCTGCCGGATCATGTTGTGCACAATTGCTATGGATGACACAAACGCTTAAGGATTATGGAATCCATATGAAAAATGTTCCATTACTTTGTGACAATGAAAGTGCTATTAAGATTGGTCATAATCTTGTGCAACATTCTCAAACTAAGCATATTCAAGTTCGACATCATTTCATTCGTGATCATGTTGACAAAGGAGATATTAATCTTAAGCATGTTCGCACTAAAAAGCAATTGGCCGATATCTTTACTAAGCCACTTGATGAGAAAGTGTTCTGTTATTTGAGGAGTGAGTTGAACATCATTGATGCTTCAAACTTGAGCTAAGCTCACTTGGATGCATGCAAGGCGATGAGCTTTGTTGTTGTTTTCTCACGACAGATGCCATAGGGTGGCTTATCGAGAGTGCTTGGGGCCGAAGGATGTCGTCGGGCTCCGGGAGCGGGATTAGGCACGAGCGGTGAGGGACACACGATGTACCCAGGTTCGAGGCCCTCCATGGGAGGTAACACCCCTAGTCCTGCTTGTCTGGTTGATGGGTGGTCGATGTTACAATGGTGCTCCTTGAGCTGTTGTCTAGAGGAAGAAGAAGGAGCAGTCGGCTCTTCTTTCCTTACTACGTGGGAGTGAAAGTGCGAGATGGGGAGAATGCCTGCCCGATGCATGGGGGGCCTCGGGGGGTTTTATAGGCCAACCCCCCGGCTTATAATATACACGAGGTACTAAATGGGGGCCCCGGCCGGCAGCCTCCCTAACAGGCCAGCGGCCCCACCGGCCGGGTCGTATTGTCGCTCACGGGCCCTACTGACTGCGCGGTCCCGTCGCTGACTGGGGCCCGCCAGCCGGCTCTTCTATTGGCCCGCGCCTACCTGCCATGGCACAGGCCGCCCCGCGCGGCGTCGGCTTGCGCCTGCCGGCCAAAGTCAGCGGTACGGCCGGCTGCACTGTCGCCCCGCCGGGTCTTGATCGGTCAGGGCAAGTAGTACGACTGCCCGGACTGTAGCCACGCGTGCCCGCGCATCAGCAGTCGCTGTAGCCACGCCGGAGTCCATCGCGGGGGTCGCGTCCTGTCGGCGTACTTGGTCACAGCGGGAGGCGACAAGTGCCTGCCCATCCAGAGGTCAGCGGAAGGGCCGGCCGCGGGGCGGCCGGTTGCGGGCTGGCCGGGGGCCAGGCGGCCGGCTCCTGTCCAGCCGGCTGTGGGCCAGCCGACCAGGGAGCCAGCCGGCCGCTCGCCAGCCGGTCACGGACCCGCCGGCCGTGGGCCAGCCGGCCAGGGGCCCGGCCGGCCGCCCGCCAGCTGGTCATGGACCAGCCGGCCATATAGTTTTTTCTAAAAGGGGCTCGAACTCCCTTATCTTGGCATACCCAGGGGTAATATCCCCGTCAGTAGTCCCCGAAGCCGGCGGGGGCCCGCGTCCTTCTGACGAGGGGGCGCCGGCGGCTTCACCCGGCGGCATCGGCCTGGTTCGTGGAGTCGATCGGCGGGCCGCGCAGGCGGCCACGCCCGTTGCCTCGGGGTCCTCCGCGCCGCCTCGAAACCCGCGCCGAGCGGCGACGTGCCACGTGGGGCGCGGCGACGTGGCGGGCCCTGCGCCCGTGGGCGCGACGGGACGTTGCCTTGAGGCTAGTCCGGTAGACCATGGGCCTAGCCCAGTAGGCCTCGGGCCGCAGGCCAAGATCCTCTGTGCCCGGATCCCAGCGGCCACGGCCCGAGGCGCCCCACGCCCCGCAGGTTTCCTGGAGGAAGTGGGCGCAGTTAATCCCACGCCCCCCGGGCTTCGCCCCCTTATTTATAAGGGGGAAGGGGAGAGACGGAGGCAATTCATGTGCCCTTCTCCCGTCATCTTCCTCCTTTCGCCTCCGTCGCCCTAAGCTCACACCGCCGCAACGCCCGTTCGCGCCTCCGTTCCGGCCCTCCGCAGAGATGGCCGACGGCCACTCCGGCAGCTGGGTCGGCTCCACCGTCACCGAGGAGGACATCGCATACCTCCGCCGCGCCCGTATGGTGCCGTCGGAGGACCGCGTCATCGCGCGCCCTCCGGGCGGTGAGGTGGTGCCGGAGCTCGAGGAGGGAGAGTGCGTGGTGTTCGCCTCGGACTTCTCGCGCGGCTTCGGGCTGCGGGTGAGCCAGTTCTTCAGGTTATTTCTTGATTCCCTCGATCTGCAGCCGCACCATTTGGGGCCGAATTCGATCCTGCAGCTGTTGAGCTACGTGACCCTCTGCGAGGGCTACCTCGGCCTTCTTCCCTTTATGACGCTGTGGAGGAAGCTCTTCTATCTTAAGAGCTTGAAGAACGACAACGAGCCGTACGCCTGCGGGGGCGCGGTGGTGTGCGTTCGCAGCACACTCTTCCCCCGCCTCTCCCTTATCGAATATGTCAAAAGATGGAACCGAACGTTCTTCTACATGAAGAACATCGACCCGGCTCGAGACTACATCCGGCTACCGCCCTTCGTTAATGTACCATCCTCCGGGGCGAATTGGATGGCCGAAGTGGCGGCCGGGGAGCTTGTCGGGATGCTGGGCCGGCTCCACACTATGAGGAGTGGGGAGGGGCTGGTCGCGGCCGATCTGGTGGCCGCCTTCATCGACCGCCGGGTGCTGCCCCTGCAGTTGTGGCCGCACCAGATATGCGACATGGGGGGCCGGCGAGACCCTTGCCGGCTGTCCACCTTCAAGCTGACAGCGGCTCAGGTGGCGGTGAGGGTGAACGCCGTCACCAATTTCAAGTTGGCGCCGCGCACCTGGCACTTCGGCAAGCTGCCGTACAGCCGGCTCGACCCGGCGCCCCTGGTACATTTCGACCCGGCGCCTCTCCCTTCTTTGTTCTTTTTACGTTCCTTCAGCCGGCCTCCGTGCTTACGCGCCCTGCTGACCACAGCGCTTTGTGCGACAGAACGCGGTGGACGGCCCGCATCCTCAGGTGTTCGAGGCGGACCGCGCCGACTCCGACCCAGAGGATTTTGAGCTGGGAGGAGGCGACGAGGAGGAGGTCGAATCCTCGGGAGAGGTAGAGGTGGACGGGACGATGGGCGACCTGGGAGCCGGCGGGTCCAGAGCAACTGGTGAGTTCACCTCCGAACCCACAATCAGAGATTGGACTGACGATGATGATGATGATGATGATGTCCGGATCTTGGACGCGCCTCCCCCCACAGCCCGGCGGGAGCCACGCGGAAGGAGCGAGGACTAGCCGGCTCGTAGCCGGACGGCTGAGGCCTCCCGTCGGGAGAAGAGGCCGGCCTCAGGGCAGCCGTCGACGCAGCTGCCGGCTTGCAAGAAGGTGCAAGCGGCCGTTGCGAAACCGCCGCCTCGGGCCAGGCTGCCCCTTCCCGTTGTCATCGGCTGAGTGCATTTCTTAACTCTTGTAGGTGTTTTCGCATTTTGAGCCGGCGGGCACCTGAGGGCCTTTCTTCCATTTTTTGCCAGAGACGCTATCGAGCTCCATGACACGGAGTCGACCGCCGACCCGGTGGACGCTGCCAGCCGGCAGGCCCAGGAGCATGCAGCCACGGTGCGGGAGGAGAAGAGGAGGCTCGCCGAAGTGTGAGCCGTGAAGGCAGGGGCGAAGGGCGCGCCCTCGTGTTCGGGAGCCTCGAGTGACGGGAGGCAGAGGCGGCCCTCGGACCCGGCGCGCGCCATGGACTCAGCGGCGGAACCGACGCGGATGTCGAGGCCGCCATCGAGCGAGCCGCGGGGGCCGATGCCGGACACGGCCGCGGCCCCGCCCTTGGCGGAGGTGGTCTGGCCGGAGGACACAGCTCCCAAGCCGGCCAGGGAGGCGGACCCATGAGCGGAGCCGGCTGTGACCCCGTCTTCCGTCGAGCCGGCCGCGGTAGAGGAACCCGCCGCTCCGGCCGCGCCGGAGGCGACACCGGATATGACGGTTGGCGGAAGGGGCGAGCCGGTCCGACAGGCGGTGGAGCCGGCCGAGCTGGTTGTGGAGGGGCCCGAAGCTGGCTCCCGAGCCCTTGTGGTTACCCCCAACCTCCCGCCGGCTGCCGCTGCGGCGGACGCCAGGTCGAGTGGTGGGACGAGCCGGTCGAGAAGGACCATGCTCGACGTGATTCGGGAATGGAAGGCGTTGGTCCTCGCCCCAGCCGTCCTGGCCCCGCCGGCCAGCAGCCAGGCCTTGTGCCTGAGGAGCCAGGCCGCATCATGGCGCACTGCCGTGCGGGGCTGGCCAGGTTCGCGGAGGCCGCCGAAAGCAATTTCCGGCGCGTGGAGGAGGCTGTGGAGGTGAGATTCCTCTATCTTGCGTTGAACTTTCAGTAGGGGCGCGCGAGCGCACCCAGTGGGTGTAGCCCCCGAGATTCAGGCCGGCTGCTCGGCTGCGTGGCAGCCGGGCCGGATCTACCCCTTTTTTGTCTAACTTCTCGTCTCTTGGCGCGAAGCAGGCTGAGAATGCCAAGCGGCAGGCGCTCTTCGATGAGGCGGTTGGCATCGACAACCGCGGTAAGGTCGGCTTTTATCAGGTCCAGGAGGAGCTGCGGAAGGTGCGAGGTACGTTTGCTCCAGTGGGGGTGCACAAGCGCACCCACTGGGTGTAGCCCCCGAGAGTCGGGCCGGCTGTTCGGCAGGCGGCTCGAGTCTTCCGCGTTTCGAGTAATCTGGGTTGGTCATTTTGCAGAGGAGCTGGCTATCTTGACCCCGATCCGGCAGAAGAGGGACGAGGTGGCCTCCGAGCGGGATCGGTTGGAGCGGGACCTCCAGGCGGCCACGTCGGAACGGGACCGACTGGGCGGCCTGGTTGTGGTGGGAAGGCGGCTCAGGAGCGCCTCACCGCGGAGCTGTGGAGGGAAGTGGCGGCCCGGGAGGAGGCCGTCAAGCAGGCGGCCGACGCCAGCCGGCGGGTCACCGCCCTTCAGGACGAGGTGGCTTGCCTGGGCGACGAGCTTGAGAGGTGTGAAGCCGCCCTCGCCCACGCAGAGGACGTGCGCGAGAGGGAGCGGAGCTTGGGCCTCCAGTTCGCCATCGAGGTGGATGAGGCCTTTCAGCGTAAGTTTCTAGTTTTTAAGTCTTCTTCCTTTGCCGGCTGTTTCGACTTGTTTTTTGATTCTTCGTCTTCCCTTAGACCGGTTCCCGGACAGTCAGCACCGCGCCGAGTGGGTCGTGGTGGAGCATCGGGAGTGCCTGCGGTAGCGCGGGCAGGAGATTGAGGAGCACGCCGGCTGGGACTTGATGGAGTCTGCGCTGGCTACCGAGAACCGGCTGCTGTTCCTTCAGCGCTGCATGGACCGGCTCCAAACGGCTGGTATGGAGCCTCTAGCCGGGTTGTGGGGCCCCGGCGGGCCGCGTGGCGCTGTGGCTGGAGCACGCGGTGGCCCGGCTCGAGGTTTGGAAGGCATCGGCGGCCCGCTCCAGGGCGCAGATGGCCCTTCGGTTCATCACATCATGGTACCCCAGCGTTGACTTGGGCCGGCTAGCCATGATGCGCGAGGTTCTCGAGGCGGAGCGAGTCGGCCGCGAAGGCGCCCTCGTCCGTCGAGCCAATGAGCTGGCTTCGTACGTCGACCCGGACGAGCTCCTGCCGACGCTTGGCGAGGATGGCGAACCGGTTGCCGAGGACTCCTTCGGCATTCCCCAAGGGCCTGGGGACGAGGAGGTTGCCAACGAGAGCACCGCCTCCAGCACCGGCAGCGACACCGAGGCTACGAAGGCCATGGAGGACGAGCTAGCGGCCGCCCCTGGGCAGTCTGCCGGGCTGGCTGGCGGGCCGGCTGGTGACGCGCCGGAGGCTTAGGCGACCCTTCTTTCACCGTATCTTTTTTTTGCTGCGAGACTTGTTTAAGACGCATTTCCACCCACTGGGGGTGTATTGTAAAGAACCTTCGGCCTGTGGCCTTTTGTTTATAAATTTGCTTGAAGTCTAAAATGTTTGCGTGCCGGCTCATCCCTTGCTCTTTACCCTTCGACTCATATCTCACGCAAGGGTTCCTTCTGTCTTCCGCCCTGCCTGTCAGCCAGCCGGGAGCCGGACAGGGACAGGGACGGGGCATCGTCCTTGGGGAAACCGTGCGGGCCTTAGAGCCGTCCGGCTAGAGTTGGGGCGAGCCGGCAGATGACGGTTTCTAGAGATAACATGGTCCGGTCGGACCCATCCGGTTGCTACTCTTCAGGCGACGTTCGTGTGATAAGTTCCTTCCCATCCCATGGTTCTGCCAGCCGGACAGCCGGGGGCTGGTCTGTGGCTGGGGGGGGAAGATTGCTTGTTCACACTACTTGACCGCCTTGGAGAAGAGCCGGCGAGCCCCCAGGCCCGGGGGGCCGGGCCCGGGTGCCTTTCTTAAGAGATGACAAGCCCTTGATGGAATTGAAAAAGGGGTGTGCCCCAAGTGCCGGCTTGTGGCCCCCGCTGCATTCATTAAGTTCCAACAGAAAGGAAGATACATACATACACTGGCTCTTTCTAGCAGTAGAATGGTCGAAGGAGCGCCGCATTCCATGGGCGCTCCGTCTCCTCGTCGGAGGCGTCTCTTTTATGCTTCTGTGACTTCTGAGCGTCTATTAAGTAGTACGCATTGTTGTGTAGCGCCTTGCTGACGATGAACGGGCCTTCCCATGGGAAGGACAGTTTGTGCTGGCCGGCGGTCCGCTGGATCCGCCTGAGCACCAGGTCTCCTTCGCGGAAGGAGAGGGGCCGGATCCGCTTGCTGTGGTAGTGCCGGAGCTTCTCCTGGTAGATGGCTGTCCGGCTCAGGGCCAGCTCGCGTGCTTCTTCGAGTAGATCGACACCGTCCTCTCTTGCCTCCTTCGCGTCTTTTTCCGTATACATGGTGACTCGAGGCGAGTCGAACTCGATGTCCGTGGGGATGATCGCCTCGGACCCGTATACGAGAAAGAAAGGGGTGTAGCCGGTCGATCGGTTGGGCGTGGTCCTGTGGCTCCAGAGGACGGCCGACAGCTTATCGATCCAGCAGCCGGCTAATCGTACGAGGGGCGCCACGAGCCGAGGCTTGAGCCCGGCCAGGATCAAGACGTTTGCCCTCTCTGCCTGGCCGTTTGACTGTGGGTGGGCCACCGACGCGAGGTCGAGACGGATGCCCTCCTGGGAGCAGAAGCGCACCATTGCACATTTGGCAAAATTCGTGTTGTTGTCGGTGATGATGCTGTGGGGAACGCCGTAGCAGACCGTGATATCCTTGATGAACCGGACGGCTATGGGGCCGTCCAGCTTCTTGATGGGCCTTGCTTCGATCCACTTGGTGAACTTGTCAACAGCCACCAGTAGATGCGTCATGCCGCCTCGCGCGGTCTTGAAGGGGCCTACCATGTGCAGCCCACAAACGGCAAAGGGCCACGAGAGCGGGTTGGTCTAGAGGATTGTTGCCGGCAGGTGGCTCTGGGTGCTGAAACGCTGGCACCCCTCGCATTTGTCGACCAGCCGCTTGGCCTCTTCCAAGGCCGTCGGCCAGTAGAAGCCGTGGCGGAACGCCTTGGCCACCAAGGTTCTGGAGGCGGCGTGATGCCCGCACTCGCCCTGGTGGATGTCGCGGAGGATTTCTTGACCTTTCTCCGGCTCGACGCAGCGTTGGAACACGCCGGTTGTGCTGCGATGAACCAGCTCGCGGTTGATGATGCTATAGGCCGGGGCCTGGCGCTGGATCTGCCTTGCTGTGGCTTCGTCAGGGGGGAGCTCGCCGCACAAGAGGAAAGCCAGAATGGGCTGGGCCCATGAGGGGGCCGAGACAGGAGCCGGCTCGAGCGCAAGTGGAACGTCGGGGGCAGCCGGAATCCCCGGGTCCGGCCCGTCAGTCCCCGGGGCCGGCTCGCCAGCCCCCGGGACCGGGTCGCCAGTCCCCGAGATTGAGCCAGTGGGGGACGCCTCGATCGCCATCATGACGGCCGTGGAGCCGGAGCCGTCCGCCGCGGGGGTGACGGACGTCGGAGCTGATGGGATCGGCACGACAGCCGGAGTCGGCGATGTCGGCGGGTCAGCCGGACCCGGCGAAGAGCCAGCGGCGTCAGCTGGCACGGAGATAGACTCTGATCTAGGGGAGGGCTTGATCGAAGGCTTGAGCAGCCATTCGAGGGAGATGCCGGCTGGGATGGGCTGCTGGGTGGAGCCGACCTTTGCCAACGTATCGGCCGCCTCGTTGTCCGCCCGGGGGACGTGGTGGAATTCGCAGCCCTCGAAGCAGCCGGTGAGTTGCTGGACGAGGAAGCGATAGCTGGCCATGTTGGCGTCCCTGGCGTCCCATTCGCCAGAGACCTGTTGCACCACGAGGTCGGAGTCGCCAAAACAGAGGATGCGTCGGATCCCGATTTCCTTGGCGAGCCGGAGGCCGTGGACGAGCGCCTCGTACTTGAGCTGGTCCCCCTTTGGGGACGACAGGACGATGCCGGCTCCCAGGCCGGTCCGCATCTTCAAGCCGTCGAAGTGCATGCGCCAATGCATGGAATCCGGGGGAGGCGGCACGAACTGGGTTTTGGCCCAGTCGATGAGGAAATCAGCCATCGTCTGCGACTTGATGGCGGTGCGCGGCTAGTACCGAATCTCGTAGTCGGTGAGGGCGATGGCCCATTTGGCGATCCGGCCGGTGGCGTCCCGGCCGCTCATGATCTCGCCGAGCGGCACCGTGCTCACCACGATGATGGTATGCTCCTAGAAGTACTGCTTGACCTTCTTCGCGGCGAAGTATATGCCGTAGCACATCTTCTGGTAGTGGGGGTAGTTCTGCTTGGAGGCGGAGAGGACCTCGCTGAGGTAGTAGACGGGACGCTGGACCGGCAGCGCCCTTCCCTCTTCCGGCCGTTCCACCACCAGAACGACGCTGATTACGCGGGTGGTCGCCGCGATGTACGCGAGCATCAGCTCCTTCTCAGCCGGAGCTGCCAGGACGGGAGCGCTAGAGAGCGCGCGCTTGAGGTCGCGGAACGCCTCGTCCGCCTGGTCAGTCCACTCAAATGTGGGCGTCTTCCTCATGAGCTGGTAGAGGGGCAACGCCTTCTCGCCCAGCCGGCTGACGAACCGGCTGAGCGAGGCAAGGCAACCGGCGAACTTCTGGACGTTGCGGAGCTTGGCCGGCTTGTGCATGCGCTCGATGGCTCTGATCTTCTCTGGGTTAGCTTCGATGCCGCGGGCGGACACGAAGAAACCCAAGAGCTGTCCGGCTGGCACGCCGAACACACACTTCTCTGGATTGAGCTTGATCTTGTATTCGCGCAGGTTGGCGAAGGTCTCTCAGAGATCGTCGAGGAGGCTGAAATGCTTCTTGGTTTTGACGACGATGTCGTCCACGTAGACGTGGACGTTCCTGCCGATCTGGGGCAGGAGGCATTTCTGCATGCAACGCTGAAAGGTGGCGCCTGCGTTCTTCAGGCCGAAGGACATGGTGATGTAACAGTAGGCCCCGAAAGGGGTAATGAAAGAGGTCTTCAGCCGGTCAGTTAGGTCCAGCTTGATCTGGTGGTAGCCGGAATAGGCGTCCAGGAAGGACAGCAGATCGCAGCCGGCCGTGGAGTCGATCACTTGATCGATCCGGGGCAGGGCGAACGGGTCCTTGGGACAGGCCTTGTTCAGGCTGGTGTAGTCGATACACATGCGCCAAGTCTTGTTCTTCTTCAGCAGCAGGACTGGGTTGGCCAGCCAGTCCGGGTGGAAAACTTCCATGATAAAGCCGGCTGCGAGTAGCCGGGCGATCTCCTCTCCTATAGTACGCCGCTTCTCCTCGAAGAAACGGCATAGGGGTTGCTTGACCGGCTTCGCGTCCGGCCGCACGTGAATTTTGTGCTCGGCGTACTTCCTCGGAACACCCGGCATGTCCTTGGGGGACCATGCGAAGATATCCTGATTCTCACGGAGGAAGTCGACGAGCTCGCCTTCCTATTTGATGTTGAGGCAGGCGCCGATGGTGACGCACTGCTTGGGGTTGGCCGGGTCGAGTGGCACCTGCTTGGTGTCCTTGGACGGCTGGAACGTCGCCTCGCTAGGTGACTGGGACAGGGGAGCCGGTACGGCCGGCTGGTCAGAGGCGTGAGCCACGAGCCGGTCGAGCTGCCACTTCTCCTCCGCTATCTCCAGGGCCTCGGCCAGCCGGCTGCTGTCGCGCGCGCACTCGAGCGACATTTTGTAGCCGCCGTTGATGGTGATGATGCCCTTGGGGCCCGACATCTTCAGCTTGAGGTAGGCATAATGGGGTATCACCATGAATTTGACGAGGGCCGGCCTGCCCAGCAGCGCGTGGTAGGGACTGTTGAGGTCCACCACCTCGAACCATATTGGCTCGCGGCGGAAGTGGCTCTTGTTGCCGAAGAGGACGTCGAGCCAGATTTTGCCGACGGGAGTGCAGGATTTTCCCGGTACAATGCCATGGAAAACCGTCCGGCTCGGCTGCAGGTCTGTTTCCTTGAGCCCCAGCTTGAGCAGAGTGTCGTGGTAGAGGATGTTGATGCTGCTGCCCCCGTCGATCAGCACCCGCGAGAAACGGCAGGTGCGTCTCTCGGAGGCGATGGTGGGATCGAGGACGAGGGCGTAGCTGCCGGGGTTTGGCATTACGGCCGGGTGGTCCGCCCGGCTCCAGGTAACCGGCTTCTCGGACCAATGCATGAACTGGGGGACCGAGGGAACGGTGGCGTTCACCTCGTGCCGGCGCTGGCGCAAGCTGTGCTTGTCAGTTCCTTCGCTGGTGAAGATGACGTAGGCCCCGTCCTGGTCGGGGAACTGGTCATGGAGGCGGCCGTTGTTGGCAGCCGGAGCCGGCGCGGGCGGCTGGGCCGGAGCCAGAGCCGGCGCGCGGGGAGCCAGAGGTGGAGGAACCGGGAGGCCCTCGCCTCGGGCTAGCCGCTGGAAGAAGCTGCACTGTCGGAGCGTGTGCGTGGCCGGCTTCGCCCCGGAGTGCATTTTGCACGGGGCGTCGAGCATCTGCTCGAAGGTGAGCTTGGGCTGCCAGGCGGCCTTGCCGGTCCGCTGGAGCTGGCTGGAGGCCTGGGCGGCCGGCTGTTCTTCCTCGATAGTGGCGACCTGCCGGCTCCCATAGCGGGGATTCGGCTGGTCGGCCTTGCGCTTGTTGTTCTGCTGCGGCCGGTTGTCGGTAGCCGCCCGCGGCGCGGCAGGCGGCGGGGTCGGCTTGGCTGGCGCGGTGACCTTCATCCGCATTGCGGAGTCGGCAGTGGCGTACTTGTCCGCCTTGGCCATCAGATCCGCCAGGGTTGCCGGTTCGGAGCACAGGAGCTTGAGCTTGAGGTGAGTGCCGTCGCGGCAGCCCTCGATGAAGTACTGGATGGCTTGCACCTCGTGTACCCCCTCGCAGGAGTTGCGGAGCTCGGTCCAGCGCATGAGGTAGTCACGGAGGGACTCGTCCGGCCCTTGGACGCACATGGCCAGCTCGCGGGGCCAGCCCGGCCGCTTGTAGGTGCCGGTGAAGTTGCGGACGAACGCATCCTCAAAGTCTGTCCAGGTGTTGATGCTGCCGGCTGATAGGTTGTTGAGCCAGGTCCGAGCCGAGCCGATCAATATGAGGGGGACGTAGCGCACGGCGACGCGCTTGTTCCCCCTGGCTATGCCGACCGCGGTGGTGTAGTCGACCAGCCAGTCCTCCGGCTTGGCTATGCCGTTGTACTTCGGGGTGTCGCGAGGGAGTGTGAAGCCGGTTGGGAATGGCTCGTTGCGGATCCGTGGGCCGAAGCACGCCGAACCGATTGGACCCTCCTCCTCCAGGAGGGCGGACTGCGCCAGCCGGTCGAGGCGGGTCCGGGCATCGTTGTCACTCCGCGGGACGCGCGGGCCGAGCTGAGCGGCGAGCTCGGGGCGGACAGCCGGGGCGGGCGAGCGCGCGTGCTCTCGCCACGGGGGCGGGGTATGGTCCCGGCTGCGCCGGCTGCCGCCAGCCGGGGCGTCGTTGCACCGGCTGTTGACGGCCGGCGGCTCGTCTCCGTATCGGGAGCGTCCGTTATGGGACCCAGCGCCCCGCCGGCCGGAGCCGCGGGGGGAAGAGGCTTGCTGGACCGGCCGGCGCTGGCCGGCAGTTGGCGGGTGAGGGATCACTAGAAGAGTGTCTAGAGGGGGGGGTGAATAGACTACTAGCAGGAATTTAAAACCTAACCTTTTCCCAAGTTAATTGGTTGGCAGATTTTAACAGTTATAGCAAATCTAGCAAGTCTAACAGCCCTACACATGCATGTCAACAAATATGGCAGCGGAAAGTAAAGACATTGCACATGAAGTAAAGAGTAGAGATATGGAGATCAAACACAATTGGAGACGCAAGGATTTTTCCCGTGGTTCCGATAGGTGGTGCTATCGTACGTCCACGTTTATGGAGTCTTCAACCCACGAAGGGTAACGGTCGCGAGAGTCCACGGAGGGCTCCACCCATAAGGGTCCACGAAGTAGCAACCTTGACTATTCCATAACGGCTTCCGTCCACGAAGGACTAGCCTCACTATGGGTAGATCTTCACGAAGTAGGCGATCTCCTTGCCCTTACAAACTTCTTGGTTCAACTCCACAACACGAAGTAGGAGGCTCCCAAGCGACACCTAACCAATCTAGGAGGCACCACCCTCCAAAAGGTAATAGGCTCGGTAATGTCGATGAACTCCTTGCTCTTGTGCTTCAAGATGACAGACTCCTCAACACACAATCACTCTCTCACAGATTTGGCTTGGTGGAAGAGATGGGATTGGTGGAAAGCAACTTGGGGAGGCTAGAAATCAAGATCCATATGGTTGGAGTGGAAGATCTTGACCTCAACACAAGAATAGGTGGTTCTCTCTCAGAAAACTGGATGGGGCAAGTATGGAATAGTTCTGAGTGCTTCTCTTCCGAGTTGGTAGTGGTGGAGGGGTATATATAGGCATCCCCAAAAATCCAACCGTTACACACAAAATGACCAACTCGGTGACACCGATGTGTAAATCTCGGTGGTACCGAAGTGACCAAAAGTGGCGTTGAATCTCGGTGAGACCGATATAGGAAACTCGGTTGCACCGATAAGGTGACCAACGGTCAGATTCCCAATCTCGGTGACGCCGATCCAACAATCTCGGTGGTACCGATATTGTGAATTTGCGTAACAGAGAATTGGCAACCTAAACTCGGTGGCACCGGGATTGAATCGGTTGCACCGAAGTGGCTAGGGTTTGGCTGAGTCTGTCTGAGGTTGAGAATCGGTGGCACCGGGATGGAAATGTTGGTTGCACCGATTTTGAGTATTTGGCTTTGGACAGACTTTGGTGGGAGAGCTTGTGGGTGTTTTTGGTGACTATCACTTGTACACGTATGAGCATTTTGTTCACCAACAAAACCTTACCCCCTTTTAATAGTATTGGCTTTCCTATGGACTCAAAGTGATTTCTCACAAATGTAAAATGTAGAGTCCTCTTCCTTGAAGCTTTGCAAATCCATTTCCTTGCTTGGGGTATTCCACAATCTCCACAATCCTTTTGCCAACCCTCTCTGTGGACTTTATCTGAAATACACTAGGTAAAAGTATTAGTCCAAGAGACAATGTATGTTGTCATGTTTTATAAAAACCACCAAGGGAGCATGTTGTGCTTTCAGCGGGGCGTCCCCCTTGGGGGCGGGAATTTCGGAGCCGGCACAGGCGTCACCGAGCCGGGCCTGCTGAGCGTTGGCAGCGGCGATGAGGTCTTGGATGTGCCGCTCCTCGCCTACCAGGTCGGCGAGGTCGGCATAGGCCACCTGGGCGGCCCTCATGTTGGCAGCCGGTGTGTCGTAGGTAGGGAGCCTACCACCGAGGATTTCCATGACCACACGGCCGCGGTTGCAGACGTCACCGCGGCGGCTGGGCTCGTTGCCGGTGGGGGTGAGGCCGTAGGCGGAGTTGTACTAGCGCTGCGCGGACTCCATCCGGCGCTTGGTGGTGGCAAGCATGGTTACCTCTGTGAATCGCAGCCGGCGAGCAGCCTCCAGCTTAGCCGTAGCTGTGGCTGGGTTCGTTGTAGGCGCGACGGGGGTGCTAAGGCCCCGAAGCACGAAGCCGAGGGGGTCGGAGGTGCCGGCACGGGCGGCCACGGCGGCCGCCTCCGCCTCCGCCCTAACGCGGCCGGAGGTCGTGGAGGAGCCGGTGGCCATTACCCCCGCGCGGACGCAGGAGTCATCAGCATCGCCCGGGGCGAGTGCGCCCACGAACGAGGGCGGGTCAAGGCAGTCGAGTACCTCGCTGGGGTACTCGTCGGCAGCTGGTTCGCCGGCAAGGCCCAGCCTACCGAAGCGCTCAGTGAGGATGGCGACGTCGGAGAGAGGGTCGCCGCTGCGCCCCTCGTCGGAGAGGTCGGCAGCTACACCCGCAGGGCCGACGGGAACGGGCCCCCGTCCCGCGAGAGCAAGCCCCACGAGCGTGCAGTTTCGCCCGGACGCGGGACGGCCGGGGGAGGTGGTGAAGGGTCCCGCCCAGAGCGTGACTCCGGCCGGCGCCGCGGATGGCCCCACGGTGGGCGCCAACTGTCGTCGTTTTCTCACGACAGATGCCATGGGGTGGCTTATCGAGAGTGGTTGGGGCCGAAGGACGCCGTCGGGCTCTGGGAGCGGGATTAGGCACGAGCGGTGAGGGACACACGATGTACCCAGGTTCGGGGCCCTCCGTGGGAGGTAACACCCCTAGTCCTGCTTGTCTGGTTGATGGGTGGTTGATGTTACAATGGTGCTCCTTGAGCTGTTGTCTAGAGGAAGAAGAAGGAGCAACCGGCTCTTCTTTCCTTACTACGTGGGAGTGAGAGTGCGAGATGGGGAGAATGCCTGCCCGATGCATGGGGGGCCTCGGGGGGTTTTATAGGCCAACCCCCCGGCTTATAATATACACGAGGTACTAAATGGGGGCCCCGGCCGGCAGCCTCCCTAATAGGCTAGCGGCCCCACCGGCCGGGTCATCTTGTCGCTCGCGGGCCCTACCGACTGCGCGGTCCCGTCGCTGACTGGGGCCCGCCAGCCAGCTCTTCTATTGGCCTGCGCCTACCTGCCGCGGCCCGGGCCGCCCCCCGCGGCGTTGGCTTGCGCATGCCGGCCAAAGTCAGCGGTACGGTCGGCTGCGCTGTAGCCACGCCGGGGCAGGTAATGGAGTAGACAGCGGCGTGGCCGCACTGTCGCCCCGCCGGGTCTCGATCGGTCAGGGCAAGTAGTATGACCGCCCGGACTGTAGCCATGCGTGCCCGCGCATCAGCAGTCGATGTAGCCATCGCGGGGATCGCGTCCTGTCAGCGTACTTGGTCCCAGCGGGAGGGGACAAGTGCCTGCCCGTCCAGAGGTCAGTGGAAGGGCCGGCCGCGGGGCGGCCGGTTGCGGGCTGGCCGGGGGCCAGGCGGCCGGCTCCTGTCCAGCCGGCCGTGGACCAGCCGGCCAGGGAGCCAGCCGGCCGCTCGCCAGCTGGTCACGGACCCGCCGGCCATGGGCCCGGCCGGCCGCCCGCCAGCCGGTCATGGACCAGTCGGCCGTATAGTTTTTTCTAAAAGGGGCTCGAACTCCCTTATCTTGGCATACCCAGGGGTAATATCCCCCTTACTTGACCATTCCATGCCATCATTACCATGAACTTCATATAACTTGGAATTCTATGCTCTCTTGTATTGCATCTAACCTTTTCTAGGTACTTGGAAGAACTTCATTCCACAAGATTGCCAACAACTCCAATCATAAGCAATCTTGTCATGACCAAGTATCCACAACCCCTCTTGATGATGGAAGGAAGAAGACAACTCAACCATATCCTTGACATACATTTGATGTGATCACATTTACTAATACTCAATTGATATCATGTCAAATGGATATATATTGTTCTTCCTTGCATGACTAACCCATGTAGGTGAAAAGGGAACCAAAACAAACAAGGATTGCTTCCAACCCAAGATGATCTTCATCAACATCGAGCATCCTCAACAAGTTCACCTACAAGCTACGTAATCAACATCACTCAAAGGTATGTACTCATATCCTTGAAAAAGCTTTGCTCCAAGTCATGAGATAAAGCAACTCAAGTGATATGAAAACATTAAAATGCTTAATCGAAAAATGGTAACCCCATTTTGAGCTTAACGATGAGTATGACCTATGATCAAGTATTTTTGCTTGGCTCCTAAGTCAATATACTCTAATATAGGTGACCTAGTCACCGACCATCATCTAGTTAAGTATCTTGTTTGGTTCATTCTCTATTTTACAAGATTTCTTGGAACCACTCAAATCTTCTCTAGTTGATATTTCCTTGTAAATTCTATTGTATTTCCTTTGTAAAAGCCTTTAAGATTCTATTGCAAGTTTTCTAAAATTATTTGAGGTTTTCTAGAAGTTGCCAAGTTTCTGTTTACCCCTCGGAGCCTCCGATTCAAATGACTCGGTTCTACCGATTTAGCAGATGAGCCGCATAACAACAGCTCGGTTCCACCGACTTGTTTGTCTCGGAGCCACCGATTTGATTTCTTCTCTAGTCTGTGTTCATGTTAGTAAATTTTTGTTTCTTTAGCAATCCTACAAGTGGAATCTTTGTTTCTTCAATGATCCCTTATTATTATTAAAAAAAAGGGAGAAACTTTTCTAGGATCCCTAACTCAAAGGTGGAGAAGTCTTACAAGCTCTCAGATCAGTCAAAGAGGGGGAAATTATTTTCCATGATTCCCTCAGTTATTAATGCTCTCTATAATTTTCATTTTCATGATCCCTACATTCTATGACCCTTGTTCTCAAGGATCCCTTCTTACTCCATGATCCATGTGTCTGGCCCTGAGTATGGACCTTTTTGGTAATTAATGCCAAAGGGGGAGAAATACCAAAGCTTCAAAAGCTAAAGGAGGAGATACATGCTTATGCAAAGGGGGAGAAACAATCAAGGGGGGGATATCAAAGCTTACGCTCACATAGACAAGGGGAGAATACCAAACTAGGGGGAGAAACATCTACCCAAAGTGTTCTATCTCTTGAGGAGAAAGAAACCATTTGATACTCTTATTTGTTATTCTCATGTTAGACTTTTCTCACCCTATCCAATCCCAATATCTACATGCTAAGATTTAGAGGGAGAGGATGACCTACTATTTCATATCGAGGGGAGAAAGTTCTAAATGATCTTGGAGACATATCAATCTTAAGGAATACTATCTTTTATATGTTCTCCATATCTTGGTACTATTGAGCTCTATTGCTTTTGATTGGTAGAATACTCTTGTGTTTCCTAACATTGTTTTCTCAAGTGTATCTCTACTATAAGAATGCTCAAGAACTCAAGGTAAGTATATGCATCATATCCTTGAATCAAGATGATCTCTTGCTTCTTGCACATATTGTTTGCAAGAGTGAAGTCTTGAACAAGGATACACCTCACTCATATATGTTTGATGCATATAGCCAAGATACACATGACTCATTATATCCCTTCTACTACATGTGTGTCCATGCATTCCAAGGCAACTATCCTCTAAAGGGATTGCACACATTTAGGGGGAGCAAGTCTAAGTCATGTGTCTCTCAATGTCTTCATTATATCCATGCATATCTTTATTTGAAGCTTTGATTAAATGTTGTCATCAATTACCAAAAAGGGGGAGATTGAAAGCACAATATGCTCCCTTGGTGGTTTTGATAATTCATGACAACATACATTGTCTCTTGGACTAATACTTTTACCTAGTGTATTTCAGATAAAGTCCACAGAGAGTGTTGGCAAAAAGGATTGTGGAGAAACCCCTAGATGCAAGGAAATGGATTGGCAAAGCTTCAAGCAAGAAGACTCTACATTTTACTTTGTGAGAAATCACTTTGAGTCCATAGGAAAGCCAATACTATTAAAAGGGGGTAAGGTACTGTTGGTGAACAAGATGCTCCACGTGCACAAGTGGTAGTCACCAAAAACACCCACAAGCTCTTCCACAAATACTCTGTCTAGAACCCTACCACTCAAATCGGTAAGACCAACAATTCCTATTCGGTCTCACCAAAATTCAAACCCTAGACAGATCCTAAGCCAAACCCATCTCGGTACTACCAACTTTCCATTTCGGTGCCACCGAGTTCAGTTGCCAACTTTCTGGTTAGCTATTTTCAAGTATCGGTACCATCGAGTTTTGCCGATCGGTCTCACCGAGATTTTGAACAACTTCCTGGTTAGCTATTCTCAAGAATCGGTCCCACCGAGTTTTGTGAATCGGTCTCACCGAGTCTTTGGACCAACTCTCTGGTTAGCCGTTGTCAAGAATTGGTACCACCGAGATTTGAGAATCGGTCTCACCGAATTGTGTAATCTGACCGTTGGTCATCAAATCGGTACCACCGAGATTTATGTATCGGTCTCACCGAGATTCAAAAGTTACTGCCTTTTGGTCACTTCGGTACCATCGAGTTTTATACTTTGGTGTCACCGAGTTGGTCACTTTAGGTGTAACGGTTGGATTTTTGGGGATGCCTATATATACCTCTTCACCACCACCCACTCGAAAGAGAAGCACTCATAACTATTCCATACTTGCCCCATCTAATTTTCTGAGAGAGAGCTACCTACTCATGTGTTGAGATCAAGCCATTCCACTCTATCCATATGAATCTTGATCTCTAGCCTCCCCAAGTTGCTTTCCACCAAATCAATCTCTTCCACCATAGCCAAATCTGTGAGAGAGTGATTGTGGGTTGAGGAGTCTATCATCTTGAAGCACAAGAGCAAGGAGTTCATCGACATTGCCGAGCCTATTACCTTTTGGAGGGTGGTGCATCCTAGATTGGTTAGGTGTCGCTTGGGAGCCTCCTACTTCGTGTTGTGGAGTTGAACCAAGAAGTTTGTACGGGCAAGGAGATCGCCTACTTTGTGAAGATCTACCCATAGTGAGGCTAGTCCTTCGTGGACGGAAGCCGTTACGGAATAGTCAAGGTTTCTACTTCGTGGACCCTTATGGGTGGAACCCTCCGTGGACTCTCGCGACCGTTACCCTCCGTGGGTTGAAGACTCCATAAACGTGAACGTACGATAGCACCACCTATCGGAACCACGGGAAAAATCTTTGTGTCCCTCATGCGTTTGATCTCCCTATCTCAACTCCTTACTTCCATGTGCAATGTCTTTACTTTCCGCTGCCATACTTGTTGACTTGCATGTGTAGGGTGTGCTGGACTCATTAGTATTGCTAAAATCTGCCAACCAATTAACTTGGGAAAAGGTTAGGTTTTAAATTTGCAAGTAGTCTATTCACCCCCCCCCCCTCTAGACACACACTTCTAGTGATCCCACACTATGGCGGGTGCAGGTCCCTATTTATAGTGGCCTCGGTCCTCTTCCCTTATCGCACAGGCGGGAAGGGATCCCACAATGGCCAAATTCAAAAGGGGACATGAGGTACAACTTATCCTGACTAAAGGTGGTCTTCGCCTGCAAAGCACCTGTCGTGACGCAGAGGTGGGCTCGGCGATGACATCCGTCCTGCCGAGCTCGTGGTCTTGGTCTCGTTGCACCGGAAGGGAAACCTTTGGTGGGGGTCTCTCGGGAACCCGTGTACGTCCTTGCCTCCTTAGCACCAAAGGGGAAACTGTCCCCCCTGCGCCTGCTGGCGCCCACTGGCCTTGGTCGTCATGGCTCACGTCATCGCTACCTCCGGAGGCTACGCACCTGCATAGGAATCTCCGCTCCTCGGGAGGCAACCTGGGGAGGCTGCCCCCTGGAGGTCCTGGCGTTGTTCTCCTCGCGAGGTCGGGGCCCTCACGAGGGTCTTGTCCTGGGGGGTTTGTCACCAGGCCGTACCGGGCCGCCGTGGTGGGCCACGCGCCGGGCCGCAGGCAGGCAGGTCTGGGTACCCTTGGACCCAGAACGCCGACAGAAGCGAAGGAATATGACTGATGGAATTCATTCTTATGTCACATTGAAAATAACTTGAGGACAACTTCAAAAATATTAGAAGAGCCAGGTAAGATCCTGGGGAAAACATGTGGGTTATGAGCCCACTCAAAGAGATCACCGTTGAAGCGATTGCTTAGAAGGAGAGATTGCACCGGTACAAAATTAAGAACTTGATGAGGTTGAGAACCTGGAAACACTTAAGAGGATTTGAACGATAACACGAATCTTCTGAGATCACTTCTAACTCCGGATAGAATAGAGAGAGATGAATAAAAGAGAGAGGCTTGGACAAGGACTTCCACATGGATAGCATTTAACGAATGAAAAACATACGATGAACACTGCGAGCTTGCATTGATTTCACCGGAGAAGAAAATAAGAACAAAGAATGATGAACTTAGCACTTGAGCATCTTCACAATGAATCAGCAGATACAATATGGAAGAAAAGACAGCGGAAGACTCACATGAATAGAAAGGCATTTGGATGAGAATTTAATTGTTGAAGAAAAGGGCGGGAGGGTGGGGAAAACAAAGGAAACATGGGACGGATGAAACGAACTCCGGGAAAAGGAAAGATGAGGATAGATCTTGCAAATATTGGAAAGGATGAATTATCTTGATGAGAAACACACCGGTTAGGAAGGATATAAAATCACCACTTGACATCAAAGCATCTCGAATTACCATACTCCAACAAAACAACAGATGGGCTTGAGGATTAAGCCGGAAACAAATACATAACCCATTTGCATTTGTTGGAAGGATAATCCTAGGTAACTACCTGAATTCCCACCTAAGAACTTCTGAAATCTTTGGTTATGCAATCGGGTCCACGGATACACGGAGTTTTTATCCATCACTCAACTCCTAGCAATAACACTACTCTCCAGTGTATCTCATCTGTCAACAAACAACCAGAGGTCTCGGAAACTCATCTACCTCAGACCCTCATAATCACAACGATACTAAAGATGGCAGTACATGTGATCCCGCTCCCCAGTACTGGGTGCCGCCACACTCTTCGCACCACGAATAGTATTGAAGCAATTTCAAACATCCGCGTCCTGAGATACTAAGGAAACTGAATGATAACGATGTGTCAAGAACCCCTTGGAGCTCAACTCCCCGGGTCCAATCCATACGTACGGGAGGCACCAAGAACAGAGTTCCGGTCACATCAACATCATAGAGGTTACAAAATACCCGCGTCATCCTAAAAAAAATTGAGTGAGAAGAGGGTAGAATTAAAATTCCTACATCAGGATTCCTCACCAGAGCATTGAAGAGTAGTAAAAAGAATCCTACTCTCCGATATATAACTAGACTCAAAATAGATTTTTTTACTAGACTCGACTCGGCCAAGTTCGATCAATCAAGCGGGCTCCTAGGTCGGTACAGGCTCTGATACCACCTTGAAACGCCCAAGATGCGATCCTATCCTTATTTTGTGTCGACGGCCTCGACAGAGATAGAAGCGCATCTCGTCGTTTCGCAAAAATGGATATCATTACAAGTACATGTAAAGAAGAGATGAGTATATGGAATTGGCTTACACTCGCCACAAGCTAAATTAAGATCACATCAATACAACAACATATACAATCATCATACAGAAGAGCAGGGTCCGACTACGGATGAAATCAAACGATAAAATGGCATCCATCCTTCCTATCCCAGGTTGCCGGCCTGGAACCCATCCTATGATCGATGAAGAAGAAGAAGAACTCCAAATCAAACAAGCATCGCGCTCACGTCATAGCATCGCATTACCTGTACCTGCAACTGTTGTTGTAGTAATCTGTGAGCCACAGGGACTCGGCAATCTCATTTCCAAGGGTATCAAGACTATTAAAGCTTAATGGGTAAGGTATGGTTAAGTGGTGAGGCTGCAGCAAGCACTAAGCATTTATTTGAGTGGCTAACTTACGAGTACACGAATAAGGGGGGTGATCATCGCATAAATGGACGTGAACTAGTAATGATCACTAAGTGATCCTGAACACCTACTTACGGTCAAACATAACCCCACCGTGTTCTCTCTCGGTTCAAAAATCACGAGAAGAGACAGTCACGGTTACGCACACGGTTGGTGTATTTTATTTGAGTTTACTTTAAGGTTGCTATGACCGGGTGTTAAACAAAGTTTCCAAGTTGCCACATAACCGCGGGCACGGCTCTCATGAAAGATTTAACCCTGCAGGGGTGCTCCAACTCATCCATCGCAAACTAACCACAAGCTGCGTTGGAATTCCTCAACCGCAGGATAACCCGTAGTATTTGCAGAATCCCGATGGAAAATCTCAACCACGAGCTAGCCCGAAGTGTCCTTGAAATTCCGTCCACAAGACGTTCGAGAAAGGTAAAACAAATCCAGCAAGACCGCCCGACGTGCCGACAATCCCGATAGGAGCCGTGTATCTCATTCCCAAGGCACAATCGGATGGGTCACACTACGAGTCAAACCAAACCTCGAGTTTCCCCGCGGTGGCCCCGCAGTCTGCCCGTTTTGGACCAACACTCATAAGGAGCACCGGCCCAGGTTGTTAATTAATTTTCCGCGGGTGCCGGCGGGTCCCTATGCAATTTTATTAGTTATTAGGCAAATGGAGTACCAATGTTGGGCCTTGCCAGAAGAGTTTTATCCCAAAACGAAAGTCAAGGGGGTCCCCATAACAACCCCGAGCATGTTAGAAGCGCTCAATATGGAACATAACACCGGTACACAAGTAACTAGGGCGGCAAAAGTGGAACAAAACACCGAGCAAAAGGCCAAGCCTTCCACCTTTTACCAAGTATATATGTGCATTAAATTAAATAGCAATAATATTGTGATAGGTCAAAATATCCATGTCGCACATGGAAACAATTGCACCTGCAACTAGCAACGCTATAAGAAGCGCTGAGCAAGCGGTAACATAGCCAAACAATGGTTTGCTGGGATGTGGAGGGGTTAGAGGCTTATCACGGCATTTGGGAGGCTTGACAAACAAGTGGTAGGTAGCGAGACATAGCGATAGAAACGAGACAACTAGCATGGCAATGATAGTAATGGTATCCAGGGAAATGTTCATCTTGCCTGAGATCCCGCTCGGAAGAAGAACGAATCCATGAAGAAGACGAGCCAACGTAGTCAAACAAATCCTCACACTCCGAACGTTTTCGGAACTCTATCGAGAACAAGCAAACCGGAAACAACAATCAACACATGATAAACACCACAACATATGCATGACATGATGCATGTTATGCATGACATGACAAAGCACAACAATCAACTTCTACACATTAAGTGAAGCTCAATATGCATATTGATGAAACTCCACGTTCGAATCATTTAGTTCACTCTCGTTTAGGTACTCATCAATATTAAATGTTGTTTAACATCGGTGGTCATGGCATAAGGTGATGATGGAATTAAGCAATTTAAATGGAGAAGGAGAACATACATAAAACAAAATAATAACTCTCCATATTATGAGAAATGTGGTTAATGTTGTTTAACTAAATAATCATATTAAACGTTGTTTATCATGGCAAGAGGTGAAAAATGAACAACTACATCATCTAGGCATTTTAAATGAGGCCGGAAACAACATATAGCACTTCCGAAACGACCTCATATGCAATTCTTAAGTTTGGTATAGATTTGTCTATCGCATATTTTATATTTTTTAGTAATCAGCAAAATAAAGTGTACCATGAGATTCTACACGTTTTTCTAGTCAAGTTTCATATGTGGATCATTTTTAACGGTGGTACGGCTATTTAGTTATGAAATAAACCTGTTTAGCATGGCATTTATGCAAATTAATGCAAACAGCAAGTTTAAGTATTTTTATCATGGATGAAAGTGGCATTTGTTAATCTACACAAAATGAACAACTACATCATCTAGGCATTTTAAATGAGGCCGGAAACAACATATAGCACTTCCGAAACGACCTCATATGCAATTCTTAAGTTTGGTATAGATTTGTCTATCGCATATTTTATATTTTTTATTAATCAGCAAAATAAAGTGTACCATGAGATTCTACACGTTTTTCTAGTCAAGTTTCATATGTGGATCATTTTTAACGGTGGTACGGCTATTTAGTTATGAAATAAACCGGTTTAGCATGGCATTTATGCAAATTAATGCAAACAGCAAGTTTAAATATTTTTATCATGGATGAAAGTGGCATTTGTTAATCTACATAAAATTCTGAACATTTTACATATATAAAGTTTTTACATGCGGTGCACGGTTATTTTATTTATTAGCATTTGAAAATAATGACTTTTCCTAAAAATATGCATGTCCTGGTTAATGTTAAATTCATCACAAGTGAGCCGAATTTGAAACATAATGCAGCAGCCCAGGATCATTAGGCCCAAGTGGCCGTGTGTGCCCGTGTGAGGATGACAAACGGGGCCAATGTGTCAGGACACAACACCAAAATACCAAGCAAGCATAAAAAACTTGAGGAGCTTGGGTCTCGAACCCAGGATCTCCTGGTTCTAACCGAGCAAGCATACCAACTGAGCTGGTGTGGTGTATTCGAACAAAGCAAGGCGCATATCTCTTTTGAACTAGCCAAAGGCCATGCCTTCTCCTCGGATTCAGAGAACTGGACAGGGAAAACAGGACCTTGTGAGGTGAGCAGCGGCTGGAGGCGAGATGCAGGCGAGGGACGAGGCCGGGTCCGGGCGCTGCCGTGGCCTGGGAGGCGAGGGGGAGGTTCCCCCGGTCTGGATCCCGCTAGATCTGGTCGGACTTGGGCAGCAGCGACCTGGCGAAGCGGTGGCTGAATCCGAGGCCATGACGAGCTCCCGTTTGGCCTGGGGACAGACCGACAGAGCGGACAAGAGATGAGCGAGGGAGAGAGCACCAGAGAGGAAAAAAAGGGGGCGCTAGGGAGAGATGGTGGTCACCGGCGGCGGTGCGCTCCAGCGCGGGTGGAGGTGGCCTCGAGGTGAAGACGCACGGGGAGGCTCGGGGGCTGGCTCGTTGCGGGAGTCGCGTTCGTCAAGGAGCTTCAGGGCCGCGGCGCTCAAAGACGACGGCAACGTTTGCGGCTTGCGGGGCGACGGAGACTCACGGACGAAAGGCAGGAGGCCTCAGGGGGGTCGTCGGCATCGGTGCGGGCGGGCATGAGGTCAAGGCAGCCATGGACAAGCTCATGCGGTTCCGGTGGCCGGCGACGAGAGGCCGGACCTGGCGTCAGATCCTCTCATGGACGAGGCGCAGGGCAGCAAGGAGCTTCGGGCGGCCAGGGTTACTCCTTGCGGGTTCCTGGATGAGAAATTGAGAGAGAGAAGAAACTGAGCGGGGGTAAGGGAAGGAAGAAAAGGAGCAGAGAGGGAGGGAGCGGGGCACGGCGGGGCACTAGCCTGGGTGGAGGTCCCCTCCGGTCACCGGCGGCGACCGGTCCGGCGAGGTGGCAACGCGGTCGAGGCAGGGGCGGCTGGTCTGGAGAGAGCTCGAGATCGAGCTCCTTTCGATCTGGAGCGGGTGGTACGACGCGGTGGAACTGGGAGGCTGCGGGAGGCTCTCTGGGCCGTTGGATCTAGGATCTGGCGGTCCGCATCAAAGGGGAGGGGCTGGATAGGGTTGGTGGAATGGATCTCGTGGCTGGTTGGCTCGACGCTGAAACAGAGGGAGTTGGGTGGCGGCGGCTGCGAGGTGGATGGGACAGATGCCTAAAAATTAGGGTTTGTACAGATTTGGCTAGGGGTTGCACTGCTATATATAGCAGGTGAGTAATAAGAGGGGGTCTTGCACCGTTTCGAGCCGTTCGATCGTAATTGGACGGCTCCGGTCAAGGGGTTTAGGTAGGTGGGTCTAGTGGGCTGTGGAGAGTGGTTGTGGGCTGAGATGAGAGGGAATATGGTGGCCCGTGACATGTTTTTTTTGAAATACCGAGAACGTCCGACAAATAAACCGATGACGGTACCGCTACGTTTGTCCGTTCGGGTATGAAACGACCTCCGATTGCGACGAAATTTGGCAGGCGGTCTACCTATAATAAAACAAGACCGCATGCCAACTTTCGACCCAATCCGAGAATATTTTATATGCACTTTAAAAACAATATTTTGACGATGCCGCGGGCGCGTGCGTGTGTGGTTGGTCTCAAAACGGTCGTTGACGAAAACGGAGAGAACCGGTAACTACGAACGGATGCAAGTTTTCAAAAACGTCGGCAACGGAGTGCCGATGCAATGCGGATGATGCGAATGATGAATGCGGCAAACTAACGAATAACATGAAGGCAACGGAATGAAAGGGGAATCTTCTGGAGCGTCGGTGTCGGGCTGTTACATGCTGATCATAACACCTTCGTTAAAATGCTTAAAGAAGTTATTTTCCCGAGGTTTGGAGTCCCAAGATATTTAATGACTGATGGTGGTTCACACTTTATTCATGGTGCTTTCCGTAAGATGCTTGCTAAATATGATGATAACCATAGAATTGCATCACCCTATCATCCTCAATCTAGTGGTCAAGTTGAACTTAGCAATAGAGAAATAAAATTAATATTACAAAAAACTGTCAATAGGTCCCGAAAGAATTGGTCTAAGAAACTAGATGATGCACTTTGGGCATATATAACAGCTTATAAAAATCCTATGGGTATGTCTCCATACAAAATGGTATATGGAAAAGCTTGTCATTTGCCTCTAGAGTTAGAACATAAAGCATTTTGGGCAATTAAAGAACTCAATTATGATTTCAAACTTGCCGGTGAAAAGAGGTTATTTGATATTAGCTCACTAGATGAATGGAGAACCCAAGCTTATGAAAATGCCAAACTATTCAAAGAAAAGTTAAAAGATGGCATGACAAAAGAATCCAAAAGCGAGAATTCAAAGTTAGAGAATATGTTCTTTTGTACAACTCTCGTTTTAGATTTTTTGCAGGAAAGCTTCTTTCCAAATGGGAAGGACCATATATTATCGAAGTGGTTTATCGTTCTGGAGCTATTAAGATTAATAATGCCGAAGGTACTAACCCAAAGGTGGTCAATGGACGAAGAATTAAACAATATTTCTCAGGTACGCCTATTAATGTTTAAAGCAATGTTATCCAAACCATGACACCGGAGGAACACATAAAAGAAACCTTCCAGAACACTCCAGAATCCGGAAAAAGAGGAGGTACGTGATACAGTAAGTAAACGGACTCCGAAAAATTCGCAAAATTATTTTCTGTTAGTTTTGGAATATTATAAAAATTAGGAAAATAAGAAATAAACAGGAAAGCAACCGAGGTGAGCACAATACACCAGGGCGCGCCTGCCCTACCTGGCGCGCCCTGGTGGGTTGTGCCCCCTCGGGCACCTTCCTGACTCCGTTTTCCTTCCATATTCTTGTTTCCCAAGATAAAAAAATCTTTATATATACCCCCGATTGTTTGATCACCGCATCGTAGAAAAATCCCATGTTCTTGTTTTGTGATGTTTTCTCGTCAGATTTAGATCTCCATGGCTCCACCAAGCTCCTCCAAGGACAAGTTCTTCAAGAAGGTCATCAACCCGTACTTGTCGGAGGTGATGAAGCACCCTCAAGTCATTGAGAGGCGTGAAGGGGTGCTCCACATCCGAGATGTTGAGGGGGCCAAGAGGACGGGAAGCATGGAGGCTAGGCTCGAGGTGGTGGAACAAGACATCTTCAAGTGCCAAGGGATGATGGAGCGTGGACTTAGTGCCAATCACTCCATGATCACGGAATTCACCCGTGATCACATGGTGGATGGCCGGTCCATGAAGGACATCGTCTTCACCTTCAACGAGCAAATCAATTTTCTGCAAAGTCAAATCTATGATCTTCAAAACCAAGATTTTGAGTATGAAGCAGGATTTAAAGGTATGAGTTTAGCTGCCAGTTGCAGGAATCGGGAGACTCGTGCGTCAAATTTTGATGGTGAGCCCTTGCCCTGGAAGTCGGAGGACAAACCTACATCATCACCACCACCTTCATCATCTTCACCACCAAAGGAGATTTGAGTACATGGGTATGGGCACTCCCCCTTGGCTTGAGCCAAGCTTGGGGGAGATGCCCCGGTATCATATCACCATCACTTTTATTTACCTTTACCTAGTTTAGTTTGATCCTTAGCTCTTTCATGATTTAGCTGAATAAAAGTTTAGTATGATCTATTTTCGAGTGCTAGTTTCGTGATCTATCTATCCATGTAATCGAGTGAGAGTTATATAATAAAGTTTAGTATGAGCTTTTGCTTCTTTACTTTCTTATTGCAATCAAAATAAAAAGGAAATAAATGAAAAGGATCATATGCTAATCTAATGGTAAGTAATGATATCACATAAGGAAAAGTATAAGTGGTAAAATTTATTGGAGATTGACAAACATAGCATTGGTCAATGATGCAATTCATGAAAGAATTAATAAGGGAAGAGAAGATTCACATGCAAATACACTATCTTGGGCATCTTTTATGATTGTGAGCCCCCATTAAATATTATATGCCAAAATTGTTGACATTGGACAAGGAAGACAACGTAATGATTTATGTTTGTTCATATTCACATTGAAGTTATATTGTCATAGATCCTTCAACATGTGTTGCTTGCTCAATATCTTTGCTAGCCAAAAATTCCGCACTAAGTAGAGATACTACTTGTGCATCCAAAAACCCTAAACCCAAACTCATGTTTTGAGAGTCCACCATACCTACCTATGGATTGAGTAAGATCCTTCAAGTAAGTTGTCATCGGTGCACTAAGGCAATAAAAATTGCTTCTAAATGTGTTTGATCAATTAGTGTAAGAGAAAAGTGAGCGTTGTACGAACTTGTGATGGCAAAGTAATAAAAGCGACGGACTGCATAATAAAGGTTGCTATCATAAGGGGCAATATAACGTGACGTTCTTTTGCATTAAGGGATTTGGCATACAAACCAAAAAGCGCATGACAACCTCTGCTTCCCTCTGCGAAGGGCCTATCTTTTACTTTTATGTATTTACATTTATGCAAGAGTCAAAGTATTCTTCCCTATTCCTTTTTTCTTTTTTTTTCTTTTTGCAAGCATCATGTGGTGAGGAAAGATCTAGGCACATATATCCAGTTGGATATGAGTGAGCATGAGTTATTATTGTTGACATCACCCTTGAGGTGAATATGTTGGGAGGCAAAACTATAAGCCCCTATCTTTCTATGTGTCCGGTTGAAACTTTTATGCTTATGGGTATGCTGTGAGTGTTAGCAATCGTAGAAGAATAAATGATGGTTGAGTATGTGGACTTGCCAAAAGGCTCCAACACGAGACCCTTCCTGAAAATATGATGAATTGTAGTTGTAAAGTTGACTGAGAACATAGTTTGTTGGTTTTCAATAAGGTTTATGCTTTATACTTCTATGTTGTGATGAATTCTTACTTGTTCATGAGAAGCTATATGATGAAATTATATAATAAAAGTTATATGAAAAGGTCCTATGACAAAGTTTGTTGCTGCTATGATAATAAGCATGATGCTACTATGTCCGTATTTTGTTTTTATCGACACCTCTCTCTCAAATCATGTGGACATGTTTTTCGATATCGGCTTTCGCTTGAGGACAAGCGAGGTCTATGCTTGGGGGGGTTGATACGTCCATTTTGCATCATGATTTCCTACTGTTATTTATAATGTTTTTATGCATAATAATGATTTATGGAGTAGTTCTAATGCCTTTCTCTCATAATATGCAAGGTTTACATAAAGGGGGAGAATGTCGGCAGCTGGAATTCTGGACCTGAAAAATCATATTAGAGACACCTATTGTGCACATCTCCAAGTAAGATGAAACTTCACGAAGAATTATTTTGGAATATATAAAAAATACTGGAGCAAATAACTACCGGATGGGGGCCACCTGGTGACCATAAGACACCAGGGAGCGCCAGGCCCCCCAGGCGCGCCTTGGTGGGTTGTGGTCAGCCCAGTCCACCTCCGGTTCCCATTTTCTGGTACTTAAGGTCTTTTGACCTAGAAAAATCAGCAGGGGACTTTCGGGGTGGAACGCCGCCGTCTCGAGGCGGAACTTGGGCAGGAGCACTTTTGTCCTCCGGCGGAGCGATTCCGCCAGGGGAACTTCCCTCCCAGAGGGGGAAATCGAAGCCATCGTCATCACCAACAACCCTCTCATCTTTGGTAGGCCAATCTTCATCAACATCTTCAATAGCACCATCTCCTCTCAAACCCTAGTTCATCTCTTGTGTTCAATCTTTGTACCGGAACCTTAGATTGGTACCTGTGGGTGAGTAGTGTTGATTACATCTTGTAGTTGATTACTATATGGTTTATTTGGTGGAAGATTATATGTTCAGATCCATTATGCTATTTAATACCCCTCTGATCTTGAGCATGAATATCATTTGTGAGTAGTTACCTTTGTTCGTGAGGTCACGGGAGAAGTCATGTTGCAAGTAATCATGTGAATTTGATATGTGTTCGGTATTTTGATGATATGAATGTTGTGATTCCCTTAGTGGTGTCATGTGAACGTCGACTACATGACACTTCACCATCCTTGGGCCTAAGGGAATGCATTGTGGAGTAGTTATTAGATGATGGGTTGCTAGAGTGACAGAAGCTTAAATCCTAGTTTATGCGCTACTTTGTAAGGGGCTGATTTGGATCCAAACGTTCATTGCTATGGTTAGATTTTATCTTAATACTTTTCTCATAGTTGCGGATGCTTGCAAAGGGGTTAATCATAAGTGGGAGGTTTTTTCAAGTAAGAACAGCACCCAAGCACCGGTCCACCCACATATCAAATTATCAAAGTAGCGAACGCAAATCAAACCAACATGATGAAAGTGACTAGATGAAATTCCCGTGTACCCTCAAGAACACTTTGCTTATTATAAGAGACTATTTTGGCCTGTCCTTTGCCACAAAAGGATTGGGATATCTTTCTGCACTTTATTTACCATTACCGTTACTTGCTTGTTACCAATTATCTTGCTATCAAACTACCTGTTACCTACAATTTCAGTGCTTGCAGAAATTACCTTGCTGAAAACCGCTTGTCATTTCCTTCTGCTCCTCGTTGGGTTCGACACTCTTACTTATCGAAAGGACTACGATTGGCCCCCTATACTTGTGGGTCATCACATCTCCATAGCCCATTGATACGCCTAGTTGATGCAAGACTTTCTTCTCCACTTTTACCCCTTTGATACCTACCACCATATTCTATTCCACCTATATGCTATGTCCACGGTTCACGCTCATGTACTGAGTGAGTAATAAAAAGCTGGAGCGCGTTAAAAAGTATGATCCAATTGCCTAGCTTAACACTGTGGTGCTTGACATTTGTATTTATGTGGTAAAGACGGAGCCATGCCATGCTAATATGATAAAATGAATGGGGGTAAACATTCTTTAGGGATCGTATATTTTGAAAGTTTAATGATTATGTTACTTATATTTATCGATATTACTATGTTAATGTTTATTGATTCATCGTTTCTCAATGATCATACCTGCAATAGATTACATGTTGGGTAGCATGTCACATCAAAAATGTTGTTTTTATCATTTACCAACTCGAGGACGAGCAGGAATTAAGCTTGGGGATGTTGATACGTCTGCAACATATCTATAATTTTTGATTGTTCCATGCTATAATATTACCATTCTAGGATGATTTTTGGGCATTTATTCGCTAATTCATATTATTTTTAGCACCAATCTATTAACCTAGTGCCCAGTGTGAGTTGTTGTTTTCTGCATGTTTTTAGCTTTTCAGTTTAAAGTACCAAACGAAGTCCAATTTCCACGAAACTTTTTGATGATTTTTTGGGGACCAAAAGAAGACCTGGAAGCTTCAGGAGGAGGCCGGGGGCCACACGAGGGCCCCACAAGCCAACAGGGCACGCCCAGGGGGTTGGCCGCGCCTTGTTAGCTTGTGGGCCACCCCCTCGTCTCCCGACGTCCCTCTCTGGCCTATAAATTCACATATATTCTGAAAAACCTAGGGGAGCTCCCGAAACAATTTTTCCGCCGCTGCAAGTCTATGTTCTGCCGTGTGCCCATCTGGGGGCCAGTTCCGGTGCCCTGCCGGAGGGGGGATCGATCACGGAGGGCCTCTACATCAACCTTTCTGCTCCCATGATGATGTGTGAGTAGTTCATCACAGACCTACGAGTCCATAGCTAGTACCAAGATGGCTCCTTCTCTATGTTCTTCCATACAAAGTTCATCGCATCTTCGCAATGATCTATTCGATGTAATCAATCTTTGCGGTCTGTTTGTTGGGATCCGATGAATTGGGTTTATGTTCAGATTATTCATGAAAAAAAATTGAGTCTCCTCTGAATACTTATTTGATTCTTATTTGCATGATTATATAGCTTTGAATTTCTCTCCAATCTATCGGTTTACATTGGCCAACTAGATTGATTTATCTTTGGTGGGAGAGGTGCGTTGTAGTAGGTTCAATCTTGCGGTGCTCTATATCCCGGTGACAAAGTAGGGGACAACACATATATTTGTATTGCTGCAACTAAGGATAAAATGATGGGGTTTATTCATATTAGTTGAGTTTACTTTGTCTACATCATGCCATCTTTCTCCAAGCATTACTCTGTTTGTCATGAACTTAATACCTAGAGAGGCAAGCATAGAAGCGTTCTCAAAGTGGAGTAATAGTAGTAGGTGCAGGCAGGAGTCGGCCTACTTGTTTATGGACGTGATGCCTATATGCATGATCATTGACGTGAATATCACATAACTATGCGCTTATCTATCAATTGCCCAACAGTAATTTGTCTACTCACCGTATGCTTTCTTCGAGAGAGATGCCTCTAGAGAACACTATTGCCCCGGGGTCTATCCAAATATAAATTTACAAACGCTCTTATTTTCTTGCTGCCATTTATTACTTTTTATTTTATTTTGTAATTTACAATTTCCAACTATCATCTACACTACTTATTTGCTTGCAAGTAACGAGTTCAAGAGGATTGACAACCCTCTTGCCGCGTTGGGTGCAAGTGTGTGCTCTTTTGTGTGTAGGGGCTGAAGACGGGAAGTTAGGTGACACTCCTATTGGTTCGATAACCTTGGTTCTCACTGAGGGAAACACTTATCTATATTGTGCTGCATCATCTGCTCCTCTTCGAGGAAAACCCAACGCATATCACAAGTATCACCTACCCCTGTTAGTGTGGGCCCACGACGGGTATTCTCATCCCTCCCGGAAGCTTATAGGGTCCTTCGTCGTCTAGAAAAAATCATCAAAATTGGCATCATGTTTTGACCTTTCTAAATATTGATTTCCTGTGAAACCAAAAACATGCATAAAACAAGAAGTAGCACGAGGCACTAAATTAATATGTTAGTCCAGAAAAACAATATAAATTGCTATAAAAATTTTATGAAATTAATAATATAATAGCATACAATAATAAAAAAATATAGATAAGTTTGATACATATCTGGGAGTAAGGCTTCATTGAGTTTCAGGAAGCTAAGTTTTCGTTCACGTGTTGTTAAAAATATTTATATTCCATACAATCAAATCTTACTGAAATATATTGACTGATTCCCGCAACATGGCACGAGGTATCATCTATTTATAAATCAGTACAAGAGATAAAGTCCAATTCATGTGCTATCTGTGGGATTGATACTCTTATTTCGAAAAGGGTACAACTAAACCATGTGCACTTGTAGGACGTGAGCGTCCTCCAGCTTCTTTGGCATGCCAGCGTCCTGGCAGCTCCCGGCCCGGTGGCCCGGATTTGCATTCCCTCGAGTTCTTGGCTCGCCGGTGTTGAGGTCGCCATCGCATTCCTTGCTCCATCTCTCTTAGCCTCGCCACCTTCCTAACCCTATACACCTCCATGCCATGTGCTTCCACTATATCCAAAGTTCGCGTGTTCGACGGTACCCGGTGCCACCCTTCGACAATGGGCAGACTTCCCCTTCCTGTTGTAATGCTCTAGCTAGTGACCCGACTTCCTTGTCTCCGGTTCTGTTCCATCGACTATGGGAATGCTCGTGATGGTGTCCTGGACTACAAGGTGTCAACCTGTACGTACTGTCGTCCATGGGTCGGGTTGATGATCCGCCGACCAATTAAGGAAGGACTACCAAAGTCATGGCCCTCGGCATGATCAAGTTGAAAACTTCCAAAGACTTGGCGTATACTTCAAGGAGTGTCCTAATGGTCGGCGAGTTTATTCCTAATTGGTAACCGACCATATGTGTAACCTAGGTACCCCCGATGCATATATAAACTGAGAGGTTTAGTCTTTAGAGACACAATTACAAGCCTTAGGGTTTAGAACACAATCATGTGATCTCGAGGTAGATCATATTATACTTTGTACCTTGTCACATTAATACAATCAAAGCAGCACGTAGGGTTTTACCTCTTCGAGAGGGCCCGAGCCTGGGTAAAACACCGTCTCGCTTGTCCTCTGTTAGCATTCTTCCTAGATCCACAACTCGGGACCCCTACCCGAGATCCGTCAGTTTTAGCACCGACAGCTCGAACTAAGGCAAGGCAAAAATCCATGTCTGGCTTGTCGATGCTGGCAGCGACAACACGTGCAGGCATCGTTCCCCTTCATGAAGGTGTTGTCTTGTTCGCTCGCGGCATCCCTGTGTGGATTTGGTGATGATGGACGTCGTTTGGTTCGGTCTGTCTGTCAGGGCATGGGCATCTATTGTGCTATGTACGTCTTCGCCAATACTCCCCCACGCTCTCGCCTCTAGGTCCCGCATCCCACTTGCCGATCTCTAGGCATTCTTGGTGGGGGTACATTGATCCAGTCAGATTTGGAGCCATGACCCCCTGACAGAGGTGCCTCGTGATGGTCGTGACACGATTTGGGTATCCCGAGTCCTGTCTTTTTGTCTTCCATGGCTGGAGTCCGATGTCGACGGGTTTTGCTGTGTTGTATCCTCTGTTCGAGCAGATCATCCCTTGTATCTCTGCTTAGAGCATCATGTTCACACCTTCTTGCGTTTGTGCCATAGCCATATGTTATACTCTCACTTGTCTTTATTCTAACTTCCTCTGTCAACAAAAACATACGAGAAAAAATAGGCTAAAAAGGAGATTCTTTTTTGGGATGCTAAAAAGGAGATGGCTTGTCCAGATTGTTCTCTAACACGAAGCATGACTAGCTTCGAATGAGCAGCCTTGGCAGGAAGCTTACGCTGGTCATAATGGGGAGTAACTTAGACTATTGTCATGCATATGACACTAGTTTAAATTACTACCTTCATAGTGCAAAGTAACTTAGTAGTGTCATAGATGGCTTCATTTATTAGCTTCTAGACTCATCTTTTCTCGAGAAGCGCTATGTTACAGTAACATATTATGTTACACTAAACACCTCTCTCCTCATTAACTACATGACACATAAACAAGTTTGTCTCGAAATGCGCTATGTTTTTTCTAAGACAAACCCCAAAGATTTTTATTCAACCGACATAATGTTTACATGAATGAAAGAAAGTCCTTCCGGCTGACCGAGCCACACGTGCCGGCCAGGCAAAAGGGATAAGGTGTGCTTCGCGAGTTTGTGAGCCTCGACATTCGACCTCCTAGATTCGTAGCTAATATTACAAGCGATAAAAGAGTTCCAATGAGCTCTGATTTCATGTATGATTGCTCCGTAGGCTGTAGCATTTATGTTGCGAATGTTTTCGACCGCCGCCTTGCATTCTGACGAGATCTGGAATCTCCTTTCGTATAGGTCATCCGCCAATGCCAGGGCCTCCCGTACTTCCATGCACTCAAGTGTTGGAGGATCAGAAACCCCACCAATCACCACAGCTGAAGCTCCTAGGAACTTCCCAGGTTGGTCGCGGCAAATCGCACACACAGCACCATGTGTTCCTCCTCTTCCAACAGCTGCATCAACATTGCATTTCACAGACCCGACAGGTGGGGCGATCCATTGGGTTGAGCATGGCTCCCTCGACCCATGTGAAGTAGTCGCTGGTGTCTGTATGGTCTTCAACTCCCCAAGATATGTTTGCATGAAACCATGGATGGAGTGTGGGCTTTGGAATACCTGTTCGTGGATGGCCTTTCGACGTGCTCCCTGATACATCTCCAACGTATCGATAATTTATGAAGTATTCATGCCATATTCACCTATGTTTACAATACTTTTATATGGTTTTGATGCACTTTATATGATTTATTTAGAACTAACCCGGACTGACGCTGTTTTCAGCAGAACTACCATGGTGTTGTTTTTGTGCAGAAAATGAAAGTTCTCGGAATCGCCCGAAACTTTTTGACAATTTTTTTTGGAACAAAAGAGGCACTATACGCTTCGTGGGAGGGCCAGACAGGCCACGAGGTGGGCACAACCTACCAGGGCACGCCAGGCCCCCCCGGCGCGCCCTGGTGTATCGTGCCCACCTCGTGGCCCACCTTCGCGTGAAACCAACGCCAAAAATTCCTATAAATATAGAAACCATCAGAAATAACCCTAGACTCTCCGCTCCGCCGCCGCAACTATCTGTATCAACGAAAAAACAATCTGGAGACGTTCCAGTACCCTGCCAGAGAGGGGAATCCATCTCCGGTGGCCATCTTCATCATCCCGGCGGAGGCCATTATGAGGAGGGAGTAGTCCACCCTCGGGGCTGAGGGTATGTACCAGTAGCTATGCGTTCAATCTCTCTCTCTCGTGTTCTTGAGATGTCATGATCTTGATGTATCACGGGCTTTGTTAATATAGTTGGATCATATGGTGTGTTTCCCTTACTATCTTGTTGTGATGAATTGAATCTTTCCCTTTGAGATATCGTTATGTTGGATTGAATATTGGATTTGAGAACACTTGATATATGTCTTGCATGTGGATACCCGTGGTGACAATGGGTTGTTCTATTGATTCACTTGATATATGTTTTGGTACTCAACTTGCGGATTCCCGTGGTGACATTGGGGTAATCTATGCATAGGGGTTGATAAACGTTCTTGTCCTACTTTCTCCGATAGAAATCTTGGGGTACTCTTTGAGGTTCTTTCTGTTGGATTGAGTATTATGAATCTGAAATTGTTTGATGCGTATCGTATAATTAACTCATGGATACTTGTGGTGACATTGGAGTATCTAGGTGACATTAGAGTTGGTTGATGCGTATCATATGGTGTTATTCTAGTACGAACTCTTAGATAGATCGATCGGAAAGGATAACTTGGTGTTATCTTAGTACGAACTCTTGGATAGATCGATCGGAAAGAATAACTTTAAGGTGGTTTCGTACCCTACAAACAATTTCTTCTTATGTTCTCCGCTAGATAAGAACTTTGGAGTGATTCTTCGCTGCATGTTGAGGGATGGTTATGTGATCCAATTATATTAGCATTGTTGAGAGATTGCACTAGCAAAAGTACGGACCTTAGGCCTTGTTTTCAAGCATTGCAATACCGTTTGTGCTCACTTTTGTTACTTGCTACCTTGCTGTTTTTATATTTTCAGATTACAAAAACCTATATCTACCATCCATATTGCACTTGTATCACCATCTCTTCACCGAACTAGTGCACCTATACAATTTGCCATTGTATTGGGTGTGTTGGGGACACAAGAGATTTCTTGTATTTGATTGTAGGGTTGTTTGACAGAGACCATCTTCATCCTAAACCTCCCACGGATTGATAAACCTTAGGTCATCCACTTGAGGGAAAATTGCTACTGTCCTACAAAACTCTGTGCTTGGAGGCCCAACAAAGTCTACAAGAATAAAGTTGTGTAGTAGACATCAAGCTCTTTTCTGGCGCCGTTGCCGGGGAGGTGAGTGCTTGAAGGTATATCTTTAGATCCTGCAATTAAATCTTTTAGGTTCTTGTTTTTCACTAGTTTGGTTTTATCGTAGAAAACTACAAAAAAATGGAGTTTAGGTTGCATCAATTGTCTCGTCTTTATAAAGTCTTTCGTGAAAATGATGGTTCGGAAAATTGTGCTCAATTGGTAGAGGAAGAATTTATGAAAATACTTAATGAGAATTCCATCAATGATGAGCATGATACAAATATGAATTCTCTAAATATACATGATGCTAATGATATGCAAAGCCACAAGCTTGGGGATGCTATGTCTGATGAATATGATATTTTTAGTTCCCCAAGTTTTGATGAGCAAATTTGTGATGATGATGGCATGCCTCCTATCTATGATGATGACATGTATGATATAAAGAGTGATAGTAACCATGAAACTTGTCATCATGATTTTAATATTGAATGTGGTTATGTCAATCAAGTGTCTCATGATAGTTATTTTGTTGAGTTTGCTCCCACTACCATGGATGAAAAGGAATTTGCTTATGTCGAGAGTAATAAATTTTCTATGCTTGTAGATCATGGAAAGGATGCTTTATGTGATAGTTATATTGTGAAATTCATTCATGATGCTACTGAAAATTATTATGAGGGAGGAACATATACTTGTAGGAATTGCAATAATATCAAGTTTCCTCCCTATGTGTTCAAAGTTTTGAAGTTATGCTTGTTTTGCCTTCCTATGCTAGCTGATTCTTGTTCCCATAAATTGTTTGCTCACAAAATCCATATGCATAGGAAGTGGGTTAGACTTAAATGTGCTTGTCATGAGATTCATGATGCTCTCTTGCATGTTTCAATTACTACTTTTTATGTGAGCATCATTGAAATCATCATGCCTGGCTAAAAGGCTTTAAAGAAAAGCGCTTGTTGGGAGACAACCCAACACTTTTACTTTCTGTTTTTGTGTGTTCACATGATTAAGCTACTGTAGTAATCATGTTTTATGTCTTTTATTTCAATAAAGTGCCAAGTAAAGCCTTTGGGATGACTCACAAGATGAGTAGAATTGATGCTGAACCAAAACAGAAACTTTTGACTCCAGTACAGGAATTTTCATTTTTTACCGGAGTGTGATAATGATCTGAAATTTTTACACAGTCTTGATATACAAATTCTTCAGGTTTTTCTAATTGTTCAGAATTTTTAGAGACAGGTAAGTATGTCTATACTACAGATCTTCACAGACTGTTCTGTTTTTGACAGATTCTATTTTGCATGCATAGTTTGCTTGTTTTAGTGTTTCCATAGCTTATATTTAGTGGTATAAATTATGGGAATGATATAATACAGTAGGTATCATGTGGGAAAAATTATGAATCTTGTCTTGACAGTACCTAAGTGAATGATTTATCTTTATTACACTAATCCTTCTCAGGAAGTTCCGTTAAGTTTTGTGTGATTGAAGTTTTCAAGTTTTGGGTGAGACACCGATATGAGGAGAATAAGGATTGACAAGAAACTAAGCTTGGGGATTCCCAAGGCACTCCCAAGGTAATATACAAGGAAGACTCAAGCGCCTAAGCTTGGGGATGCCCCGGAAGGCATCCCCTCTTTCGTCTTCAACATCATCGGTATATCTTACTTAGAGCTATATTTTTATTCGTCACATAATATGAGTTTTGCTTGGATCGTCATTATATTTTGTTATTTTATGTTAGGTGTTATTTATAATCTTGTTTATCAATAAAAAGTTCCAAGAATTGCCTTAGGATGCTTGCATTGCATGTTGGATGTGTGTTGTGTAAAAACAGAAACTTTCTCTGTAGTGTTTGAATTTTCATATTTTACTGGAATGTGGAAATTTTCTGAAATTTTTACACAGTGTTGTCATATAAATTATTTAGAACATCCTAAAATTTCATAATTTGTTGAGTTACAGAAGTACACTGGTTTAATAGATTGCTACAGACTATTCTGTTTGGACAGATTGCTGTCATAGTTTTGTTATCTACTTATTCTATAGTTTCCATAGACTATATTGGTAGATATAAATTGTGCAAACGATAGTAAACAGTAGATGATGTTTAAAAATTATTGTGCAACTTGTCTTGGTAGTACATGAAGTGTTGATTTGTTCTTATGTGTACTAACCTATCTCACGAGTTCTTTTTGAGTTTTGTGTGGATGAAGTTTTTGAGACTTAGGTGAAACCGGGATATAAGAGGATTGAACGAGATACAAAAGCTCAAGCTTGGGGATGCCCAAGGCACCCCAAGTAAATACAAGAAGTCTCAAGCATCTAAGCTTGGGGATGCTACGCATCCCACCTCTCTTCGTCAACTATCGGTTAACCTATGGTGAGCCTAAATTTTTATTCGTTCACATGATGTGTGCTATTCTCTTATATCTGAGTATTTTTGTTTAGCTTGCTGTTTAATAAAATACTCAGATCTGAAAATATTTATTGAGAGAGAGAGCCCTCACATAGCTACTTGATTGTTTTACCTACTCATTGATCTTCACTTATATCTTTTGAGAGTAGTTTGATGTTTACTCTTGTGCTTCACTTATATCCTTTGAGTAAATTGTGAATGAATTGAATATCATAAATCTGAAATTATTAATGTGCTTTATGCTTAGTAGTAGCTTCACATCTGGTTTAGAAAGTAAAATCTATTGAAGTTTGACAATCACAATATTGGTCATACAAGCAATTCATGAATGATTAGTATAATAAAGAGAACTTTCACATACAAATATATTATCTTGGACATCTTCTATGATTGTGAATACCCATTAATTATTTTCAAACTTGAGCAAATTAGTTGAAGTTGGACAAGACAAAGTAATGAGTTATGGTTGTGTATATTTGCATAGAAGTTATATTGTTATGGATCCTCCAACATGTGGTGCTTGTTTAGAACCTTTTGCTAGCCAACACTTCGTACTAAGTAGAGATACTACTTGTGCATCCAAATCCTTAAGCCAAGTTTCTTCCATAAGAGTACACCATACCTACCTATATATGGTATTTCACTGCCATTCCAAGTAAATTTGCATGTGCCACCTCTAAACATTCAAATAAACATCTGTTTGTGTGCCTGGACCGCTCACGGAGCGACGGGGGGGGGGGGGGGGGTCAGTATCTTCAATGTTAAGCGGGTTATTCTCATGATGAGTGTTTATTCACTCGTCCTTGCACGAGAGGGGCGGTAATAGGGATTCCCAGTCCCGAAATCAAAAAAATGCAAATAATTAAACAAAACTCCCCCAGGAATGTTGTTGGTATGGACGGTACCCGTGGATTCGGCTAGCTGTGGAGTGTGTTTGATGGTGGAGGGGGTAAAACTTTACTTTTACCGCTTGGGAACCGCCGCTAATGTGTTTAACATGGAAGATATTGATAACTCTTGGTCGTAACGTTGACAGAAAGGGTGCACCTCCCAAAACTATATTCATCTCTGTTTTTAAACAATGAGCTCTGGCACCTTTGCAAATCCCTGCTTCCCTCTGCGAAGGGACAATCTATTTACTTTCATGTTATTTACTATTCATGTTGAGTCAACTTCTTATTCCAATCTCAGTCTATTAGGTGGCAAGCATCATGTGGTGTGGAAAGATCCAAACATATATATCTAGTCAAATATATTTGATCATGATTTATTAGTGTTGACAATTATCTCTATGATAAATGAGTTGGGAGGCAAAACATTACGCCCCTATCTTTCTCTGTGTTTGATGGATGCTATTTGTTCTAAATAGATGCTTTGAGTACTAGCAATCATAAAAGACTATATGATGATTGAGTATGTGGAGCTCTTACTTAGACTTTGTTGAGAATAAGTTAAATTGCAATTGTTTGGTGACTAAGAACATAGGTTGATAAGTTTCAAGAGAATTCATTGTTTGAACCATATCATGTGAATTGGTTGCTACTCTATCATGACGATTTTTATGAGAAAAAGTTGTTGGTTATGATGCTAGAAAATTTACTAAAATTATCAATGATCAAACCTATATATTATGCTAGCATTCACACTTCATAAATTTGTTCTTTTATCATTTACCTACTCGAGGACAAGCGGGAATTAAGCTTGGGGATGTTGATACGTCTCCAACGTATTGATAATTTATGAAATATTCATGCCATATTCACCTATGTTTATAATACTTTTATATGGTTTTGATGCACTTTATATGATTTATTTATAACTAACCCGGACTGACGTTGTTTTCAGCAGAACTACCGTGGTGTTGTTTTTGTGCAGAAAATGAAAGTTCTCAGAATCGCCCGAAACTTTTTGACGATTTGTTTTGGAACAAAAGAGGCACTAGACGCTTCGTGGGAGGGCCAGACGAGCCACGAGGTGGGCACAACCCACCAGGGCGCGCCAGGCCCCCCCAGCGTGCCCTGGTGTATCGTGCCCACCTTGTGGCCTACCTTCGCGTGAAACCAACGCCAAAAATTCCTATAAATATAGAAACCATCAGAAATAACCCTAGACTCTCCGCTCCGCCGCCGCAACTATCTGTATCGACAAAAAACCAATCTGGAGACGTTCCAGTACCCTGCCGGAGAGGGGAATCCATCTCCGGTGGCCATCTTCATCATCCCGGCGGAGGCCATGACGAGGAGGAAGTAGTCCTCCCTCAGGGCTAAGGGTATGTACCAGTAGCTATGTGTTTAATCTCTCTCTCTTGTGTTCTTGAGATGTCATGATCTTGATGTATCACGGGCTTTGTTAATATAGTTGTATCATATGGTGTGTTTCCCTTACTATCTTGTTGTGATGAATTGAATATTTTCCTTTGAGATATCATTATGTTGGATTGAATATTAGATTTGGGAACACTTGATATATGTCTTGCATGTGGATACCCGTGGTGACAATGGGGTGTTCTATTGATTCACTTGATATATGTTTTGGTACTCAACTTGCGAATTCCCGCGGTGACATTGGGGTAATCTATGCATAGGGGTTGATACACATTCTTGTCCTACTTTCTCCGATAGAAATCTTGGGGTACTCTTTGAGGTTCTTTGTGTTGGATTGAGTATTATGAATCTGAAATTGTTTGATGCATATCGTATAATTAACTCATGGATACTTGTGGTGACATTGGAGTATCTAGGTGACATTAGAGTTGGTTGATGCGTATCATATGGTGTTATTCTAGTACGAACTCTTAGATAGATCGATCGGAAAGGATAACTTGGTGTTATCTAAGTACGAACTCTTGGATAGATCGATCGGAAAGAATAACTTTAAGGTGGTTTCGTACCCTACAAACAATTTCTTCTTATGTTCTCCGCTAGATAAGAACTTTGGAGTGATTCTTCGTTGCACGTTGAGGGATGGTTATGTGATCCAATTATATTAGCATTGTTGAGAGATTGCACAAGTGAAAGTGCAGACCCTAGGCCTTGTTTTCAAGCATTGCAATACTGTTTGAGCTCACTTTTGTTACTTGCTACCTTGCTGTTTTTATATTTTCAGATTACAAAAACCTATATCTACCATCCATATTGCACTTGTATCACCATCTCTTCGCCGAACTAGTGCACCTATACAATTTGCCATTGTATTGGGTGTGTTGGGGACACAAGAGATTTCTTGTATTTGATTGCAGGGTTGTTTGAGAGAGACCATCTTCATCCTACACCTCCCACGGATTGATAAACCTTAGGTCATCCACTTGAGGGAAAATTGCTACTATCCTACAATACTCTATGCTTGGAGGCCCAACAAAGTCTACAAGAATAAAGTTGCGTAGTAGAGATCACTCCCCATAGCGCCCACAAAGTGACCACAAAGGATGTGAATCCTTCTTCTGGCAAAGCCTTGTGCATGGAGAAGAGCTGACTCTTCGCGTTGTTATCCACAAGAGTGCTAAGTTTCTCGATGATCAGATCCGACGACAGTGACCAAGTACTTCGCGACACCGTGCAGTCTAGTAGTGCGTGTCTCCAAGTATCTGTCGATCCGTAAAAGCAACAAGAGCTGGCATCGGACATGTGAAGACGGTTCAGTAGGGCTGTCGTTGGAATAGAATGTTGAGCCAACCTCCAAAGATTTTTTTTAGTTTAGATGGAACTTTGATTCCCCAGAGTCTAGTCCATCCCTGGTTGTCTAGATCCGAGTGAGAATTGCCGCCTTGTTCATTGATATGTCTCCGTCGTATCTACTTTTCCTAACGCTTTTGCTCTTGTTTTGGACTCTAATTTGGATTATTTGAATGAAACTAACCCGGACTGACGGTGTTTTCAGCAGAACTACCATGGTGTTGTTTTTTGTACAGAAATAAAAGTTCTCGGAATTGGACGAAACTTTTTGGGGATTTATTTTACAATAAATAAAAAATACTGGAGCCAAGAACCATCGAAGGGGGTGTCCTGGCTGGGCACGATACACCAGGGCACGCCACCCCCCCCAGGCGTGCCCTGGTGGGTTGTGGTCAGCTCGTGGCCTCCCTGACCCTAATTCCAGCACTATAAATTCTTATTTTTGGAGGAAAAAAATAGGAGAGGGGGTTTTATCGGGTTTCACGAGACGGAGCCGCTGCCACCTCCTGTTCTTCATCGGGAGGCCAAATCCGTAGCCCGTTTGGGGCTCCGGAGTGGGGAATCTTCGGTCTTCGTCATCACCAATCCTCCTTCATCGCCAATTCCATGATGCTCCCCATAGGGAGTGAGTAACTCCTTCATAGGCTCGCTGGTCGGTGAGGAATTGGATGAGATTCATCATGTAATCGAGTTAGTTTTGTTAGGGCTTGATCCCTAGTGTCCACTATGTTGTGAGATTGATGTTGCTATGACTTTGCCATGCTTAATGCTTGTCACTAGGGCCCGAGTGCCATGATTTCAGATCTGAACCGTTTATGTTATCACCATTATATCTATATTCTTGATCCGATCTTGCTAGTCATATGCACCTGCTATGTGTTATGATCCATAAACCCTGGGGTGACAATAACCGGGATACTTTCCGGTGCTGGCCGTAGTTTGAGGAGTTCATGTATTCACTATGTGTTAATGCTTTGTTCCGGTTCTCTATTAAAAGGAGGCCTTAATATCCCTTAGTTTCCTTATGGACCCCGCTGTCATGGGAGGGTAGGACAAAAGATGTCATGCAAGTTCTTTTCCATAAGCACGTATGACTATTTACGGAATACATGCCTACATTACATTTATGAACTGGAGCTAGTTCTGTGTCGCCCTAGGTTATGACTGTTATATGATGAATATCATCCAACGAATTCACCGATCCAATGCCTATGAGTTTTCCACATATTGTTCTTGCTAAGTTACTATTGCTACCGCTACTGTTCCAATTGCTACAAAATCATTGCTAGCACTGTCACCGTTACTGTTACTGTTACTACTGATCACTCTGCTGCAGATATTTAATCTCCAGGTGTGGTTGAATTGACAACTCAACTGCTAATACTCGCAAATATTCTTTGCCTCCCCTTGTGTCGAATCTATAAATTTGGGTTGAATACTCTACCCTCGAAAACTGTTGCGATCCCCTATACTTGTGGGTTGATACGTCCATTTTGCATCATGCTTTTATATCAATATTTATTGCATTATGGGCTGTTAATACACGTTATGGTACAATACTTATGCCTTTTCTCTCTTATTTTACAAGGTTTACATGAAGAGGGAGAATGCCGGCAGCTGGAATTCTGGACTGGAAAAGGAGCAAATCTGAGATGCCTATTCTGCACAACTCCAAAAGTCCTGAAAATCTACGGAGAATTGTGTTGGAATATATAAAAAATATTGGGCGAAGAATATACCAGGGGGGACCCACCAGGCAGTCACAAGCTAGGGGGCGCGCCCCTGTGGCTTGTGACCCACCTGGCAAGCCTCCGGTGCCCATCTTCTGCTATATGGAGGGTTTTGACCTGGAAAAAATCAGAATAGAGCTTTCGGGACGAAGTGCCGCCGTCTCGAGGCGGAACCTGGGCAGGACCAATCTAGGGCTCCGGCGGAGCTGTTCTGCCGGGGAAAACTTCCCTCCCGGCGGGGGAAATCGAAGCCATCGTCATCACCAACGATCCTCTCATCGAGAGGGGGTCAATCTCCATCAACATCTTCATCAGCACCATCTCCTCTCCAAACCCTAGTTCATCTCTTGTATACGGTCTTTGTCTCAAAACCTCGGATTGGTACCTGTGGGTTGCTAGTAGTGTTGATTACTCCTTGTAGTTGATGCTAGTTGATTTACTTGGTGGAAGATCATATGTTCAGATCCTTAATAATCATTAATACTCCTCTGATTATGAATATTAATATGCTTTGTGAGTAGTTATGTTTGTTCCTAAGGACATGGGATAAATCTTGTTATAAGTAATCATGTTAATTTGGTATTCGTTCGATATTTTGACGAGATGTATGTTGTCTCTCCTCTAGTGGTGTTATGTGAACGTCGACTACATGACACTTCACCATTGTTTGGGCCTAGAGGAAGGCATTGGTAAGTAATAAGTAGATGATGGGTTGCTAGAGTGATAGAAGCTTAAACCCTAGTTTATGTGTTGCTTCGTAAGGGGCTGATTTGGATCCACATGTTTCATGCTATGGTTAGATTTATCTTAATTCTTTTTTCGTAGTTGCGGATGCTTGCGAGAGGGGTTAATCATAAGTGGGAGGCTTGTCCAAGTAAGGGCAGCACCCAAGCACCGGTCCACCCACATATCAAATTATCAAAGTAACGAACGCGAATCATATGAGCATGATGAAAACTAGCTTGACAGAAATTCCCATGTGTCCTCGGGAGCGCTTTGCTTTATATAAGAGTTTGTCCAGGCTTGTCCTTTACTATAAAAAGGATTGGGCCACCTTGCTGCACCTTTGCTACACTTGTTACTTGCTACCCGTTACGAATTATTTTATCACAAAACTATCTGTTACCGATAATTTCAGTGCTTGCAGAGAATACCTTGCTGAAAACCGCTTGTCATTTCCTTCTGCTCCTCGTTGGGTTCAACACTCTTACTTATCGAAAGGACTACGATAGATCCCCTATACTTGTGGGTCATCAAGACTCTTTTCTGGCACCGTTGCCGGGGAGTGAAGCGCCTTTGGTGAGTGGAATTTGGTAAGGAAAAATTTATATAGTGTGCTGAAATTTACTGTCACTTGTTACTATGGAAAATAATCCTTTGAGGGGCTTGTTCGGGGTATATTCACCTCGACCGGAAGCATAAAGAGATGCTCCTCATCCTACTGCTCCTACTGAAAATATTTATTATGAAATTCCTTCGGGTATGATAGAGAAACTGCTAGCTAATCCTTATGCAGGAGATGGAACAGTACATCCTGATTTGCATCTAATCTATGTGGATGAAGTTTGTGGATTATTTAAGCTTGCAGGTTTGCCCGAGGATGATGTCAAGAAGAAGGTCTTTCCTTTATCTTTGAAGGAGAAGGCATTGACATGGTATAGGCTATGTGATGATATTGGATCATGGAACTACAACCGATTGAAATTGGAATTTCATCAGAAGTTTTATCCTATGCATCTGGTTCATCGTGATCGGAATTATATTTACAATTTTTGGCCTCGTGAAGGAGAAATAATCGCTCAAGCTTGGGGGAGGCTTAAGTCAATGTTATATTCATGCCCCAATCATGAGCTCCCAAGAGAAATTATTATTCAGAATTTTTATGCTCGGCTTTCTCGTAATAATCAATCCATGCTCGATACTTCTTGTGCTGGTTCCTTTATGAAGAAGGATATTGGATTCAAATGGGACTTATTGGAAAGAATTAAACGCAACTCTGAAGATTGGGAACTCGATGAAGGTAATGAGTCAGGTATAAACCTTAAGTTTGATTGTGTTAAATCCTTTATAGACACCGATGCTTTTCGTGAATTTAGCACTAAATATGGACTTGACTCTGAGATAGTAGCTTCTTTCTGTGAATCTTTTGCTGCTCATGTTGATCTCCCCAAGGAGAAGTGGTTTAAATATCATCCTCCCATTGAAGTGAAAGTAGTTGAACCTATTAAAGTTGAAGAAAAAATCATTACTTATAATGTTGATCCTATTGTTCCTACTGCTTATATTGAGAAACCACCTTTCCCTGTTAGGATAAAGGAACATGCTAAAGCTTCAACTGTGGTTCGTAAGAGTTGTACTAGAACACCTACTCCCCCTGAACAAATTAAGGTTGAACCTAGTATTGCTATAGTTAAAGATCTCTTGGTTGATAATATTGATGGGCATGTTATTCATTTTTGTGATGAAGCTGCTAAAATTTCTAGACCTGATGCTAAAGATAAACATAGACCTGTTGTTGGCATGCCTGTTGTTTCTGTTAAAATAGGTGATCATTGTTATCATGGCTTATGTGATGTGGGTGCTAGTGTGAGTGCAATTCCCTTCACCTTATATCAAGAAATTATGAATGATATTGCACCAGCTGAATTAGAGGAAATTGATGTTACCATTAAGCTGGCTAATAGAGATACTATTGCACCAATTGGGATTGTTAGAGATGTTGAAGTCTTGTTTGGGAAAATAAAGTATCCTACTGATTTTCTTGTTCTTGGTTCCCCACAAGATGATTTTTGTCCCATTATATTTGGTAGACCCTTCTTGAATATTGTTAATGCTAAGATTGATTGTGAGAAGGAAACTGTTACTGTAAGTTTTGGGGATGTGTCTCATGAGTTCAATTTCTCTAAATTTCGTAGACAACCTCATGATAAGGAATTGCCTAGTAAGGATGAAATTATTGGTCTTGCTTCTATTGCTGTGCCTCCTACTGATCCTTTAGAACAATATTTGCTAGACCATGAAAACGATATGCATATGAATGAAAGGAATGAAATAGATAAGATTTTCTTTGATCAGCAGCCTATTTTGAAACACAACCTGCCTGTTGAAATACTTGGGGATCCTCCTCCACCCAAGGTGATCTTGTGTTTGAGCTTAAACAATTGCCTGATACTCTGAAATATGCTTATCTTGATGAAAAGGAGATATATCCTGTTATTATTAGTGCTAACCTTTCAGAGCATGAAGAAAAGAGACTATTGAAAACTTTGAGGAAGCATCGTGCTGCTATTGGATATACTCTCGATGATCTTAAGGGCATTAGTCCCACTCTATGTCAGCATAAAATCAATATGGAGCCTGATGCTAAACCAGTTGTTGATCACCAACGACGGTTAAATCCTAAAATGAAAGAAGTGGTAAGAAATGAAATACTAAAGCTTCTGGAAGCAGGTATAATTTATCCTATTGCTGATAGTAGATGGGTTAGTCCCGTTCATTGTGTCCCTAAGAAAGGAGGTATTACCGTTGTTCCTAATGATAAAAATGAATTAATCCCGCAAAGAATTGTTACAGGATATAGAATGGTAACTGATTTTAGGAAATTAAATAAAGCTACTAGGAAAGATCATTACCCTCTACCTTTTATTGATCAAATGCTAGAAAGACTATCCAAACACACACACTTCTGCTTTCTAGATGTTTATTCTGGTTTCTCTCAAATTCCTGTGTCAAAAGAGGATCAAGAAAAGACCACTTTTACTTGTCCTTTCGGTACCTTTGCTTATAGACGTATGCCTTTTGGTTTATGCAATGCACCTGCAACCTTTCAAAGATGTATGATGGCTATATTCTCTGACTTTTGTGAAAATATTGTTGAGGTTTTCATGGATGATATCTCCGTTTATAGAACTTCTTTTGATGATTGCTTGAGCAACCTTGATCGAGTTTTGCAGAGATGTGAAGAAACTAATCTTGTCTTGAATTGGGAGAAGTGCCACTTTATGGTTAATGAGGGCATTGTCTTGGGACACAAAATCTCCGAAAGAGGTATTGAAGTTGATAAAGCTAAAGTTGATGCTATTGAAAAAATGCCGTGTCCTACGGATATCAGAGGTATAAGAAGTTTCCTTGGTCATGCTGGTTTTTATAGGAGGTTTATTAAAGTCTTCTCTAAGATTTCTAGGCCTCTCACTAATCTTTTGCAAAAAGATGTTCCATTCGTTTTTGATGATGATTGTGTAGAAGCGTTTGAAATTCTTAAGAATGCCTTGATTTCCGCACCTATTGTTCAGCCACCTGATTGGAACCTACCCTTTGAAATTATGTGTGATGCTAGTGATTATGCTGTTGGAGCTGTTCTAGGACAAAGAGTTGATAAGAAATTAAATGTTATCCATTATGCTAGTAAAACTCTAGACAGTGCTCAAAGAAACTATGCTACCACTGAAAAGGAATTTTTAGCAGTTGTGTTTGCTTGTGATAAGTTCAGACCTTATATTGTTGATTCCAAAGTAATTGTTCACACCGATCATGCTGCTATTAAATATCTTATGGAAAAGAAAGATGCTAAACCTAGACTTATTAGATGGGTTCTTCTGCTACAAGAATTTGATTTGCATATTATTGATAGAAAGGGTGCTGATAACCCCGTAGCAGATAACTTGTCTAGATTGGAGAATGTTCTTGATGACCCACTACTTATTGATGATAGCTTTCCTGATGAACAATTAGCTGTCATAAATGCTTCGCGTAATGCTCCATGGTATGCTGATTATGCTAATTACATTGTTGCTAAATTCATACCACCTAGTTTCACATACCAACAAAAGAAAAAGTTTTTCTATGATTTAAGACATTACTTTTGGGATGACCCACACCTTTATAAAGAAGGAGATGGTGTCATTAGACGCTGTGTACCTGAGCATGAACAGGAACAGATCCTACGCAAGTGTCACTCCGAGGCCTATGGGGGACACCACGCTGGAGATAGAACTGCACACAAGGTATTAAAATCTGGTTTTTATTGGCCTACTCTCTTCAAGGATGCTCGTAAGTTCGTCTTGTCTTGCGATGAATGTCAAAGAATTGGTAATATTAGTAGACGTCAGGAAATGCCTATGAATTACTCTCTTGTTATTGAACCATTTGATGTTTGGGGTTTTGATTATATGGGACCTTTTCCACAGTCTAACGGGTATACTCATATTCTAGTTGCTGTTGATTATGTTACTAAGTGGGTAGAAGCTATTCCAACTAGTAGCGCTGATCATAACACTTCTATTAAAATGCTTAAAGAAGTTATTTTCCCTAGATTTGGAGTCCCTAGATATTTAATGACTGATGGTGGTTCACATTTTATTCATGGTGCTTTCCGTAAGTTGCTTGCTAAGTATGATGTTAACCATAGAATTGCATCTCCATATCATCCTCAGTCTAGTGGTCAAGTAGAATTGAGCAATAGAGAAATTAAATTGATCTTGCAGAAGACTGTTAATAGATCCAGGAAGAATTGGTCTAAGAAACTTGATGATGCATTATGGGCTTATAGAACTGCTTACAAGAACCCTATGGGTATGTCTCCGTATAAAATGGTTTATGGTAAAGCATGTCACTTACCTCTTGAGCTAGAACATAAAGCTTATTGGGCAATCAAAAGAGCTCAACTATGATTTCAAACTTGCTAGTAAGAAGAGGTTATTTGACATTTGCTCACTTGATGAATGGAGAACCCAGGCCTATGAGAATGCCAAGTTGTTTAAAGAAAAGGTTAAGAGATGGCATGATAAAAGGATACAAAAGCGTGAGTTCAATGTAGGTGATCATGTCTTGCTATACAATTCTCGTTTAAGATTTTTTGCAGGAAAACTTCTCTCTAAATGGGAAGGGCCTTACATTATCGAGGAGGTGTACCGTTCCGGTGCCATCAAGATCAACAATGCCGAAGGCACAAATCCGAAGGTGGTAAACGGGCAAAGAATCAAACATTATATCTCAGGTACTCCCATAAATGTTGAAACCAATGTTATCAATACCATAACTCCGGAGGAGTACATCAGGGAGACTTACCAGAACGTCTCAGACTCCGAAAAGGAATAGGTATGTGGTACGGTAAGTAAACCGACTCCAAAACTTTTTCAATGGCATTTTTTCTCCGTTTTGGAATATTTAAAAAATTAGGAATATTTAAAGTAGTCCGAAAAGTGCACGAGGAGGCGACAAGCCAGGGGGCGCGCCCTACCCCCCTAGGTTCGCCCCTGTGGCTTGTGGCCACCCCGTGCATCATCCGGACTCCGTTTTCTTGTGCTATACTCCTTTATGTCGGTAAAAATTCATTATATAATCTCCCGAAGGTTTTGACCTTCGTACCATGACAATACCTCCTGTTTTCGTTTTGAGCTGTTTCTGCAGCAGATTTAGAGCAAGATGTCGTCGCAAGAGTCGGTCGGGGAGAGCCGTGCCTCTCGCCTGACACCGGGGCCTAGAGCATACAGCGAAGCCTACCACTTCGGGCAGGCCACGGAGGAAGAGATGGAGGACGACTTGAAAAGGATGGATGCCATGGAGGAAGACCAAGAAGTCACCTCTCGTCTACAACCTGGAGCCATGTTGGAGGAACTTCAGAGCTCAACAATTCCGAATTCGGTCATCCCTCCCAATGCTAAATTTCTTACTTATGAAAATATGAAAAAGAGTGTTGCTTCTTCCTCCGCAGCAATGAAACATCCGTGGGTGATGGGAGCTCTAACTGTCACTGGAAAACTTCGCAAGGAGATAATGGATCTTAGACGACAAAATAACAAGCTTGAGGAGGAGAATCGCATCCTAAGGGGCATCATCGCCAAGAATATAACATCACCACCTCCGAAGAACGACAACTAAACACATGGGTATGGGCACTCCCCTTGGCTTGTGCCAAGCTTGGGGGAGGTGCCCCGGTATCGTATCACCATCACATCTTTTACTTTTATCATTTTTCTTAGTTCGATCTTTCTGGTTACATCTTGATCTAGTAGAATAAAGTTTTTAGTGTGATCTAGTTTTGAGTTTTGCTTTATGTTCCCCCTATGTAAGCAAGTCCGAGAGTTATATAATAAAGAGTAGTTTTGAGTTGAGGGCTTTGTTTGCTTGCTATGATCTTGAGAAAAAGAAATAGAAAGAAGTATAAAATAAAAGCAAAGAGTGTATATGATGATCTTATGGGGAGTGATGGCTTCACATATAAAAGTATGTCGATTGAAATTTGTTGTGAGTTAACAAACATAGCTATTGGTCATTGTTGCAATTAAAAGGAAGTAATAAAGAAAGAGAGGTTCACATATAAATATATTATCTTGGACATCTTTTATGATTGTGAGCACTCATTAAAATATTATATGCTAAGAAGTTGATGTTGGACAAGGAAGACAACATAATGAGTTATGTTTGCTTATTTCCGAATAGAAGTTATATGGTTATAGATCCTTCAACATGTGACGCTTGCTTCCACCCCATATCAGCCAAAACTTCCGCACCAAGTAGAGATACTACTTGTGCATCCAAACACCCTTAACCCAGTTTTTCCATGAGAGTCCACTATACCTACCTATGGATTGAGTCAGATCCTTCAAGTAAGTTGTCATCGGTGCAAGCAATAAAAATTGCTCTATAAATATGCAAGATCTATTAGTGTGAGGAAAATAAACTTTATACGAACTTGTGATATGGAAGAAATAAAAGCGACAGACTGCATAATAAAGTTCTTTATCACAAGGGGCAATATAAAGTGACGTTCTTTTGCATTAAGGGATTGCGCATCCAACTATAAAAGCGCATGACAACCTATGCTTCCCTCTGCGAAGGGCCTATCTGTTACTTTTATTTTCTAGTACTTACCTTTATGCAAGAGTCGTGGTGATCTTCACCACTTCCTTTATTTCGCCTTTATCTCTTGGCAAGCGTCATGTGTTGAGGAAAGATCTAGACATATATCCACTCGGATGTGGGTGAGCATGAGTTATTTCTGTTGACATTACCCTTGAGGTAAATAGTTGGGAGGCAAAACTATAAGCCCCTATCTTTCTCTGTGTCCGATTGAAGCTTTGACCTCATAGGTACCGCGTGAGTGTTAGCAATTATGAAAGACTAAAAGATGATTGAGTATGTGGATTTGCTTTACAAGCTCTTATTTTGACTCTTTCCGATGTTATGATAAATTGGAATTGCTTCAATGACTGAGATCATAGTTTGTTGGTTCTCAATAGAGTTCTTGATTCATACTTTACCTTGTGAATGAATTGTCACTTTAGCATAAGAAATTATATGCCAATATATGTTGCCGTTCTAAGGATGATCATGATGCCCTCATGTCCATATTTTGTTTTATCGACACCTCTATCTCTAAACATGTGGACATATTTATCGATTTCGGCTTTCGCTTGAGGACAAGCGAGGTCTAAGCTTGGGGGAGTTGATACGTCCATTTTGCATCAAGATTTTATATCAATATTTATTGCATTATGGGTTGTTAATACACGTTATGGTACAATACTTATGCCTTTTCTCTCTTATTTTACAAGGTTTACATGAAGAGGGAGAATGCCGGCAGCTGGAATTCTGGACTGGAAAAGGAGCAAATCTGAGATGCCTATTCTGCACAACTCCAAAAGTCCTGAAAATCTACGGAGAATTGTTTTGGAATATATAAAAAATATTGGGCGAAGAATATACCAGGGGGGATCCACCAGGCAGTCACAAGCCAGGGGGCGCGCCCTACCCCCTGGGCGCGCCCCTGTGGCTTGTGACCCACCTGGCAGGCCTCCGGTGCCCATCTTCTGCTATATGGAGGGTTTTGACCTGGAAAAAATCAGAATAGAGCTTTCGGGACGAAGCGCCGCCGTCTCGAGGCGAAACCTGGGCAGGACCAATCTAGGGCTCCGGCGGAGCTGTTCTGCCGGGGAAAACTTCCCTCCCGGAGGGGGAAATCGAAGCCATCATCATCACCAATGATCCTCTCATCGAGAGGGGGTCAATCTCCATCAACATCTTCATCAGCACCATCTCCTCTCCAAACCCTAGTTCATCTCTTGTATCCGGTCTTTGTCTCAAAACCTCAGATTGGTACCTGTGGGTTGCTAGTAGTGTTGATTACTCCTTGTAGTTGATGCTAGTTGATTTACTTGGTGGAAGATCATATGTTCAGATCCTTAATAATCATTAATACTCCTCTGATTATGAACATTAATATGCTTTGTGAGTAGTTACGTTTGTTCCTGAGGACATGGGATAAGTCTTGTTATAAGTAATCATGTGAATTTGGTATTCGTTCGATATTTTGATGAGATGTATGTTGTCTCTCCTCTAGTGGTGTTATGTGAACGTCGACTACATGATACTTCACCATTGTTTGGGCCTAGAGGAAGGCATTGGGAAGTAATAAGTAGATGATGGGTTGCTAGAGTGACAGAAGCTTAAACCCTAGTTTATGCGTTGCTTCGTAAGGGGCTGATTTGGATCCACATGTTTCATGCTATGGTTAGATTTATCTTAATTCTTATTTCGTAGTTGCGGATACTTGCGAGAGGGGTTAATCATAAGTGGGAGGCTTGTCCAAGTAAGGGCAGCACCCAAGCACCGGTCCACCCACATATCAAATTATCAAAGTAACGAACGCGAATCATATGAGCATGATGAAAACTAGCTTGACAGAAATTCCCATGTGTCCTCGGGAGCGCTTTGCTTTATATAAGAGTTTGTCCAGGCTTGTCATTTACTATAAAAAGGATTGGGCCACCTTGCTGCACCTTTCCTACACTTGTTACTTGCTACCCATTACGAATTATTTTATCACAAAACTATCTGTTACCGATAATTTCAGTGCTTGCAGAGAATACCTTGCTGTAAACCGCTTGTCATTTCCTTCTGCTCCTCGTTGGGTTCGACACTTTTACTTATCGAAAGGACTACGATAGATCCCCTATACTTGTGGGTCTTCAAGGGTTATCAAGACCTTTTTCTGGCGCCATTGCCGGGGAGCATAGCTATATTTGTTGAGTAACTTGGGATTTATATCAATTTATCACTATGAAGAATCTAAAGGATACAATAACCAAGATTTTTCCCTCTAAGACGAGGGGAGGTAAGGAATTGCCATCTAGCTCTGTACTTGATTCACCTTCGGTTATGAGTAAACTTGCAACACCACCACATGTTATTAATCCTGATATGTCGCAAGTTATTGATGATGCTACTTCTGCTATGAATGATGCTTATGATGATGCTAGTACCAGGCCTGATAATGTGCCACTAGGTGAATTTCTTGATGAACAAATTGCTAGAGCTAAAGTGAATGAAATTATTGAAACTGATGAAGTCCTTGAAACTGAGAACTATGAAACACTTATTAGACCTAGCTCTCCTAGATTTGAATTGCCTAAGATACCTGAGGGTTATGTTATGGATGGAGAAGTAGCTAGAGCCATCCTTGCTTGTAAGGATAGAGATGATCTTAAGAAATTATTATGCAAGTATAAAGAAAAGACTTTGAATGCTAGAATGAAATGTGATCCTAAGTTTGCTACTTCACCTATCTTTGTTACCGATAAGGATTATGAATTCTCTGTCGATCCAGAGTTAATTGCTCTGGTTGAATCTGATCCTTTTCATGACTATGAAACTGAAACTGTAGTGGCACATCTTACTAAGTTGAATGATATAGCCACCCTTTTTGCTCATGCTGAGAAGATTCGCTATTACTATATTCTCAAATTATTTCCGTTCTCATTAAAGGGTCATGCTAACATGTGGTACAATACTCTTGCTCCTGGTTCCATGCGTAGTCCCTAGGATATGATTTACTACTTCTCTGAAAAATATTTTCCTGCTCATAAGAAACAAACTGCCTTATAGGAAATATTTAACTTTGTGCAAATTGAAGAAGAGAGTATCCCACAAGCTTGGGGGAGGCTTCTCCAATTGCTTAATGCTTTGCCTAATCACCCTATTAAGAAAAATGAAATACTTGATATCTTCTATAATGGACTAACTGATGCTTCTAGGGACTTCCTAGATAGTTCTGCTAGTTGTGTTTTCAGGGAACAAACTGTTGAACAAGCTGAGGAACTATTGAATAATATATTGAAGAATTATGATGATTGGAATCTCCCTGAATCACCGCCTAAATCCACTCCGAAGAACAGGGGTATCTTATTTCTCAGTCCTGAAGATATGCAGGAGGCAAAGAAATGTATGAAGGAAAAGGGTATTAAAGCTGAGGATGTTAAGAATTTACCACCTATTGAAGAAATACATGGCCTTGCAACACCACCACCTCAACCGGTGGTAGAGGTAAATTCTTTATTAAAGTTTGATGAAGGTGATATCCCTTACAATAAACATCCTAGTCAATGCTTATATGATTTTGACAACTACATTAGGAAACAAGATCACTTCAATGCAAATGTTCTGAAACAATTGAAATATAATTCCGATATGATTGCCTGCTTGGGTGACTTGTTATTTAGAAAAAGTAATGATGTTAGAGGTGTAGGAAAACATGCCTCTATGGTTCAAACCCAGTTAGAACAAGTTGCTAAATCTCAAAGAGAAGAGAGAATTCCTTATTTGGCCCTTTCTTAAAGTTTGGTTCCCTATTTGGCCCAAATAAAATTTTCTTCCCTATTTGACAGCAAAAAAAAATTGTTCCTTATATGACACTTTCGTCCATTTTAGACACAAACGGTGTTAAGTGTGAGGTGAAAAGACCATGTTGCCCCTGTAATATTTTTGTACCCAGATCATCATCAATACAAAGAAAGAAACAAAAGGCCTCTGGCTGTGGCCACTAAATCTCGCGTGTTGTGTGCCTCCTGTTCTCGCGTGTGTTAGCCGGCGGCTTCACACGTAACTACCTGTGTACGTGCAGATCGTGTATACGTGCATGTACTAGGTTCACGTGGAATCAATCCACCTGGGTGCCTGCCTGGTTGGTGTGCACGTGCACCTTAAAACTCCGGCGGAATCAGCTAGCTCGTCTAGATGGAACCAAGTTACGTACCTGCAGTCTGCAGATGATGACGCCCATGGCCGCTCCATCCAAGGCCTCACTCGTGAGCTCGGGCATTGCTGTGCTATGTCCGACTACCGCAGGTGCATCTTTAATCGCGACTGCCACGAACCGCAGGCGACGCCGGCGCCGTCCACGACTCATGTAGACGCGCCAGCTGATTCCGCGTGGACGCCCAAGGCTGAGCCCGCCTCAACGCCGTGGAACATATCCACTCTGCAGCCACATTCGCAAATGATGAACTAACCAAAATATTGGAGCATACATCCCTAAAACATGAAAAAACTGATTGCCTTTTTACTACATTCAGGATAGTTACACAATACACTAGGGATAAAACGGTCTTTTTGCCTTATGCTTAACACCGTTAATGTCTAAAATGGTTGGAAGTGTCATATAAGGAACAAAAATTACTTTAGATGTCAAATAGAGAAGACAATTTTATTTTGGGCCAAATAGGGAACCAAACTTTAAGAAAGGGCCAAATAAGGAATTCTCTCCAAAGAGAATTGCTTAATGAAATGAATAATAATATGAATGATCATGCTATTAGAGTAGTGACTAGAGGAGGTAGAATGACCCAAGAACCTCTTTATCCTGAAGGTCATCCTAAAAGAATTGAACAAGACTCTCAAAGAATTAATGCTGATGCACCTAGTCCTTCTAAAAAGAAGAAGAAAAAGAAAAATGATAGGACTTTGCATACCTCTAGTGAACCTGAGATAGAAAAACCTCCTGATAATAATGATGTCTCTATTTCTAATGCTGAAACTCAATCTGGTAATGAACATTCACCTAGTGATAATGAAAATGATAATGATGATGTTCATGAAGATACTCAACCGAATAATGACAAAGAACCAGATAATGATGTTGAAATAGAACCTGTTGTTGATCTTGATAACCCACAACCTAAAAATAAACGATATGATAAAAGAGACTTTGTGGCTAGAAAACATGGTAAAGAAAGAGAGCCATGGGTTCAGAAACACATGCTTTTTCCACCTAAACCATCTAAGAAAAAGGATGATGAAGAATTTGAACGCTTTGCTGAAATGATTAGCCCAGTCTTTTTGCGTACCCGCTTAACTGATATCTTAAAGATGGCCCCTTATGCAAAATACATGAAAGACATCATCACTAATAAAATAAAGACACCTGAAGCTGAAATCTCCACCATGCTTGCTAATTATTATTTTAAGGATGGAGTACCTAAAAAACTTGGAGATCCTGGAATACCAACTATACCTTGCTCCATTAAAAGAAATTATGTCAAAACTGCTTTGTGTGATCTGGGAGCTGGTGTTAGTGTTATGTCTTTCTCTTTATATAAATGACTTGATTTGAATAAACTCACACCTACTGAAATATCATTGCAAATGGCTGACAAATCAACTGCCATACCTATCGGTATTTGTGAGGATGTTCCCGTTGTTGTTGCAAATGTTACTATGTTAACAGACTTTGTTATTCTTGAGATGCCCGAGGACGACAACATGTCGATTATCCTTGGTAGAACCTTTTTGAATACTGCAGGGGCTGTTATTGATTGCAATAAAAGTAAAGTCACTTTTCATATTAATGGCAATGAACATACGGTGCACTTTCCGAAGAAACAATTCCAAGTGAATGGTATAAATGTTATTGAAGAATCTCCGACACTCACTATTGGAAGTTTTCAACTACCTCTACTGATACATCTCCATCGTATCTATAATTTTTGATTGTTTCATGCCAATATTCTACAACTTTCATATACTTTTGGCAACTTTTTATACTATTTTTGGGACTAACATATTGATCCAGTGCCTAGTGCCAGTTCATGTTTGTTGCATGTTTTTTGTTTCGTAGAAAATTCATATCAAACGAAGTCCAAACGGGATAAAAACTTATAGAGATTTTTTTTGGAATATATGTGAATTTTGGGAAGTGGAATCAACAGAAGGCGGTGCCCGAGGGGCCCACAAGCCATAGGGGCGCGCCCTGGGGAGTAGGGCGCGCCAGGCTGGCTTGTGGCCAACCCGTAAGGCGGTTGGTGCCCTTCTTTCGCCGCAAGAAAGCTAATATCCGGATAAAAATCGTGTTAAACTTTCAGCCCAATCGGAGTTACGGATCTCCGGGAATTTAAAAAACGGTGAAAGGCCAGAATCTGGGAAGGCAGAAACAGAAGAAAACAGAGAGAGAGATCCAATCTCGGAGGGGCTCTCGCCCCTCCGCTGCCATGGAGGCCAAGGACCAGAGGGGAAACCCTCCTCCCATCTATGGGGAGGTCAAGGAAGAAGAAGAAGGAGGGGGGCTCTCTCCCCCTCTCTCCCGGTGGCGTCGGAACGCCGCCGGGGCCATCATCGTGACGGCGATCTACACCAACAACTTCGCCGCCGTCATCACCAACTCTCTCCCCCTCTATGCAGCGGTGTAACACCCCTTCTCCCCGCTATAATCTCTACTTAAACATGGTGCTCAACGCTATATATTATTTCCCAATGATGTATGGCTATCCTATGATGTTTGAGTAGATCCGTTTTGTCCTATGGGTTGATTGAAGATCATGATTGGTTTGAGTTGCATGTTTTATTATTGGTGCTGTCCTATGGTGCTCTCCATGTCGCGCAAGCGTGAGGGATCCCCGTTGTAGGGTTTGCAATATGTTTATGATTCGCTTATGGTGGGTGGCGTGAGTGACAGAAGCACAGACCCGAGTAACTAGGTTGTTTGCGTATGGGAATAAAGAGGACTTGATACCTTATAATGCCATGGTTGGGTTTTACCTTCATGAACTTTAGTAGTTGCGGATGCTTGCTAGAGTTCCAATCATAAGTGCATATGATCCAAGTAGAGAAAGTATGTTAGCTTATGCCTCTCCCTCATATAAAATTGCAATAATGATTACCGGTCTAGTTATCGATTGCCTAGGGACAAATAACTTTCTTGTGACAAAAAGCTCTCTACCAAGACTAACTTAGTTGTTTCTTCATCTAAACAGCCCCTAGTTTTTATTTACGTGCTCTTTATTATCTTGCAAACCTATCCTATCACACCTACAAAGTACTTCTAGTTTCATAATTGTTCTAGGTAAAGCGAACGTTAAGCGTCCGTAGAGTTGTATCGGTGGTCGATAGAACTTGAGGGAATATTTGTTCTACCTTTAGCTCCTCGTTGGGTTCAACACTCTTACTTATCGAGAAAGGCTACAATTGACCCCCTATACTTGTGGGTTATCATCTACCTACTGCCAAAAAGAAATATGACATACTTATTGTTGGGGATATGCATATCCCCGTTGAGGTAACTTAGTGTTTTACGAAAGCTCTTCGGTTTCATGCTAATCGAAAGTGGTTGTTAATAAGAATAGATCAACCTTATTAATGGATCATTTTTGAAAGGTATGAAGTTGATGAATCTAGTAGGCACAACCTTCTGCTCCCACCTTTTGTTTTCTATTCTTCTTAGTCATATAAAATAAAATACCATGTTTATCCTGTTTTCTGATTTCTCCGTGCAATAAAAATGACCCAAAAATAAAAGTTCTCAAAATGTCCTGAAAATTTAACATGATTTATTTCGGAATATTTCTGAATTTTTGGTGCAAATAACATCAGAGGGGGTGCACCTGGTGTCCACAAGACACCAGGGCGCGCCAACAACCCCAAGCGCGCCCTGGTGGGTTGTGGTCCCCACGTGGGTCCCCTCACTTATCCCTTTAGCCCATGTCATCTCCTACCTCCAGAAAAAAATCACCATAGCTCTATCTCTAGTGTTCTTGCTCTCAAACCCGCGGATTTTGATCTCTTTGCTCGAAGCTCCGTTTCTGAAACTATTTTGGGGGATTGCTACTTGGTATGTGACTCCTCCATTGCTCCAATTAGTTTTTGGTTTAGCGGTTTATTTTTAGAATAATTAGCTACTCTTGGTGCTGTTGTATATGGGCTTGCATGTTGAATTCTTAGAGTTCTAAGCAGTTTGAATGCTTAATATGGCCTCTAGGCATCCTTATGAGTAGTTGCTATCAATCTTACGAAGTTTTGTTAACAAAATTTTTTGGGACCCAATAATTTTTAGAAATTTGTACGCGAATAAAATGAACTTCTTTGGAAGAAGTTATTCAAGGAGAAGGTCCTCGAAGGCATCATCGAGTAGTGTCTCAATACGACATTCTTATGTTGAGCCAAGTGCAAGCTCGATGCGGGATGCCGCTACCAAATCATGCTTATGGCCATGTGATGAATTCATGGTAGGTGCGGGTATCAAGGAGGAATTCGAGCAATTTATCCACAACACAGAACTTGCCCCCTTCATTGCAGATGAGTGCATTCAACATCTCTACCTCACAAAAACATTCACAAAGAAATTTAAATACTTTCCTCGTGAGTCTAGAGTTTCATTTAACCTTTATGACCATTGCTTTACCATGCCTCTAGATGTGTTCTGTGAAGCGTGCAAAATTCCATATTGGGGTTCGCTAGACGAACCACCAAAATCTTAGTATGAGTCATTCTTGATTAATCTTTGCTACAGTGAAGATAGAGGGGTAGCACAAGGTAGAATAAAAAGCATCCATTTTCCATCTATACACTACTTTGCACTCTTTAATGGCAAATGCATCGTAGGAAAGCAAGATTGCAGCACACTGTGTGCCCCTGATTTAAGTCTTATACACACTGCTATAACAGGAATTAAACGTTATAATCTCATAGCAATCGTTGCACGGAGATTGCAACACAACGCTGCTAGTGCTCACTTTTATGGTGGGATCTATGCCTCCCGTGTAGCTAAGAAGCTAAATGTATGACCTTGGCCTAACGATCCCATTTTACCTACTCATTACTTAGACTTTGAGGCCATGAAACGTCATAAGTTCCTTAAGGGCACAATCACTAATTATACTTACAACTTGAGGTTCAATAAAGATCCCATTATACCTGTTGTCTTGCCTGCTCCTGCTCTCTTTGATTATCACAGTAAGGGAAGATACTACGTTCTCGAGAGCGACGCCCGTGCGTACAATGCAGAGTTTGAAGCTGCCAGATGGGTCGAGGAGGTTGCACCAAGAGCCTCAGTGGGCTATCATTCAGACTATTATCCAGGCCGCGGATGGTGATTATCAAGCTAGGCCAAAAGCCTAAGCTTGGGGGAGTACGTATTTCCACCGAAATTATATTCATGTTTACACATTTCATTCCAGTTGTCGGTGTCTACACTTTTTCATTGTATTATCCATGCTAGATTTATTTTCTTGCTTTCTTCTTGCGTGTTTGAAAAACTTTGAGAAAATCCAAAAATATTTCTTGCTTCTCTTCGGTTTTTCTAGTTTAAGTTAATTGTAGTAGCAAAAGAAAACCCAAAAAGATTTCTCGTTTCTTATTTTACTTGTTGGGAGTTTTTCCGTGTAATTAGTTTTTCTCGTCTTTGTTTTTTCCTTCTTGGATTTGCTTTCTTTAAGAAAAACCAAAAACTCTAAAAAGTATTTCAGTGTGTTTCTCTGAAATTCTTTTCCTTTTATTTGAGTCGTACCAAGGAGAAGACCGCGATGAAAATGTTGAGTGGCTCTCATATGCATTATTGTTAATCTAACAAAGAGCCCAAATTACTTTGTCTTCTCCTTTTGAATAAAATGTTTGCAGATTCCAGCTTAGTCCACGACACTCTTGCACTGTTATTATTGTTTATATCATTCGGTCATGCAAGTGAAAGGCAATAATGACGATATTTGATGAAGTGACCGTGGCAGAGAGAAGCGGGTATGAACTCAACTTGTTTTTTTTTGTAAATATGTTTAACCTAGTATCCATGATTCAGCATATTATGATCAAACATGTTTGCAATGACAATTAGAGATTATAGTCGCTCATGCCATGCTTAAGAAGCTAGGAGTGGATAATGATTTATCTTGGATGTCAACATGCATTAAAATGGTTGTGATGTAGTATGATGATATGGTATCCTCATCTGAATGTTTCAAGTGGCTTGACTTGGCACATGTTCACGCATGTAGTTGAATCAAAACCAACATAACCTTCACGATATTTATGTTCATGGTGTCCATATCCTACTCATGCTAGTATTCAATGTTTATTATTCATAATGCATGTTCATGACCGTTTTCGCTCTCTAGTTGGCCGCTTCTCAACCTATTTGCTAGCCTTCACCTATAGTAAGCGGGAATACTGCTTGTGCGTCCAAATCCTTAAACCAAAGTTATTCCAGATGAGTCCACTATATCTACCTATATGCGGTATTACCTTGCCGTTCCAAGTAAATTTGCATGTGCAATCTCTAAAATTTCAAATGAACATCTGTTTTGTGTGCCTGGACCGCTCATGGAGCGATAGGGGGCAGTCAGTATCTTCCATGTTAAGCGGGTTATTCTCATGATGAGTGTTTATTCACTCGTCCTTGCATGAGAGGGGCGGTAATAGGGATTCCGAGTCCCGAAATAAAAAATTGCAAATAATTAAACAAAACTCCCCCAGGAATGTTGTTGGTATGGACGGTACTAATACGTCCATTTTGCATTATGATTTCTTACTGTTATTTACTTTGTTTTGTTGAATAATAATGCTTTGGGGAGTGATTCTAATGCCTTTTCTCTCATAATATGCAAGGTTTACACAGGGAGGGAGAATATCGGCAGTTGGAATTCTGGACCCAAGAAAAGCACGTCAGAGATACCTATTCTGCACAACTCCAATGAAGCTGAAATTTTACGGACATTATTTTTACATTTAATAAAAAATACTGGAGCTGGAAACTACCGGAGGAGGCCTCCCAGGTGGGCACAACCCACCAGGGCGTGCCAGGCCCCCCTAGGCGCGCCCTGATGGGTTGTGCTCAGCCTGGCCCACCTCCGGTGCCCATCTTCTGGTATAAGGTCTCTCTTGACCTAGAAAAAATGAGAGGAGGACTTTCGGGACGAAGCGCCGCCGCCTCGAGGCGGAACTTGGGCAGGAGCACTTTTGCCCTCCAGCGGAGTGATTCTGTCGGGGGAACTTCCCTCCCGGAGGGGAAATCAAAGCTATCGTCATCACCAACACCCCTCTCATCTTTGGGAGGCCAATCTTCATCAACATCTTCAACAGCACCATCTCCTCTCAAACCCTAGTTCATCTCTTGTGTTCAATCTTTGTACCGGAACCTCAGATTGGTACCTGTGGGTGACTAGCAGTGTTGATTACCTTGCGTAGTTGATTACTATATAGTTTATTTGGTGGAATATTATATGTTCAGATCCATTATGCTATTCAATACTCCTCTAATCTTGAGCATGATTATTATTTGTGAGTAGTTACCTTTGTTCTTGAGGTCACGGGAGAAGTCATGTTGCGAGTAATCATGTGAATTTGATATGTGTTCGATATTTTGATGATATGTATGTTGTGATTCCCTTAGTGGTGTCATGTGAACGTCGACTACATGACACTTCACCATTCATGGGCCTAAGGGAAGGCATTGTGGAGTAGTTATTAGATGATGGGTTGCTAGAGTGACAGAAGCTTAAACCCTAGTTTATGCGCTACTTCGTAAGGGGCTGATTTGGATCCACATGTTTAATGCTATGGTTAGACTTTGTCTTAATACTTTTCTCGTAGTTGCGGATGCTTACGAGGGGGTTAATCATAAGTAGGTTGTTAGTTCAAGTAAGAACAGCACCTTAGCACCGGTCCACCCACATATCAAATTATCAAAGTAGCGAACACGAATCAAACCAACATGATAAAAGTGACTAGACGAAATTCCCGTGTACCCTCAAGAACACTTTGCCTATTACTAGTGATTGTTCTGGCCTGTCCTTTGCCTCAAAAGGATTGGGCTACCTTGCTGCACCTTGTTTACCGTTACCATTACTTGCTTTCTACCAATTATCTTGCTATCAAACTACCCGTTACCTACAATTTCAGTGCTTGCAGAAATTACCTTGCTGAAAACCGCTTGTCATTTTCTTCTGCTCCTCGTTGGGTTCGACACTCTTACTTATCGAAAGGACTACGATTGATCCCCTATACTTGTGGGTCATCAAGACTCTTTTCTAGCGCCGTTGCCGGGGAGTGAAGCGCTCTTGGTAAGTGGAAATCGGTAAGGAAAAACTTATACTACACGCTGAAATTTATTGCTACTTGCTACAATGGAGAACAATCCTTTGAGGGGTTTGTTCGGGGTATCTTCACCTCGACAGGAACCACAATTAGTTACCCCTCAACCTGCAGCGCCTACTGAAAATATTACTTATGAAATTCCTTCGGGTATGCTAGAACAACTGCTTGCTAAACCTTATGCAGAAGACGGAAATGAACATCCTGATATGCACATTTTATATGTGAACGAGATTTGTGGATTATTTAAGCTTGCAGGTTTACCCAGAGATGAAGTTAAGAAGAAGGTTTTCCCTTTATCTTTGGAGGGAAAGCATTGACATGGTATAGGCTATGTGATGATCTTGGATCGTGGAATTGGAATCGTTTGCAATTGGAATTTCACCAAAAGTTTTATCCCATGCATCTAGTTCATCGTGATCGGAATTATATATATAATTTTTGGCCTCGTGAAGGAGAAAGTATCGCTCTAGCTTGGGGGAGGCTTAAGTCAATGTTATATTCATGCCCCAATCATGACATTCCGAGGGAAGTTATCATTCAGAATTTTTATGCTCTGCTTTCTCATAATGATCAATCCATGCTCGATACTTCTTGTTCTGGTTCTTATATGATGAAGACTATTGAATTCAAGTGGGATCTCTTAGAAAGAATTAAATGCAACTCTGAAGATTGGGAACTCGATGAAGGTAATGAGTCAGGTATAAATATTGAATTTGATTGTGTTAAATCTTTTATGAATACCGATACTTTTCACAAGTTTAGCACTACATATGGACTTGACTCTGAGATAGTAGCCTCTTTCTGTGAAGCATTTGCTACTCATGTTGACCTCCCTAAGGATAAGTGGTTTAAATATCATCCCCCTATTAAGGAAGAAATTAAAGAACCGGTCATAGCTAAAGAAGAAACTATCTTTTACAATGTTGATCCAGTTGTGCCTACCGCTTATATTGAAAACCCACCTTTCCCTGTTAGGATAAAGGAGCATGCTAAGGTATCAACTGTGGTTCGTAAGAGTAATATAAGAGCACCTAAACCCCTTGAGCAAATTAAAGTAGAACCTAGTGTTGCTATGGTTAAAGATCTCTTGGTAGAAAATATTGATGGGCATGTTATCTACTTTTGTGATGAAGCTGCAAGAATTGCTAAACCTGGTGAAAAAGATAAACATAGACCCATAGAAGGCTTGCCTGTTGTCTCAGTCAAAATAGGAGATCATTGCTATCATGGTTTATGTGATATAGGTGCTAGTGTGAGTGCTATACCTTTTACCTTATACCAAGAATTTATGGATGAAATAGCACCTGCTGAAATGGAAGATATTGATGTTACCATTAAACTTGCTAATAGAGACACTATCACACCACTTGGAATTGTTAGAGATGTTGAAGTCTTGTGTGGGAAAGTAAAATATCCTACTGATTTTCTAGTCCTTGGTTCCCCACAAAATGACGTTTGTCCCATTATCTTTGGAAGACCATTCTTGAGCACCGTCAATGCTAAGATAGATTGTGAAAAACAAACTGTCGGTGTCAGTTTTGGTAATGTGTCTCATGAGTTTAATTTTTCCAAGTTTAGTAGACAACCCCGTGATAAAGAGTTATCTAATAAGGACGCAATAATTGGCCTTGCTTCTATTGTCGTGCCTCCTACTGATCCATTAGAACAATATTTGCTCGACCATGAAAATGATATGCAATTGTGTGAAAGAAACAAAATAGATCAAATTTTCTTCGAACAACAACCTCTCTTGAAACATAATTTGCCTATTGAAACTCTTGGAGGTCCTCCTCCACCTAAAGGTGATCCGGTGTTTGAAACAATTGCCTGACACTTTGAAGTATGCTTACCTTGATGAGAAAAAGATATATCCTGTTATTATTAGTGCTAACCTTTCTGAACATGAAGAAGAAAGATTATTAAAAGTTCTAAGGAAGCACCGAGCTGCTATTGGATATACTCTTGATGATCTTAAGGGCATTAGTCCCACTCTATGTCAGCACAAGATCAATATGGAACCTGATGCTAAACCCGTTGTTGATCACCAACGACAATTGCATCCTAAGATGAAGGAAGTGGTAAGAACTGAAATATTAAAGCTTCTGGAAGTAGGTATAATCTATCCTATTGCTAATAGTAGATGGGTAAGTCCCGTTCATTGTGTCTCTAAGAAATGAGGTATTACCGTTGTTCCTAATGATAAGAATGAACTCATTCCACAAAGAATTGTTACTGGCTATAGGATGGTAATTGATTTTAGAAAATTAAATAAAGCTACTAGAAAAGATCATTACCCTCTACCGTTCATTGATCAAATGCTAGAGAGACTATATAAGCACACACACTTTTGCTTCTTAGATGGATATTCTGGTTTCTCTCAAATACCTGTGTCACAATTTGATCGAGAGAAAACTACCTTTACTTGCCCTTTTGGAACCTATGCTTATAGACGTATGCCTTTTGGTTTATGCAATGCACCTGCTACCTTTGAAAGATGTATGACTGCTATATTCTCTGATTTTTGTGAAAATATTGTGGAGGTTTTCATGGATGATTTTTCCGTGTACGGAACTTCTTTTGATGATTGCTTAAGCAACCTTGATCGAGTTTTGCAGAGATGTGAACAAACTAATCTTGTCTTGAATTGGGAGAAGTGCCACTTTATGGTTAATGAAGGCATTGTCTTGGGGCATAAAATATCTGAACGAGGTATTGAGGTGGACAAAGCTAAAGTTGATGCAATTGAGAAAATGCCATGTCCTAAAGACATTAAAGGTATTCGAAGTTTCCTTGGTCATGCTGGTTTTTATAGGAGGTTCATTAAAGAGTTCTCTAAAATTTCTAGGCCTCTTACTAATCTTTTGCAAAAGGAGATTCCTTTTGTTTTTGATGATGATTGTGTGGAAGCCTTTGAAACACTCAAGAAAGCCTTAACCTCTGCACCTATCGTTCAACCACCTGATTGGAACTTGCCTTTTGAAATTATGTGTGATGCTAGTGATTATGCTGTTGGTGCTATTCTAGGACAAAGAGTTGATAAGAAATTGAATGTTATCCATTATGCTAGTAAAACTCTAGACAGTGCCCAACGAAATTATGCTACTACTGAAAAAGAATTTTTAGCAGTTGTGTTTGCTTCTGATAAATTTAGATCCTATATTGTTGATTCCAAAGTCATTGTTCACACCGATCATGCTGCTATAAAATACCTTATGGAAAAGAAAGATGCTAAACCTAGACTCATTAGGTGGGTTCTCTTGCTCCAAGAATTTGACTTACACATCGTTGATAGGAAAGGAGCCGAGAACCCCGTAGCTGAAAACTTGTCTAGGTTAGAAAATATTCTTGATGACCCACTACCTATTGATGATAGTTTCCCTGATGAACAGCTAGCTGCAATAAGTGTCTCACAACGCACACCTTGGTATGCTAATTATGCTAACTACATTGTCGCTAAATATGTACCACCTAGCTTTACTTATCAACAAAAGAGAAAAAAATTCTATGACTTGAGACATTACTTTTGGGATGACCCACATCTTTATAAAGAAGGAGTAGATGGTATTATTAGACGTTGTGTACCTGAGCATGAATAGGAACAAATCCTACGAAAATGTCATTCCGAAGCTTATGGAGGACATCATGCGGGAGATAGAACTGCTCATAAGGTATTGCAATCTGGTTTTTATTGGCCTACTCTCTTCAAGGATGCTCGTAAGTTTGTCTTGTCTTGTGATGAATGCCAAAGAATTGGTAATATCGGTAAGCGTCAGGAAATGCCTATGAATTACTCACTTGTTGTTGAACCATTTGACGTTTGGGGTTTTGATTATATGGGGCCTTTTCCTTCCTCTAATGGGTACACTCATATTCTGGTTGCGGTTGATTATGTCATTAAATGGGTAGAAGCTATTCCAACTAGTAGTGCCGATCACCACACCTCCATTAAAATGCTTAAAGAGGTTATCTTCCCGAGGTTTGGAGTCCCTAGATATTTAATGACCGATGGTGGTTCACATTTTATTCATGGTGCCTTCCGTAAAATGCTTGCTAAATATGATGTTAACCATAGAATTGCATCACCCTATCACCCTCAATCTAGTGGTCAAGTTGAACTTAGAAATAGAGAAATAAAATTAATATTACAAAAAACTGTCAATGGGTCTCGTAAGAATTGGTCTAAGAAATTAGATGATGCACTTTGGGCCTATAGAACAGCTTATAAAAATCCTATGGGTATGTCTCCATATAAAATGGTATATGGGAAAGCTTGTCATTTGCCTCTAGAACTAGAACACAAAGCATTTTGGGCAATTAAAGAACTTAACTATGATTTCAAACTTGCCGGTGAGAAGAGGCTATTTGATATTAGCTCACTAGATGAATGGAGAACCCAAGCCTATGAAAATGCCAAGCTATTCAAAGAAAAAGTAAAAAGATGGCATGACAAAAGAATCCAAAAGCGGGAATTCAAAATAGGAGACTATGTTCTTTTGTTTAACTCTCGTTTAAGATTTTTTGCAAGAAAGCTTCTCTCAAAATGGGAAGGACCATATATTATCGAAGAGGTTTATCGTTCTGGAGCTATCAAGATTAATAACGACGAAGGTACTAACCCAAAGGTGGTCAATGGACAAAGAATTAAGCATTATATCTCAGGTACGCCTATTAACGTTGAAAGCAATGTTATCCAAACCATGACACCGGAGGAACACATAAAAGAAACCTTCCGGAACACTCCAGAATATTTAAAAATAGGAGGTATGTGATACGGTAAGTAAACGAACTCCGAAAAATCCGCAAAAATATTTTTTGTCAGTTTTGGAATATTTTAGAATTTTGGAAATAAAAAAATAAACCGAAAGGTGATCGAGGTGAGCACGATACACCAGGGCGCGCCAGGCACCCCTGGGCTGCCTTCCTGACTCCGTTTTCCTTCCAAATACTTGTTTCCCTAGAATAAAAATTCTCTATATATACCCCCGACTGTTTTGACGACCGCATCGCAGAAAAATCCTCTGTTCTTGTTTCTTGCTGTTTTCTCGTCAGATCTAGATCTCAATGGCTCTACCAAGCTCCTCCAAAGACAAGTTCTTCGAGAAGGTCATCAAACCGTACTTGCCGGAGGTGATGAAGCACCCTCAAGCCATTGAGATGCGTGAGGGGGTGCTCCACATCCGCGATGTTCAGGGACCTAAGAAGACCGGAAGCGTGGAGGCTAGGCTTGAGGTGGTGGAACAAGAAATCTTCAAGTGCCAGAAGATGGTGGAGCGTGGACTTAGTGCCAATCACTCCATGATCACGGAATTCACCCGTGATCAGATGGTGGATGGCCGATCTGTGAAGGACATCATCTCCACCCTCAACGAGCAAATTAATTTTCTGCAGAGCCAAGTTTATGATCTTCAAAACCAAGTCTTCGAATATGAAGCGAGATTTAAAGGTATGGGTTTAGCTGCCAGTTGCAGGACTCAGGGGACTCTCGCGTCAACCTTTGATGGGGAGCCCTTGCCCTGGAAGCTGGAGGACAAGCTTACTACATCATCACCACCACCTACATCAACACCTCCACCTTCTTCATCACCACCACCAAAGGAGACTTGAGCTCATGGGTATGGGCACTCCCCTTGGCTTGAGCCAAGCTTGGGGGAGGTGCCCCGGTATCGTATCACCACCACTTTTATTCACCTTTACCTATTCTAGTTCGATCTTTAGTTTCCCTTTGCTTTAGTTGAATAAAAGTTTAGCATGATCTGTTTTCGTGTGTTAGTTTCGTGGCCTATCTATCTATGTAATCGAGTGAAAGTTATATAATAAAGTTTAGTTTGAGTTTTTGCCTCTCTACTTTCCTGTTGCAATCAATTAAAGGAAAAGGAACAAATAAAAAGAATCATATGCTAATCTTATGGTGAGTAATGACATCACATAAGGAAAAGTATAAGTAGTAAAATTTATTGGAGATTGACAAACATAGCATTGGTCAATGATGCAATTCATGAAAGAATTAATAAAGGAAGAGAAGATTCACATGCAAATACACTATCTTGGACATCTTTTATGATTGTGAGCCCTCATCAAATATTATATGTCAAAATTGTTGCCGTTGGACGAGGAAGACAACGTAATGATTTATGTTTGTTCATATCCACATAGAAGTTATATTGTCATAGATCCTTTAACATGTGATGCTTGCCCAATATCTTTGCTAGCTCAAAATTCCGCACTAAGTAGAGATACTACTTGTGCATCCAAAAACCCAAACCAAACTCTTTCTTTGAGTGTCCACCATACCTACCTATGGATCGAGAAAGATCCTTCAAGTAAGTTGTCATCAGTGCAACAAGGCAATAAAAATTGCTTCTAAAAGTGTTTCGATCAATTAGTGTAAGAGAAAATTGAGCGTTATACGAACTTATGATGGCAAAGTAATAAAAGCGACGGACTGCATAATAAAGGTTGCTATCATAGGGGGCAATATAGCGTGACGTTCTTTTACATCAAGGGATTGGGCATACAAACCAATAAGCGCATGACAACCTCTGCTTCCCTCTGCGAAGGGCCAATCTTTTACTTTTATGCACTTACTTTTATGCAAGAGTCAAAGTATTCTTCCCTATTCCTTTTTACTTTTTCTTTTGCAAGCATCATGTGGTGAGGAAAGATCTAGGCACATATATCCAGTTGGATATGGGTGAGCATGAGTTATTATTGTTGACATCACCCTTGAGGTGAGTGAGTTGGGAGGCGAAAATATAAGCCCCTATCTTCCTACGTGTCCGGTTGAAACTTTTTGTTCATAGGTATGCCGTGAGCGTTAGCAATCATAGAAGACTAAATGATGGTTGAGTATGTGGACTTGCCAAAAGGCTCTGACATGAGACCTTTCCTGAAAATATGATGAATTGTAGTTGCAAAGTTGACTAAGAACATAGTTTGTTGGTTCCCAATAAGGTTTATGCTTCATACTTCTATGTTGTGATGAATTGTTACTTGTTCATGAGAAGCTATATTATAGAAATGTATTGAAATAAGTTCCTATGTTAGAGTTTATTGCTGTTATAATAATAAGCATGATGCTTCTATGTCCGTATTTTGTTTTTATCGACACCTCTCTCTCAAACCATGTGGACATGCTTTTCAATATTGGCTTTCGCTTGAGGACAAGCGAGGTCTAAGCTTGGGGGAGTTGATACGTCCATTTTGCATCATGATTTCCTACTGTTATTTAATTTGTTTTGTTGAATAATATTGCTTTGGGGAGTGATTCTAATGCCTTTTCTCTCATAATATGCAAGGTTTACACAAGGAGGGAGAATACCGGCAGCTGGAATTTTGGACCCAAGAAAAGCACGTCAGAGATACCTATTCTGCACAACTCCAATGAAGCTGAAATTTTACGGAGATTATTTTTACATTTAATAAAAAATACTGGAGCTGGAAACTACCGGAGGAGGCCTCCCAGGTGGGCACAACCCACCAGGGCACGCCAGGTCCCCCCTGGGCGCGCCCTGATGGGTTGTGCTCAGCCTGGCCCACCTTCGGTGCCCATCTTCTGGTATAAGGTCTCTCTTGACCTAGAAAAAATGAGAGGAGGACTTAACTTGGGCAGGAGCACTTTTGCCCTCCGGCGGAGCGATTCCGCCGGGGGAACTTCCCTCCCGGAGGGGGAAGTCAAAGCTATCGTCATCACCAACACCCCTCTCATCTTTGGGAGGCCAATCTTCATCAACATCTTCAACAGCACCATCTACTCTCAAACCCTAGTTCATCTCTTGTGTTCAATCTTTGTACCGGAACCTCAGATTGGTACCTGTGGGTGACTAGCAGTGTTGATTACCTTGCGTAGTTGATTACTATATGGTTTATTTGGTGGAAGATTATATGTTCAGATCCATTATGCTATTCAATACTCCTCTGATCTTGAGCATGATTATTATTTGTGAGTAGTTACCTTTGTTCTTGAGGTCACGGGAGAAGTCATGTTGCGAGTAATCATGTGAATTTGATATGTGTTCGATATTTTGATGATATGTATGTTGTGATTCCCTTAGTGGTGTCATGTGAACGTCGACTACATGACACTTCACCATTCATGGGCCTAAGGGAAGGCATTGTGGAGTAGTTATTAGATGATGGGTTGCTAGAGTGACAGAAGCTTAAACCCTAGTTTATGCGCTACTTCGTAAAGGGCTGATTTGGATCCACATGTTTAATGCTATGGTTAGACTTTGTCTTAATACTTTTATCGTAGTTGCGGATGCTTGCGAGGGGGTTAATCATAAGTAGGTTGTTAGTTCAAGTAAGAACAGCACCTTAGCACCGGTCCACCCACATATCAAATTATTAAAGTAGCGAACACGAATCAAACCAACATGATAAAAGTGACTAGACGAAATTCCCGTGTACCCTCAAGAACACTTTGCCTATTACTAGTGATTGTTCTAGCCTGTCCTTTGCCTCAAAAGGATTGGGCTACCTTGCTGCACCTTGTTTACCGTTACCATTACTTGCTTGCTACCAATTATCTTGCTATCAAACTACCCGTTACCTACAATTTCAGTGCTTGCAGAAATTACCTTGCTGAAAAGCGCTTGTCATTTCCTTCTGCTCCGTGTTGGGTTCGACAATCTTACTTATCGAAAGGACTACGATTGATCCCCTATACTTGTGGGTCATCAGGTACCCGTGGATTCGGCTAGCAGTGGAGTGTGTTTGTTGGTGGAGGGGGAGTAAACCTTTATTTTTACCGCTTGGGAACCGCCGCTAATGTGTTTAGCATGGAAGATATTGATAACTCTTGGTCGTAACGTTGACAGGAAGGGTGCACCTCCCAAAATTATATTTATCTCTGATTTAAGCTTTGAGCTCTGGCACCTCTACAAATCCCTGCTTCCCTCTGCGAAGGGACTATCTATTTACTTTTATGTTGAGTCATCACCTTCTCAAATAAGCGCCAGATCTGGGAGCACTATTGTCATCCTCATGCATTGTGTATAGTTAATGTTGGATGCAGCATGACTGGATCTTTTCTACCATGAATTACAATGTTTAGTCGCTGCTTGAACTTTGGAGGTGCTCTGCATTTATGTTTTGTGGTCTCATAAAGGGCTAGCGAGATACCACTGTTATAATATTATATCATGATCGTTTTGACAAAGTGTTGGCACTTGAGATATTTTATTATTGCTCTCTAGTTGATTATGCCATTGATATGAGTTAATATAATTTCTAAGAGTTATTGTTGACATGGTTAGTCATGATCTTTGCTGAAAACCTGGGTGCTACTTAAGCATATGTATGTAAACAAGAACAAAAGAGTTCGTAACCGTTTTTCTTTTTCACTTTCAGTTTGTCGACTGAATTGCTCGAGGACAAGCAATAGGTTAAGCTTGGGGGAGTTGATACGTCTCCGTCGTATCTAACCCGGACCGACGCTGTTTTTAGCAGAACTACCATGGTGTTGTTTTTTGTGCAGAAATAAAAGTTCTCGGAATTGGACGAAACTTTTTGGAGATTTATTTTACAATAAATAAAAAATACTGGAGCCAAGAACCATCAGAGGGGGTGTCCTGGCTGGGCACGATACACCAGGGCACGCCACCCCCCCAGGCGCGCCCTGGTGGGTTGTGGTCAGCTCGTGGCCCACCTGACCCTAATTCCAGCACTATAAATTCCTATTTTTGGAGAAAAATAGGAGAGGAAGTTTTATCGCGTTTCACGAGACGGAGCCGCTGCCACCTCATGTTCTTCATCGGGAGGCCAGATCTGGAGCCCGTTTGGGGCTCCGGAGAGGGGAATCTTTGGTCTTCGTCATCACCCACCCTCCTTCATCGCCAATTCCATGATGCTCCCCACCGGGAGTGTGTAATTCCTTCATAGGCTCGCTGGTCGGTGAGGAGTTGGATGAGATTCATCATGTAATCGAGTTAGTTTTGTTAGGGCTTGATCCCTAGTGTCCACTATGTTGTGAGATTGATGTTGCTATGACTTTGCCATGCTTAATGCTTGTCACTAGGGCCCGAGTGCCATGATTTCAGATCTGAACCGTTTATGTTATCACCATTATATCTATGTTCTTGATCCGATCTTGCTAGTCATATGCGCCTGCTATGTGTTATGATCCGTAAACCCCGGGGTGACAATAACCGGGATACTTTCCGGTGATGACCGTAGTTTGAGGAGTTCATGTATTCACTGTGTGTTAATGCTTTGTTCCGGTTCTCTATTAAAAGGAGGCCTTAATATCCCTTAGTTTCCTTATGGACCCCGCTGCCACGGGAGGGTAGGACAAAAGATGTCATGCAAGTTCTTTTCCATAAGCACGTATGACTATTTACGGAATACATGCCTACATTACATTTATGAACTGGAGCTAGTTCTGTGTCGCCCTAGGTTATGACTGTTATATGATGAATATCATCCAACGAATTCACCGATCCAATGCCTACGAGTTTTCCACATATTGTTCTTGCTAAGTTACTATTGCTACTGCTACTGTTCCAATTGCTACAAAATCATTGCTATCACTGTCACCGTTACTGTTACTACTGATCACTCTGCTGCAGATATTTAATCTCCAGGTGTGGTTGAATTGACAACTCAACTGCTAATACTCACAAATATTATTTGGCTCCCCTTGTGTCGAATCTATAAATTTGGGTTGAATACTCTACCCTCGAAAACGGTTGCGATCCCCTATACTTGTGGGTTATCATTCATACAACCAAGCTTCCCGATTCAGTTTAGTCATTTGAATCATCATGTACACCGATATCACCGTGAAATTGCCCTTCCTTTCTTTGCTCCACGCCCAGAAATCATCAGTTGGTCTTGTGCAAAGGGGAATCCGTAATATAGCTTCAACATCAAGCGGAATAAAAGTTTCACGAACCAGCTATTCGTTCCATGTGGAGGCAACATGGTTGATATATTCCGCAACTATTGTTGGAGGGTGTGGTATGAGAAGAAATCGGCCTCCTCATATGTGGCCTAGGGATCCCGTTCTCATTCCATATGTGTGTAGATTCCCCATTACCAATCCTCTTTATCAGACCTTGCACCATAATGTCACGGCCCTCCAAGACTGCCCGTCAAATCTAGGATGGGTGTGCGCCAAGTTCAGCATCAAACAAAGAGGTGGTTGGATAATAAACTGCCTTAAGGATTTGAGCACTCTGGAAATTGGGATTCTGCAGTAATCACCATGACTGCTTGGCCAAGAGGGTAGGTTAAAAATCTCCAAATCACGGAATCCCAATCCACCCATATGCTTGGGTCTGGTCATGGCGTCCCATGCTACCCAACATGGTTTCCGTTTTCCTTGTTTGATGCCCCACCAAAACTGCCTAATCATAGAAGTAACACTCTCGCATAAACCACGAGGTAAGCGGAAACAAGCAATGGAATACACCGGGATTGCCTGAGCCACTGGCTTAATCAAAATTTCCTTCCCTGCAACCGATTTTTTTTTCTCCATCCATCCCTTGACCTTCTCCCACACTCGGTCCCTGAGATAGCGAAAAGTGCCATTGTTTGAATGACCCACATCGGTTGGCATGCCCAGATACCTCTCACTGAGAGATTCATTCTGGACATTCAAAATATTTTTAATATTGTCTCTTACCAACTGTGGGTAGCCCCGGCTAAAGAATATAGATGACTTGTCATGATTGATGCGCTGACCCGAAGCCAGACAACAGCTATCCAGTAGGTTTGATACTGATTCAGCCCCATCATTACTTGACTTAAAAAGTAACAGGCTATCATCCGCGAAAAGGTGATGGTTCACTATGGGAGTCGTAGGTGCCACCTTGATTCCCTCAAGATGCGATGACGAAGAACTGGATTCCAGGAGGCACGAGAGGCCCTCTGCTGCAATTAAGAAAAGGTAAGGGGAAATCAGATCTCCCTGCCGAATACCTCTACTAGGGTTAAACTGCTCAAGTCTTTCACCATTGAATAATACAGAAAAAGAGACGGACCGTACCATGCCCATCACAATGTTTATCCAGGAAGGAGCAAAGCCCAACTTCATCATCATGGCCTACAAATAGTCCCACTCGAGTCTATCGTATGCGTTCATCATATCGAGTTTGAGGGCACATAAGTTGTTCACCTTTGACTTGCTTCATTTCATAAAATGTAGGCACTCGTAAGCACAAATAATGTTGTGAGTGATGAGCCTTTCGGGAATAAAAGCCGATTGCTCCTCGGAAATAATATCTGGTGGGATCTTATTCAATCTGTTGGCAATGACCTTTGACGCGATCTTGTATAAAACATTACAGAAACTGATGGGTCTGAACTGGGTTAGCATAGCTGGGTTCATTACCTTGGGGATTAGAACGAGGATCGTGTCATTTATGCTCTCGGGACTGTCCTCTCCCATGACAATCTTCATCACTGCCTCTGTCACTTCTGCCTCATAGAGATCCCAGTGGCGTTAATAAAAGTGGGCCGGTAACCCGTCAGGGCCCGGCGATTTGGTAGGAAACATTTGGAACAAGGCATCCTTCACTTCTTCATTTGTGTACGGCGCACAAAGTACCTCGTTCATTCCAGCGATGACTTTTGTTGGGACAGTTGAGAGCACATCCTCCATATTACTCACTCCTTCACTAGTGTACAGAGTATTATAAAACTCATAGACCATAGATTTTAACTCATTCGGGTCAGATGACATCACCCCTAAGGAATTTTGGAGTGCTTTGATCATGTTCTTCTTCCTTCTTATGCTAGCCCTCAAATGAAAAAAGTTAGTATTCTTGTCTCCCGATGTGAGACACTCAATCCTAGATCACTGCCACCACATCACCTCCTCCCTGTGATACATCTCTACTAACTTCTCATTAATCTTAAGTTCGACATGTGTTGGAGCCGTCCGATTCGGGTCATTCCGTAGCTTCTCCAATTCGCCCTTGAGATGTTTTATCTCTTTTCTAACACTTCCAAATGTGTCTGTGTTCCACTTTCCCAGATCAACTGATATCCCACGCAGCTTTGCTCGTAACTCAGCAGCATTCGAGCTGCCGCAGATGCCTGACCAAGCTAAAGCGATTTTTTCTTTCCAGTCCTCATGTTTTTCCCACATAACTTTTTAGCGGAAAGTGTTTGGTGGTTTTCGCCTTCTCTGCTCTCTATTCAAATTCAACAAAATCGGGCAATGGTCTGATGTAGCAGCTGTAAGATGGGTCAAGTCAGCCATGGGAAACAATGCTCGCCACTCCGAAGTAACCAAAGCACGGTCAAGGCGGACTCTGGTGAATGTTCCCACCGTGACCTTCTTCTCGGAGGTCTAAAAACGACCCGAGTAACCAATGTCAAGCAACAGGCAAACGTTAACCGCTTCTCAAAAGGCTTGGATTTGAGCATTGTTGTGCTGTCCCACCCCTTCATGCTCGTCTGGACGTAGCACCTCGTTAAAGTCACCTATACAGAGCCAAGGGAGACTGCTCAAAGTGCTCAGATTTTTTAAAGTGCTCCAAGTCTGATGTCGGAGGTGAGTCTGGGCCTCCCCGTAAACGACCGTCATCCTCCATTGATCTTGGCCAGGTTCCGACACTAAACAATCAACATGATAAGAAGAATAACCAAGTTTTCTACTTCTATTTTTTTATTCCAAAATATGTCAATACCACCACTCTTGCCTTGACTATCCATCGCATACGCGCTATCATACCCAAAAGTGCTTGCTAATGCTTCTACCCTCGAGCCTGCGAGCTGAGTTTCGACTATACATAAGAGGGTAGGGGCAAATTTATTCGCGAAGTCACGAATATCATGAACTGTCGCGGCTTTGCCCGCGCCGCAACAGTTCCAGCAGAAGGCACTCATTGGGCGCGGCGATGCTCCCCGAGGGAGCCTGCTATTGTTTTTTTTGCAGCGTTTGTGTTTCCATTCTTTCCATCAGACATGGTCCTCAACCTTTTTATGTCTTGCTTAGGCGGAGGACTAAGAGGAGTAACCGGAACAACAGACAACTGGTTTGCAGAATCATCTTTGGGCCCCGATGTTGCTTGATTATCCCCCGTAGTCACTGGTGTTGGACCTGGGAGAGTTGTCGTCAAAAGAGCTTCCTGGCAAGGTCCCCTCTTCCTAGTACCACCCGCTTCGCCCATTGTAGTATCAATCATGTCTCCATTATTATCATGGGCATGCTCTTCCTCTTCATGGTTCGCCCAGTGCTCCGTTTTTGAACCTCTGCCAAACTGCGATGCTCCTCGTTCCCTTCCGTGACCTCGGCCTGACCGGCCACGACCTCCTCCTTCTCCTAGTCCCCTGCCTGGGCCCCTGAACCATGTCGCCCGTAGGTTTTTGAAGACCAGAGCCTGAGGTGGGTGCACACCATCACCATGTTCTTTGAATTGGTGGCCAAGATGGCCACACACTGCGCACCAGTCAGGCAACCGCTCATACTTCACCAGGATAAATTGCCTCTTGTCTTCCTTCACAACTGACACTGCATTCTTTAGCGGCTTCTGGACATTGATTCTTACCCTAACTCGAGCAAAGTTTCCTTCGAAATCATGTGACCTTGGTTCAGCATATGCGAATTCACCAATCTTTCCTGCCAACGCCTTGATCATCGGGAAATATCCATTTGGCAGGTCATGGATTTGAATCCAAATCTCGACCATGCCCAGACTGATCTCTGAAGGCTTCGTGAAACCATCATACTCAGCAATCATGACCGCGTTGCCCTTGTATGTCCACGGTCCATCCAACATTACTCGTTCCCAATCTCCCAGGCATGAAAACCGCATTGTGTAGAGATTATCTTCAAGGGGACGGATCTTGACTTCCTGATCCAAGTGCCAAGCAGCTCTCTTATTGCGGAAGAACCAATACTGACTATAGTCTTTGGGGGTATGAACCCTAGCAATACACATCCACCTGATGGCTTCGTCGGCGGTTGCTGTTGATCCTCAAACACGACATCGTCTAGATCGTCTTTGGTGAGCACCAGATTCTTCATCATGTCCTCAACGCCCTTGGTCCTTGAGCCCGATCCAGCAGCCGAGCTCGCCATGATTGTAAACCCTAACCCCACGAAACAAAGAACACCGAGTGGAGAAGCCCTAAGCGTCTCCCTCTCCTGAGAAACCGCCAGACCAAGGCCAGGTGGCGATGAGATCGCCCCCTCCCCAGTCCGATCAGCTATCAGAGGCAAGATAGATGAGGGGATTGGATTTTCTTAATGACGGCTATGGAGCCGCAACCCTAACTCGAAGGGAGAGGGTGATGCGCTATGTTAGTAGCTAAGTTACTTCCGCTGTCACCAGCCTTAGTATCTCCGGTACCGAGCCCATCAAACACCCACCCGAAGCCTGGCCCATTCGGCGCAGGGTTCAGGACGACCGCCCCCCTTCCACCTCTCTCCATTCAAAATCCCCTCCCGTTCATTCCAAACTCCGGCCTCTCCAGTCTCCAGTAATCGATCCCCTACTCCTTCTCCAGCCAACAAACATGGTAAAGAAGCAGGAACCCTCCACCCCGGCGGCCGGCGGGACGCCGTGGAAGGGGCGGCTGCGCTCGCACCACGCGACTCCGCTCAGCTCTCCCTCTCCGTGGATCCAGTCCCGGTCCAGGAACCGCGACGAGGACGCGGAGGCCCGCAAGTTCAAGAAGCAGGCCGCCCCCACAACCCCGGGGAGAACCCGATGCACCCGCGACGAGAGCGGCGGAGCTGCGGGACGACCTCCGAAGGCTCTCCCACGCCGGTCGGCGCGGTTTGCCGGCCGGGATCCGGAGCACCCTATTGTGCTCGACGTGGCGGACGAGGTAGAGGGGGCAAATCTCTTCTTGGTTGCAGATATTGGCTTCGATTTGGGGGTGCGGGATGTTACGTTTATGTGCCTAGTTTCCTCCTCTTCATCGCATTGTAGTTGCCTGAGGAGATTCGGCCACCTTGTTTAGATCTTTCTTCACCAGCTAGACAAAACCCAATTTTCTTCCCAAAATTTGTCACCATTTCTTGATTTCTGTGGATTCCGTGACAACAACCAACTATCAATGGTTTATCATATTCCAGTATGTCATGCTATCAAGTAGTACAATCTTGTTCTATTCTACTTATCCGACAAAAGATTAGTTTCTTCAACCCCCCAAAACAAAGATTAGTATCTTACTTGTATGTTCTACTCGTGCACTAATATATGCCACTAATAGTTTGTTCACCCGCCTCTTGATTTTTATCCATTTCATGCCTGTCCGATCACCATACTAATATGCTTGCTAACTGGACCGCTTCATTCATTTAACGGTTGGCACTTGATTGCAAATATCATGGTTAACGAATACTTCTGTTACACCTTTTTAGCGGGGTATAGCGTGCGGCAAACCGTGTTTTAAGTTTTGCCTTCTGTTGCAGGAATGCGAAGTCAGGGATAACCAATCAGCGATTATGCCTCTTCAGAAATCTACACGGTTCCAACGAGGTGATAAGAGTGTGAGCAAGCCCTTAGTGGAGAAGCAAAGTCACCACAAACTGCTGCCGTTCACACCAAATACCCGGGACATTGGCCATAACAGCAAGACTCAAAATGCTGTTAAGAAAGACAAAAAACTAGAGAATCCACCAAGGAGTAGCCAGAGAATTGCTGCAGTAAAAGCTTCTGCAAGGATGGAAAAACACAAGCTCCAGACAGTGTATGAAGATTCCCAAGATGCTCCTGCCAGGAGAAAGACTGCAGATGCATCTTACAAAAAGAGTGAGATGCAAGAGCCAAAGCCGCCCAGTCGTGGTGAGGAGCTGACAGGAAAGAGGAAGAGAGGCACCGGAAGAAAGCAAACATCAAGGAAGCAAACTCACCAGGAGCACAAATCTGATTGTCAAGAAATTGTGCCCATCACTGAGCCCAGAAACATCATCCACAAGAGTGAAAATAATCCTTCTTCCATAGTGCAGCCTAAAATTGGTGATGAAGAGCTAAGTGGAATTAAAGAAGTGGTACAGCAACAGTGTTGTCCGTCAGATGAATGGACAGAAGAGCAGGACACTATATTGCGCCAGGCTTACTTCACTGCTCGGCCATCCCCACATTTCTGGAAGAAAGTTTCCAAAATGGTATTTCCAATCCTTTGATTTTGTTTCTTAAGTGGTTTGATCATATATTTGTAGTCGCAAGAGCTGTTTGATATCTAGTTGCACAAGTTGCCTTAAGATAGCATAATAATAAACATGAGGATGCTCTCGGAATAGGGTTTGCAGTTTTAAAAATGGGCATAAATGGGCACGAATTATTCATGGGTCTTGGTGCTAGACTTTGTGATATCCACTGCATTGTTTTGTTGATTTCCTTTTGTTAAGCTGTCAACATAAATCACGTGCAACATTAAATGTCCAACAATAACAACAACAAAGCCTTCCGGACAGTCCCAAACAAGTTGGGTTGGCTAGAGTTGAGCATACTGAAAATACTTCCAGAGTCTTAACTACAATACACCTGTAGTGTCTGAACGATGCATAAGCCAAATAGCAGCAGTAAGATAGTTGTATAGTCTGTTGGACTTCTGTTTTCTTTCATTTTTTACTTTCTTTTCTGCTTTTGTTTATAGGCTGTAAGTTTGGTGTCATTTGGATGTTTTCTTCTAATACGACATGATGCATACTTAGGTGCATATTTGAGAAAAGAAAATTTGTAGAGAGCGTTTTCTGGGAATGTGGAGAACTGGTAATATTTACAACGGTTGGTTAGTAGTCATAGTGAAACATAACATTTCGCGCTGTATTTGTTTTTTTTTGCATTGAAGGGAAAGCATTAATAATCAATGGAATGTTGTCTGTTTGTTACTTATGGTGCACATTTGAGTGATCCTCTCATCACATGTTGACACCAACATGGATGTGAAAAACTGCTCATCAGATTGTTAATGTTCCGAGTTAGTGATACATGTAAAAACAAAAATACTTTGAGCTCATATTCAAAAAAGATAGTATTGTGAGCTTAGATTGCTGATATTTTGATGCTGCTCTTTCAGTGGTCTCACATGGAGTTGATTTCAGACATTTCTAGTGATGCTTACCACATGTCATATCCGACAACATATCACACTGCTTTGACAATCTATTTTGTACTTGCTCAGTAGTATGTCATATAGATTCAGCATGTTTCTAGGTGACTTGTTCCTCTATCATTTTTGTTAGTTCAGCAATTTGATACACATCCTTTCAGGTGCCAGGGAAATCTGCCGAAGACTGCTTCAATAGAGTTCATGCTGACCTCTCAACGCCCACTCCAATTGCCCCTCGTCCTCGAAGTAAAACACAGTTTTCTCCTCTAGCACATTTCACATTGTCTGATCCAAAATTTCCAAACCTCTTGGAACCTCTAGCCGGAAGACCAAGGACCGCCAAACAAAAGAGCCTATTAGCACAGAAGACAGTGAGGCATTTGCTGAAGAAGCATTCCCTCATTGACCAAGCTCATGAGGCTGATCACTTCTCTATATTTGAAACTTCACCATCTGCTTTACAATTGAACATTCCGCTTGAGGATTCTCCTGGGACCCCTGACAATTATCTAAAATCCTTTTCCCTGCACAAGTACAGCGTGAGTTCTTCAGCACGTAAGAGACCGTTGTCAAGGTTGAAAACTAAGCAGGCTGAACCGAGTCCAGCAGTCTTGAAGCCTCTAAAGAATACTGTTTTGCACGAGAAGTACATCAATCAGTTGACCCGAAGAGAAGGCGCAAAAAAGCCTCGTAAGAAGGCTGCTGGCACCAATGCAACTGATCCTGAGAGGCCTCTTTCTGAGCAGAAAGCTGGTAGTGTGAAGGCTGCCAAGAATGCTCTCATTTCAGAAGCAACAGACTTCATAGGCCAGTTTAAGAAATTGCAAGCCAATTCCCTTGCGCACGTTTTGGAAAACAGTGAAGACGATGAAGATAATTCGGTGTAGTGTCATACTGGTGGTTACAAGCTGCTTTTGGCATATAATACTTGCCCCTCAATGTTAAAGCAGCTAGATAGCATGTTGTCAACTAACTTTAGCTAGTACAATAAGACTGTATAAGAGACTGACGATAAGTCAGGGATGTTATCATGTGTGTTCTGTCAAGGAAGTTATCAACACATTTCTAGCATATCAAGGCCATGGTTATCACTTAGTATCACATAGTACAACTTTTGTGTGAATAAAAGAACATACTGTACAACTCTATTCACTTCATTTTTGTACAGTTCAGGCCCGTTTACGTTCAGTTAAATTGTTTGTGATGCATGCTTTATAATAAGACCAGAAATGTCATGCAAGGTAATTCTAAGAGCTAATAAAAGGAGGCTATTCCCTATGTCAACAAAATATGGCAGCTGATCATGCAGACAGTGTGATATCATTCTTGTAATAAGCCTATGCAGGTCAGGTGTTCCTCCCTCTAGATATAAGCTCTGCCAGATGCATATTGCCTCAGATAGTCCATTTTCACACAACAGCTTGGGGCGTGCAAGAGAAATACATCCATTTCATTCTTGATGTTCTTTTCCCACATAATTATAAAAAAATTCAAAGTCCCTTAGTTCGAAACTTAGGAAGGTTTTGTTTTCACCAAAAGATCAACCAAGCGATTACATCCCACAATGGTTAATCCAGGCCATGAATAGTTCAAGGCATCATCATGCAAAAGGTATGGCATGTGCTGTCAACTAATTACACAACAAAATTCCAAGAAAACAAACAATAAATATTGGGAATAGAGAGTCAGAAAAGGCCAACGAAACACCTAAACTAATTTCGTTACAAAATGGGCACTCGACCATAAGTAAACGCTCATCCGGGACAGAGGGGAGGTAGAAAGTACTACCTCCATCCGGGTCCACTGGTCCTCTTTGTATTTTATGTCAAATTTCAACTGAAAAATTGATTAATAAAATATTAGTTGTATACCACAAAACTTATATTGTTGGATACATATTCGAAAGAGGTTTTCAATGATAGCCCCCCCCCCCCCCCCTAAAGAAATATGAGACATTTTATATATTTCTTTACAGAGGGTGTACTATTTTTGTGGCATATAACTTATTTTTGGTAGTTAAATCAAATGTTAAAGTTTGATCTAAAATACAAGGGGGCTAATTAAATCCGGACGAAGATAGTATTGAAGTGTTCTTCAATAATGGAGGCCCACCACTTTTTCATTTCAGACTTTATTTAATGGAAGTAACTTAGCTAGTAACATAAGGCAACAAAAGACAAGTTTACTTATGTGACAAGTTTATTTAATGGAAGATAGGTATTTGTGATAATATATTATGTTACTGTAACTTAACAGACTATCAAATAAATAAAAAATTGCATGGTACCGTACATATATTATTACCCACTATAAAGATAGTATAATGGACTAGTAACAAAAGCATATTGCAAAATCTAATCAAAGTTAGATTTCACCGTCACCAGCCTAAGTAAAGCACAGTGTAACATGACCCGTACGCTGCCCCTCAGCTGGCTCAGGGACACCCAGTGCTCATCGCCAGGCTTGGCGGAGATAACGAGCCACTTCCCATTCTTCACGCAGAGCTGGAGAGTCGGCGGGGAGGTGGAGTCGTCGATGCTGGCGAATTCCATGACCGTGCGCTCGGCGGGGTAGCCGGACTCGTAGTCGTCCGTGGCGAGGTAGGCGTCCGGGTCAGCGCCGAGGCCAGGGAAGCGGGCCCTGAAGGCGTCCATGCGGAGGCGGGCGCTCGGCTCCGCGCCGTCGTGGGGCCGCACGTCGGTGATGTCCGGGAACTCGGCGACCGCGCCGGTGAACGGGTGAAGGAGGCGGACGGTGCCGGTTGCCTCGTCGCACATGACCAGGAGGCCGTCGGCCACGCTGACGAGGTGGCTGGTGGAGAATATCTGGTGGTCGACTGTGACGCGGGCCCTTGCGGTTGCGTGGAGGAGGCGCCGGCGCGACGGGGGCTCCCCTCGCTTGGACAGCGGGAACCAGCCGCGCGGGCGGAACCGGCTATCCAGGACGCCGTGCGCTCGAGGGTCCTCGGTGAGCTCGCGCCAGGGCTTGCACACGGCCCTGAAGCGGAGATACTCTGACAAGTTGCTGGAGAGCAGCCGGACGGCGATGTCGTCGGCGATCTCGGTCGTCAGATTGGCCCAGTCCCTCCATTCGGTCTCGTATTAACGCCTGCGAATATATGTATATTTTTTACGGATCATTAGGTATCAGCAAAAATTCATCACTAAATAAGACGAAATGTATTTTAGTTTTTTGGGAAAATAAGACGAAATATATTGAAAATATACTACGGAACATGGGTTTAGGCGCACTAATTTTTTAAAAATATATTTAAAAATAATAAAGAATCAGAAAAATGTGAAACTTTGTCGGAACAAGCAATTGTCTAGTATATCACTTGCGTGTAAAGTTTCGGGACAAAATGACTTTCATGATATTCTGAACGGATAAAAACAAAATCGATACTATATTAAGCTTACTATTCACGCAATTTGTAGTTGCAAAATGACTTTCATGATATTCTCCATCAATAAAATGCAACGCCCGTTATTTTTCGTCGACAGGAAATATCACACTAACATTAACAACATGCTTAGGTACATCCCAAGTTTTCTTCCCTTTCCCTTGTAAATTGCGCTGAGGGTAAACTCTTTCGATCCCAGGCTCCGTTAGTGAGCCCATTGATTCACCTCTCGTATTAGGTTGTGGTTTTTTAGTCATCGCAGGGGTGTGCTCGGACAAATGGCGATGTTTTTTTTCCGAGTTGGTCCTCCAGGCTCTCTTCCTTTTTAAGTTTGTCCATATGGGTTCCTCGTCATGCGTGCGTAATGGTTAGATCTTGTGTAAGGCGCATCATACCGATTCAACGGCTACGACCGCGACTCCAGTGAGCTGGTCTTTAAGGCCAAGTGCACAAAAGACGTTCATGCTATCATGTACAAGGTCATACTGGCTCCGGTAGTAAAGCGGCAACAATGGTGCATCGGCAGCTCATTTTAGCGATGATAGTGGTCGTTCGGTGGTTTAGAAACCTCGATGCAATAACAATTATATTTGAGGTGTGTTGACACCCGATTTTGGCACGGTGCAAAATACAGTAAAGGTGCACTCAAGCGGAGAAGTCTTCTATACGAGAAAATTCACATTGCCGGCATGAAAGGCTTGCCGGTGAAATCTTACCGCTCGAGCTGAAGGCTTGCCGGTTTGGCTTGTCGATTTTGAGTGCTTGCCGATTTCAGTGGAGGCCCAAACAGGGGTTGAAGATGACCCGGCAAGGAGACGATCCGGCAAGGAGACGACCTGGCGAAGAGACGATCCGGCAAGGAGACGATCCGGCAAGGGGATGACCCGGCAGGAGATCCGGCAAGGAAACGGCCCGGCAAGGAGACAGCCCGGCAAGGAGGTGATCCGGCAAGGAGGCAGCCCGGCAAGGAGGCGATCCGGCAAGAAGATGACCCGGCAAAGCAACCCGGCAAGATATCCTGATGGTACTCCCGGGAAGGCGACGGCCCGTCGAAGACCGAAGATCAAGATGGACGCGAGGAGACGTAAGCCAGCCCATCAAGACAGCCTCTGGAGCGGTACTACCGCCCTCCAGAGCGGTACTACCGCTTGAGCGGTACTACCGTGTTTTACTACCGCGCCTACCACCGCTTACGAAAATTCTTCTGGTATCCCGAGACCCTTACTCGGTAGTAGCGCGGCACTCGGAGCGGTAGTATCAGCCAGAGCGGTAGTACCGCCCTCCAGAGCGGAAGTACCGCTAAGCGGTAGTACCGTATTTTACTACCGCTTACGAAAATTCTTCTGGTATCCCGAGACCCTTACTCAGTAGTAGCGCGGTACTCAGCTATACTCAGAGCGGTACTACCGCTTGTAGCGATACTACCGCTTGACCAGAGCGGTACTACCGCTTACCGTCGCGCAGATTCGGGCAGGTTTTTGAGGAGTCCGAATTTGGCTAGTGTTTTTGATACTTTGTAAGGAAAGATGAATCCATGACTTGTACGGGAAGTCCAACCCCCTCTTAAATAGAAGAGGTGATGGCCGATTGAAACAACACACACAATCGAACAAATCAATATACTACTTTTTCATCTACGTTTTGTCTATCCCTCGTTATTGCTTCCTCGTTCTTCGTCGTTCTTCGTGTTGAAGAGCTGCGAATCCCGAGGCCCTAGGGGCGAGCGAATCGACCTAGGGCAGCCCATTGCCGCCGTACTCCCTGGCGGGGTCCCTCCCGGGAGTGTGGGGTTTCGGGTCTCAAAAGCGCCGGCCGGATTGTCTTGCGTATCGCGCTTCCGGCAGGCCTCCCTCGACGTGAGCTGCGGTGCATCACCCCCGGCGTCGAGGGTACGCGTGACGCGTTCGTGTGTCAACACACTTTTTGGCGACTCCGCTGGGGACCTTTGATCCATCATCATCATCCATCGTGTCCAATCTTCCCAATCCCTCGGAAGTTGACGCCGATAACATCATCAAGCCCAATCTGGAGGAGTTATCGGCCGAGTATCGCCAAGCTTATGAGGAGTACAAGAAGGCGCGTGAAGAGAAGGAGTTGCAGGAGTTCCTTGGAAACTTCAAGAAGGACCGCCAAGGCAATATCACTCCGGTTGGAGAAATCAAGTTCCCTCCTCTTCAAGCCGATCAGGTTAAACCTTCTGTAAGTACTACCTTTTCTCCTGAGCAATTGGCTGAAATTGAGAGCCGTATTTCTGATAGCAATAATCTGATCAATCAAGCTTTCTTAGAAAATAATAATGCTCAGAAGAATATGCCTAATATGCCTCCTAGTATGGGAAACCCTAATTCAGCTTTGCCTATCTCATCGGCGCCCCCCATGCCGATGAATTATTTTCCCACCCATACCAATCAAATTGTGGCTGCACCGTTTAATCCTTTCATGAATATGCAGAGTTCGGTGGCAACGCCGAACCAAACCTTACCGATAGGTGGAAACATTGCTAGATCATCGCCGAACTATGGTTCGGCCAACATGCCACAATTTACACCCATAGTTGCTAACCCTAATCCTCCTATGCCATTGCCACAAGCTCCATCGTCTACTATGGACGATGCTTTAGCTAATTTTAGAGAGGAGATGGCTAAAATGCTTCGAGAGAATTTTGGCGTTGAATTACCTAGGAATCGGATTTATCAAAAGCCGTATCCTGAGTACTTTGATGCAATTCCGTGCCCCCAAGGATATAAAATTCTAGATTTTGTTAAGTTCAATGGAGAGGGCACGAAAACCACATGGGAGCATGTTAGCCAATACCTAGCACAATTGGGTGAAGCAGGCTCGATAAATGAATTGAAAGTGCGTTTATTTCCTTTGTCATTAACTGGTACTGCATTTTCATGGTTTTCTTCTTTGCCGCATGGATCTATTCGTGTTTGGTCACAACTAGAGCAAAAATTTCATGATCATTTTTATAGCGGCGACAATGAACTTAAGTTGTCACATCTTACATCGGTTAAGCAGAAGCATGATGAATCGGTCTCCGATTACGTCAAGAGATTTAGAGAGACAAAAAACTGGTGCTATAGTTTAGTGATAACCGAGAGAGACTTGGCAGATCTTGTGCTTAATGGTTTGAGAACTCAAATTAGAGAAAAGCTAGAAGGTTATGAGTTTATAAGTATCAACCAAGTCTTACAGAGGGCTTTGGCTCATGAAAGCCGAAGCAAGGACCTCAAAGAAGTGCATAGATATAAAACTGATCGTCCAAAGATGAATATGGTTGAATATGATAGTGATCATTCGGACGATGAGGGTGATATTTATGCTGCTGAATTTGTTTGGCCCTCGAAGGCCAAATCTTTTACTTGTCATGATTTAAAGCCGATTCATAAGAATCGTGATGATGAGATGAAGTTTACTTTTAACATTGCTAAATGTGATAGAATATTTGATGCTTGGCTACAAGCTAAGATTATTAGAATATCTCATACTTTACCGCCGTTTGAAGAGCTGAAACGGCGTGCTTATTGCAAGTATCATAATTCTTTTTCTCATGCTACTAATGATTGCAATGTTTTCCGACGACAGATACAATCGGCCATTAATGACGGACGATTGAACTTTTCTGAAATGCAAGTGGATAAGCAACCCTTCCCAATGAATACTCTGGATTTGGAGGGGGAAAAGTTACTCATTCGGCCGGAGGTGGCCGAATCCGCTAATAGAACTAATGTTGTCATTGGTGAGCCCAGGAAAAACAGAGATGGCGACAAGATCTTGGGAAGGCAAGTGGTGCTTGACAAGCAACCCGATGGTGGAGAGATAATCAAGATCACCGTCAAGAATCCTACACTCGGGGGGCAACCACAGGAGTAACAAGACACTCGTGTTAAATTTGTCAAGCCCAAGAGTCCGGAAGTTGACAAGTGGAAGCTGAATGAAGCCAAAGTGCAGCGCAAGAGAGCCAAGCCAACTTTTGATATGTTGCTGTCCAAGTATGCTAATCAAGCGGCCGGTTCTAGCTCTAATCGGCCATCAAATTTGAAGCGCCCAAGATCACCTCCGAGGCAAGAATTGCAGCATCACACAAGGCCATATGGGTCATGGGCGCCAGGACCGTGGATGGCGCCACCTCCTTATGCACCATACTACATGGGAGGATTCAATGGAGGATGGGGGTAGCCCCCAATGGCCCCTTATGCTTTTCATCCAGGATGGGCAGAACCAAGGAGACCTATGCGTGAGAGGCGTTCTTATCCCACACGAGGCCGTGTGAACAATGGTGTCAATCGGCCAATGCAGAATAATCAAGAAGGGATCAACAAGCAAGTATGGCGTGCCAAATCACCAAGCACAGCGGTCGAGTCTGGAAAGGGCAAAGAAAAAGTTGATGCCGACTCACTCATCTTGGGCACTGAGACATTCACCATACAACAGCCGACTGTGCGGAACAACCCTACTGAGCCGATACTTGCTATCGCGCCAAAGCACTCGGCTAATGATCATGAAGCTAGCACAAGCAAGGCCAAGTTCAAAGATCCAAAGTATATGCAACCTAAGTGGTGTCCTCCAGGGCTGACAAAAACACAAACGAGAAAACTACAGAGGATGAGAAGTCATGAGATGGCTGAACAGGAGGCCGAAAAGCAAAGGGATAACTGGTTCAATGACATTCGGCCCATGGTACCTACAAAACAAGTATGGGTGCCTAAGCAAATACAAAGTGCGGTAGTCTCTATATCTGTCACATCAGTGCCTGTACCACCAAAGGAGGACGATGCCACTGTTATTACATCGTCCGCGGCGCCTATTGATTCCGCTTCGCTCGAACAAATTTCAGAACCAATAGACACGCCCGAGGAGAAGGAAGATATGGTGGATTGTGAGCCTACACCGGTGCATGAAGGTATGGATATCAACATGGTGTTTTACTTACCCGCTGAGTTTCGTGCTATAGATGAAGAAGGGGAGGTGGCTCAGCTGGATTTTGGCCCTAAGAATGCAATATTTGAGAAGCCAAAAGAACCAGTGACACACTTGAAACCGTTGTACCTCAGGGGCCATATCAATGGATCACCAATTACTTGAATGCTTGTTGATGATGGTGCTGTGGTGAATCTCATGCCCTATTCAGTCTTCAAGAAATTGGGTTTGCCTGACGAAGGATTGATGAAAACCAATATGGTGCTCAATGGATTTGAAGGCAAAGAGAAAACCGAAGCTAAAGGTGTGATTTACGTGGAGCTTACGGTTGGAAGAAAAACTTTGGCTACTGCATTCTTTGTCGCCGAGGTGCAAGGTAACTACAACGTCATTCTAGGCCGTGATTGGGTTCATGCAAACCAATGTGTGCCATCCACTATGCACCAATTTTTAATTCAATGGGTTGATGATGAAGTGGAGATCGTTCATGCGGATAATTCGGCTTGCGTTGCTTTAGCCGATACACCGGTGGATTGGTAACACCCCAATGCTGCTTGCTTGACGGGACGGGACTTATCAGAGTTTGACTTTCTCAGCGCCACCAAGAGTGGTTTTGTACCCGTTTCTTTAAAGTCGGTTGGTGAAAATCGGCTCCAAGGTATGACGTATTTAAATGGATCCTAACTCTGAGTGGTTACAAAAGCGGCATGCAGAATATCGGTCCAAAGGGAACGATATGTATGAGTCTATAGAGGAGTTAGGTGATATGGATAAACTTGGACAAGGTTTTACATCGGCCGATCCATTAGAAGAAGTAGATATTGGAGATGGCTCAATTCCTAGGCCGACATATGTAAACAAAAATTTGAAAGCCGATTGTAAAGTCAAGTTAATCGAGCTATTGAAAGAATATATTTGTTGCTTTGCATGGGAATATCATGAGATGCCAGGTTTAAGCCGAGAGCTAGTGGGGCATCGGTTACCTATAAAAGCCGGTTTTAGACCGTATAAACAATCGGCTAGGAAGTTCAATCCAAAAATATATGACCGGATCAAGGAAGAGATCGGTCGTTTGCTTAAAGCTAATTTTATTAGACCTTGCAGGTACGTCGAGTGGATTTCTAATATTGTGCCAGTGGAAAAGAAAGGCTCCGGCAAGTTGAGGGTGTGCATTGATTTCAGAGATTTGAATAGAGCTACGCCCAAAGATGAGTATCCTATGCCTATAGCCGACATGCTTATTAATGATGCTTCTGGACATAAGGTTATTAGCTTTCTTGATGGCAATGCGGGGTACAACCAAATTTTCATGGCCGAAGAGGACATGTCCAAAACGGCTTTTCGGTGCCCCGGTTTCCTTGGATTATTTGAGTGGACAGTGATGACCTTTGGATTGAAGAATGCCGACGCCACATATCAAAGGGCTATGAATTTGATTGTTCATGATTTACTCGGTGTTATACTTGAAGTCTATATTGATGATATTGTTGTCAAATCGGATGTTTTTGAATCTCACTTAGCCGATTTGCGTTTAGCTTTTGAGAGGATGAAGAAATATGGGCTGAAGATGAATCCTTTGAAGTGTGCGTTTGGCGTGTCGGCTGGTAAGTTTTTGGGTTTCATTATTCATGAAGATGGCATAGAGATTGATCCCAAAAAGATAGAAGCTATACAAAAAGTGGAGGCTCCAACATGCAAGAGAGATATGCAAAAATTCCTTGGCAAGGTCAATTATTTGAGGAGGTTCATAGCTAATTTGTCAGGGAAGGTTGATGCATTTACTCATATCCTTCGGTTGAAGAATAATGTTGATTTTACTTGGGGGGCAAAACAGCAAGAAGCATTTGATATGATTAAGAATTATTTGTGCACTCCTCCGGTGATGAAGGCGCCCAAGCATAGAGAGCCCTTTAGACTTTACATTGCAGCCGAGGAAGGCGTTATTGGAGCTGTTTTGACTCAAGAAACCGAAGGAAAAGAGCATTCTATCACTTATTTGAGCCGACGCCTATTGGATGCCGAGACAAGGTATACATTTATTGAAAAATTATGCCTATGCTTGTACTATGCTTGCACAAAATTGAGACATTATCTAGTACCAAGTGCTTGCATAGTAGCTTGTCAAACCAATGTCATTAAATACATGTTGCATAGACCAATTCTTAGTGGTAGAATTGGTAAATGGGCTTATGCTTTAATTGAGTATGATTTGGCTTATGAGTCTCTAAAATCCATGAAATGCCAAATTGTTGCTAATTTTATCGTTGAGCATCGGATTAATGACAAGCAAGATATTGATATAAACCTTGTCTCGTTAGTATCATGGAGATTATATTTTGATGGTTCAGTTTGTAGCAACGGCCAAGGTGTTGGTATTGCTTATATATCTCCTCATGGTGCTGTTTTTGAAGCCTCATGCCGCTTAGAATATTTTTGCACAAATAATCAAGCCGAATATGAAGCATTGTTATTCGGCTTAGAGATGTTGCTTGCTATAGGTGCTACACATATTGAGGCTTTTGGTGATTCGTTATTAGTAGTACAACAAGTATCCAAAGTTTTTCAATGTTTAGACGAATCACTTAATGTTTATCTTGATAAATGTCTAGATATAATTTCTACTTTGGATCATTTTAGCATTGCTCATATATCTAGACATGATAATTGGAGAGCAAACGAGTTGGCACAACAAGCATCCGGCTATCATGTCGATCATGGCATGTTTCATATCTCTCTAAAGCCGATGTCTTGTCTTGCTAACATAGGAGAGACCGAACCAGAGCCCACTGATTCGGTCACTGACAATAAATCTAGTGCAGATGAAAATCATGACTGGAGGAAGCCCATTATTGATTACTTGTGCAATATGAGTGGAAGGGTGGACAGGGCTGTTCGGCGCATGGCTTTCAAATATACAATGAGAGACGATGGTCTTTATCGCCGAACGGTTGAAGATGTTCTCTTGAAGTGTTTGGACGAAGACCAAGCGAGAATTGCTATGGGAGAGGTTCATGAAGGAATTTGCGGCACTCATCAGTCGGCCCCCAAGATGAAGTGGTTATTACGACGTGCTGGATTTTATTGGCCGACGATGATCAACGATTGCTTCAGGTATTGTAAAGGATGTGAAGCTTGTCAAAAGTTTGGTGATATTCAGTTGGCTCCCGCTGCTATGTTACATCCTATTATCAAGCCGTGGCCTTTTAGAGGTTGTGGATTAGACTTTATTGGAGAAATTCATCCTTCCTCTTCAAAGGGGCATCGGTTCGTATTGGTGGCAACTGATTATTTTACTAAATGGTCTGAAGCAGTACCTCTCAAGAATATGACACATACGGAGGTAATTCAATTCATAAGTGAGCACATTATTCATAGATTCGGTATTCCGCAAACATTAACTACGGATCAAGGTTCATCTTTCATGTCACATCAAGTTAGAGAATTTGCCGAATCATATAAGATAAAGTTGCTCAATTCCTCCCCGTATTATGCTCAAGCCAATGGACAAGCTGAGTCTAGCAATAAAATTTTGATCAAGCTCATCAAGAAGAAGATTGAAGATAATCCAAGGAGATGGCATGAATTATTGTCCGAGGCTTCGTGGGCGCATAGAATCTCAAGGCATGGTGCGACGAAGGTAACTCCATATGAGCTCGTATATGGTCAAGAGGCCGTTTTACCGGTGGAAGTTAATTTGAATGCTTTGAGAATAGCCAAACAAAATGATTTATCGGCAGTGGACTTTTATAACTTGATGATGGATAATATTGACGAGGTTGCCGATAAGCGTTTGGCTGCATTAAAGGCCATAGAGAGAGACAAGTTGAGGGTAGCAAGAGCCTACAATAAGAAGGTCAAGTTGAAGAATTTTCAGATTGGTGATCTTGTGTGGAAGGTGATTCTACCGATTGGTTCAAAGGACGGAAAATTCGGGAAGTGGTCTCCAAGTTGGGAAGGTCCTTTTAAGATTGCAAGAATAGTTTCCGGAAATTCATATTTGGTGGAATCCATGCAAGGAACATTGCTACCTCGAGCTCTCAATGGCAAATATTTGAAGAAGTACCACCCAAGTGTGTGGCAAGAAGCCTAAATAGGCAATGGCCGATATATGATTATCGCCCTAAGCACATATTAATGGCCGATGGAGTGTTGACATCGTCCTTAGAACAAGCCTAATGCAAATTATTTTTCGGCATGCAAGCTTTGCCGAAAAACAGGGGGGCATGTGTTGACACCCGATTTTGGCACGGTGCAAAATACAGTAAAGGTGGACTCAAGCGTAGAAGTCTTCTATACGAGAAAATTCACATTGCCGGCATGAAAGGCTTGCCGGTGAAATCTTACCGCTCGAGCTGAAGGCTTGCCGGTTTGGCTTGTCGATTTTGAGTGCTTGCCGATTTCAGTGGAGGCCCAAACAGGGGTTGAAGATGACCCGGCAACGAGACGATCCGGCAAGGAGACGACCCGGCGAAGAGACGATCCGGCAAGGAGACGACCCGGCGAGGAGACGATCCGGCAAGGGGATGACCCGGCAGGAGATCCGGCAAGGAAACGGCCCGGCAAGGAGACAGCCCGGCAAGGAGGTGATCCGGCAAGGAGGCAGCCCGGCAAGGAGGCGATCCGGCAAGAAGATGACCCGGCAAAGCGACCCGGCAAGATATCCTGATGGTACTCCCGGGAAGGCGACGGCCCGTTGAAGACCGAAGATCAAGATGGACGCGAGGAGACGTAAGCCAGCCCATCAAGACAGCCTCTGGAGCGGTACTACCGCCCTCCAGAGCGGTACTACCGTGTTTTACTACCGCGCCTACCACCGCTTACGAAAATTCTTCTGGTATCCCGAGACCCTTACTCGGTAGTAGCGCGGTACTCGAAGCGGTAGTATCAACCAGAGCGGTAGTACCGCCCTCCAGAGCGGAAGTACCGCTAAGCGGTAGTACCGTATTTTACTACCGCTTACGAAAATTCTTCTGGTATCCCGAGACCCTTACTCGGTAGTAGCGCGGTACTCAGCTATACTCAGAGCGGTACTACCGCTTGTAGCGGTACTACCGCTTACCGTCGCGCAGATTCGGGCAGGTTTTTGAGGAGTCCGAATTTGGCTAGTGTTTTTGATACTTTGTAAGGAAAGATGAATCCATGACTTGTACGGGAAGTCCAACCCCCTCTTAAATAGAAGAGGTGATGGCCGATTGAAACAACACACACAATCGAACAAATCAATATACTACTTTTTCATCTACGTTTTGTCTATCCCTCGTTATTGCTTCCTCGTTCTTCGTCGTTCTTCGTGTTGAAGAGCTGCGAATCCCGAGGCCCTAGGGGCGAGCGAATCGACCTAGGGCAGCCCATTGCCGCCGTACTCCCTGACGGGGTCCCTCCCGGGAGTGTGGGGTTTCGGGTCTCAAAAGCGCCGGCCGGATTGTCTTGCGTATCACGCTTCCGGCAGGCCTCCCTCGACGTGAGCTGCGGTGCATCACCCCCGGCGTCGAGGGTACGCGTGACGCGTTCGTGTGTCAACAAGGTGCTTTGTACTTCTCGTGATTTTTTATAAGAGATGTGGAGTCATTTTTGCAACAAAAAACAATAACAACAACATGCACACATGTTACACCATTTTGGACCATTTAATTACACGTTTGTTCTGGCTCGTTGCTGATGCCATGGGCCCGGATTAATCTATGCTCACGTAAAGGAAGGGAAACAAATGGAGAAGCACAATAACAACTATATGCTCAAATATTCAATTTGGTGCCCATGAACCCGGTGAGCGGTAAAATCACTCAAAATAAAAAAAACAATTTCAAAAAATCCGTTTTTTAACAAGCAAAATATGCATGTGCGTGATGTTCGTGAAAATTTCGGTGAAGTTTGGACATTGAACGAGCGTGTGGCAAAAAATAAATCAACTTCTGTTTCTCACATTCCCGTTTTTTCCATGAATTCCTCGAATGAACTTCATGGAAATTCGCATGCACATCACGCATTTAAACATCTTGCATCACAATTTTTTGCGGATTTTTTTGATTTTTCTCTCCCTATTTTTCGTGATTGTACTGTTCACGCCCGGGCTCGTCTAAGCCCGGGCACCGAAACGCCACTCTCATGCATGCTCGGCTACTTCTTATGTGCACCTATCAAGCTTTCTTTTTAGAGAAAACTATCAAAATCTTCTGCAAATCGGATTTTATTCTACTTCCAAAAGTAATAATTGACGAGGGTTCAGGCAAGGAACACCAGTGAGTGGCAGGGTTCAGGCTGTAAAAAGTGTATACATGTTTAGTTGGCCCGTGTCAAAATTCGCTCTGGTCTATGCAGCACCTGCCGATCCTTGGAACCACGGCAAGTCCCTTTCAGTTTTGGCCAGTCCAGCCGCCATTTGTCACACTCACAACACATGCCAGTTACTTGCGTCGCAGCTTCCGTTTCAAAAAAAAAAAATCCGTTTCAAAAAAACTTGCGTCGCAGCTCGCGCGCAGGCTCGATGGCAGCAGCACCACAGAACTGTTACGGCAGCGCCTCCACCGCACACGGTCTATCATGTCGACGCAGCCTCCGCCGCGTCCCGACGTGCAAAATATCCCTCCGGCGATGCGGCCACCAGCTAGCTAGCTGCTGCCTTGCGCACGCCCTGCCGCAGATATTTCTCCAGTCCAGTACGCGCACATCACATACCAATTGCCTGCGCCTGCGTGCACCGGCCGCCATTGTGCCGTGCCTTCTCGTCTCGTCACCTGCACTGCCGGTACCGGCATTCAGCATTCTAGCACGTTGCCATGGCTACTATCGCCGCTCCTCCGGCCGCTCTGCAGCCATGCGAGCACGCGAGGCCGGGCGGCGCGCTCCGGCCACCTCCTCGCGCGTGGATCGGGAGGAGGAGGAGGTGCTGCCAGGTGATACGAGCCACAGCGAGCCCCCGCGGCCGACCCGCGGCGACGGGCAGCGGGCAGCTCGAGAGCACTACGCTCGGGGCGTCGGCGGGCGGCGAGGAGGGCGACGTGATCCGTAGGCTGCAGAACGGGCCGGACGTGCGCGGCGTGGCGCTGGAGGGCGAGAAGGGCCGGCCCGTGGACCTCACGCCGCTGGCCGTCGAGGTAATCGGCGAGAGCTTCGGCGAGTGGCTCCGGGATCAGCGGCGGGAGCGGGAGGGCGACGAGGGGGAGCAGCTGCGGGTGTCCGTCGGCCGGGACCCCCGGCTGTCCGGGTCGCGGCTTAGCGCGGTTCTGTTCGCGGGGCTGGCCAAGGCCGGGTGCGCCGTCTTCGACATGGGCCTCGCCACCACGCCGGCGTGCTTCATGAGCACCATACTGCCCCGCTTCAGCTACGACGCGTCCATTATGGTACACTCCCGCACTCGTAGGTTCTCTTTACGTTTACAGTCAAGGTGAATGGTATCGTGAGCACCATACAGCCCATTTTTTACATGGTCAACGCATTAGAAAAGAACGCGGCCTACACTCGAAAAAGAAAAAGAACGCGGCCCAAAGTTAGTTCATTTGTTTACCACGGTGACAAGGTAGTACAGTAAATTGAACATTGTTAGGTCATTCTCTGTGATCATAGCAAATTGAACATTCCCCTAAAAAAGGAAGGAAATTGAACATTGTGTGAGTGACACTAGTGTCAAGTTCCCTGCATCGCTGCACGCGGCATGTAAAGATTCAGAGAGGAGAAGGTGCATTTTGAACATGAACATCTTACCCATGGTGAAATGGCATTCGGCAGATGACCGCGTCGCATCTCCCCTACACCCGCAACGGCCTCAAGTTCTTTACCAAGCGCGGCGGGCTATCCTCGGTGGAGGTCGAAGGGATCTGCGACCGCGCGGCACGCAAGTACGTCGCGAGGAAGATGGGCCTCGGCGGCGGCGGCCTCGGCATGCCCCCGGTCGTCATGCGCGTCGACCTCATGAGCGCCTACGCGCAGCACCTCCGGGACATCATCAAGGAGCGGGTCGCCCACCCGACGCACTACGACACCCCGCTGGAAGGCTTCAAGGTCATCGTGAACGCCGGCAACGGCTGCGGCGGCTTCTTCGCGTGGGACGTGCTGGAGAAGCTGGGCGCCGACACGACCGGCAGCCTGCACCTGGAGCCGGACGGCATGTTCCCGAACCACATGCCCAACCCGGAGGACGCGACGGCCATGTCGCTCACGCGCGGCGCGGTGCTGGCCAACGGCGCGGACCTCGGCGTGGTGTTCGACACCGACGTGGACCGCAGCGGCGTGGTGGACGACTCCGGGGCCGCCATCAACGGGGACCGCCTCATCGCGCTCATCTCTGCGATCGTGCTGGCGGAGCACCCCGGGACGACGGTGGTGACGGACGCGCGGGCCGGCGACGGACTCACGCGGTTCATCGAGGCGAGGGGCGGGCGGCACTGCCTGTACCGCGTCGGCTACCGCAACGTGATCGACAAGGGCGCGCAGCTCAACGCCGACGGCGTGGAGACGCACGTCATGATGGAGACCACCGGGCACGGCGCGCTAAGGGAGAACCACTTCCTCGACGACGGCGCGTACATGGTGGTCAAGATCATCATCGAGATGGTCCGGATGAGGCTGGCGGGGCTGGAGGGCGGGGTCGGGGGCCTCATCCGGGACCTCGAGGAGCCCGCCGAGTCTGTGCTGCTGAGGATGGACATCGTGGGCGAACCCAAGAGCGCGAAGCAACGTGGTGTCGATGCCGTCGAGGCTTTCAAGAAATACATCGAGGTGCGTCTCTAAGAACAGTTTTACTACCACTACTTGATCCATGAAACTAGCCAACATATATAGAATCGGAAAATCTACATTCTGCAACGAGTATATTCTTCTGATGTAGTCTTGCTTGTACTCCATTACATGGTTCAGGAAGGGAAGCTTAGCGGTTGGGTGCTGGATGATTGTGGCGACTGCTCGGTTGATCAGGGATGCCTTGTGGACAACAACGATCATCCAATCGGTGTTGACGCCTACATGTACAGGTATGCATGCCGCTGCTTGATTTGCAAATATGTAGTACTAATTCCTATGGACATATGATATGATAAAGAGCGGACATGTTTAACTAAATTTCTCATTGATTTGTGGAAGCAGAGCAAAGTTCTATGACGATTCTCAGAGGCCACTGGGGTGGGTTCACATTCGCCAAAGTGTTCATAACCCCAATATAGCACTCAACTTGCAGTCTTGTGTTCCCGGTGGTTGCAGATCCATGGCGGTGGATCTATTTGAAAGGTATTACATCCACAACAGCTACAAGTCATAATGTTCACTTTGTTTTGACACGGTCAGTAACATTGTTTGCTTCCTAATACTTCAGGTTTTTGTCGACAAGTGGAGTGAATGAGTTTGTTGACACCAGCGAAGTGCAGAAATTCGTAAAGTAGATCTTAGCCTCGCCACACTATGTATATACGGGATTAATTCAAGCCAGATCCTAGGTGGCAATAAAGAGCATGTCGCTACATGCTGAAGATTGTAGTCCCTACAATATTCTCCTTCTTCAGTTAGAAACATTGTATTTTTTTTACAAAGAGAGAATAATCAATCCTATAATTAGCCGGCGTGCATAGAAAAGGTCATGGTGATTTCTAACTAAGTATTGTGGAGCACATACCCATTCGTTGTTTGAAAACCCCCAACGCTATTCATCCCTGCGTCAAATCCAGTCTTTAATGCAAGAGTTTCATTTTTGGTCACTATTAAGTTCGTAGAAAACTTCTTGATGACACCATCATCTCATTACCTTACTTTTTTTTGCAACACGAGCCATGTTGCAGAAGCGCACCACGTCCACCATTGCAACATCACACATGTTTCAAACACATAGCCTCTATTGCAGACCATTGCAATAGGACACATGTTCCAAAAATATAGCCCCAATTGCAGACCATTGCAACAACATGCATGTTAAAAAATATAGCCCAACATTATAGACCATTGCAACACCAAGCATGTTTGAGAAACATAGCCCTAGTTGCAGATCTAATTGAGGTGTTGCGCTCCACCTAGAGAGAGAGAGAGAGAGAGAGAGAGAGAGAGATGGGCATACGGAGTTCACGTTGTGTCTACTATTGAGGCCAACACTTGGTGGCTATGCGCTAGCCGCTGGGGAGGACGGGAGGACAAAGACGAATCGACAAGAGAGTTCGGGAGGGAGATGGAAAAAATGGAGATGTTCCTGGATACGGTTGCGTGCCATGCGTTTGGGGGGGGGGGGGGTGCTCCAAGCCGCATGATCGCTTGAGATCGGACGGTGTCAGATGCGGCCGACGCAACCACAAAATCAGTCGGTTGGGTCCAAACGTTTTTCATTAAAAGTAGATCTACTATTTTTTTATTGGGCCTTTTATCATTTATGCCACTAGTTGTCTTACACTACTCAGTTTTGTCATTAGGAGTTTCAGCTGCTCAAAAATGCCATCACTCCATTAGGCACATGCTTAAGAATGTCACTAAACACCATTGCTATCAGCTCAAAGCCCGTTTACCATGTTATATGACCAAAATACCCATGGACTAACATGTCGGCTCTCCCTCTCTCACTACGATAAAGTGTGGGTCCCACTCGAGCCCCACCAACGTTCATATTTTCCTCTAAAATTATCATTTGCTTACTCATAACAAGTGAGGGCCACACTTATCATTGTGAGATAGAGAGAACTGACATGTGCGTCTAGGGTTATTTTGGTCATATAACATGGTCGACAGGTTTGACATGACAATAACGATGTTGAATGGCATTTTGAGCAAACATCTAATGAAACGAAGGCATTTTTTAGGTGTCTAATGGCCTTTTTAGGAAGCATCTCATGAAACGATGGCATTTTTGAGCAGGAGTAACTTCTAATGGCAAAACAGAGTAGTGAGACATAACTAGTGGCATAAATGATAAAAGCCTTTTTTTTATTACAGATCCATAAACATACCCTTTTTAAAGGGAGTCACCTATTTTTCTTAATGAGTAAAATGCACCAAAGGGTACTAAAAGTTTGTTGGTGTGTAAGTAGATTCTATAAGTTTAAAAATGCCAAATCTAGGTTCTAAATGTGAGCCATCCATGGTACTAGTTCCTAAGTTGATCTTGCCAGGTTACATGGCCTGCTAACCACGCCATGTAAATATGTGTATGCACTAAAGTAGACATAAAAAAGTATACGTTTAAAAAAATGGTAATCATGTATTTATAAAATGTTAAATCTGTGTATAACTCTTTTAATGTATACACAACTGTACAATGCGTATGAAAAAAAAACTTGACACAAAAATTAAATGTTTGATAAAAATGTTATTCACGCATTTAAAAAAATATTCAATGTGCACACATTTTTTTCATTTGTTTGAATAAATGTTAAACTTGTATAAAAAATTTCCAATTCTATACAGAAAAGAGAAAGAAAAGATCCGATGAAAGACAAAATACAGAAATAAAGAAAAAGGAAGAAGCCAAATGGAAACTAAAAAAACAAGGAAAACGAAAGAAAAAATAAAAGATAACTAAAGAAAAACGGTGAAAGAGAATGCAAAACAGTGAAAAGCAACCAAAAAACCCAAAGAAATCTAAGAAATAAAAAATGACTAATTGAAAAAAATAAATTAAGAAAGAAAAAAAATCAATGAAAACCAAGCAAGAAACAGATTAAGAAACGAAGAAAACTGATGCAAAAACAAAGAAAACTAAGAAAAACAAAGAAGAAATAAAGAAACAAAAAAAAAAAGAATAATTGAACGATGCATCAGCAACGTCAAGAAACCAGAAACCGAGCAAGCTAAACAACGACAACAACATACCAAACACTGAAACCAATCAAGCTAAACGTGCTAATGGGTCACCATACCCGCGGGCAGTGGGAACCAAGGTTACCCATTGGGGGCTCCTGCAAGGGTAAATTTTGTGGTGTAGGATCACACCAAATAGAGCGCCGAGCCACTGTCATGTGTCGCGTGCTGGTCGCTCTCTTTGATTTTATTTTTATTTTTTACAAGCATTTTAGTGGTTTAGATAGTTTTTTATTTTTTCCTGTCTTTCGGTTTTGCCTGGTTTTTTGCTAGGTTTTGGAGATTTTTTTATTTCAAAGCATATCCATGATTTTTGAAAATGTAAGCATGATTATGTTTTTCATGGAAGCACATTTTTGCCTCTTGTAGAAGCACAAGTTTTCTTCTAAGCACAACTATGCTTCTTCTTGAAAACGGAGAAACACAGTTTGTGTTTCCCTGAAAAAGGAAAAAAAAAAAAAGCAAAGCTTGTGCTTCCCGCCCAAAAAGTGAAACTTACAACGGTGCTTTCGGGCTTCAGGTTTTTCCTTCCTTTTTTCAGTATTTATTTTTTGGTTGCCTTTTCTTTGGGGGTTATTCGTTTTTTTGTTTTTCTTTTGAGAAAAAGTTTGTCGTTGTTGCCACGCAAATTTGCCGCGCGACACCACGATAACCGTCGTGCTTACGCGACGACGAACGGATGCTTTCCGGGCAAAGCAACAAAGAATTCCTCGATTTCGTAGAGGAGTACGGCTGCTTTTCAGCGCAAAACGGCAAAGATGATCCGGGCTCTAGGGTTGCTAGGGCACGGCGGAGAGTAAATGATAGAAAAAAGTAAGTGAAAAAGTAGATTGGTTTTTGTTGTGTAACGATTGGATCCTTCTCTCAATCGGCCATATGTCTGTTTATATAGGCAGCCTGGTCTTTGGCGTACAGGGTAGGACACGGAAGTCTTTCTTGGCATACAAGCTGAATATATTATTCCTAATTTGTTGTCAATCCGGTCCGACTACTGGTACGTACACGATCTAATCAAACTTGGAAACCTTGGTGCACCTCCTGTACGTGGAAACTTTGGTACACCTCCTGTACGTGCATAGCTTGCCATCCACGCGAGTCTTCAACCTGGAATCACACCGAGCCATGCTAGGACTTGTCCTTTAAACCTGCAATTTTAACTCAGCGCACCTCTGAATTCATCTAGAACATGTCCTTGGTTATCATCTCATTAGCTCGACACATCTCAGAATTCACTAAAGACTTGTCCTGTCTTGCTGCCGATCCATACAAAACACCACATATTCACGTGAGTAAATAACTTTGTATGGTTGATCTGGCGCCATGGTATTTGCACTCGAGTCTGATCAAGTCTGCACTTTAAACTGAACAGCTATTCCAAATACTGCAGCCATTTTAATTAATTTGGCCTATATAATACCTAGCAGCCAAATTATGCATTCAACACATCCCCTGTTTTTGGTATAATTGTATTTATCAAAAACACTATCACAATACCTTAAGACGATGTCAATAATTTCACCGGCCATATGATTTCTTAGGGCGATGTTCAAAGAACACATTGGCCAAATCTTCTGCTTAGGGCGATGTACAGATAACACATCGGCCAAATTTTCTTAGGGCGATATTTATATCGGCCATAGCATCATCAAGCCTCTTGCCACATGCTAGGATAATACTTCTTCAAATATTTTCCATTGAGAGCTTTGGGTAACCTCACTCCCTGCAAAGATTGTACAAAATATGAATTTCCGGGAACAATTTCTACAATTTTGTAAGGGCCTTCCCAACTCGGCGACCATTTGCCGAATTTCCTATCTTTGGTTCCAATAGGTAAAATCGTTTTCCACACTAAATCTCCTATCTGAAACGATTTTTCTCTCACCTTTTTATTATAAGCCTTAGCTACTCTTAATTTCTCCTTCTCAATTTCTCGTAAGGCCCGTAGTCTTTCTTCAGAAACATCATCTATTCTATCCATCATCAAATTATTATAAACTACAGCCGACAAATCATTTTGTCTGGCCACTCTAAGAGCCTGCAAGTTAATCTCCACGGGTAATACTGCCTCCTGACCATACACTAGCTCAAACGGTGTCACTTGAGTTGTTCCATGTTTAGATATCCGATGAGCCAATAAAGCTTCCGAAAGCACTTCATGCCATCGTTTCGGATGCTCCTCAATTTTCTTTTTGATAAGTTTAATTAGAGTCTTATTGCTAGATTCGGCCTGTCCATTAGATTGAGCATAATAAGGCGACGAATTTAACAACTTGATTCTAAAAGATTCGGCAAATTCACGAAATTGATGAGACATAAAAGAAGAACCTTGATCAGTAGTTTATGTTTGAGGGATGCCGAATCTATGAATAATATGTTCTAAGACAAAACTAATCAATTCTTTATGAGTCATATTTTTCAAAGGAATAATCTGTAGCTACTAAGACGAAGCGGTGTCTTTTAGAAGATGCAGGATGTATTTCACCAATAAAATCTAAGCTCCGCCCTCTAAATGGCCATGGCTTAATTATGAGATTTAACATAGCCGCAGGTGCTAACTGTACATTACCAAATTTTTGACATGCCTCGCAGCCTTTATAATACCGAAAGCAATCATCTAGCAAAGTCGGCCAATAAAAACCCGCTCTTTTTAATAACCACCGAATTTTATGAGCCGATTGATGCGTCCCACATATACCTTCGTGTACTTCACCCATAGCTATTCTAGACTGATCAGAATCCAAGCATTTTAAAAGTAACCCATCTATAGTTCGGCGATATAATTCTTCATTCAACAAAGTATATTTTAAAGCTTGTCGCTGAATTTTCCTATCTCTCGTTTTACTAGGATCCTTTAAATGGTTAACTAGAGGAACTCTCCAATCACTTGGTTCTAAATTACTCTCCAATTCGGTTGTTTGAGACACATGCACCGAATCTTCATTGCAACATATTACTAGTTGCTGAACTGGACTAGTATTAGCTGCACCCTGTGACATACTACCCAACGAAATAGACTCATTTATTACAGCAGCAAGCATCGGCTTTTCTACTATAAAAAATCTTCCTGTACTAATGCGATAACCAGAAGCTTGCTGTGCTAAACAATTAGCTCTAAAGTTTCCTTCCCTAGGTATGTGATTAATAGTGAAAGTATCTAGAGACTTAATTATGTCCAAACATCGGTCCAAGTAGTTATTTAGTAATCCATCAAAACACTGAAATTCGCCTTTAATTTGCTGCACTACCAGAAGCGAATCCCCAAAAGCATCTATATCTTTCACACACATGTCTACTAAATTTTGTAAACCAAACAATAAAGCTTCATACTCAGCTTGGTTATTAGTGCAAAGATATTCTAAACGGACCGATGTCTCATAAATAACATTGTTAGGAGAAATTAAAACATTACCGATGCCTTGTCCTTCTCTACAAACCGATCCATCAAAATAAAGTTTCCATGGGCATACACTAACATAATTAATATTCTCTTCATCCTCAATCCTATGATCAACAATAAAATCGGCGATAACTTGACCTCTCATAGCACGCAGCGATTCATATTCTATTAATGCATAAGCCCACTTTCCAATCCTACCACTAAGAATCGGATGTTGCAACATATATTTAATCACGTCGGCTTGACAGGCTACTACACATGTGCTAGAAAGTAAATACGGTCGAAACCTGGTACACGCATGATATAAAGATAAGCATAACTTTTCAATAAACACGTACCGAGTCTCGGCGTCCAGCAAACGGCGACTTAAGTATGCAATACTGTACTCTTTCCCGCCGTCTTCCCGCACTAACACCGCGCCGATCACTCTATCTTGTGCAGCAATGTATAACCTGAACGACACACCGGACTTGGGCGCTCGCAATACCGGAGGACTCGACAAATATCTCTTTATATTATTAAAAGCCTCTCGTTGTTGTGCCCCCAAGTAAATTCGACTTCATTCTTTAGCCGAAGCAATGAAACAAATGATTCAATTTTACCTGCAAGGTTAGATATGAATCGTCTCAAGTAATTAACTTTCCCTAGCAATTTTTGCACGTCCTTCTTACATGTAGGTTCCTTCAACTTTCTACTTGACTCCACTTTTGTAGGATCAATCTCCACACCATGTTCATGAATTATGAAACCCAAAAACTTTCCGGCTGACACACCAAAAGCACACTTGAGTGGATTCATTTTTAATCCATACCGACGCATCCTCTCAAAAGCTAACCGTAAATCGGCTAAATTATGATCAAACCCATCCGATTTAACAACCACATCATCAATATAAATTTCTAATACAATGACTAGAAGATCATGAAAAATTAAATTCGTAGCACGTTGGTATGTTGCGCCGGCATTTTTCAAACCAAAAGTCATGACAACCCACTCAAATAAACCAACAAAACCTGGGCAGCGAAAAGCAGTTTTAGAGGTGTCCTTTTCGGCCGTAAATATTTGATTATAACCAGCATTGTCATCTAAGAAGCTAATTATTTTATGTCCCCAAGCATCGTTAATAAGCATGTCGGCAATAGGCATAGGATATTCATCTTTCGGAGTAGCCTTATTCAAATCTCTAAAATCAACACATATTCTAATCTTACCGGTGTTTTTCTTTTCAACAGGAACAATATTAGAAACCCAATCTGCATATCTACATGGCCGAATAAACCCAGCTTTTATCAACCGATCAACTTCTTCTTTGATGCGGTCATACTTATTGGAATTAAAATTCCTACGAGGTTGTTTATGCGGCCTAAAACCAGATTTAATAGGTAGTCTATGTTCCACTAAATCTCTACTCAAACCGGGCATCTCAGTATAATTCCAAGCAAAACAATCAACAAATTCTTTAAGTAATGTGCATACCTTGATTTTCTGATCGGCTTCCAATTTAGCATTGATAAATGTAGGCCTTGGAATGCTTCCATCACCAATATCTATCTCTTCAAGTGGATCAGCCGATGAGAATCCCTGCCCAAGCTTCTCCATATCATCAAAATCTTCAATTGCCTCATGCATATCGCTCTTTCCGGAACGATATTCCTCAGTGCGTCTTTGCAGCCACTTAATATTATCTTCTTTACTCATCATTTATATAGACAGATCATTAAGCCGAGCTATGCTAGCCGGCCGTGCATGTATAGGTACAAAACCATCTTTACCGATGCTGATATAATCATAGTCCGATAAATCTCTACCGGTCAAACATCGCATCTCACCGTGTTGCCAATCAACCGGTGCCTCTGTCAAAGCAATGCAGGCTGAATTATCCGCCTCAATCACCTCCACGTCATCATGAACCCACTGAATCAAGCACCGATGTAAAGTGGAAGGGATGCAGCAATTTGCATGAATCCAATCACGCCCCCAAAAGAACATTATACCGACCTTTGACTTCAACAACAAAAAATGCAGTCGGTAATGTTTTTCTACCTACCGTGAGCTCCATAGAAATAACACCCTTGGCTTCAGACAACTCTCCGGAGAAACCACTAAGACCCATGTTCGTCTTCATTAATTCACTCTCTTTTCGGCCCAATTTAGAAAAAACCGAAAAAGGCATAATATTAATTCCAGCACCTCCATCAACAAGCATGCGACCAATAGGCTTACCGTCAATGTGACCCCTGATGAACAATGGTTTCAAGTGCTGCTCGGGCTTCTCGGGTTTCTCAAACGTAGCATTTTTTGCACCAAGAACAAGTTCTGCAACTTCAGCCTCGGGCGCACGAAATTCAGCAGGTAAAGCGAACACCATGTTAACATCCATGTCACTAAGTATATCATCGCTGTCCTCTGAATTCTCTCCATTGACCGTATCGTCTGCGAGATTATCCGTTGTGTGATCTGTAATGTCGTTCGTTGTGTCATCGGTGGCCCTATTCTCCTCCGCCACGATGCGCTTCTCCTTCCAAGTTTTGGTAGGGACCATTGGTCTTTCTTGATTAAACACTTCATCGCGCTTCTTCTCAGCTATCTCTTCCCGGATCTCCAGTGCTCGCAGCCGCTGTACTCGGCGTTTCTGTGTGTGTGTTAATCCTGTTGGACACCACCGAGGTCGCGGTTTAGTCCCTGGAGCGACTGATGAATTCTACTGCCCCCCGAGTCTCTCGGCCTGTACAGACGAACTGCAGTTTTTGGTGTAAATAATCTGTCCCTGGCCGAAGAAATATTCCGCTGATCAAATATACCACCAGGTTCGTATCTCTCGTTGCCTCCAGAAAATATACTAGTACATGCATCGGCTGAATCACCATCTCTAGCAAGCACAATTTCTTTCTCTGAACATGTACGTACCATGGGCTCCAAATCAGATGCATGGGTAAATGTGCCAAAGACAATTTGGGGAGACCAACTTGTGGATGCACGTGAGCTGCGTCCCACAAACTGATCGGTTGTATTAATTGAATCACCTTTCTGACTAGAGCTGGAAGATGCAACGACTAGTGTCTTAATCAAACCCTTGTCATGCGTACCAGCATCTTTTCCTTGCACCGATACACATCTTGCTGCATGAGCATTTTCTGTTTCTTTACTATTCTCAACACCTTTAGATGAATTATTTTCCCCAAGTCTTAGACCATGAGAAGCATTTAAATCATCTGAACTTTGTACAGGCTTAGGCACCCAAGTGAGATTGCGGCCACCACTATAATTCCTGTTATCCGTATTATGCACCGGCGACCGGTTCCCTTGAACGACAATTGCATCACGTGGTCGACGATCCTGGTTAAAATGAGCTCCTTTGTCACGCATTGGTTCTCTGTAAACTGGTCTCGATGGATTCCACCCCGGCTGACAATAACCTGCTGGTCCCATACAATATGGCGCCCATGGATTAAAACCCCACGGATGAAACTGTGGATACATAGGAGGTGCACCGCCCCAATATGTTGGCTGCATTGCAAAATATGGCCGCTGGTCATATGAATTTCCTCGCCATTGCTCATGACCGCCAGGTCCAGAAGGAGACCTAGGATGCTTAACACCTCCAAGCCGATTAAATATATTGCCGGACCTGCGTGAAGTGTATTTCTCCAACAACATACTAACTGTCGGCTTTATTTTTGGACCTTGCTTCCTTCCTCCATTGACTTTCCACACTCCCACTTCTGGATTTTTTTGGTTTGATCATCCGCGGCGCAGCATTATTGTCAATGATAACATTTCTCCCTTTAGTGGATTTGGTCTGATCTGACCGAATAAGCACCTTTTTATTCTGAAATTCAATCACATTGATAGGAAAAGGATCACTATCGAGTTTCATTTTACTACCCTCTGTAAATGTCAATCGTCCGTCATTAATAGCCGATTGCACCTGTCGACGAAACACATTACACTCATTAGTAGAATGAGAAAATGAATTGTGATACTTACAATAAGACCTTTTACCCAATTCTTCTCGAGATGGAATTACATGACCTTCTTTTAGTCTGATTAACTTTCCTTGCAGCAACATATCAAAAATCCTATCACACTTTGTAACATCAAAAGTATACTTAATTTCATCTCGTTTAGTAGGTGTAGGTTGCAATGCATGACATGCAAAAGGTTTTGACTTTGGTGCTTGAACCCATTCGGCTACACATATGTCAACATCATCATCACTAGCCGAATCACTATCATGATCTAAATAATTTACCGCATGATTATCCTTTTCTTTATTCCTATTATCTTTAAACCGGCTATATTGTTTAATCTCCTTAGCCCGGTTTTCCTGCGCCAAAGCCTTTTGCAAAACTTGATTAACATCTAAAAACTCTTGACCTTCTAATTTATCCTTAATATGAGTGAGCAAACCCGAAAAGGCAAGATCAGCTAAATCCTTTTCAGCTATGGTCAAGCTAAAACATCGGTTCTTGACATCTCTAAACCTCTTAATATAATCATGAACATGCTCATTATATTTCTGCCTAACCATAGTCAAATCTGAAAGACGAAGTTCAGTTTCACCGCCATAAAAATACTCATGAAATTTTTGCTCCAATTGTGCCCATGTTGAAATAGAATTAGGAGCCAGCGATGTAAGCCAAGTAAATGCAGTACCAGACAAAGATAAAGGAAATAATTTAACTCTAAAAACGTCCGATGTGCCGACCTCGCTGCATTGTGCTAAAAAATGTCCTATATGCTCAAAAGTTGATCTACCATCATCCCCCGTAAATTTAACAAAATCTGGAATTCGAAAATCACGAGGATATGGCGTTGAATCAAAGTAATCAGGATATGGTTTTTGATAAACACGTGCTCTACCCTTAGGTTCTAAACCAAATTCTCTAAGTATACTAGCAAGTTGATCCTTAAAACTATCATTGGGCTGTAAAGAATTGGTTTGTGGAACACGCGGCGGAAACTCCGGCAAAGAATTTTGAGCATGTGATGTTTGCAACGGAGACCCACTAAAATATGAATCGGGTACCGGCCCGTACGGAACGCCGGTACTGATAGGCTGCAGCGGTGGCGTATTATACGCTACTGTTTGGTAAAAAGGTTGCTACAAATTAGAATTTATTCCTACACTTCGGTTAATGTTGCTGTAATTTGGTGGGACCGAAGTCGTAACAATAGAAGGAGCAGCACCTGAAATAAAATTATTAGCCGAACTAGTAGCAAAGTTCCGGCCACCTTGATTATTATTGAAAGCAACGTGAGGCTGAATAACATTAGCCGATGCACCAGGCGTATGAATATTGCTAGGCAAGTTAAATAATCTATTATTTTCCATAGGCATCAGCTTTTTATCGTAATACTCATGATCAGTTTGCAGCACCAACGATTGAGCATGATGAGGTAGATTAATTCCAAGATCTTTACTAAGCTGCTCCTTAAATTCTTCAAATTTATCGACTACAGCTTTAGTAATTGTGCGTGCCGTATTTGTCATATCAGAACCATATTTACTCGCTACGGACACATCAATTAAATGAGCAATTTCTTCGGTTGACTTTTTTACCTCAGCGCCGAGCGGATGGGAAGGATTCGGCGCAACTACCTTCTTGACGACGCCGTTCCTTGTCTTCTGGTATCCAGCCAACTTCAGTTTTCTCCTTTCAGCCCGCTCTTCCTCAAGCTCCCGCTCAAACTCACGCCGATCGTCCTCCGACAGATCGTCGAGTGTGACGGCGATGACGTTGTCCACGTCGAAGTCGCTTCCGTTCTTGTCCATCGTATGTATGTTCTTGTTCTTCTCGGTCCCCGACGGAGTCCCCAATTGTGTTGCCACGCAAATTTGCCGCGCGACACCACGATAACCGTCGTGCTTACGCGACGACGAACGGATGCTTTCCGGGCAAAGCAACAAAGAATTCCTCGATTTCGTAGAGGAGTACGGCCGCTTTTCGGCGCAAAATGGCAAAGATGATCCGGGCTCTAGGGTTGCTAGGGCACGGCGGAGAGTAAACGATAGAAAAAAGTACGTGAAAAAGTAGATTGGTTTTTGTTGTGTAACGATTGGATCCTTCTCTCAATCGGCCATATGCCTGTTTATATAGGCAGCCTGGTCTTTGGCGTACAGGGTAGGACACGGAAGTCTTTCTTGGCATACAAGCTGAATATATTATTCCTAATTTGTTGCCAATCCGGTCCGACTACTAGTACGTACATGATCTAATCAAACTTGGAAACCTTGGTGCACCTTCCTGTACGTGGAAACTTTGGTACACCTCCTGTACGTGCATAGCTTGCCATCCACGCGAGTCTTCAACCTGGAATCACACCGAGCCATGCTAGGACTTGTCCTTTAAACCTGCAATTTTAACTCAGCGCACCTCTGAATTCATCTAGAACATGTCCTTGGTTATCATCTCATTAGCTCGACACATCTCAGAATTCACTAAAGACTTGTCATGTCTTGCTGCCGATCCATACAAAACACCACATATTCACGTGAGTAAATAACTTTGTATGGTTGATCTGGCGCCATGGTATTTGCACTCGAGTCTGATCAAGTCTGCACTTTAAACTGAACAACTATTCCAAATACTGCAGCCATTTTAATTAATTTGGCCTATATAATATCTATAATATCTAGCAGCCAAATTATGCATTCAACAGTCGTAATCTATTAAAACGAGATATAGTTTTAAATATCTCGACGCTAGAAATCCGATGATAAAAACGGTTTCAGTATTTTAACACACGGTTTAAAAGACCAATATTTTCAATAAATAATTCTGGAAAAAAGAAAAGCTTCTAGGTTACGACAAGTGAGCGTTGTATGTCACTTGTCAGTAGACCCTATACTTTGTCAGCACCGAAGGTGCAAAATTTGTGTAAACCAGTGATTTCAAATCTCGCGGGCGTCGTGGACCTCGAGTCCGGGGGCACGCACGAGACCAGCCTCGGCCCATGGTGAAAACGAGGAGAAGGCTATGGTCGTGAAAGAACAATATACTGTTCAAGTTTTTTTTTCAAGACAAAAACTGTACAAGTTTTTATCGAAAAAAGAAGAACACCACGTGTCAGCCGAGGAGCGGTTTGGGCCGGTACCTCGGATGATCATTTTTTTGGTTCCTGTGTGAATTTGTTATCTCTTGAATATCATTTCACCTAATTTCCGGTGCCCCGCGGTGTCTTGGGTCCTTTCGTGCCGGTCTGCGAGCTGCTAGGGTTTCGCCTCGCCGCCGTTGGCCGGGCCTACTCCGACTGGCCTACTCTACTGGCCTCTTCCATTCAACGGGGTGCGGGCGGACGCAGGGGAAGAAGGTCGCCTAGGGTCTCGCCGCCCCATGGATCCCGCCGCAACGCAGGTCGCCCGGGGCAACATCTGGACCAGAGATCCGCAGCTCGGAGACCTCGTCCTCGCCAAGGTCAAGGGTTACCCTTTCTGGCCAGCCAAGGTCCCGCCTACATCCCTGCCCTGCCTGCTACCTAGGGTTTTCTTCCCCCATAGCTAGCCAGTTCCCTCCCCCTCTGCTTCTTTCTTGGCATCTCTGCCTGCCTGAATTCTGATATGTCCAGATACTGACCATGTGCTTCAATCTTCGGGGTTAATGCTTACTCTCTATGAAGGTGAGCAGGCCGGAGGATTGGAATCAGGAGCCTGCTCCACTCAAGTTCTTTGTCGTCTTCTTCGGCACCAGAGAGATGTAAGACCGTACTCATGCTCATCGGCTACTAGCGCCTTTCGTCGCCATGTTTAACAGAATTCTAACTGCCAGTTCTACCATGGATGACTTATCAGATACATAAATGCCATACTGCGCCACGCTCTTGATAAATGCACCACTTCATACTTGCCTTTTTGTATTGTGCATCTTCTCAGAGTCATCTAGCAGCTGCACAAAAACTAACAACAGTCGAGATCACTCGCGGGAGACACTAACACTTTCCTGCACTGTTCCAAATATTGGTCAGTTAACTGCTATTCGGAGAACATGCTATTCGAACCATTAACTGGGAGGTCCAGTTAATTTGTCTGACAAGCCGATTTATCAGCTGTCAGGGCGAATTATCGGCTCGGTCAATTAACTGCTAGGCATATTTAACCCAAAACTGGCCGCTTCCCTCCCTACTTTTCCATGTTCAGGTTTATGGCCTTCCAGATCGGCTGCAAGATCATCAGAACATCAAGGCAACAATTTTCCTTGTTGCTATCTAGCCTAGGATTGCACATTTAGACACTTAGTACATTGCATGTTGCTATATAGCAAAGGATATATAGATATGGCCCTAGTTAACCTCTGGATAGATGGATTACCGAGAAATTCACTTAAATGGCCAATTCACCGATTAATCCCTACTCAGCACCCGACCGATATGGTAGCAGTTACCGATATCCTGAACATTGCTTTCCTGTAGATATTTAGTTATTTATCCCCAATTTATTGCCTCAAATCCTGCTAAGTTCATTTGTGTTGAGGCACGCCACGTGTGGGTAATACCGTAATAGTTACATTTTCTTTTCCTTTTTGGGAACATAAGTACTCTGTCTGCTATAGTGGGAATATATTTCTTATTTTTGGCAAGATAAATTTTACGTACTAATTCACGAACGATGAAAAAAGAAAGATAAGTATTACCTCTGTAGATCGAACTGCAAAAACGTCTTATATTTTGTTACGGTTGTAGTACTATGTAAGGCCTCCACCGCCACACTCTGTGATCATAAGACAGAGTGATCATTTGATTCTGATTTAGAATTTTCAGTTTTCATTCTTCCTATCTTATTTTTCCTGAGTGGCACTTCATCTGACTTTGGGCTTGGGTGGGCATGAATATAGATATTCTTCAGTATGTCTTTGTCTATACTAAATCTCCATATGGTGTAAAAGTTTAAGTCGTGTGATTATTGGCTCCACCAATGATCTAAGGTTACACATTGTTTTCAAGGTCAGCCTAGGACGTACAATTATTCATAGACCGAAAGATGAAACGAGTACTTTAACTTTAGTTGATTTCTAAAGTTAACACTATTTATTTCTAAATAAAGTAGTCTTTTCAATCAATTCAAAAAAGGAAAGAAAAAGAGTAGTCTTTGTTATTATTCATAAGTACTTTTGACCACTCCTATGGTCTTTCATTTTCTTTCAGATAGTAAAAATGAGAATGTTTTAAGTTCTATTGTAATTTAGCCTGTGCAACAAACTGACCTAGAGTTGTTGACTATTTTATTCTCTTTAAATTTTGGTAGTCAATGATCTTTAGATCTTTTTAAATTACTTTGGTGCTAATAGAATAACTAAATTACTCCATTTGATTGATTTAGTCAGTTGCTTTAGTTTATGAGTCCATCTCCAACGCGGCAACGCTAAATTAGACGCTTACGGAAACAGAATGTATTTTTGTGGAATGAAGCGCCAACGTAAGATCCTAGCCTCCAATGCATTGAGTGATTGTGAGACACTTAGCTAGTTCAAAAAACAATCAAAAGCCCACCTAGCGTGCACAGGATTCAGCCGAAGCGCCCAATGTGTCGTTAGGCATTGACACAAGGGATGTGACTAGGAATCATGCCGATTCTGCCAAAACGGATAGAAATTAGAACCTGGCGCCTACCACAAGCGCCTCCATTGGAGATGGCCTAACGTTCTTTCTACGTTGAGCACTTATTTGATTGCTTTAAAACCCTGTAACCATTTCCTCTGGATACAATATTGGTTTGTTGTCATTGCTGTCCTCCAGGTCTGTGTTCTCTTTGCTATTTTTAGCTAATTGTAACAACTCTTTGAAGGTTAAAGTATAAGTACTACTTTTTTGCTATTGAAAGAATATCTCCTACAGTGCTTTTGTAGCTTTGCAAGATCTCTTGCCATTTACAGAAAAGGTGAAGAAGGATTTGGTAAATAAAGCTCGAGAGAAGCGATTCCCGGAAAGACATGCGAAAGGTCTTGAAGAAGCCTTGGTGGAGGTACTCAAGGCCTACGATGAACTCCCCAAATCATCTGAAACTGCCGATGGTTTGCTGCCTGATCCGATTGCAAAACTTACAGAGCCCCTTGTAAAGCCACATGCTGATAGTGGGACTCCAAAACTGGAACAAATTGATGATTTCCATGGGAAGTACCTGAGCCTCAAAAGAGAAGAGAGAGATGTACCAAAATCATCTGAAACTACCAATAGTTTGTTGCATGATCAAACTCCTGATCCGATTGAAAAGCCTACAAAGCCCCTTGTAAAGCGACCTGCTGATGGTGGGACTCCAAAACTGGAACAAACTGATGATTCCCATGAGGGTACCCGAGCCTCAAAAGAGAAAAGAGAGTTCGGTTTGCTGGCATTGAGGAGAACTTGGAGGATCCCTATGGCATACCAAAATGCATTGCTGTGCTTGAAGGATTGCCAGATTTACAAATGCATTGCTGTGCTTGAAAGATACGCTGAAAGCAGCTGACCTCTTCACCGACAGCAAGGGCAATCGAGAAGTATTCCTCTCTTTTTCAAGTAATGCATTGCGGCTTGGCTGGGTAAGAAGAAAAATTCAGAACACCTACTGAAATTGCTATGGAAATATGCCTCTTGGACAAGATTTTTGTGTCAATGACAAGAATAGCTTGTGTTTGCGGTTCTAGACACTTGTAGTACTACTAATGCAATGTTAATGGTAGCGAATTATCATCTACTCCCTTCATTCCTAAATATTTGTCTTTTTAGAGATTTCACTATGGACTACATACGGATGTATATAGACATAATTTAGAGCGTAGATTCATTCATTTTGCTTCGTATGTAGTCCATAGTTGAATCTTTAAAAAGACAAATATTTAGGAACGGAGGAAGTAGTGCTAAGGTGTTCTGCTAACTTTTGTGTGGATGTGCCCCTCGGAAGATGTGCCAGTACTAATGCAATGTTAAGTGGCATTTGATCACAAATCATTTTAGTTTAATTTAATATAGCTAGTTGCAGCACAAACCAAATTGTTCTAGATTTACTCCCTCCGTAACCTAATATAGGATTTTCTCAAAAAAAAAACATAATATAGGATGTTTTTTGAAGTTGACGTTTTTTGACGCTGTCATAGTGTAAAAAAAACATCTTATATTTAGTCACGGAGGGCGTGTTACGTATGGTTCATCGCCTTGTGATGTAGTCAGCCCACAATGCCTTTGCCATGGCATCTTTTTTTTTTCCGAAACGGAGACAAAAGATTTGCCTCATCTCATTAATAAAGAAGAAGAGAATTGTCCAGTTAATTAACGGAAAACTGGACGAAAACCGTTACAGCATGCCCGCAGAAACAGAGCGACCTGGCAACCCACACAAGAACGCACATACGCCGCCGACAAGAAAACATCGTCGAGGTTGCAACTCGGCGTCATCGTCATCACGCCTCCGCGAGGGCGACTCCGACTCCACTATCGACAACCACCGAAGAAGCCCTCACCGCAGACAGGCGTCGAGGCTTGTGTCGGCCGATGCCAAACAGTCAGCCACACACGCCGGCGACCAGGCAGCTGACTCTGTCGGCCGATGCCATGTCATCTCGCATGTTGGCTCCCAGCTTGCCGCATGCTGTCAAATAATGCCACATCAACTATGTATTGGGCATCTCCATCTGGCACATCGTGCATATTACTTTCGCTTGTATCTTCGGTATATCTCTCAGGCAATGACTTGTCACCATTATGTAGCCGTATGAAACTGTGTATTGCACAACAAGATGTCAACCCGAGCATTGATATCATCCATTCATACTACTCCCTTCGTTTCTAAATATTTGTCTTTTTAGAGATTTCACTATGAATTACATACGGATGTATATAGACATAATTTAGAGTGTAGATTAATTCATTTTGCTTTGTATGTAGTCCATAGTTGAATCTCTAAAAAGACAAATATTTAGGAACGGAGGGAGTATAATGTAGCAGCCTTCAGTATGAGATACCTCCTTTTTAATATACCAATAATTCTCTCAACATGATTTCAAAGTTAAGCATGGCGAAGGTCGAACAATTCTTTGTAACATTGTGGCTTCTGCTGGGCTCTTGCTTCTTGCAAATGAATATATGCAAGGAGCAAGGAATTGAGGTCCATTGCACAACACATCCACGTAATGTGAAAAAAGTAAACAATTTCTAAATTTCTAAAAAAACAAAAATAAAAAAAATCCAAAAAGAAATCTCTAAATTGAAATTCATCATTTTTGTAAAATCATCAGTTTCGAAACGAAATCACAAATTTTGAAAAGGGGGGGGGGCACTTGGCCTGCATGTTGGCAAACGAGCAAAAATGGTTGCCGGGAGTTGCTGGGACATGTTGTTCAGCCCTTTAGGCACCGATAGGGGTTGCTGGGACCTCCTATCCACCGGTTCACAATTGACCTCCTAACTGGTTAACCGCTGAGTTTAGGATAAAAAATATTTTTTTAAAAAAAAAATCCAAAAAGAAATCTCTAAAATGCCAATGGTTTGTTACCTGGCTAACGAGCAAAAGTAATACATGCTTGCTAATGAATGAATATCTTCTACAGTGCTTATGTAGCTTTGCGAGATCTCTTGCCATTTACAGAAGATGTGAAGATTGACTTGGTAATCAAGCTCGAGAGAAGAGATTCCGGAGAAGACATGCTAAAGGTCTTGAAGAAGCCTTGGTGGGGATACTCATGGGCTCATGGCCTATGATGAACTGGCAAAATCATCTGAAACTGCCAATGGTTTGTTACCTGATCAAACTCTTGATCCCATTGGAAAACCTGTAGAGCTCCTTGTAAAAACACGTGATGATGGTGGGACTCCAAAACTGGAACAACTACCAAAATCATCTGAAACTGCCAATGGTTTGTTGCCTGATCGAACTCTTGATCCGATTGAAAAACCTACAGAGCCTCTTGTAAAAACATGTGACGATGGTTGGAGTCCAAACCTGGAACAACAGCCAAAATCATCTGAAACTGCCAATGGTTTGTTTCCTGATGAAACTCTTGATCCGATTGGAAAACCTAGAGAACGGCCCCTTGTAAAGCGGCCTGCTGATGGTGGGACTGCAAAACCGGAACAAATTGATGACTTCGAGAAGTGCTCGAGCCTTAAAAGAAAAAAGAGAGTTCGGTTTGCTGCCATTGAGGGGAACTTGGAGGATCCCTATGGAATAACAAAATGCATTGCTGCGCTTGAAGGATTGTCGGATTTACAACCGGAAGATATGCTAAGAGCAGCTGACCTCTTCACCGGCAACAAGGGCAACAGAGAAGTCTTCCTCTCTTTTTCAAGTAATGCATTATGTCTTGTCTGGTTAAGAAGAAAAATTCAGAACACCTAGTGAAATGGCTGGTTAAGAAGAAAAATTCAGAACATCTAGTGAAATGGTTGGTTAAGAAGAAATATGCCCCTTGGAGAAGACTTTTGCGTCAACTACAAGAGTTGCTTTTGCATGCGGTTCTAGACACTTGTGGCCATGCAATTCGGCTCCCGGGAGCACGTGCTCCTGCCCATGAAAAATGAATTTTGATATGTCAAAAAAATCCTAACAAAAATATTATGTGTTCTTTGTGTTGGGAATTAGCACACAAATGAACTTGTGGTTAACTGAAAACTGCAGTGGAAACAAAGTAATCTCAGCATCACATCATGTACTAACTCAAAGGATCGTTGCTTAACACGGAAGGAAACATACAACAACATATATGGAGGAAAAATGTTACTTAGCAGACAAGACGCTCCTTGATAACCCACAAGCATAGGGGATCGCAATAGTTTTCGAGGGTAGAGTATTCAACCCAAATTTATAGATTCGACACAAGGGGAGCCAAAGAATATTTGCGAGTATTAGTAGCTGAGTTGTCAATTCAACCACACCTGGAGATTAAATATCTGCAGCAGAGTGATCAGTAGCACAGTAGTATGATTGTTTTGATAGCAGTGGTAGCAGTAACGGTAACAGTAGCAGTGACAGCAATGGTTTTGTAGCAAGTGTAACAGTAGCAATAGCAATAGTAACTTAGTAAGAACAATATGTGGAAAACTCGTAGGCACTGGATCGGTGAACTCGTTGGATGATATTCATCATATAACAGTCATAACCTATGGCGATACAGAACTAGCTCCAGTTCATAAATGTAATGTAGGCATGTATTCCGTAAATAGTCATACGTGCTTTTGGAAAAAGAACTTGCATGACATCTTTTGTCCTACCCTCCCGTGGCAGCGGGGTCCATAAGGAAACTAAGGGATATTAAGGCCTCCTTTTAATAGAGAACAGGAACAAAGCATTAACACATGGTGAATACATGAACTCCTCAAACTACGGTCATCACCGGAAAGTATCCCGACTATTGTCACTCCGGGGTTTACGGATCATAACACGTAATAGGTGCGTATGACTAGAAAGATCAGATCAAGAACATAGATATAATGGTGATAACATAAACGGTTCAGATCTGAAATCATGGCACTCGGGCCCTAGTGACAAGCATTAAGCATGGCAAAGTCATAGCAGCATCAATCTGATAACATAGTGGATACTAGGGATCAAGCCCTAACAAAACTAACTCGATTACATGATTAATCTCATCCAATTCCTCACCGACCAGCAAGCCTACGAAGGAATTACTCACTCCCGGTGGGGAGCATCATGGAATTGGCGATGGAGAAGGGTTGATGATGACAAAGACCAAAGATTCCCCTCTCTGGAGCCCCAAACGGGCTCCAGATCTGGCCTCCCGATGAAGAACAGGAGGTGACGGCGGCTCCGTATCATAAAACGCGATGAAAATTTCTCTCTGATTTTTTCTCCAAAAATAGGATTTTATAGCGTCGGAATTAGGGTCAGTGGGGCCCCGAGGTGGGCACAACCCACCAGGGCGCGCCCGGGGGGGCTGGCGCGCCCTGGTGTATCGTGCGCAGCCAGGGCTCACCCTCCGATGGTTCTTGGCTCCAGTATTTTTTTTTATTATAAAATAAATCTCCAAAAAGTTTCGTCCAGTTCCGAGAACTTTTATTTCTGCACAAAAACAACACCATGGTAGTTCTGCTGAAAACAGCGCCAGTCCGGGTTAGTTTCATTCAAATCATGCAAATTAGAGTCCAAAACAAGAGCAAAAGTGTGAGAAAAAGTAGATACGACGGAGACGTATCAACTCCCCCAAGCTTAACCCATTGCTTGTCCTCAAGCAATTCAGTTGACAAACTAAAAGTGATAAAGAAAAACTTTTATGAACTCTTTTGTTCTTGTTTACATATATATGCTTAAGTAGCACCCATGTTTTCCGCAAAGATTATGACTAACCATGCCAGCAATAACTCTTAGAAATTATATTAACTTATATCAATGGCATAAGCAACTAGCGAGCAATAATAAAATATCTCAAGCGCCAACACTTTGTCAAAACAATCATGATATAATATGACAATAGTGGTATCTCGCTAGCCCTTTCTGAGACCGCAAAACATAAATGCAGAGCACCTCCAAAGTTCAAGCAGTGACTAAACATTGTAATTCATGGTAGAAAATATCCAGTCATGCTGCACCCAACATTAACTATACACAATGCATGAGGATGACAATAGTGCTCTTAGGTCTGGCGCTTATTTGAGAAGGGGATGACTCAACATAAAAGTAAATAGATAGTCCCTTCGCAGAGGGAAGCGGGGATTTGCAGAGGTGCCAGAGCTCAAGGTTTAAATAAGAGATAGATATAATTTTGGGAGGTACACCCTTCCTGTCAACGTTACGACCAAGAGTTATCAATATCTTCCATGCTAAACACATTAGCGGCGGTTCCCAAGCGGTAAAAGTAAAGGTTTACTCCCCCTCCACCAACAATCACACTCCACGGCTAGCCGAAGCCACGGGTACCGTCCAAACCAACAACATTCTTGGGGGAGTTTTGTTTAATTATTTGTAATTTTTGATTTCGGGACTGGGAATCCCTATTACCGCCCCTCTCGTGTAAGGACGAGTGAATAAACACTCATCATGAGAATAACCCGCTTAACATGGAAGATACTGACCGCCCCCTGTCGCTCCATGAGCGGTCCAGGCACACAAAACAGATGTTCATTTGAATTTTTAGAGGTGGCACATGCAAATTTACTTGGAACGGCAGGGTAATACCGCATATAGGTAGATATAGTGGACTCATCTGGAATAACTTTGGTTTAAGGATTTTGATGCACAAGCAGTATTCCCGCTTAGTACGGGCGAAGGCTAGATAATAGATTGAGAAGCGGACAGCTAGAGAGCGAAAACGATCATGAACATGCATTACACATAATAAACATTGACTACTAGCATGAGTAGGATATGGACACCATGAACATAAATATCATGAAGGCTATGTTGGTTTTGATTCAACTACTTGCGTGAACATGTGCCAAGTCAAGTCACTTGAAACATTCAGAGGAGGATACCATATCATCATACCATATCATAATCATTTTAATGCATGTTGACATCCAAGATAAATCATTATCCACTCCTAGCTACTTAAGCATGGCATGGGCAACTATAATCTCTAATTGTCATTGCAAACATGTTTGATCATAATATGCTGAATCAAGGATACTAGGCTAAACATATTTACAAAAACAAAAACAGGTTGAGTTCATACCCGCTTTTCTCTGCCACAATCGCTTCATCAAATATCGTCATCATTGCCTTTCACTTGCACGACCGAATGATAAGAAAATAATACTAGTGCAAGAGTGCCGTGGACTAAGTTGGAATCTGCAAACATTTTATTCAAGAGGAGAAGACAAGGTAACATGGGCTATTTGTTAGATTAACAATAGTGCATATGAGAGCCACTCAACATTTTCATCGTGGTCTTCTCCTTGGTACGACTCAAATAAAAGGAAAAGAATTCCAGAGAAACACACTGAAATATTTTTGGAGTTTTTGTTTTTTCTTGAAGAAAGCAAATTAAAGAGGGAAAAACAAAAACGAGAAAAACTATTTACATAGGAAAGCTCCCAACAAGTAAAATAAGAAACGAGAAATCTTTTTGGGTTTTCTTTCGATGCTATGATTAAATTAAGCTAGAAAGAAAAGCTGAAAAGAAGTAGGAAATATTTTTGGGTTTTCTCAAAGTTTTTCAAACACGCAAGAAGAAAGCTAGAAAATAAATATAGCACGGATAATACAATGAAAAAGTAGGAACACCGACAACTGGAATGAAGTGTGTGAACATGAATGTAATGTCGGTGGAAATACGTACTCCCCCAAGCTTAGGCTTTAGGCCTAGCTTGGTAATCACCATCCGTAGTAACCATCTGGTCCTAAGTCGAAGTGAGGTGGAGGCGGCACCTGAGCGTCCCACTCCTGGGGCTCCTCCTCAGCAGCTGCTAGGTTGTTCCGGTAGGCTGTAATGTCCTCTGGCATGATCATGTATCTGTTCTTAGCTACGAGGAACTCGATCAGCCCAGCATTTGCAACGAATTGAGCAAACTCTTGATGGAACCCGGCCTCCTCCATGAAGGCATCATGCGGCCATTCGCACGGCCGCACCTCCACCGTTCTCGGAGTGTGGAGGTCATTGTCCGATGATTCCCCAATGACTCCTTTGGCATTTTTCTTGGAGGAAAACTTCCTAAAGAAATCCATCTTATTCCTGTAATAAAAATTCTGAAAATTTTAGTCCACAAAATTTTTGTCAACAAAACTCTGTAAGATTGATAGAAACTAATCCTAAGGATGCATAGAGGCCATATTAAGCATTCAAACTGCTTAGAACTCTAAGAATTCAACATGCAAGCTCATCTACAGGAGCACCAAGAGTAGCTAATTACTCTAAAAATAACCCACTAAATCAAAAACTAATTGGAGCAATGGAGGAGTCACATACCAAGTAGCAATCCCTCCAAACAATTTCGGAAACGGAGCTTCGAGCAAAGAGATCGAAATCCACGGGTTTGAGAGCAAGAACACGGGAATGAGAGCTATGATGAATTTTTTCTGGAGGTAGGGGATGACATGGGCTAAAGGGATAAGTGAGGGGGCCCACGTGGGGACCACAACCCACCAGGGCGCGCCTGAGGTTGCTGGCGCGCCCTGGTGTCTTGTGGGCACCAGGTGCACCCCCCCTCTGATGTTATTTTCACCAGAAATTCAAAAATATTTAGAAAAAATCGTATCAAATTTTCAGAACATTCCGAGGACTTTTATTTTTGGGTCATTTTTTGTTGCACGGTGAAAACAGAAAACAGGATAAACATGGCATTTTATTTTATTTGACTAAGAAAAATAGAAAACAAAAAGTGGGGGCAGAAGGTTGTGCCTACTAGATGCATCAACTTCATACCTCTCAAAAATGATCCATTAATAAGGTTGATCAAGTCTTATTAACAACCACTTCCAATTAGCATGAAACCAAAGAACTTTCGTAAAACACTAAGTTACCTCAATGGGGATATGCATATGCCCAACAATAAGTATATCATATTTCTTTTTGGCAGTAGGTAGAGGTAATTGAAAACTTCCAATAGTGATTGTCGAAGATTCTTCAATAACATTTATACCATTCACTTGGAATCATTTCTTCAGAAAGTGCACCGTATGCTCATTACCATTGATATGAAAAGTGGCTTTGCTTTTATTGCAATCAATAACAGCCCTTGCAGTATTCAAAAAAGGTCTACCAAGGATAATCGACATGTTGTCATCCTCGGGCATCTCAAGAATAACAAAGTCCGTCAAGATAGTAACATTTGCAACAACAATGGGCACATCCTTACAAATACCGATAGGTATGGCAGTTGATTTGTCAGCCATTTGCAATGATATTTCAGTAGGTGTGAGTTTATTCAAATCAAGTCTTTTATATAAGGAGAAAGGCATAACACTAACACCAGCTCCTAAATCACACAAAGCAGTTTTGACATAATTTCTTTTAATGGAGCAAAGTATAGTTGGTATTCCAGGGTCGCCAAGTTTTTTAGGTACTCTATCCTTAAAAGAATAATTAGCAAGCATGGTGGAGATTTCAGCTTCAGGTATCTTTCTTTTATTAGTGATGATGTCTTTCATGTATTTTGCATAAGGGGCCATCTTTAAGATATCAGTTAAGCGGGTACGCAAAAAGACTGGCCTAATCATTTCAGCAAAGCGTTCAAATTCTTCATCATCCTTTTTCTTAGATGGTTTAGGTGGAAAGGGCATGGGTTTCTGAACCCATGGCTCTCTTTCTTTACCATGTTTTCTAGCCACAAAGTCTCTTTTATCATATCGTTTATTTTTAGCTTGTGGGTTATCAAGATCAACAACAGGCTCTATTTCAACATCATTATCTTGTTCTTTATCATTGTTCGGTTGAGCACCCTCATGAACATCATCATTATCATTTTCATTATCACTAGGTGAATGTTCATTCCCAGATTGAGTTTCAGCATCGGAAATAGAGACATCAGTATTATCAGGAGGTTTTCGTATCTCAGATTCACTAGAGGTATGCAGAGTCCTATCATTTTTCTTTTTCTTTTTCTTTTTCTTTTTAGAAGGACTAGGTGCATTAGTGTTAATTCTCTGAGAGTCTTGTTCAATTCTTTTAGGATGACCTTCAGGATAAAGAGGTTCTTGGGTCATTCTACCTCCTCTAGTAACTACTCTAGCAAAAAAATCATTCATATTATTATTCATTTTATCAAGCAATTCTTTTTGAGATTAACATCCTCAGCTTTAATACCTTTTTCCTTCATAGATTTCTTTGCCTCTTGCATATCTTCAGGACTGAGAAATAAGATACCCCTCTTCTTCGGAGTGGGTTTAAGTGGTGGTTCAGGAAGAGTCCAATCATCATAATTCTTCAATATGTTATTCAATAATTCCCCAGCTTGTTCAACAGTTCGTTCCCTGAAAACACAACCAGCACACCTATCTAGGAAGTCCTTAGAAGCATCAGTTACTCCATTATAGAAGATATCAAGTATTTCATTTCTCTTAAGAGGGTGATCATGCAAAGCATTAAGAAATTGGAGAAGCCTCCCCCAAGCTTGTGGGAGACTCTCTTCTTCAATTTGCACAAAGTTAAATTTCCTGTAAGGCAGCTTATTTCTTATGAGCAGGAAAATATTTTTCAGAGAAGTAGTAAATCATATCCTAGGGACTACGCACACAACCAGGAGCAAGAGTATTGTACCATGTATTAGCATCACCCTTTAATGAGAACGGAAATAATTTGAGGATATAGTAGTAGCGAATATTCTCATCATGAGCAAAGAGGGTGGCTATATCATTCAGCTTAGTAAGATGTGCCACTACAGTTTCAGTTTCATAGCCATGGAAAGGATCAGATTCAACCAAAGTAATTAACTCTGGGTCGACAGAGAAATCATAATCCTTATCGGTAACAAAGATAGGTGAAGTAGCAAACTTAGGATCACATTTCATTCTAGCATTCAAAGTCTTTTCCTTATACTTGCGTATTAATTTCTTAAGATCGTTTCTATCCTTACAAGAAAGGATTTCCCTAGTCGTCTCCTCATCCATAACATAACCTTCAGGTATCTTAGGCATTTCAAATCTAGGAGAGCCATGTCTAATAGGTGTTTCATAATCATCAGTTTCAAGAGCTTCATCAGTTTCAGCAATTTCATCAGTTTTAGTAATTTTATTCTCTTTAGCTCTAGCAATTTGTCTATCAAGAAATTCACCTAGTGGCACATTATCCTCAAGCATGGTACTAGCATCATCATAAGCATCATTCGTAGCAGAAGTAGCATCATCAATAACTTGCGACATATCAGGATTAATAGCGTGTGGTGGTGTAGCAAGCTTACTCATAACCGAAGGTGAATCAAGTGCAGAGCTAGATGGCAATTCCTTACCTCCCCTCGTCTTAGAGGGAAAAATCTTGGTTTTTGGATCCTTCAGATTCTTCATAGTGATCAATTGATATAAATCCCAAGTGACTCAACAAATATAGCTATGCTCCCCGGCAACGGCGCCAGAAAAAGGTCTTGATAACCCACAAGTATAGGGGATCGCACCAGTTTTCGAGGGTAGAGTATCAACCCAAATTTATAGATTCGACACAAGGGGAGCCAAAGAATATTTGCGATTATTAGCAGCTGAGTTGTCAATTCAACCACACCTGGAGATTAAATATATGTAGCAGTGATCAGTAGCACAGTAGTATGAAAGTTTTGATAGCAGTGGTAGCAGTAACGGTAACAGTAGCAGTGACAACAATGGTTTTGTAGCAAATGTAACAGTAGCAATAGCAATAGTAACTTGGTAAGAACAATATGTGGAAAACTCATAGGCACTGTATCGGTGAACTCGTTGGATGATATTCATCATATAACAGTCATAACCTAGGGCGATACAGAACTAGCTCCAGTTCATAAATGTAATGTAGGCATGTATTCCGTAAATAGTCATACGTGCTTATGGAAAAGAACTTGCATGACATCTTTTGTCCTACACTCCCGTGGCAGCGGGGTCCATAAGGAAACTAAGGGATATTAAGGCCTCCTTTTAATAGAGAACCGGAACAAAGCATTAACACATGGTGAATACATGAACTCCTCAAACTACGGTCATCACCGGAAAGTATCCCGACTATTGTCACTCCGGGGTTTACGGATCATAACACGTAATAGGTGCGTATGACTAGCAAGATCGGATCAAGAACATAGATATAATGGTGATAACATAAACGGTTCAGATCTGAAATCATGGCACTCGGGCCCTAGTGACAAGCATTAAGCATGGCAAAGTCATAGCAACATCAATCTCAGAACATAGTGGGTACTAGGGATCAAGCCCTAACAAAACTAACTCAATTACATGATGAGTCTCATCCAACTCCTCACCGACCAGCAAGCCTACGAAGGAATTACTCACTCCCGGTGTGGAGCATCATGGAATTGGCGATGGAGAAGGGTTGATGATGACGAAGACCGAAGATTCCCCTCTCCGGAGCCCCAAACGGGCTCCAGATCTGGCCTCCCGTTGAAGAATAGGAGGTGGCGGCGTCTCCGTATCGTAAAACACGATGAAACTTTCTCTCTGATTTTTTCTCCAAAAATAGGATTTTATAGCGTCGGAATTAGGGTCAGTGGGGCCCCGAGGTGGGCATAACCCACCAGGGCGCTTGGGGGGGGGGGGCTGGCACGCCCTGGTGTATCATGCCCAGCCAAGGCTCCCCCTCCGGTGGTTCTTGGCTCCAGTATTTTTTAGTTATTGTAAAATAAATCTCCAAAAAGTTTCGTCCAGTTCCGAGAACTTTTATTTCTGCACAAAAACAACACCATGGTAGTTCTGCTGAAAACAGCGTCAGTCCAGGTTAGTTTCATTCAAATCATGCAAATTAGAGTCGAAAACAAGGGCAAAAGTGTGAGAAAAAGTAGATACGATGGAGACGTATCACTCCTCTCAAGAGTGTCTTGTCGTAATAGTAACTTTTTGAACAGCAGCAAACATCAATAAAGAGACACCAAATTTTTTACGTGGAAAAGTCCTCAGCTTGAGGGGAAAAACCACAGGCCGAAGCCACCCAAATCATCTTCCACTATTATCAAATATGGGATACAACAAGTTCTTCTCTAGATAGCACTAGAGGATCTCATACATAAAGATTTCTGGATCTCGGATGAACACAACAGGATTTGGGACTCAAGAGCTAGGGATTGGAACAATCTCATCAAAGATGGTGGAACCGCAGCTTGAAGGAGACAAGCTGGTTGATTTGGGGCATCACAACCTTGGGGAGGAACTCCTTTTGCTTCTTCGTTCAATCTTCCTCTTCTTCCCTTTCTCACTTGGTTTTCTCTCTTCTTCTCCAATGGAGGCTGAACTGATTTTCGTCATACTTGGTGGTGGCTGCTGGATGGAGGGTAAAGTATCTACATCCACTCACGTGCAAATACCAAAATGACCCTAGGTCATAACCCTAATGGGTAGAGGGCTTCTGCACCTCTTTGGGCTGCCTAAAAGGCTTCAAATGGTCATCTCCTCACAGTCCACATGAGGAGGATATCCCAACAAATCCCCCCCTCCGACTCATGAGGGTTGCATCGCCATGCCCGATACCTTAGAACATACTTGTAGCTTCTTATTTGGCAATATCTTGGTCATCATATCCAAACCATTGTCGTCGTAATGGATCTCCTCAAGTTTCAGCAACTTGGAACTCACAACATCTCGAATCCAATGATACCTCACATCAATGTTCTTTGTTCGAGAGTGATAGCTTGAATTCTTGGAAAGGTGGATAGCACTTTGGCTGTCGCAAAATAGAACATACTTCTCTTGCTTCATGTCGAGCTCTTGCAGGAAGTTCTTCATCCACAAAACTTCCATGCCAGCATCAACTACTGCTATGTACTCAGCTTCTGTAGTTGATGTAGAAACACATTTCTGCAATCTTGATTGTCATGAAACTGCCCCCCCCTTCATACGTCATCATGTATCCAGATGTGGACTTCCTACGATCCTTGTCACTTGCATAATCTGCATCTGTATAGCCCTGCAATACAGGATCACCGCTTCCAAAGCATAAACAAGATGTAGAAGTTCCCTTGAGATACCTGAGAATCCGCTTCCCTGCTTCCCAGTGAGCTTTACCTGGATTTGTCATGAACCGGCTAACAACTCCAACTGCATAGGCAATATCAGGCCTAGTGCATACCATGGCATACATCAAACTGCCCACAACAGATTGGTAAGGTACTTTTCTCATTTCTTCTTTCTCCTTCTTACTTGAAGGACTTTGTTTTGAATTCAGGTTGTGATGGCCTGCAAGCGTAGAGATAACAAATTTTGCATCTTTCATATTGAACCTTTCAAGTACCTTCTCAATGTACCTTTCCTGTGAGAGCCAAAGCAGCTTCTGATCTATCACGGGAGATCATGCCAAGTATTTGCTTAGTTGGTCCCCAATCCTTCATGGCAAATGATTTACTCAATGCCTTTTTGAGGAGAGCAATCCTCTTTGTGTCATTTCCAACAAATAGCATATCATCAACATACAACAAGAGAATAATAAAGTCACCCTCGGCGTACCTCTTCAAAAAGACACAATGATCAGGTTGTGCTTTATGGTAACCAAACCCAGTCATAAAAGACTCAAACTTCTTGTACCACTGCCGAGGATCTCGCTTCAAGGCATACAAGCTCTTCTTCAATTTGCAAACTAAGTGCTCCTTGCATGCAACCATGAATCCCTCTCGCTGCTCCATGCATATCTCCTCCTCTAGGTCACCATGCAAGAATGCGGTCTTCACATCAAGTTGTTCAATTTCCAAGTCCATGGTGGCAGCCATGCCAAGCACAACTCGGATTGAAGACATCTTGACCACCGGAGAGAATATCTCATCGTAATCGATGCCCTTTTTCTGACAGAAACCTTTCACAACCAATCTGGCCTTGTACCTTGGATGTGAGGTGTTTTCTTCAGTCTTCACTCTGTACACCCACTTGTTCTTGAGTGCTTTCTTTCCCTTTGGCAGATTCACTAAGTCAATAAGTATCATTCTCATACAGGAATTTCATATCATCCTGCATGGCTTCTGACCACCTTTCCTTGTTCTCATCAGACATTGCCTCCTCAAAGCCTGCATGGCTTCTGACCACTTTTCCTTGTTCTCATCAGACATTGCCTCCGCATAGCATGAGGCTCACCTGCATCAGTCGTCAACACATATTGATGTGCTGGATACTTAGAAGAAGGAATGCGACCTCTTTCACTTCTTCTTTGCTGCTGCACTGGTGATGAATCAGGTGGATTTTCATTGGCGTCATCATTACCAACTTCATCATCATCACTTGATGGTTGCTCTTCACTTTGACTTGTACTGCCTTGGTCAGTTGCATCTCCACTGTCTTCAGTGTCATCATCTCCCTCATGATTGCCATGCACGAGAGGAGGACAGATTGGATCCATGTCAACCTGAGGTGTGTTGGTCATTGGCTTCTCTGGTTTCTCAATATCTTTTATTGTTTCATCTTCAATGAACACCACATCCTGGCTTCTCACAATCTTCCTATTGGCTGGATCCCACAACCTATAGCCAAAATCTTCACTTGGTTGGCCGAGGTAGATGCATTGCTTTGTCTTGCTATCAAGTTTGGTTCTCTCGTCCCTTGGAACATGTATAAATGCTCTGCAACTGTAAGAGCACATTTATCCATGTGTGGTTTTGGGTAATTGATGACAATCCCTATGGACTAATGGTTGCCTTAAGTTATATTCGAAGGATTTGTCCATAGGCACTTCTTGAAGTCCATCTGTTGGTTTCAAGGAGTTTATATGGTGACCAAGGTGGTATTCAAGGTTTTATCCAAAGATTGGTCATAGAGAAGATAAGATACAAGGTTGATCAAGACTAAGTCAAAGAGTGAATCAAGTTGATCAACACACAAAGCGTACAAGATGTACCGAGAGGGATCAAGTGATCCCATGGTATGGTAAGCATTGTCCATTACGCTTTGTGTACTAACCCATGTTCCATGTGAGTGTTCTTTGTGGGGTTAGGTATGCTTCCATGGGCGAGCATCAATAAGAAGATCCCATACAATCCATGGAGGATGACATCAAGTGGTGATCGTCATCAAGGTTGCGGTGTGCAAGTTCAAGTGGAGCATCACGGAGAGATCATGCTTGAAGCTTGCCGTCCATTGTGGTGACAATGGACTTGTGAAGATGTGCCGAAGAGTGGCTCACCCATAGTGGAGTATGGGGGAGCAATCAACCAGTCTTCATCGAGCCAACGCAATCAAGAAAGGTGGTCCATCTTGAGGAAGTCAAGATCGTCATCATCTAGCTCAAGTGGACTATGCGCAAGGCTAAGGTTTGACCTTGATAGGGTTTTCTATTTTACCGGTCTCATAGTGGTAGTTGGGAGACTGGGTTTTAGGATAGATAGCCGTACTATCAAGGGGGCTCTCAAGTGAGTAGCTTGATCGTATCGTTCGTTGAGAGCTCAAACCATTGCATTCTTGGCATCATCATCTTTCTTGGTTCTTGGTTGGTTTTTCTCTTTGAGGTTTCTTGAGCTTATGGTCGGCTTCATGACAAGCTCAAGTTCATCGAAAACGGAGTCCATATGCATCTTCTATGATGTTTTCGATGTTGGAGTTTTTGCCGGTTCTTCATTGATAGAGGTTTCACATCTCTATACCATTGGCATTTTTATACTGCCTCTTCTTAAGAAAACCATTCGCTGTTGGATAGCTCTTGTCGTCCTGAATCCAACAAGCTTGAGTTTGCTCAATTCGGAGCTCGTATGCGAAAGTTATGGCAGTTTCAGTGCCAGGGCAGTTTTTCTCTGAACTAGCGGTAGTACCGCTCGGTACCACGGTAGTACCGCTCCGGCGGTACTTCCGCTATGTACTACCGCTTATATTTTTCTTCTGGCTTCTGGGATTTCTGGGCGGAAGTACCGCTCTGTTGTTCCTGGACGAGTGTAAGCGGAAGTACCGCTCCCTTGAGCGGTACTACCGCTTGTGTGCGGGCTGTGGGGGTAACGGTTGGATTTTCCCCCACCTATAAAAGGGGGTCTTCTTCATCATTGCTTTCTAACTCTCTAGCTCGTGTTCTTCCCCCATTGTTGACCTTCTTCGAGCTTGCTAACTCTCAATCCCTCCAATGATTCTTGCTAGTTCTTGAGGGAAAAGGGAGAGGAGATCTAGATCCACATTTCCACCAATCACTTTCTCCTCTTTGTGAGGGGAACCCCTTGGATCTTGATCTTGGAGTTCTTCGTGTTCTTCTTCGTTCTTCCTCTCATTTTCCTCCCTAGCATTAGTTGCTTTGGTGGGATTTGGGAGAGAAGGACTTGGGCACTCCGTGTGCCCTTGCCATTGCATTTGGTGCATAGGTTTGAGTTCTCCACGGTGATACGTGGAAGTGAGAAGTTGAGAAGCTTATTACTCTTGGGTGTTTGAGCACCCTAGAGCTTGTTCCTCTTGGGTGCCTTGGCGCCCTAGATGGCTTGTGTTGCCTCGGAGCTCAATCATTGTGGTGCAAAGCTCCGGTCAAGCGTCGGGGTCTCCAATTAGGTTGTGGAGATTGCCCCGAGCAATTTGTACGGGTACTGGTGAACCGCCCTCAAGGGTTGCCAAAGTGTACGGGTACCGGTGACCGCCCCCAAGGGTCGCCATTTGTACGGGTTTGGTGACCGCCCTCAAGGGTCCCTTAGTGGAATCACGGCATCTTGCATTGTGCGAGGGCGTGAGGAGATTACGGTGGCCCTAGTGGCTTCTTGGGGAGCATTGTGCCTCCACACCGCTCCGAACGGAGATTAGCATCCGCAAGGGTGTGAACTTCGGGATACATCATCGTCTCCTCGTGCCTCGGGTATCTCTTACCCGAGCCCTTTACTTATGCACTTTACTTTGTGATAGCCATATTGTTTGTTGCTATATATCTTGCTATCACTTAGTTGTTTATCTTGCTTAGCATAAGTTGTTGGTGCACATAGGTGAGCCTAGTTGTTTTAGGTTTTGTGCTTGACATATTAAACGTTAGTTTTATTCCGCATTTGTTCAAGCCTAAACCGTAATTATTTTAAAGTGCCTATTCCCCCCCCCCCCTCTAGGCGACATCCACGTCCTTTCAGCAACCAAAGAACTTCAAGTGCTTGTATGATACCTCCTTACCTGATCAAACTCTCTGAGGAATATCAGCTGTAAGAGGAACTGAGGGAGATAGGTTAACCACATACATAGCATTCATCAATGCTTCAGCCCAAAAACAATTAGGTAAATGAGCATGAGAGAGCATAGCTATGACCCTCTCTATGAGTGTCCTATTCATTCTCTCTGCAAGGCCATTGAGCTGAGGTGTATTTGGTGGAATTTTCTCAAGCCCAATGCCAAACTTCCTGCAATACCTTTCAAAAGGACCTCAATATTCACCACCATTGTCTGACCTCACGCACTTCAATTTCCTGCCAGTTTCTCTCTCAACTTTGGTATGGAACTCCTTGAAGGCTTCAAGCGTATGGTATTTGTGTTTCAGCACACACACACACACACACACACACAAATCTTTCTGGAATGGTCATCTATGAATCTCACAATTAATGCTCCACCATGGGATTTTTTAGTCATGGAGCAAACATCAGTGTGCACAATATCAAAAACATTTTTTGCACGATGCGGAAGGAGTGTACGAAATGCAACCCTATGTTGTTTGCCAGCAAAACAATGTGCACAGGGTTTCAAGGATATACCTTTCAACTCAGGGAGGTACTCCATGTGAGCAAGAGCATGCATGCCCTTCTCACTCATATGCCCAACCCTTTTGTGCCACAATTCCACCGAAGTGTCTTTTTCAGCAATATTCAACACCTCATTGCACAACTTGGTTTTAGTCACATAGAGATTACCTTGCCTGCTTCCTCGAGCCACAATCAAAGAGCCTTTGGTGAGCTTCCACTTTCCTTCACCAAAATAACTAGGATGTTTGATATCATCAAGCTTGCCCACTGACAATAAATTCAGCCTTATGTCGGGAACATGCCTCACATCATCGAGCATCAATCTGCAACATGTGTTTGTTTCAATACATATAGAGCCCTTACCAACAATTGTTGATGAACCACTATTTCCCATCCTCACTTGACCAGTAACACCACTAGTGTAAGATGTGAAATACTCCTTTTGTGATGTGATGTGGAAGGACGCACCTGAATCCACAGCCCAACTCATGGCATCATCACAAACAACACTATAGCATTGATCATCTTCAATGACTAGATAGTCCTCGTCTATTGCAGTCATGGCTGAGTTGCTCTCAGTTTTTTGCTCGGTTTTGTTTGCAAGTTTCCCCTCTGCAAGCTCTCTTTTGTACTTCCTGCACTCACTCTTTGTGTGTCCTGGATTGCTACAATGAAAGCAAGTAATATCTTTTCTCTGTTTTGACTTTGGTCTCCCCTGGATTTATTTCTGCCTTGCTAAAATCTGGTATTGTTGCATCCACGGTTCTCATTCTTCCCATGGGTTTCAGCCACATACGCATCAGAAGAAGAGGCATCACCCTTTTCCTTCTTTCTGGCTTCTTCATTTAGCATATTGTTCTTCACCATCTCTAAAGTCAGCTTCCCATCCGGAGTTGAATTGCTAACTGACACAACAAGCGTGTTCCAACTATCACGCATGAAACTCAGCAACAACAATGCTTGCACCTCATCCTCAAAGTTGATCTTCATGGCTTAAAGTTGATTTATATGGCATTGAAAGACATTCAAGTGCTCAATCACACTTGTGCCATCTCGGTACTCAAGCTTTGAAAGTCTTTTGATCACCGAGGCCTTGTTCATTGATGTCTTTCTCTCATACATAGACTCCAACTTCTGCCACATCTCATATGCATTTGTGTCATTTGCAACATGGTGGGATATATTGTGGTTTATGTACAACCGAATCATACCTACTGCCTTTCTATGCAACACTCTCCATTCTTCTTCCATGACACTCGTGGGTATCTTGTCTTTCACAATTGGCTCATACAAATCCTTGCAATAAAGGATGCCTTCCATCATGGGCTTCCATGATGATTAATTGGAAGAATCAAGTTTTATCATGCCACTTGTGGTGGCACTTTCTTCCAAAGCCATTATGAGCAGCACTTCCAGCAACAATCCAGTAACTGGGATTAGCAACCTCCTAAGCAACCAAGGCTCTGATGCCACTCTGTTGGGAATTAACACACAAATGCACTTGTGGTTAACTGAAAACAGCAGCAAAAACAAAGTAATTTCAGCACCACATCATGTACTAACTCAAAGGATCGTTGCTTAACACGGAAGGAAACATATGCAGCAACATATATGGAGGAAAAATGTTACTCAGCAGACAAGACGCTCCTGTGAAGAGTGTCTTGTGGTAGGAGTAACTTTCTAGACAGTAGCAAACATCAACAAAGAGACACCAGATTTTTTACGTGGAAAACCCCTCAACTTGGGGGGAAAAACCACGGGCCGAAGCCACCCAAATCCTCTTCCACTATTATCAAATGTGGGATACAACAAGTTCTTCTCTGGATAGCACTAGAGGATCTCATACATCAAGATTTCTAAATCTTGGATGAACACAACAGGATTTGGGACTCAAGAGCTAGGGATTGGAACAATCTCACGAAAGATGGTGGAACCGCAACTTGAAGGAGACAAGGTGGTGGATTTGGAGCATCACAACCTTGGGGAGGAACTCCCTTTGCTTCTTCCTTCAATCTTCTTCTTCTTCTTCCCTTTCTCACTTGGTTTTCTCTCTTCTTCTCCAATGGAGGCCGAACTGATTTTCGTCACACTTGGTGGTGGCTGCTGGATGGAGGGTAAAGTATCCCCATCCACTCACGTGCAAAGACCAAAATGACCCTAGGTCATAACCCTAATGGGTAGTGGGCTTCTGCACCTCTTTGGGCTGCCTAAAAGGCTTCAAATGGTCATCTCATCATAGCCTACATGAGGAGGATATTCCAACACTTTGTCACATCTAAATGCTACCTGAATTTTTTTAGGGAAAAAGGTTAAGCATTTTGGCCCGTGAAAAAAAACAAATTAAATATCAATTGTTACCACAAAATGTCACACCCAAATTTGTTTTTTTTTTTCACCGATGAAACACCACTGCTCCGTTTTGCATGAAAATTGTCAAGCATGCTTGAGACAGTAACACGAACATCTACAAAAAAGTCAGAATTTTTTGAAAACATTTACTATCATTTTTTGGATTACTGTTCATCCGGATGCAAATGCACGCGGGAGCCAAAACAGCTCTCTTGTAAGGTGTTGTGCTAACTTTTGTGTGTATGTACCCATGGGAATATGTGCTAGTACTAATGCAATGTTAAGCGGCACTTGGTCACACATCCATATAATTTATCTTGAATATAACTAGTTGCAGCACAAACCAAATTATTCTCTCAATTTTTATTACATATGGTTCATCGCCTTGCGATGTAGTCAGCCCACATTGCCTTTGCCATGCCATCTCGCATGTTGGTTCCCAGCTTGCCGCATGCTGTCAAATAATGGCACATCAACATTGTATTGGGTATCTCCATCTGGTACATCGTGTGTATTACTTTCACTTGGAGAATCTACAGCGGAACACTTAAATTGCCCTTATTCATCCGGACGGATGACCGGGTCAAGAAATCACGACCCAACCATACACCTCGTGTCGGCCCTCCCATCATATTCCCATTGACCAATTCATGCTTGTAGACTCGTGTCGATCTGTTGGGGCGCCAGAACAACCCCAGATGGCGTCCACGAACGCGACTGCCTGTGACGGCGGCACCCATGGGGACTCGTCCGCGGCAGAGAGATGGGCCAGCCTCCCCGAGGATCTCCTCAACATAATCTACATCATGCTGGCCGCCCCAATCGACCGCGTTCGCTTTGCCACCGTGTGCACGTCATGGCACGCGGTTGCGTCGACGCACCTGTCACGCAACGTTCTACCATGGCTGATGCTCGACCCGAACGACGGCCACGGGACGAAGTATGTGTACTGTCCTGGAGAGGGCATGGTCCTGCCCCGTCTCTCTCTCCCCAGCGAGGCAACCTGCCAGTGCTTCGTGGGTAGTCACGATGGCGGCTGGGTCGCCTCGTCTGAGATGATCATTAACCTCTTCTCCGGCGCTGAGGTGACCCTCTCTCAGCCTCAGTAGGATATAGTCCATATGCGGCAGCGCCCCCGTGACCAGTTAGTTTTGCAAAAGATCATCTTCTCCAAGCAGCCGACTGTGAGTGGTTGCATCCTTGCCGCCATCACAAACACGGATGTGCTCGCATTCTGCATGGTTGGCTACCTGCAGGCTGGCTGGAAGGAGACGGGAATAATGTTTGGTCTTAGTGACAGTCTCATGGATATCGCCTTTTGCAACGACGAGCTATATGGCATCACACGGTCCAAGAAGCTCAACAAGTATGAGTTTGGGGTGAACCAACATGGTGCACCGGTGCTCAAGAACATCCACAAGTTGTGCATCCAATACGACATCTGGGAATGCCAAGTCAGGTACATTACTGAGTTACGTGGCAATCTTGTGATGGTGGCTAGTAGCTATTCATGGGGCAGCATCTACATGCCTTACTTCACGGTTCTTGAGCTAGTCGAGGGGATGGACGCTTACAATTCCAACTTTAAGTACAAATGGAGGATGATGAATAGTTTAGGAGACTACGCATTATTCTTGGGGCCAACATGCTCCAAGGCAATGCGTGTTTTGGTGGCTGAGTGCAACAACGTGCAGAGAGACCACATCTACATCTCCTACCATTGTTGCTTAAGGAGAAATGATGAGATCCCCAATGATGCCAACGCAATCTTTACGAGCTTAAATAACGATGGTTACCATTTGTTTTACGAGCAAGATGGAAGTGTCACCATGAATGACATCATGTTAACAGGGTACTACACAATGGGTGGTGTTTGCCCCCCTATGTGGCTTTTCCCTCGAGATATCTAGAAGGTTAGGATTAGACCAACGTATTATGCAATTATTATAGATTACTCCGTTTGCTCAGATATTAAAGGTTGTTTTCCATGTATTAGTTCAACAATTCACTACCCCCTGTGTGGCTTTTCCCTCGAGATATCTAGAAGGTTAGGAGTACTTGCTGCAAACAGACTTTTTCCCCCTATGTACCCCCTGTGTGCAACAATGCCATTGCGGCGACATCTCTTAGGGAAATCGCGCATACAAGCGCTCGCTACACCTGGACTAACAAACAGTTGGCGCCGATCCGTAGTGTCCTGGACCGTGTTTTTTTCACTCCGGAGTGGGAGGTTCTTTTTCCCTTATGTTCCTTAGTGGCTGAGACATGGATGGGGTCGGATCACGTACCGCTCGTTCTATCCTCAGGGGAGGATATGAGATGTAGAAGCAGTAGGTTTTTCTTTGAAACCGCGTGCGTGGTTCGAGGCTGAGGGCTTCGTGCAACTGGTCACCGACCGTTGGGAGCTAATCGCGACACAACTTGGCCCCCAGCGAGGTCCAATTGAGCTCTGGACCGTGTCGGCTGCCGCTCTACACGCTTTCCTTAGGGGCTGGGGTACCAACCATGGCAGTGAGTCCAAGCGGGAACGGGCTCGTCTTGTGGAGGAGATTGCGGGGCTCGACGCCCAAGCGGATCAGAGAGTGTTCTCGGAAGTAGAATGGGCCCATAAATATGACCTCGAGAACCAAGTCTTGCCAATCCTTCGCGCGGAAGAAGAGTATTGGCGTCGTAGGGGCGGCATCAAATGGGTGACGAAGGGGGACGCCAACACCGGCTACTTCCATGCCTATGCGAATGGTCGGAAGCACAAAAGCTCTATTTTGCGCCTCCAGGCTGATAATGGACTCCTCCTCACCCAGAGATAGTAGCTCATATCTATGAGTTTTTCATCGGTCTGTTGGGGTCAGACGAGGAAAAACTTCTTAGCCTCCGGGCGGATTTGTGGGATCCATCGGAGAGGGTGTCGCAGCAGGAAAACGAGGGGCTGGCCCTGTCTTTCTTGCCGCAGAAGATCGATACGGCCCTCGCTGATATGAAACGGACATGGCGCCGGGTCCAGATGGCTTGCCCGTGGAATTCTTCAAAAGGTTCTGGCCGTGTCTCCGACACTTGTTCTATGCGATAGTTAACAGGTTTGCCCTTGGCAAGGTAGATATGGCCCGGATGAACTATGGCGCTATTAGCCTTATCCCTAAGGTGGAAGGCGCGGATAACATTAGACTATTCAGACCAATCACCCTAATTAATGTCCCTTTCAAGATTTGTGCTAAGGCGTACGCCACTCGCCTTGCACCCATCGCGCAACGAGTTATCCTTAAAAGCCATTCGGCGTTTCTCAAAGGCCGCAATATTTTAGAGGGGCCGATTGCTTTGCTTGAAATTGTTCACGAGTTGAAGCAAACGAAACAAAAGGGAGTCCTTCTCAAGTTGGACTTTGAAAAAGCCTACGACCGCGTGAACTGGGAGTTTGTGCGGGAAGTCCTCCACAAATAGGGTTTTGAGGCAGGTTTTGTTCACCGGATTATGAATCTAATCCAGGGTGGACACACGACAATTTTGATTAATGGCGAGGTGGGCAAGTTCTTCCGTAACAAAAGAGGTCTCCGCCAAGGCGACGCCATATCCCCGCTCATCTTTAACTTTTTTGCGGATGCCTTGTCGACCATGATTGCCAAAGCTAGGGTTGCGGGTCACATCAAAGGGTTGGTGCCTCACCTGATCCTAGATGGGGTGACTCATTTGCAATACGCAGACGACACGATGTTGCTTTTTGAGCCAGATGACCATAGTATAGCTTCCATCAAGCTACTGCTCCTAGCCTTTGAGATCCTATCGGGATTGAAAATTAACTTCCTTAAGTGTGAGGTCATTACCATGGGGATGGATGACCTGGAGAGTACGCGGGTAGCTAACCTCCTAAATTGTAAGCTAGGAAGCTTCCCAATTAAGTATTTAGGTCTTCCTATTTCGCAACGGAATCTATCGATTCTTGAATGGGAGCCACTTTACGGGAAAGTGGCGGGTAGGGTAAGCCCGTGGAGAGGGAGGTTCATGTCTTCGGCAGCGAGGCTGATCTTAACCAATTCGAGCCTCTCCTCTCTCCCACTGTTCACCATGGGAATGTTCTTGCTGGCTGATGGGGTTCACGCCAAGTTGGACACTCCTCGGGCGCGGTTCTTTTGGGAAGGAACCGGAATCAAACGTAAATATCACTTAGTCAAGTGGGCGGCCGTATGTAGACCTAAAAAATTTGGCGGGCTTGGCATTCTCAACTCCAAGCTAATGAATGTAGCCTTGCTCACAAAATGGTGGTGGTACCTGGCCCAAAATGAGTCGGGGCTCTGGGCTGACTTACTTCGTGCCAAATACTTCCCGGACGGGAACCTTTTCACGGCTAAGTCTTCGGGATCCGCGTTCTGGAACGGGATCCAAGCGGTTAGACCGGCGTTCACGGTGGGGGCCAGTTTTCAGATTAACAACGGGAAGTCGACGGGCTTCTGGCTGGACAGTTGGTTAGGCCCGGAACATCTGTGGAAAAGTCACTCGTCGGTCTTCCAGCTAGCCACGGATACAGGCATTCTCGTGAGTGTAGCTTTGCGCTCTTCCCCTCCGGCCGTTCACTTTACTCGCACCCTATCCCCGGCCGAGAGGGTGGTTTGGGAGGATGTGCTAGCCAAAATTGGCGGCAGGACGGTCAGCTTGGGGGCTGATATGGTCTCCTGGAGGTTATCCGCCTCTGGACAATTCTCGGTCAAGTCCCTCTAGAACAACTTGACCGAGTGTAACACTTTAGACATAGCTAGGGGGCTATGGAAGGCGGGGCTGCCACTAAATATTAAAATTTTCTTGTGGCAAATGTTCAGAAACCGTTTACCGACGTCTGACAACGTTGCCAAGCGCAATGGCCCTACCGACGGGTCCTGTACGGTGTGCAGGCAAGGGGAAGATGCAAACCACGTTTTCTTCCGTTGCTTTCTAGCTAGATTTGCGTGGAGCGCCGTGAGAGAATCTTTCCAACAAACGTGGAACCCCACGTCCGGAGCGGAGTTACTATCATTGCTGAAGGCCCAAAGGGGTGCCAATGCTAGGGTAGCGTGGAGATGCGTAGGGGCGCTGTTTTGGTCTATTTGGACGATCCGCAACAAGATTACTATCGAGAAGAAATTCCCTGCCCACCCAGCTGATGTGTTGTTCAAATGCCATCTTTTTTTTACAGACGTGGTCACCGTTGGGGAAGCAGCGTGATGCTGATCGCATGCTGGAGATCATGGAGAGGATTCGGAGCACCCAGACGACGGCTCGTCATGGCGCGTCGTCTGGTTGATGATGCTGTGTTGCTATCTTCTTCGCCTTTTGGAGACTGGCCTGTGGGCGATGCATTGTTTCCTGTTATTTGCTATGTGTCAGACTCTTTGCCGATTAGACTTGTGCGCTCATTAATGTATCTGATGGTTTGTACGCTATGGTTTGTATTGATACCTTGTGGATGCTGTCTGGTGGCTTTATTAATTTAAAGCCGGACGCCTCTAGCGTCTTCGTTCAAAAAAAAAAGAAGATCTGTATTAAGTTTTTATCATAATAGCTTAAGAAATTCCGTGTTATTTTTTTTTGAGCCGGAAATTCAGTGTTATAGTACTACATAGTTAAGGAATATAAGGCATATATGGTCACGCAATACAGAGAGTACTCAACGGTAGAACATCGAAGAAAGTGTACAGGATATTCAGCATAAAAAACGAGGTGCCCAAAACGCAAGCACAACTCCCCATCCTAAGTCACTTCCAAAATTCACATGTATATGTGAAAATTTAAACTTTTTCTAAATTTCAAATACGACTTTGCATACTTCAAAAAACACCGGCCTTGGTGAAGTCTGTGAAGTCCAGCTACCTGCGGTGTGTCCTGGCAGCTTCTTGCAGTAGTACAAAACATGTCCAAGATTCATACTCCCACCTGTCAGTCGCACGATGCTAGTAGTAGTAGGGTAGGCAAGCACGCTCCTGGACACCTTTGGTCGAAATCAGCAACCGCTGCAGCTCGCCTGACTAGATCGCCGCTGGACCATGCGTGTTGGCAGGCCAGCTAGACGATCCAGACCAGACTCGAGCATGCGTACAGTCCGTTGTCCATCGATCGATTCGAGGCCACATGCATGTCTGCGACCGCAAGTCGTTCTTAACTGCGCGGCGGGATACATCTGTGATGATTTGGGCGGCCAGGCCATCTTTTGACACTCAGCTGAGCAAAAGCGACAGCCGGGAGGAGCAATCCATGAGCCTTTTTTATCAGGTGACGGCGACATAATCATGCCACCGACCAGCAGCCATGAGGGAGGCCGTTAACCACCTTTGGTTACAGAAAGTCCATGCGTTCGGTAGCTTCTGCTGTCCGGCCCCGTCCCGGATGATGTTCCTTGATGGCACACGGAAAGGCTCATCACTGCGTCCGCATGCTCTGCTTAAAGCAATGTTTCATGCGTTCGGTAGATTGCCCAGGAAAGTATTCACTTGCATCTTCACTGCCCTAGCTAAAATACTCGCTCAGATCTTTCCTGCTCCTATTCCGCCGTCAATAATTATTAATAGTGTCAAAAACACTCTTATATTATAGAACGGAGGGAATGGTTTAGTACTCCATCATGGAGTACTTGCAACTAGTTCATACTTCTTGTAAGACTACTCTAGACTCTTTGGTGGCCTGGAATTTAGTTTGCATGCCGATCTGCTTAAAGTCCACAACCTTCAAATTCAGGCAATCGGCTGAGGATCCTATGGGCATGGCTTAGACGGACTGACCCAAATCGCCCTTGGCAAGGGCTATCCCTGCTGACCGAGGACGTTGCGAGAGTCTTTCAAAACCGAGATCAACAACTAACCGAGGATGCCTTGATGGACACACCATTCTAGAGTCAAGAGGCTGGTGTAAGGGTATTTTCAACGCTGACCCACATGTTTGCTTCCGCGTCCATCCGTGGGATACGTCTCTCCAACATTGTCGGCATGCATTTCAAACATTTTTTAAACAAATCGGACGAACTCCGTACAAATCGGTTGATTTTCATATAAACCAGAGCACATTCATTGCAATTAGGATATTTTTCGTTAAAAAAGAGCGGCCGGACATAAACCGATCCTACGGCGGCGACTGGCTTCCAGTTCCTTTTTATTCCGCATCGGCGACCACGTCCTCCATCTGTCATCTCCATGAGCATCGGAGGGGTTCATGACCCGTGAAGTGAAGGTGCAATCTCCGGCGAGGATAAGTAGGACATGAGAGATGGACCGACCCACATGGGACACCAGGCCAGGCCGCCTCCCATGCCCTACTCATCCTCGAAGGAGTCCACGACCTGTCCGTCGCCGGTGCTGGTGGACGTGACATCGATGATGGAAGTGGAAGGTCCGTCACTGTCCACCTGCCACATACGCCTGCGAAAGAACGACATCGCATACAACGCCGGCGGCATTCTCGCCCTCGGCCGCCTGCGTCGCCAGTGTGTGCTGCCGCCTTCGCGTCCGCCTGCGTTGGTTGTTCGTTGCGAGCGGCGCGTAGAGTATGCGTGGCCTCCTACAGCGCCCGTTGCTCCGCAACGAAGTTCGGGTTCACCGCGACCATGACGGCCACGACCTCCTCCCTTGCGCACTCGCCTTATATCTGGCCCTCTACCAACCGATGTTTCTCGAGGAGGAACAAGTTGTACCTCTGCTCCTCATGCACCTGCCGGAACACCGACATAGGAGCCGGCGCAAGCTGCTTCTCCTCTGCCATGGCGGCGTCGTAGTGCGTCTGTGCCTGCTCCATGGTCAGACCGACATGCACTGGCGCGGGGTTCGGCACGGGGTCGTCGTCTGAGCCCATCTCTATTGTGGGATCGTCATCAGAGACCTCGGACGAGCTAGCCGGCATGCCCTGCTGGATCCGCATGGGACTGCCAAGCGGTTGCAAGAGCGGCCACCTCCCGTTTCATCTCCAACGAGAAGACTATCCACAGAGTGTTCCCGCTTGCGGTCATGGCGCATCTGGAGCAAAGAAGGAGGATGTGGAGCGAAAGTGTTGTGGTTTGGAATTACACGGGTGTGCCGCCTTTAAAATAGCGGATTCAGTGAGGCCAAGTGCATGGGTGCGTCAATGCGTGACGCCGGAGTTGGTTCCTCGGCCGACGAGCCTGCTTAGTGGCGGCATACAGACGGACGAGGCATAACCGGCATGGTAGATATTCATCCCGTCCCGTACAGCAAACGTCACCGGCATTGAATAGGCGTGGACACCGGGGACGTGGCGCGGGCGGCTCTCTCGGCCAGCGTGCCACTTCAATGTCGGTGCCAGTGAGAGGTCGTGTTTGCTCTGGGCCAACGTCAATGCATAGCGGCCGCTCCACAGTAGCATGAATGTGGGTAGCTGGCCACAGGCGCGAACGCACGCGTGTGTGGGTGGAGGTTTTTGGGTGGGCCAGGATAGTCAGGTGCGAGCGCGACAACGGTCCGGACGCTCGCAACACTAGTAACGGAAGAACTGCACGTATGCTTAACAAGGGCAATATCAGGGCCATCACAAACAGTTGTCACTTTTTCTTTGGCATGTGAGGGTCTCACAATGACATGAAAGTGTTGTGGCGGTTTCCATTGTTTGCATGGTTGTGTGCAGGCCAGGCTCATGCATGCAACTATACCATCAATTGACATGACTACAACATAGGGTACTATCTTTGTGATGATATCTATCCACCGTTGGCAACCTTTGTCAAGACCATCTGAAAGTGCGTTATATCGACTAGAGGGGGGTGAATAGGCGATTTTTACAAATTCGTCACCGAGGAATTACTTCTCGAGGAATTTGCTAAGTGACGTAATAGATGCAGCGGATAAAGTACTCAAGTGCATGCATAACATAGCAGTAGCATAGTCATCGTGATGAAATGAAACATACACAGAGCACAAGTAGCGAGTAAACATGATAAGTAGGCGAAAGTCAAGGTGACTGAAGAATTTGGGTTGAGGAAATTGAGAAAGTCTTCAGTCAAAGTCTTCAAACAGTAACGATCAATTTCATCAGCAAGTTAACGAGGAAATGAAAGGGTTGAGGAAATAGAACCAGTAGCTCGGTGAAGACAATGATTTGCTCTACCAGTTCCAACTGTTGTGACAGTCGTACGTCTGGTTTGGAGCGGCTTGGTATTTAAACCAAAGGACACACAGTCCTTACCGTATTCTCCTTGAGCTAAGGTCACACACACCTCGCCCAATCACTCGTGGTAAGTCTTCAAGGTAGACTTCCAAACCTTCACAAACTTGGTCACCCGGCGATCCACAATTTCCTCTTGGATGCTCTAGACCATGGCGCCTAACCGTCTGGAAGATGCATAGTCTTCAAAGGTAAAATGCGTCGGTTCCATACAGGACAATCTCTTCAGTGATGCTCAATCACTTTGGGTTTTAGGTGTTGGAGTTTTGGGTTTTTCCTCGCTGATGATTTTCTCTCAAAGTCGTCGGAGGATGGGTTTCTCTAAATGACACTTGTCAATCTCTCTCGAAGCAGCCAACCAGCTAATGGTTGTGGGGGGCGGCTATTTATAGCCAGGGTGCAACCCGACATGATAAGACATAAATGCCCCTAATGATATGACCGTTGTGAGGATAAGATTCTTTTGGACAGCTGGCGCAAGGCACAACAACGCTCAGAATTTGAACTCTCTAAATCCTCAGGGCTATCATATTCCTTACGATAGGCAGTTCGCACTGGCAATTCTAACTACTCAGTTAGACCAATTTCCTCACATACAAGAAAAACTTTGTCTCTGTCACTGAAGAACTTGACTGAGATGCAAGAGATTTCCAAAGGCTTCACTCGAAGGATTGGGTAGGTGTAGGTTTTGAGATGAGCATCACTTGGAAATTTTCCTTAGTTTTACCTCGATCCCCTTTAAAAGTACGGTGTTTACTATGACTCAAAAGAAAGGAAATGAAACAAGAAAGCAAAGTCTTCAAGCTTCATAGTCCTCACATCAACATCTTCAAGGTCACACTAATTTCCTCATTTTCAAAGTCTTGAAGAAGAGCGTCAAAGTTTTCAGATGAAAACATACATTTTTAGGGGTCGACATTCGTCGGATATACCAAACTCCTCAGGAACTTATAAGACATGTGTACACTCACAAACTCATTAATCCCTTAACCTATAAGTCTTCAATACACCAAAATCACTAAGGGGCACTAGATGCACTTACAATCTCCCCCTTTTTGGTGATTGATGACAAATAGGTTAAGTTTTCAATGGGGATAAACATATGAAGTGTAAGTACAGAGTTTGAGGAATTTGATTGTAAGATATAGAGGAACTCCCCCTCAAGATGTGCATATTTGAGGAATTTCCTTTGGACCACAAATGCACAAAGTTCTGCGTCACAGTCATGTTTTGAAGAATTGAACTAAACTGACGCTTGACCCACTTGTGATTGCGATCGACCTTTTGATGAAGACTTACGAGAAGTTTGCGATCAGTCATCATACGAGGGACAAAACCTTGAGGATTTTGCTCTGGGGTCTTTGCAGCAGAAGCTGTGAGTCAGTGTCATCATTTGTTGAATATGAGGCAGGACAACAAAATTGACCATCCAATGGACGAGTGCCTTCATCGACGACAGCCTTGCCTTTGCCAGGAACTGAGGAAGTTGTCTTTTTGAGGACTTCAATTGGAGGCCGAAAACTGAAGTGATTCTGTAAGTTAGCTAGATATTGAATTGAAGACATTGTCCTGATGAATCTCATAAGCCAAGGGGCATAAGGCTTCAAGTCAAATGGTGACAGTGCAACACTGGCCAAAGTCCTCATGTTAATGTATGTTGATGGGAATTCCATGGATGATATAGATTATAGAATAGCAGATTTTTCATAATTCCAATAACATCTTCTTCTTTAGAGTTGTGCGCTTTGATTGGACTGAGAGTTTTGGTCATGATTCGATACACAGTCCTTGGCACATACATCAGATCCTTCACTAGGAAGGTCGTCCTTGGAGCTTGGACAGATGCCAAAGGCTTCATCAGCACTTGCATCATATGGTCTGGGAGCTCAGGTTCCTCATATATGCACTTTGCACCATCCTGAGGTGGAGGAACTGGAAGAGCTCGTAGTAATTGAGTGGCTGGAGCCTTGAAGTGAGCATCCTCAGTCATCCAGTCAAGAATCCAGGTGTTGATGTCATGAGACTCACAAGAGATATGCAAAGTGGTATAGAATTGAAGTATTAGCTCCTCATTCGAGTCACAGATGTTAGCACAGAAATTCAGGAGCCTGGCTTCATCAAGAACAGTAAGTACGGGCGTGAAGCATGGGATGGACATCATATCGACATGAGGAATTTGCATGTGCTGGAAGACTTTTTTCTTCTCAAACAGAATAGTGGCATAGTAGTTGATCTGATTGACAGTCCAGAACCTCTTGCGTCTGATTCTTGTTGAGTCATATGGCGATTCACCAGTGAAGAACATGCGCTCAACAAAGAATTCTGCATTGTTAAATTTGGGCTTATGAGCTCGAGTGCCTTTGAATGGTAGTGAGGGCTTTGGTTGAAGATTTACAGTGTACCTCCTCACTTCTGTAATGGCATCAAACTTGGCCATTTCTTTAGTTGTTGCAGCAGGCACAGAGGTCTCAGACTGAGGAATTTGAACAGCAGGTTCTTCAACCACGGTGTGGGTTTCAATTTCTTCAGCTGATGCAGCTGGAATATCTTCCGGTATGGAGTTCAGATGAGTTGGACGTCCTTCAGAGCCAGTCAATATTTCTTCAGTCTAAGCATGGGACTGAGGAATTTGAGTGAGGGGAGTGGTCATTGGAGAATTTGGGTGTGCGGCTTCCCAATATTCATCATTGATTGATGGAGTTGTTGAGCCAATTTCCACATCCTCATCAATTTCTTCAACACCAGCCTCTTCAGCAGTAAACTGAGGTTGGGGCGATCATACCTGTGAAGGTGAACTATTTGCTTCAACTTCAATTTCTTCATCCACTTGCTCTGAGGAAGCAGCAGAGTGGGTTTCTTCATCTTCATCATCTAGCAAGACATAGTCTTCACCAAATGGAACTATCTCAAAAGAGGGCACAACAGAGATAGGAGTTGCATCAATGGGCTCTGTGTAGGAAACTAGCATAGTCCTCAGTTTCTTCACAGCTGAGGTTTCTGTAGTGCTTGATGGCTTTCTCTTCTTAGCCGCCTCTTTTTCTGCAGTCTTGGTTTTCTTCACTTCTGATGCAGAAGAAAGTGTGAATTTATTCACCCTTGAAGACTTTGTAGCAATAGTAGAGGATGAAGGTGGTCCAGATTCTTTAGGCAGGACTGATGCAGTCTCCCTGGGTGTTTCTTTAGGCGCAACTTGAGTTGTTGCCCTGATTTCTTCAGCTTCTTGAGGAGCAACAGATTCCTCAGCTTGCCTAGTTGGTTCATCAGGCGCAACATTGGAAGTTTCACTGGCAATTTCTTCAGGCGCCGCAATTTGTTCAGCAGTCCTGGCATGTTCTTCAGCAGGCGGTGCAGATGAGCTAGCCTGAGGAACTTGTGGTTGCGATCGAGCAGCAACCCTTGCATTATGGTCATTGATAGCCGTAGTCTCCGTATTGACGAATCTAACCTTGGCTCCTTTCCAGTCAGCATAGTAGCGATCATCTTCGTCACTGAAGCTTTTGATTTAAGCTTGTATAGCAAGGAGTTGCTCAGGAGTCATTTTTAGAACGTTGTTCTTCAAGAAGCACTCTTTCTTGTATTGAGCCTTCTGGGCTTTGCGGGCAGTCTGATACTTCCATTTTTCTTCAGCAATGAAAGCAGTCAACACATGACTTGGACCAGGGGCAGATTCAAGTCATCAATTGGGGTGTTTGGATCATTGTTCCAGATGTCAATGAAGTCAAGCACTATCCTTGGATCCAGAAGAAGACCCATTTGAGTACCTTTCACTTGAGCAACCCTCTGTTGCTTGTTCCTGATGATTTCAACAAGTTCTTCATTATCTGCTTCATTATCCTCTGATGCAGAGGGAACTTTGATGACCACATGCTTATGAGGACTTGGTCTTGAACCTCGTCTAGCAATGGCTTTAACCTTCAGCCCTGTAGCACTTGAAGAAGTATGTGCACTGGCTGAGGCAGATGCAGATGCCCCCAAGGCAATTGAAAAACCTGCAGTCCACTGACATGTTGCAAGATGCACATGTGTTGAAGACTTTGTGGCAGCGGCTGATGAAGTTGCAGCCACAGAGGGCATTTGAGCTACCCTTGAGGAAGTTGTTTGAGGAATTTGAACTATGGGCCTCGCAGCTGAGGACTTTGCAGTTGAAGAACATGGCCTTGAGGGCATTGGAGTTGAAGAGTTTGTCTTCAAAGCAGACTTCTTAGGCAAAGTCTTCTTTGGCAGATTTCCACTGGCAGAGTCTTCAGCAGCAGCAGCAGCCTGAGTATCTTGATTGAATTTCTTCACTGCTTCAGCTGCAATCTTTTTCAGTTTAGCTTGACGCTTGGCCCACTCTTTGGGAATTTCTCACCATGCTTGATGCTGGTGGGATCAGCTTCTTGACTAGCGGCCAGAGGAGGCCTGGAGCATGGAGGAGTTACAACGAATTTCTTCATATACTTGGGAGTGACATATCTGTATTCTTTCCACTCCCTTGCCCATCTGCGCTCAATTCGCTGAATGCGCGTTTTGCGCTGCTTTTTAGTTTCCTTGCCATATATCTACTTATTAGGAGTGCAGTGTTCATCATAGAGATTGTTTGGGATCTCAAAAGCAGTGTGGAGTTCTCTCTTCTTTCCTCCCTTCTGAGGTCTTTTACCGTCAGCCATTTTCTCCACTTGAGCATTTTGCACTTTTGAGGACCCTCAAGATGTGTACAGTTTTTCTTCAAGGAACGTTGTAAATGAGTTAAGTTGATGAGCACCTAGAGATTCATCAACATACATTTGTACCTGTGAACAGAGTATAGGTGCGAAGAATTTGGAGAGGTCATATGCGTTCTCAGAAACTTTTCAAAAACATCTCAAGTTAAGGAATTTGACCATAGATGTCTTGAAGAATTTCACTAAGTGTTCTTGACTTAGGTTCCAGAGTTGTGCTGATTTTGAAAATCCACACAATTGAGGAATCTTGAAGAAAATCATAACTTAGAGAAATAAATCAATGAAGAGAAGATTCACAGTGTTTAGAGGATGGATTGGTGAAGAATAAACACCTTATGAGGATTTTAGGGTAACAAAAAGGATAAAATATGGCAGTTAAATTAGATTTTAATTACCCTTTATGAAGAACATGACGAACTAGGAGTAAGAACAAAGAAGCTCGTCATTTCAGATCTCTCGCGCCCTAACTTGGCGGCGGAAGACAGCTACAGTGGCGGCGGAGTGAAGAAATCCGTGGCCGGCGTGAGTACGACGTCAAAGAAGTCGAGGCAGTGAAGCTCTTCCTCTCCGACGACCATGGAGGTTAGCGGCGGCGCTAGGTCTTGAGCTTGGGAGCAATGGAAGTGAGGGAGAGATCGAGCTAGTAACTCTGAGCAGTGAAAGGGGGAGGGGTATTCATAGCAAGGTGAATTAACTGAACAACCCGAAATATTTGGACATCCATACCCCTGCCCCTTGCTATCCTATCGGCATGTGTCACACACGTTCTATGTAGTGGAGATAGTGGGGGATCGTGGGTGAATATTTTAATCATGACGTGGAGGACAGATAGGATTGAGCGGCAACCGCAAAATTTGATATGAAAATTTTAATGTTTCGTTCGCAAATTCTTCAACTCACAAGGACACAACGAAGACTTTGAGCGGGTGTCAAATAGAACGCATATGAAGAATTTGTGAACTGACTGGGTTGAGTTTAGCAGAGAGGGGGAACGGGTCCGATCACATTCACTTAGATGAAAAATCAACTCTAGGAATTAGCTATAAGTGAATGTTGTTGAGGACATTGAAAAACTCATATAGTCAATGAAGAGAAATCTCAAATGAAGAATTTGTATGTTTGAGTAATCTGAGGAAATTGCAAAGTTTGAAGAATTTGAAATTTTTGAGGATTTTGGAAAAATCGGAAAAACTCAATTTTGAAGAATCTCAACTAAGGTTGGTGGCGTAACCCACCGTGTAAGAATTATGATGATTTCAGACACCGCATACAATTGTCGTAGGGTTCTGAGAATAAAATTCTACATTGATTTCTTCACACTTAGAGGGTTAGTCTTCATTTATTGAAGATAAGCATTACTTTGTGTGTTGCACATCTAAGTCATCAATTTTTCATAAGTGTTAGGATGTGTGTCCTTTCAAGGAACATTCAAATATTTTAAGATATTTAGCTCACATCGCAACTTGCAAAATCTTTTCTCATCCAAGGGCTTAGTGAAGATATCAGCCAGTTGTTCTTTAGTCTTCACGTGGTCAATGATGATGTCGCCCTTCAACACATGATCGCGAAGAAAATGATGACAAATCTGGATGTGCTTAGTCTTCGAGTGCTAAACTGGGTTGTGAGCAATCTTGATGGCACTCTCATTGTCGCAGTAGAGAGGGACTTTCTTCACCTTGATGCCGTAGTCCTTGAGGGTTTGCTTCATCCACAACAACTGAGAGCAACAAGAACCAACAACAACATACTCAGCTTAAGCTGTAGATAGTGACATGCAGTTCTGCTTCTTCGAGGACCAACAAACTAAGGATCGTCCGAGGAAATGGCATGTACCTGATGTTGACTTGCGACCCATACGATCACCAGCATAGTCAAAGTCAGAATATCCAATGAGATCAAAATCCGAGCCCTTGGGGTACCACAATCCAAGCGTTGGTGTGTGAGCTAGATATCAAAGAATATGCTTCATAGCCTTATTGTGTGATTCCTTCGGTGTTGCTTGAAATCGGGCACACATGCAAACACTAAGCATAATATCTGGCCTAGATGCACATAAGTACAATAAAGAGCCAATCATGGAGGGATATACCTTCTGATCGAAATTTTTACCATTTTTGTCAGTGCAGAGGTGGCCATTTGTAGGCATCGGAATTTTGATGCCTTCGCAGTCTTGCATGCCGAATTTCTTCATTACATCCTTGAGGTATTTCTCTTGAGAGAAGAAGATGTCATTGCGTTGTTGATGAATTTGAAGGCCTAAGAAGAATTTCAACTCCCCCACCATAGACATCTAATATTCTTCACTCATCATGTAGCCAAATTCGTCACTGTTATGTTTGTCAGTACAACCAAAGATAATGTCATCCACATTTATTTGGCATTTGAATAATTCATCATCATAAGATTTTGTGAAAATAGTTGGGTCAAGTGAACCGGGTTTGAAGCCTTTCTTCATGAGGAATTCCTTCATAGTGTCATACCACGCCCGAGGGGCTTGCTTGAGGCCATAGAGTGCCTTGTTGAGTCTGAAGACTTTGTCTGAATGCTTAGGATCTTCAAACCCTGAGGGTTGAGCAACACATACTTCTTCCTCAAGCTTACCATTGAGGAATTCGCTTTTCACATCCATTTGATATAAAATGATATTGTGATGGTTAGCATAAGAAAGTAATATGTGAATAGCTTCAAGTCTACCAACAGGTGCAAAAGTTTCATCGAAATCAATTCCCTCAACCTGTGTGTAGCCCTGAGCTATAAGACGGGCCTTGTTCCTCACCACTTGGCCATTTTCGTCTTGCTTGTTTCGGTAGATCCACTTGGTACCTATGATGTTGTGCTTGCGAGGATCTAGACATTTGAGAAGTTCCCACACATTGTTGAGCTTGAATTGATGCAATTCCTCTTGCATAGCTTAAATCCACTCAGGCTCCAGAAATGGCTCATCAACTTTGGTGGGCTTTGTGATAGAGACAAAAGCAAAGTGTCCACAAAAGTTAGACAAATGTGAAGCTTTTGAGCGAGTGAGAGGACCTGGTGCATTGATGTCGTCGAGGATTTTGTCAATTTGCACTTCATTTGCCACTCTAGGATGAGCAGGTTGACGACTTTGTTGGGGCTGAGCATTTTCTGCAGCGCCATTTTCCTCAGGTGCACCAGCATGAATGTCTTCATTGTTCGGGATGACTTCTTCAGCTAGTAGAGGTTCTTCAGTGGGTATCACATCTTCAGTAGCCTTGAACCTAATGGATTCCTCAGAAGGCATTTCATCTAACACAGGAGGTAGGTTCTCTCTTTGCGACCCGTTAGTTTCATCGATTTGCACATCTACAGTTTCCACAACCTTGTGGTGATAGGCGTTGAAGACTCTGTAGGTGTGCGAGTCCTTTCCATAACCAAGCATAAAACCTTCATGTGCTTTCGGTGCAAATTTAGAACTGTGATGAGGATCTCTAATCCAGCATTTAGCACTGAAGACTTTGAAATAACTCACATTTGGTTTCTTGTCAGTAAGGAGTTCATATGAGGTTTTCTTGAGGAATTTGTGAAGATATACCCGGTTGATGATGTGCCCCGCAATATCAACAACCTCATGCCAGAAATGTCGAGGGGTCTTGTATTCTTCAAGCATGGTGCGAGCCATCTCAACAAGAGTCCCGTTCTTGCGCTCCACGATGCCATTCCGCCGAGGAGTGTATGGAGCAGATAGCTCATGAGTGATCACAAGTTCATCAGTATAGTCATCAAGACCAGTGTCCTTGAATTCAGTCCCATTATCACTCTCGATGTACTTGATCTTGAAGCCAAAATTCGTCAAGGACCTTGAAGAAAATCGTTTGAAGACTTCCTGTACTTCAGTTTTGTACATGATGATATGCACTCATGTGTAGCGAGAAAAGTCATCAACAATGACAAAGCCATATAATGATGCGACATTGGTTAGTGTGGCATAATGAGTGGGGCCAAAGAGGTCCATGTGAAGCAATTCAAAGGGATGCGTGGTAGTCATGATAGTCTTCGAGGGATGCTTGGATCTGGTCATCTTTCCAGACTCACAAGCCCCACAGAGATGATCCTTGAGGAATTTGACACCCACGATGCCAATGACGTGCTTCTTCTTCACGAGAGTGTGCAGGTTCCTCATCCCAGCATGTCCAAGTCGTCGATGCCACAACCAGCCTTCTGAAGCTTTTGCATGTAGGCACGTGGCAGGCTTAGGACCTGTAGAGAAATCAATAATATACAAGTCTCCTCTCCTAAAGCCTTCAAAGACTTTGGATTTGTCAGATTCCATGAGTACAATGCATCTATATTTGCCAAAGATGACTACCATATCAAGATCACAAAGCATTGAGACGAACATGAGGTTGAATCCGAGGGACTCGACAAGCATAACTTTATCCATTTGTCGATCCTTCGAGATTGAAACCCTACCTAGACCAATACCTTTCTTTTTTTCCTTTCTCAGCTGTTGGTGCACTAGGACAGGGGTGTCCAGTACCCCTGACTTATGCACAGGCAGTGGTAGCACAACCCATCAATACAAGTGCAAACCAAGCAAGCCTTCAAGACCCAGACTCCGGCAGCATCAACCTACAAAAGGCCAAGCAACGCTGGCAAGACCAACACAACAGCCCAGGAGGGGCCCACGACGCGCCAGCCGCATCCCCGGTGCCTGCCGGGGACCAAGGCGCACGCATCTTCAAGAAGATCCGGCAAGCCATCCCCCGGCAGGCGCGAGCCGATCGGCCACCACTCCACCGCATCGCAACGCCAGTCACTTGTCGATGCGGTGTCGAGCCCTCAGGTGTCTAAGTGGCTCTCGCTAAGCACGTGGCGACGCACTGGAAGAAAAATTATGCCCAGTTGACACCCGTCCAGAGGCGTGTCAAGACACTACGCAACAACCAGCTAAGCGGTGGTAAGAGCCTGCCGGGGATGCACCCCCGCGCGCCACCTAGACTAGCAATCATGGTATTTTGTCCTAAATGCCATAGTTAGGTATGATAGCTCTGTTTAGTTATCTAATTGTTAGATAATGACTGTTTTCCCATTGTGGTTGCCCCTTGCCCTATAAAAGGAGGTCCAAGGCAACCTAGCTCAAGATTCGGACTTTTGGACACTTGTACTCACGTAGCAGCTCTCCCCGACGGCAACCCTTGCCGGGATTGAGCACTGTGTGCTCTTCGTGTTCCTCTGATCAATCCACCAAAAGCAGGAGTAGGGTTTTATGCTTCACAGCGGCCCGAACCTGGGTAAAAATACTAGCGTCCCGACCGCCATGCTGCCTCATGGCCTCCGCTCTTTGTGCAACGTGACCCACCTTGCCGAACCACAAAGGGGCCTCTGGTCCCATAGGTGACCGTGTGCATCCGTGCCCCACTGGGTGATATGCTTCAAGTGGGATGGAGCAAGAGCTATGTCCATCAATAAGTTCTTGTCACCAATCATGTGATTAGTGCATCCACTGTCAAAGACCCACTCGGTAGCTTTAGGTGGTTCATCCTGCAGACGAATTAGTGCAACTTACGAACTCATATACTTCAGAGTGAAGAATATGACATCAAATTCGTTAGACAAAAATTCATCAAACAGTACAATAGTTAAGGTAACATAAGCACGTGAGAAATGAGCAATTCATTTCTTCATGATTAGCTTGCGTCCTTTCAAGCATATTCAGGTCTACAACAAATTCTTCAGACGTTCAAGTTCGTCTGGAGACCTGACCCTGCATAAGAGATTAGTTCATTTTCTTCACCACCCACATCCGGAGGGGTGGCAGAGTTCATCATTCTATGAGCTCCATATGAAAAAGGTGGCATTGAAGCAAGAGCACTTCGTTTCACATGAGAGGGGTTAGAGTACTCATCTTCGAGGACTTATGAACATAGTGATTTGAAGAATAATGCACATATTCATGACCCATAGATTTTCCCTACAAAACAGAAGCATTAGCACGAGAATGAGATTTTTGACCATATGAGGAATTTGGTCCATGTGAAGACTTTGGTCCATATGAAGAATTTGATCTTGGGTTCTTGTTCTTCACGAGTGGTGTCATGACGACATTCACCTGAAGACTTTCAAGGTACCTTTTGGGAACCCAGATTTTCTTCATCGGAGGACCGTTCCTGCAGTTAGTTCCAACATATATGGCAAATACTTCAGCATGCTGAATTTTGAACAGTTTATAGTTGGAGTCAAATGACTCATTAGAGTAATATGAAGATTCGCAAGTAAAGCCAGATAAAGTGGATGGATCTACATGAGGTCCTTTTGCAGCAACCCATGAGGTTTTGGGATACCGCTCAGGTTTCTAGTAGGATCCATTAACATTGAGTTTCCTCTCAAATGCAACACCATCTTTCCTGGGGTTCCTGTTTAGAATATGCTTTTTAAGCACATCCCAAAAGGTTTGATGCCCTTTTAGACTTTTGTATATGCTTGTCACATACAATTCCTTCAACCCAACATTTTCGTCAGTGACACTTGTGGTATCCTCAGATGAGGAATTTGTGACCACATAAATAGTTGAAGAAGTTGCAGCAATAGAAGCATTTGAACTTTTAGGTGAAGAATTGCCAGTTTCACGTTCGATGCATTTCAAACAAGGTGGAACGGATTCTTCCTGAGCGGAACTGATCTGTTGAGCAAGCAAAGAATCATTTTCCCTTTGCAGGTCTTCATGAGACACCCTTAGTTTCTCAAGATCTTGCTTTCTTTGAAGAAATTCATAAGAAAGCTTCTCATGATCAACTAAGAGAGTTTCATGACGACTTTGAAGTTCATCATACTTAGACTGAAGACTTTGAAGATCATCAGTCAGAGTTTGAGTTCAATCCATTTCCTCATTCAACATGTCATCACTTTTGTCTAGCAGTTTCTGAATCCTTTCCAAAGCAATTTGTTGTTTAGTGGCAATATTAGCATGTTTGGAATAGCTAGGTTTTAGATTTTCATCAGATTCACCTTCACTTTATTCAGAGGAGGAATGATATCTGAGTACCTTGGCACCTTTTGCCATGAAGCAATAGGTGGGAGCAAAGTCATCGTCGTTGACGTCAGAGTCGTTGGAGTTCCCATTTTCCTCATCGTTGAAGATGGACTTGCTGACGTAAGAGTAGCGAGAGCTAGGCTCGCCACACCAGAGTCTGACTCCTCAGATTCCTCCTCTTCCTCATATTCTTCAGATTCTTCTTCAGAATCCATTTCCTTGCCGATAAGTGCCCGAGCCTTTCTGGAACTGTTCTTCTTGTGTGATGAGGACTTTGAAGATTTCTTCTTTTTCTTCGAGTCATCAAAACTGTTATCCTTGTACTTCTTCTTCTTTGATTCCTTTTCCCATAGAGGACAATCAGCAATGTAGTGGCCAGATTTCTTGCATTGTGGCAAGTTCTCTTCTTGTAGTCGCGTGACGAAGATTCTGATTTCTTCACATCACTTCTTGATGATTTTCCAAACCGGCCTCTCCTTAAGAACTTCTAGAATTTCCTCATGAGCATTGCTAGCTCCTGACTCAGTTCTTCAGGATCACCAAGGCTACTGTCATAGTATTCACCTTCAGATGAGAAAATTGCCTTAGCCTTCAGTGCACGAGATCTTCCATAGCTTGGCCCATAGAGGTCTCTGTTCCCAGCTTATTGGAATTCATGAGTGTCGAGCCTCTCAAGAATATCAGATAGATCCAGTGACTTGTAGTCTCCACGCTCTTGAATCATCAAAGCCAGCGTATCAAATGAGGAATCAAATGATCTCAGCAGTTTCTTCACCACCTCATGGTTGATGATGTCAGTGGCACCAAGAGCTTGGAGCTCATTGGAGATATCAGTGAGGCGATCAACGGTTTGCTGAACATTTTCGTTGCCGAGTCTTTTGAAGCGGTTGAAGAGATTGCGAAGATCATAAAATCAGGATTCACGTTGAGTTGAAACCCCTTCGTTGACTTTGGACAACCTATCCCAGATAAGCTTAGCAGTTTCCAAAGCATTCACTCTGCCATACTGTCCTTTGCTCAGATGGCCACATGATATTCTTCGTTTGAGAGTCGAGTTGCTTGAATCTCTTCACATCAGTAGTGTTGACGGAGGGAGTGATGGAGGGAACATAATTTACCACAACATACCAGGGGTCATTGTCAATTGCTTAGAGATGCATGCACATCTTGTTCTTCCAGTAGGGGTAGTCTGTCCCGTCGAAGGTAGGACACCCAGCCGAGACCTTGATCATACCTACAGTCAACAGAACTAAAACTCCAGGTGGTTAAACAAAAATCACACAGAACAAGGGAGTATCTTGCTCTCATACCAATTGAAAGTGCATTATATCGACTAGAGGGGGGTGAATAGGCGATTTTTACAAATTCGTCACTAAGGAATTACTTCTCGAGGAATTTGCTAAGTGACAAAATAGATGCAACGGATAAAGTACTCAAGTGCATGCATAACATAGCAGTAGCATAGTCATCATGATGAAATGGAACATACACAGAGCATTAGTAGCGAGTAAACATGATAAGCAGGCGGAAGACAAGGTGACTGAAGAATTTGGGTTGAGGAAATTGAGAAAGTCTTCAGTGAAAGTCTTCAAATAGTAACGATTGATACGTCTCCAACGTATCTATAATTTTTTATTGTTCCATGCTATTATATTATCTGTTTTGGATGTTTTATATGCATTAATATGCTATTTTATATTATTTTTGGGACTAACCTATTAACCTAGTGCCTAGTGCCAGTTTCTGTTTTTTCCTTGTTTTTGAGTATTGCAGATAAGGAATATTAAACGGAGTCCAAACGGAATAAAATCTTCGGGATGATTTTTCTTGGACCAGAAGAAACCTGCCAGACTTGGAGATGAAGGCAGGAGACCTGCCGGGAGGCGACAAGCCACCTGGGCGCGCCCTAGGGGGGGGGCGCCCCCTGGCTTGTGGCCCCCCTGCAGGTCCTCCAACCCTAATCTTCGGCCTATAAATTCCCAAATATTCCCCCAATACCAAAAAGAGCTACGAAAATACTTTTCCGCCGCCGGAACCCTCTGTTCCCGTGAGATCCCATCTTGGAGCCTTTTCCGGTAATCTGCCGGAGGGGGATTCAATCACGGAGGGCATCTACATCAACTCCATTGCCCCTCCAATGATGCGTGAGTAGTTCACCTCAGACCTTCGGGTCCATAGCTAGTATCTAGATGGCTTCTTCTCTCTCTATGTTCTTCAATACCATGTTCTTCATGATCTTCATGGAGATCTATCCGATGTAATACTCTTTTGCGGTGTGTTTGTCGAGATCCGATGAATTGTGGGTTTATGATCAGATTATCTATGAATATTATTTGAATCTTCTCTGAATTCTTATATGCATGATTTCATATCTTTGCAAGTCTCTTCGAGTTGTTGGTTTGGTTTGGCCAACTAGATTGGTAATTCTTGCAATTCGAGAAGTGCTTAGTTTTAGGTTCAATCTTGCGGTGTCCTCACCCAGTGACAAAGTAGGGGTAGCGAGGCACGTATTTGTATTGTTGCCATCGAGGATAAAAAGATGGGGTTTTCATCATATTGCTTGAGTTTATCCCTCTACATCATGTCATCTTACTTAATGCGTTACTCTGTTCTTCATGAACTTAATACTCTAGATGCAGGCAGGAGTCGGTCGATGTGTGGAGTAATAGTAGTAGATGCAGAATCGTTTCGGTCTACTTGACACGGACATGATGCCTATATGCATAATCATTGCCTTGGATATCATCATAACTATGCGCTTTTCTATCAATTGCTCGACAGTAATTTGTTCACCCACCGTATTATTTTCCTTCAGGAGAGAAGCCTCTAGTGAAACCTATGGCCCCCGGGGCTATTTTCCATATTATATTTTCAGATCTATAAACCAAAAATACCAAAAATACTTTGCTGCAATCTTTTTACTTTTGTTTTACTTTTCGTTCTAGTAATCTTCTATATCTATCTCTATCAGATCTCATCCTTGCAAGTAACCGTGAAGGGATTGACAACCCCTTTATAGCATTGGGTGCAAGTGTTTGATTGTTTGTGTAGGTGCAAAGATTGGGGACTTGCTTGTATCTCCTACTGGATTGATACCTTGGTTCTCAACAACTGAGGGAAATACTTATCTACTTTGCTGCATCACCCTTTCCTCTTCAAGGGAAAACCAAAGCAAGCTCAAGAAGTAGCAACGATCAATTTCATTAGCAAGTTAATGAGGAAATGAAAGGGTTGAGGAAATAGAACCAGTAGCTCGGTGAAGACAATGATTTTCTCTACCAGTTCCAACTGCTGTGACAGTCGTACGTCTGGTTTGGAGCGGCTTGGTATTTAAACCAAACGACACACAATCCTTACCATACTCACCTTGAGCTAAGGTCACATAGACCTTGCCCAATCACTCGTGGTAAGTCTTCAAGGTAGACTTCCAAACCTTCACAAACTCGATCACCCGACGACCGACAATTTCCTCTTGGATGCTCTAGACCATGACGCCTAACTGTCTGGAAGATGCACACTCTTCAAAGGTAAAAAGCGTCAGTTCGATAGAGGACAATCTCTTCAGTGATGATCAATCACTTTGGGTTTTAGGTGTTGGGGTTTTGGGTTTTTCCTCATTGATGATTTTCTCTCAAAGTCGTTGGAGGATGGGTTGCTCTAAATGACACTTGTCAATCTCTCTCGGAGCAGCCAACCAGCTAGTGGTTGTGGGGGGCGGCTATTTATAGCCAGGGTGCAACCCGACATGATAAGACATAAATGCCCTAATGATATGACCGTAGTCAGGATAAGATTCTTTTGAACAGCTGGCGCAAGGCACAACAACGGTCAGAATTTGAACTCTCAAAATCCTCAGGGCTATCATATTCCTGACGATAGGCAGTTCACACTGGCGAAATCCTAACTACTTAGTCAGACCAATTTCCTCAGAGACCAGAAGAACTTTATCTCTGTCACTGAAGAATTTGACTGAGATGCAAGAGATTTCCAAAGGCTTCACTCGAAGGATTGGGTAGGTGTAGGTTTTGAGATGAGCATCACATGGAAATTTTCCTTAGTTTTACCTCGACCCCTTTAAAAGTACGGTGTTTCCTATGACTCAAAAGAAAGAAATGAAACAAGAAAGCAAAGTCTTCAAGCTTCATAGTCCTCGCATTAATATCTTCAAGGTCACACCAATTTCCTCATTTTCAAAGTCTTCAAGAAGAGCATCAAAGTCTTCAAATGAAGACATACATTTTTAGGGGTCAACATCCGTCGGATATACAAAACTCCTCAGGAACTTATAAGACATGTGTACACTCACAAACTCATTAGTCCCTTAACCTATAAGTCTCCAATACACCAGAATCACTAAGAGGCACTAGATGCACTTACACCATCTTCGAGCCAAGAGCTAAACAATGTCGCTTTGCTGCAAGACAAGAAGGTGTCAGAAAGGATGTGGAGACGTTATTTGGGGTACTCCAAACCCGTTTTGTAGTTGTTTGTGAACCTTCTAAACAATGGGATGCAGAGGTTGTGGGAGGTGATGACAACTTGTGTGATCATGCATAACATGGTTGTTGAGGCTAAGGGCGAGGGATTTCACCAAGGCTTGTAATTTCAATACATGGGTGATCTGATACTATTTTCAAAGTAGAATTGGACGACGGTTGCATATTTTTTTGAATTGCAACATCAGACTCGCAATTGGGTGTCAGAAGTGAAGTAGCGAGCGATCGCCGTGCCATGGCTCCCTCGACACTACGCCCGCGGCCGACGGTACCACATTGATCTCCTTCCTCCAGCCGCCATTTCATCCGCCTAGACCAGATCTGGGTTGTTCTCCGCGTCCTCTCTTGATTGCACTTCCTCTCTTCTTCGAGCTCTCGTTGTGCTTCCTGCCATGGCTCTCCCATCCGCTTCGTCAACTCCGGGTCGGTCGGTCCCCTCGGCTGCTGCCGCGGCGCTTGCCTTAGCCACTCTTGCCTCCCGAAAGGCCGCCCCGGCCGCTGGTATTCTTTTGCCCACGCTGGTCGTGCCTAGAGGACTGTTGTCGCTGCATCTCCAGCGACGGATGTGGACATGCACCCCCTGTTGGGCTCCTAGCCTTCCTCGACCGGCGTCGCCGTGATGCTCGCTCCTCCAAGTTGGTATGCCCCTGGCCTGATAGATGGTGGGCTTGGGTCCCTATGGCCGCCGCTTCTCGGGCGTCCCCATCTCCAGCTTCTGCTGACGCAACGACATCCATGACTCCTAGTGGCGCCGCGACATCATCCCAGACTGCTGCTTACGAAGGGCAGCCCTTGGCCCCTGCCGACGCCGTGCCATCACCCCTACTGCTATTGCCAAAGCACCGTCTAGGACTCTTGCCGAAGCCGCTTAATCGTCCCCGACTCCTGCTGAAGCCGTGCCGCCCCCATCTCCTATTGGCACTACATCGGGATTAGACATGGAGCAACTTGTTTCATGTAGCTCACATGCCGACGAACAAGTTGACGACCACGCCGATGGTCCGGCTGGCCACCTCCTCGTCCTGCCATCATCCTCGTCCACTGCTCAGCCTACGTCCGCCGAGGTGTGTGGGGGCACGGACTGGCCACAAGGGGTGATGGCAAGAGGTGCTGCCGCGGTGCGGTCTACGGTGTCCGGCCCTGACATTGGCTCCTCATCTTATTCCCACTTGGCTTCACAGCAGATGCTACAGATGTCTTGCTCCTGGACATCGTGCGGCTGTTTGTAGAGACCCATTTCGATGCGCCCACTATTTAGAGAACGGACACCGTGTGCACAAGTGCCGCAACCCCTGGCGTTCTCTCAGTTCGCTGGCATGCCTTGTCATGCCTCGCCTCGACATCGAGCATCATCAAGATCCAGCTTCCTATGAAGGTCCGATGAAGTCTGTGCTTCCCTCTGATGCACTTCGTCATGGGTCTTGGGCATCTGTCATCTCTGGTATCACTGGCTCGATTGCCCCATCTGATGTGGAGCTGTAGTTCGCACTGGTAGATCAGTCGTGCTGCAAGGTCTGTTGGCTGATGACCCACAAGTATAGGGGATCAATCGTAGTCCTTTAAATAAGTAAGATTGTCGAACCCAATGAGGAGTAGAAGGAATTGATAATTGGTTTCAGTAAGGTATTGCCTGCAAGTGCTGAAATAGTATAGTAACAACTAGTTTGATAGTAGGATAATTTGTAGCAAGTAACTTAGTAACCAAAGTAACAAGGTGCATCAAGGCATCCCAATCCTAGTATTGCTAAGGACAGGCCAAGAGTATTCTTATAGGGAGCAAAGCATTCTCGAGGAAACATGGGAAATTTGTCTAGTCATGATCATCATGTTTTAGTTGATTCATGTTCACTACTTTGATAAATTGTATGTGGGTGGACCGTTGCTAACGTGATGTTCTTACTTGAACAAACAATCTTCTTATGATTAGCCCCTCTCGCAAGCATCCGCAACTACAAAAGAAATTAAGATAAATGTCATCATAGCATGAAACATATGGATCCAAATCAGTCCCTTACGGAATAACGCATGAACTATGGTTTAAGTTTCTATCACTCTCGCAACCCATCATCTACTTACTACTCCACAATCCATTTTCCTAGGCCCAAAGAAGGTGAAGTGTCATGTAGGCAACGTTCACATGACACCACTAGAGGAATCACAACTTACATGTCATCAAAATATTGAATGAATACCAACTTCACATGATAATTTATAACAAGACCTCTCCCATGTCCTCAAGAATAAACATAACTACTCACAAATCATATTCTTGTTCATGATCAGAGGAGATAAATATATGATTCACAGTCTGAACATATAATCTTCCACCAAGTAAACCAACTAGCATCAACTACAAGATGTAATCAACACTACTAGCAACCCACATGTACCAATCTGAGGTTTTGGGACAAAGATTGAATACAAGAGATGAACTAGGGTTTGAGATGAGATGGTGCTGGTGAAGATGTTGATGGAGAAGAGTCCTCCCACAATGAGAGGAACGTTGGTGAGGATGAAGGCTTCGATTTCCCCCTCCCGAAGGGAAGTATCCCCAGCGAAATCGCTCCGCCGGAGAGCACAAGTGCTCCTGCCCAGGTTCCGCTTAGAGACAGTGGAGCTTCGTCTTGAAACTCTCCACAATATTGTTTCTAGGGAAAATGACCACATATAGCACAAGACGGGTACCTGAGGGCCCCCGTGGGCCACACAAGGGTGGAGGGCGCTCTGGGGATAGGGTGCGCCCCCTGCCCTTGTGGGTCCATGGTTGATGCTTCCTCATGGTTTCTTCTTTCTAGTATTTTTTATATATTAAAAAATAAATCACCAGAAGTTTTCAGGTCATTTGGATCTCGGAGAATAGCCATATCCGTTTTAACTCTTTTAGGTCTAGAATTCCAGCTGTCGGTAATTTCCCTCCTCAAGTAAATCTTGCAAATTAAGAGATAAAAGGCATAAGAATTGTATCATAATGATAAAAAACATTGTAAATAGTAGTAGAAATCATGATGCAAAATGTACGTATCAACTCCCCCAAGCTTAGACCTCGCTTGTCCTCAAGCGAAAACCGAAATTCGACCACATGTTTATATAGAGAGAACTCGATAAAACAGAATACGAACATAGTAGCATCATGATCATTATTATAGCAGCAAGTAATCATCATAAATATTTTCATAACAAAGTAACAATTCGTCCACAACTTAAAAGTATAAACAATAAACTTTCTTGAAAACTAATAAACTATGTTCTCAGTCATCAAAGCAATTCTACTCATCATTTTCATGGGAAGAGTATATGTAAGAGCTTTTGGTTTAGCAAATTCCACATACCCAACCATCATATAGTCTTCCATGATTGCTGACACTCAAAGCATATTTTTAGAACAAATAGTTTCAGTCAACACAAAGGAAGATAGGGGTTTAATGTTTCACCTTCCAACTTATTTATCTTAGGGATAATTGTCACCAATAATAACTCATGATCACGTACATCCAACTGGATATATATGCTTGGATCTTTCCCCACCACATGATGCTTGCTAAGTAGATAGTAATTAAGAGCGGAATACGGATAATATAATTGACTCTTGCATACAAATAAAGATTAAACCGAAATAAAACGAAACATTACAAGATAGGCCCTTCACAGAGGGAAGCAGAGGTTGTCATGCGCTTATTGATTTTGGATGTGCAATCTCCTAATACAAAGGAACGTCACTTTATATTACCTCTTTTGATAGCAACCTTTATTATGCAGTCCGTCGCTTTTATTGCGTTACCATCACAAGTTCGCACAAAGCTTATTTTCCATTATAATAAAAGATTATACATATATATGAGCAATTTTTATTGCTTGCACCGACGACAACTTACTTAAGGGATCTTACTCAATCCATAGGTAGATATGGTGGACTCTCATGAAAAGAAGCTGGGTTTAAGGGTTTTGGATGCACAGGTAGTATCTCTTCTTAGTGCGGAATTTTGGCTAGCAAAGGATGAGGGGCAAGCACCACATGTTAGAGGATCCATAACATTATAAATTCTATGTGAATGTAAACAGACACAACCCATTACGTTGTCTTCCTTGTCCAACCTCAACTACTTGATCAAGTTTTGAAATCATTAATGGGGGCTCACAATCACAGTAGATGTCCAATATAGTATATTTATAGGTGAAATCTCTCTTCCTTTATTATTCTTTCATGAATTGCATCAATGACTAATGCTATATTTGTTAACTTCCAATAAACTTTATCAATTATACTCCTTATATGTGAAGTCATTACTCTCTATGGGATTAGCATATGATCTTTTTATTATTTAGCCATAAGCACTCAAACTCAACTAATCTTTATTATATAACTCTCACACATGATTAGATAGATAGATAGATCATGAAACAAGCACTCGAAAACTAAAAATGTAGTCAATCTAAATCACGAAATAACTAAGGATCTAACTAAGATAGGTAACGATGATAAAAGTATGGTGATATGATACCGGGGCACCTCCCCCAAGCTTGGAACAAGCTAAGGGTGGTGCCCATACTCGTGTACTCAAGTTTCGTTCTTTGACGATGATGGTGAAGAAGTAGTGGTCTTATTCTCCCATTTGAGGATACATATTTCCTGTTTCAGCTTCTTAACATCCTGTTCCAACTCCCAAACTCCGTGGCGTGACATGGTGATTTCATCCTGCACCCGATGAAAGGGGGTAAATTGAATCTTAGAATCTTTCACCATGTTTGGGAGACTCAACTTCTTCAATTCCACATGCATATCCTGAGGCTGAGGTAAGGGGACTTCCTCCTCCTCCTCGCTTGAGTCCTAAATCCGCATCACATCGGCTTTTTCTTCCTCATTTGTTGGCCACTTGTAGGGTTCAATGTCCCCATAGATCTTCGGGTTTGACGTGAGACGAGAAACATAACTCTCCCCGTCTGAATCTTGAGACGACATGCCACTCTCAATCTGTCAGAAAAACTGCCCAAAACAAGAATAGAGGGGAAACTTGTGATACGGTAGTCAAAACGTTTAGGAGTATATATAATGAATTTTTTACCTTGAATACGGGAAGTATACGGAGTTGGAAAAGTATACGAGGGCCCGCAAGGGTGGAGGGCGTGCCCTGGGGGTAGTTCGCGTCCCCTGCCCTTGTGGCCTCCTCGTGGGCCCTCTCGGTTGTTTCTTTTTTTTCTATATTCCCAAACTATCATGAATTATTTTTGGGGAATTTTTGGAGACGGTTTACTTACCGTATCACATACCTATTCCTGTTTACGGATTCTGGAGCATTCCAGAAGGTCGCTTCTAGATATTCCTCTGGTGTAGTTACTTGAATAATGTTGGTTTCGATGTTAATGGGAGTACCTATAATGTAATGTTTAATTTTTTGCCCATTAACCTCCTTCGGATTATCCCCTTTGACATTATTAAACTTGATAGCTCCAGAGCGGTAAACTTCTTTGACGGTATATGGACCTTCCCATTTGGAGAGAAGTTTGCCAGCAAAACATCTAAAACGAGAATTGTACAAAAGAACTTTATCACCAATATTAAATTCTCGTTTATGGATTCTTTTATCATGCCATCTTTTAACCTTCTCCTTAAACAACTTAGCATTTTCACAAGCTTGTGTTCTCCATTCGTCTAAGGAGCTAAAGTCAAATAACCTCTTTTCACCGGCAAGTTTGAAAGCATAGTTAAGTTCTTTTATTGCCCAATAAGCTTTGTGTTCTAATTCAAGAGGTAAATGACATGCCTTTTCACAAACCATTTTGTAAGGGGATATACCCATAGGATTTTTATAAGCAGGTATGTAAGCCCAGAAGGCATCATCCAATTTCTTAGACCAATCCCTTCTTGATCTATTGACAGTCTTTTGCAAAATTAATTTTATTTCTCTATTGCTTAACTCAACTTGTCCACTAGACTAAGGATGATAAGGTGATGCTATTTCATGGTTTACATCATATTTAGCTAGGGTTTTACGAAATGCACCATGAATAAAATGTGAACCACCATCGGTCATTAAGTATCTAGGGACTCCAAACCTCGGGAAAATAACTTCTTTAAGCATTTTAATAGAAGTCTTATGATCAGCACTACTAGTTGGAATGGCTTCCACCTACTTAGTAACGTAATCAACAACAACTAAAATATGAGTATAACCATTAGAGGAAGGAAACGGTCCCATATAATCAAAGCCCCAGACATCAAAAGGTTCAGTAACAAGTTAATAATTCATAGGAATTTTCTGAATTCTACCAATATTACCAATTCTTTGACATTCATGACAAGAGAGGAGAAACTTACGTGCATCTTTCAAGAGACTAGGCCAAAACTAGATTGTAATACCTTATGAGCAGTTCTGTCTCCAGCATGGTGTCCTCTGTATGCATCGGAATGACACTTCTTTATGATTATTTCCAGCTCATGCTGAGGTACAGAACATCTAATAATACCATCTACTCCTTGTTTATATAGATGTGGGTCATTCCAAAAGTAATGTCTTGAATCAAAAAATTAATATTTTTTGTTGATAAGTATAACTGATACGTCTCCGTCGTATCTATAGATTTTGATTGTTTCATGCGAATATTATACAACTTTCATATACTTTTGGAAACATTTTATATTATTTTTGGTACTGACTTACTTATCCAGTGCCCAGTGCCAGTTCTTATTTTTTGTATGTTTTTGGTTTCGCAGTAAATACATAACAAATGAAGTCCAAACGCGATAAAAATTTACGAAGACTTTTTTGGAATATATGTGAATTTTGGGAAGAAGAATCAACGCAACACGGTGCCTGATGTGCCCACAAGCCAACAGGACATGACCAGGGGGGTGGCCGTGCCTTGACGACTTGTGACCACCCAGTAAGTCAGTTGTTGCCGTACTTTCGCTGCAAGAAATATATTTTCCCAGTAAAAATCCCCTCAAAATTTCAGCCCAATCGGAGTAACGAATCTCCAGATATTTAAGAAACAGTGAAGGGGTCAGAAAACAGTCGCGAAAACAGGAGAGAAACAAAGAGAGAGAGAGAGAGAGAGAGAGAGAGATCCAATTTCGGAGGGGATGCTTCCCTTCGGGAGCCATGGCGGCCATGGACCAGAGGGTAAACTCTCCTCCCATCTAGGGGGGAAAACCAAGGAAGAAGAAGGAGGAGGGGGGCTGATAACCCACAAGTGTAGGGGATCGTGTGTAGCTTTTTTCGACAAGTAAGAGTGTCGAACCCAACAAGGAGATAAAGGTAGAATTAATATTCTCTCAAGTTCTATCGACCAATGATACAACTCTACGCACGCCAACACTTACTTTACCTAGAACAAGTATGAAACTATATTGCGAGAATAAAACTAGAAGTACTTTGTAGATAGTTTTGGAAGATAATAAAGAACGTGGAAATAAAAATTAGGTGTTGTTTTAAATAAAATAACAATAAAGTAAATATAGCGAGTGTGGCAAAGTGGTGGTAGGATTTGTGAGATTGTCCTAGGCAATTGATAACAAGATCGGTAATCATTATTGCAGTTTTATATGAGGTAGAGGCATACGCTAACATACTTTCCGTACTTGTATCATATGCACTTATGATTGGAACTCTAGCAAGCATCCGCAACTACTAAAGATCATTAAGCTAAACCCAACGATAGCATTAAACATCAAGTCCTCTTTACCCCCATACACAACAATCCCCTTACTCGGGTGTAAGCTTCTGTCACTCTAGCCACCCCTATAAGAGAATCATGAACGTATTGCAATGCCCTTCAGCGGGAATCCCTCACATGTGTGCAGCACAGAGGGCATCTTAGGACAGCACCATATCAACATACAACTCAAACCAATCAAGATCATCAATCAACCCATAGGACAAAAGGGATCTACTCAAACATCATACGATAGGAACAAATCATTGGATAATAATGTGTAGCATAAAACACCATGTTCAAGTAGGGGGTACAGCGGGATGCGGGAGAGTGAACCGCTGTGGATAGATGAGGGAAGGTGATGGTGGTGGTGATGACGACAACGAAGTTGTTGGTGTAGATCGCTGCCACGATGGCTGCCCCGGCGGTGCTCCGGCGCCACCGGGAGAGAGGGGGAGAGCCCCCCTTCTTCTTCTTCTTCTTCCTTGGCCTCCTCCCTATACCGGAGGAGAGTTTCCCCTCTGGTCCATGGCTGCCATGGCTCCCGGAGGGCAAGAGCCCCTCCGAGATTGGATCTCTCTCTGTTTCTCTCCTGTTTTCTCGACTATTTTCTGACCCCTTCACCATTTTTAAATATCCGAAGATCCGTAACTCTGATCGGGGTGAAATTTTGAGGGGATTTTTATCGCTAAAATATATTTCTTGAGGCCAAAGTAGGGCCACAATCGACTTAAAGGGGAGGCACAAGCCATCAGGGTGCGGCCAACCACCCTAGGCGCGCCCTGTTGGCTTGTACCTCCCTCGGGCACCGTGTTGCGTTGATTATTCTTCCCAAAATTCACATATATTCCAAAAAAACTCCATAATTTTTTATCATGTTTGGACTTCATTTGATATGGAATTTCTGCGAAACAAAACACACACAAAAAAAAGGAACTGGCACTGGGCACTGGATAACTAAGTTAGTCCCAAAAATAATATAATATGTTGCCAAAAGTATATCAAAGTTGTAGAATATTGGAATGAAACAATAAAAAATTATAGATATGATGAAGACGTATCAACATCCCCAAGCTTAATTCCTACTCATCCTCGAGTAGGTAAATGATAAAAAAAATGATGTCGAATGCTGCCTAACATAAGCTTGAACAAATGTCTAATCATGGCATGAATATTAAGATACAAGTGATTCAAAGTAATAGTCTATCATTTGACATAAAGACATCAATACTCAGGTTTACTAGCAAACAATCATGTCCTTTCAAAATAACAGTGCTAAAGAATGCTATCCCTACAAAATCATATAGCCTATCATGCTTGGTATTCCTAGCATAAAGTATAAATCATGAGCACCCCAGTGTCAAACCAAGCAATTGGATCGTACTTTTTAACGCGCTTCATCTTTTTATTACTCACGCAATACATGAGCGTGAACCATGGATATAGCATAAAGGTGGAAAAGAATATGGTGGTAGGTTTCAAAGGGGTGAAAGTGAAGAAGAAAGTCTCGCATCAACTAGGCGTATACAACGGGCTATGGAGATGCCCGTCAATAGATATCAATGCAAGGAGTAGGGATTGCCATGCAACAGATGCACTAGAGCTATAAGTGTATGAAAGCTCAACTGAAGCTAAGTGGGTGTGCATCCAACTTGCTTGCTCATGAATACCTCGGGCATTTGAGGAAGCCCGTCATCGGAATATACAAGCCAAGTTATATAATGAAAAATTCCCACTAGCATATGGAAGTGACAAAACAAGAGACTCTCTATATGAAGAACATGGTGCCACTTTGAGGCACAAGTGTGGTAAAGGATAGTAGCAAAGTCTCTTCTCTCTTTTTCTCTCATTTATTTGTTTTTTTCATGGTGGACCTTTTTTTCTTTTTTTTCGCCTCCCCCATTTTTTTGTGGTGGGCTCATTTGGCCTCCCCCATTTTTCATTTTTCGTCCGGAGTCTCATCCCGACTTGTGTGGGAATCATAGTCTCCATCATCCTTTCCTCACTAGGACAATGCTCTAATAATGATGATCATCACACTTTTATTTACATACAACTCGATATGAAAACCTATGAAACAATATGACTCAATATGAATGCCTCTAGCAATGTACCAGGATGTGAAATGATCTATCATAGCATAAGATATAAAAAAATGGACAAGCCATGGAAATATCATGCTAGCTATCTTACGATCATGCAAAGCAATATGACAATGGGTGTATTAGTCATATGACATGACGGTGGAAGTTGCATGGCAATGTATCTCGAAATGGCTATGGAAATGCCATGATAGGTAGGTATGGTGGCTGTTTTGAGGAAGATATAAGGTGGCTTATGTGTGAAATAGCGTATCATGTCGCGGGGTTTGGATGCACCGGCGAAGTTTGCACCAATCCTCGTGGCGAGAATGGGCAATGCATGGTACGGAAGAGGTTAGCAAATATGAGGTGGTGAGAGTGCGTACATCCATGGATTCACATTAGTAATAAAGAACTCACATACTTATTGCAAGGTTTTATTAGATCTCTCGAAGCAAAGTACTACTCGCATACCCCTAGGGAGGAGGTTGGTAGGAGTTAACCATCGTGCGCCCCCGATTCAACAGCACAAAGGATTTCAATCAAGGATAAATTATGCTCCAACTTCATCACATAACTAGAGACTATACGTGGTATTCCTAATAATCCACAATTGTCCACTATTACCCCCACATAGTACTATCTTAATGTTGCAAAACTATTGCAAGGAATCAAACATATCATATCCAGTGATCTACAAGTATTATGTAGGATTTTATGACTAACCATGTGAATGAGCAATTCATGTTGACTCTCTAAATAGTTATAAGTGAAGCATGAGAGTTTAATTCTTTCTACAAAAGACCATGCTCTAATAAATATAAGTGAAGCAAAAGAGCATTCTACAAATAATGGTTTTCTATATGTAGAGAAACAGGCATCCAACTTCAAATGATATAAGTAAAGCACATGAAGCATCCTATAAAGCCATACTCAAAAGATATAAGTGAAGTGCAAAGAGCATTCTATAAATCAACCATGGACTTTCCCATACTAGCATGGTCCATTGCTAAAAGGAAAATAAAAGGCACAAAACGCTGCAAGAATTTACGCATATCATGTGAACAAAACAAAAACCAAGACATACCGATAATTGTTGAAAAAGAAAGATGGGATGCCTTCCGAGGCATCCTCAAGCTTAGACACTTGAGTCTCCTTGAATATTTACTTGTGGTGCCTTGGGCATCCCCAAGCTTGAACTCTTGCCTCTCCTTATTCTTCTCATATCGATACCTCCTTGATCTTCGAACACTTCTTTCACACAAAACTTAACAAAACTTTTATTAGAAAGGTTAGTACATATAACATCAAATCCCATCATGTCCTGCCATAAAATTATTGTACAATTATAATCTAACATTACCTACTGTACACTCAGAATTCTATGGCTCCCAAGTCAATGGGGCTCAACAAGAACTCAAACATAAGCAGACAAAACAACTATAACAACAATCTGTGAAAAACAGGACAGTCTGTAAGATGCAGATGAAACCTATACTTTCGTAACTTAAACAATTCTGAAAAATTAGGAAGTGATAAAAAAATTGCATTGAATTCCTGTGTAAAAATTTCAGAATTTTTTCGTGCTCTGGTAAAATATGAAAATTCAAACACTACAGAAAAAGTTTATGTTTTTACACAACACATATCAAACAAGGAATTTAAACATCCTAAAGGTAACTCTTGGCACATTATTTTTATAATACAATGGATTTATACAAGGGGATAATTATTTTTTTTGAAAAGTTTCTCTTATCAAGATTCACAAAGCTTCCATGGGCATGAACAAAGTTCAAGGCTAGCCCCCACTTCAACGGTGCTTGTCCTTCTCACAGTCACTTCTCTTTTTGAAAAAGTTTTAAGTTCCCCACTTTATTTTTTTTAAATTTTTGAAAAGCACACAACAGAATAAAATGACTCTCTAAAACTTCCAGGTTGTCTCCCTGGCAGCGCTTTCTTTAAAGCCATTAAGCTAGACATATAGTGCTCAAGTAATTGATCCACCCGGATCCCATGGTATATCAAAGACAATTTTAATCAACAATGATTTGTAATTTAGTAGTGAGCACAAAGTAATATATATCATATAGCAATGAAGTCTAACTCTCTTCCTATGCATTGGCATGTCATGAAAGAACAATTCATGCACATCAAGTAAAGGCCAATACATAGCACAAGTAGTTTCTTGCAATTTTATCGTATTGGAAACATAGAGAGGTGAAGATTTGGTTCCTCTCTCATAATAATTGCAAGTAGGAGCAGCAAGCACATGCATATTATATTCATCAAAATCATCATGTGTAATATTAAAATGCAACCCGTCAACATAGTCCCTAATAAGTGCAAACTTCTCCGATATAGTGTAGTTGGGAGAATTCAAAAAGATAATGGGACTATCATGTGTGGGTGCAATAGCAACAATTTCATGCTTAACATAAGGAACTATAGCAAGTTTATCTCCATAAGCATAATTCATATTGGCATCATGGCCACAAGCATAGCAAGCATCAAGTTCATCAAAAAGGGATATTTCAAACGAATCCAAGGGATCATAGCAATTATAATAGCATTCATCCTTCGGTATGTGCGAAGGGAAATTAAACAATGTATAAGTTGAAGAGTTAATCTCATTAGAAGGTGGGCATGGGTAGCTAATCCGCTCTTCCTCCTTTTGTTCTTCGCTCTCCTCCGCATCTTTTTTATCTAATGAGCTCATAGTTTCAGCAATTTCTTCTTCCATAGATTCCTGCAAAATATTAGTCTCTTCCAAGGCAAAGATATTCTCTCAATAAATTCATTAATATCGGCATTTTATTCATAATTATCATAGCAATATTTAAGTATAGAAAAAAATTCAGAGCTGTAAACAGCATCATCATAGTTATCATACTTTTCAAAGAACGATTCGATTTCATAAGCACCCTTAAAAGCAAGAAATTATTTTATTTGTTCCACATCATAGTAATCATATATACCCTTAGCATAAGAAGCCAAGGTTTCATTATCATTAAATTCACATTGAAAGGGAAGGTGTAGACCCTTAATCTTAGAGCAACAAGTATAATCACATCCCAAGCATAAATTCCAAGCATACCAACGCAACATTTTAATTTCATCCCATAAGCATTTCCCTTTTTGAGACAAGCGATAATCCCTAAAGTACTGATACGTCTCCAACGTATCTATAATTTATGAAGTATTCATGCCATGTTAACATTAATTTTATATGATTTTGGTCTGATTTGATTAGAACTAACCCGGACTGACGTTGTTTTCAGCAGAGCTACCGTGGTGTTGTTTTTGTGCAGAAATAAAAATTCTCGGAATGGGCTGAAAATTTACGGAGAATATTTTTGGAAAATATGAAAAATACTAGAGCAAAAAGATACCGGAGAGGAGTCCCGAGGAGGCCACAAGCCTAGGGGCGCGCCCCCCTGGCTTGTTGTCACCTCGTGGCCCACCTTGAATTGTTTCCGACGCCAAAAATTCTTATAAATACAGAAACCCCCAGAAACAAACCTAGATCGGGAGTTCCGCCGCCGCAAGCCTCTGTAGCCATGAAAAACCAATCGGGAGCCCGTTCCGGCACCCTGCCGGAGGGGGAAACCATCACCGGAGGCCATCTTCATCATCCCGGCGGTCTCCATGACGAGGAGGGAGTAGTTCACCCTCGGGGCTGAGGGTATGTACCAGTAGCTATGTGTTTCATCTCTCTCTCTCGTGTTCTTGAGATGACACGATCTTGATGTACCGCGAGCTTTATTGATATAGATGAATCATATGGAGTTTTCCCCTCTCTATCTTCTTGTGATGAATTGAGTTTTCCCTTTGAAGTTTTATTATCGGATTGAGTCTTTAAAAGATTTGAGAACACTTGATGTATGTCTTGCGATGGGATATCCGTGGTGACAATGGGATGTTCTATTGATCCATGATGTCTACTACGCAACCTTCTTCTTATAGACTCGTGTTGGGCCTCCAAGCGCAGAGTTTTGTAGGACAGTAGCAAATTTCCCTCAAGTGGATGACCTAAGGTTTATCAATCCGTGGGAGGCGTAGAATGAAGATGGTCCCTCTCAAACAACCCTACAACCAAATAACAGAGAGTCTCTTGTGTCCCCAACATACCCAATACAATGGTAAATTGTATAGGTGCACTAGTTCGGCGAAGAGATGGTGATACAAGTGTAATATGGATGGTAGATATATGTTTTTGTAATCTGAAAATATAAAAACAGCAAGGTAGCAAGTAACAAAAGTGAGCAAAAATGGTATTGCAATGCTTGGAAACAAGGCCTAGGGTTCATACTTTCACTAGTGCAAGTTCTCTCAACAATACTAACATAGTTGAATCATATGTAAATCCCTCACGTGCGACAAAGAGTTCACTCCAAAGTCACAAATAGCGGAGAACAAACGAAGAAATTATTGTAGGGTACGAAACCACCTCAAATTTATCTTTTCCGATCAATCGTACGAGCTATCCCTATAAGTGTCACGAACAGCCCTAGAGTTCGTACTAAAATAACACCTTAAGATACACATAAACCAAAACCCTAATGTCACCTAGATACTCCAATGTCACCACGAGTACCCATGGGCTTGATTATACGATATGCATCACACAATTTCAGATTCATCATGTTCAATCCAACACAAAGAACTTCAAAGAGTGCCCCAAAGTTCCTACCGGAGAGTCAAGACGAAAACATGTGCCAACCCCTATGCATAGATTCCCAAGGTCACGGAACCCGCAAGTTGATCACCAAAACATACATCAAGTGGATCAATAGAACATCCCATTGTCACCACGGATATCCCATCGCAAGACATACATCAAGTGTTCTCAAATCCTTAAAGACTCAATCCGATAAGAAAACTTCAAAGGGAAAACTCAATTCATCACAAGAAGATAGAGAGGGGAAAACTCCATATGATTCATCTATATTAATAAAGCTCGCGGTACATCAAGATCGTGTCATCTCAAGAACACGAGAGAGAGAGATCAAACACATAGCTACTGGTACATACCCTCATTCCCGAGGGTGAACTACTCCCTGCTCGTCATGGAGACCGCCGGGATGATGAAGATGGCCTCCGGTGATGGTTTCCCCCTCCGGCAGGGTGCCGGAACGGGCTCCCGATTGGTTTTTCGTGTCTCTGGAGGCTTGCGGCAGCGGAACTCCCGATTTAGGTTTGTTTCTGGGGGTTTCTGTATTTATAGGAATTTTTGGCGGCGGAAACGAGTCCAGGGGGGCCACGAGGAAGTCACAAGCCAGGGAGGCGCGCCCTAGGGGGGCGCCCCCCAGGCTTGTGGCCTCCTCGGTCACTTCCTGGCCCTAGTTTTTGCTCGAGTATTTTTTATATTTTCCAAAAATATTCTCCGTAAATTTTCAGCTCATTCCGAGAACTTTTATTTCTGCACAAAAACAACACCACGATAGTTCTGCTGAAAACAGCGTCAGTCCGGGTTAGTTCTAATAAAATCATACCAAAATCATATAGAATTATTGTAAACATGGCATGAATACTTCATAAATTATAGATACGTTGGAGACGTATCAGCATCCCCAAGCTTAATTCCTGCTCGTCCTCGAGTAGGTAAATGATAAAAGAAATAATTTATGAAGTGTGAATGCTACCCAACATGTTCATCATATTCTTTTCTTCTTTGTATAGCATGGACATTTGGACTTGTAAATGAGTCAAAGCAATAGTCTAGTTTTAACATAATGACTTCAATACTCAAGCATGTCAACAAGCAACCATGTCTTTCAAAATATCAACACTAAAGAAAGTTATCCCTAGACCATCATGCTCAATCATTGATCCATTCATGAAATACACTCAAATATTAGCAATGCCCAATGCTCAAGTACGATCATAGTGCCCCCTGGTTGGTGCTTATAAGAGAAGATGGAGACTCAAAGCAAAAATAAAAATTGCATAAAGTAAATAGATAGGCCCTTCGCAGAGGGAAGTAGGGATTTGTAGAGGTGCCAGAGCTCAAAGTTTTAAATTGAGAGAAAAAATATTTTGGGTGGCATGCTTTTCCTGTCAACGAAAACGACAAAGTAGCTCACAATACTTTCCATGCTAGATACATTATAGGCGGTTCCCAAACAGAATGGTAAAGTTTTTACTCCCCCTCCACCAATCAATCACACTCCACGGCGAGCCGAATCCATGGGTACCGTCCATACAAACAACAATCCTGGGGGAGTTTTGTTTCATTATTTTTTTGATTTGAATTTTGAGCATGGGACTGGGCATCCCGAATACCAGCCACTTTTTCGTGAATGATAGTGAATCAACACATATCGTGAGAATAACACGCCTAGCATGGAAAAATATTGGATACTCCCCACCGTTTCATGAGCGGTACGGGCACACAAAAGAGAGAATTTATTTTCAAAATTTAGAGATGGCACATACAAATTTGCTTGGAACGGCATGGAAATACCGCATATAGGTAGGTATGGTGGACTCATAAGGCAAAACTTGGTTTAAGGATTTTGGATGCACAAGTAGTATTTCTACTTAGTACAAATGAAGGCTAGCAAATAGATTGGGAAGCAACCAAACCAAGGAACGAAAAATCACATGAGTGAGCATTGAGTCATAACTAACACCGAATAATGCACCACAAGTAGGATATAACTTCATTGCATAACTATTGACTTTCGTGCATGCATAGGGAATCACAAACCTTAACACCAATATTCCTACTAAGCATAATTACTCACTAACATGACTCAAATATTACTATCATAATGTTTCAAAACTATTACAAGGAATCAAGTTTAATTTGTCCCATGATCTTCATGAAAGTTTTTATTATATCCTCCTTGGATATCTATCACCTTGGGACTAGTTTCATATATTGCCATTGCTTTTTCGACAAGCTCAAACAAATTTAAGTGAAGCACATGAGCAACTGACAAGCTACTCTCAAAAGATATAAGTGAAGATTAATGAGTAGTCAAACAATTAAGTAGCTATGTGAAGACTCTCTCTCTCAATAAATATTTTCAGATCTGAGTATTTTATTAAACAGCAAGCAAAATAAAAATAGCACTCCAAGAATAGCACGCATCATGTGAACGAATAAAAATTTAGGCTCAACATAGGCTAACCGATAATTGTTGATGAAGAGAGGTGGGATGCGTAGCAACCCCAAGCTTAGATGCTTGAGACTTCTTGAAATATTTACTTGGGGTGCCTTGGGCATCCCCAAGCTTGAGATTTTGTATCTCTTTCAATCCTCTCATATCCCGGTTTCACCTATTCTCAAAAACTTCATCCACACAAAACTCGAAAAGAACTCGTGAGATAGGTTAGTACACATAATAATAAATCAACTCTTTATGTACTGCCAAGACAAGTTGCATAATAATTTCAAAACATTAGGTACTGTATACTATCATTTCCACAATTTATATCTATCAATATAGGCTATGGAAACTAGAGGATAAGTAGATAACGAAACTATGACAGCAATCTGTCCAAACAGAACAGTCTGTAGCAATTTATGAAAACAGTGTACTTCTGTAACTTAAAAATTTATGAAAATTTAGGACATGCTAAACAATTTATATGAAAATACTGTGTAACAATTTCAGAAACTTACCACGTTCCAGTAAAATATGAAAATTCAAACACTACAGCAAAAGTTTCTGTTTTTACACAGCACACATCAAAACATGCAATGCAAGCATCCTAAGACAATTCTTGGAACTTTTTATTGAAAAACAAGATTATGAATAACACCTAACAGAAAACAAGAAAATAAAATGATGCTCCAAGCAAAACTCATATTATGTGACGAATAAAAATATAGCTCCAAGTAAGATATACCGATAGTGTTGAAGACGAAAGAGGGGATGCCTTCCGGGGCATCCCCAAGCTTAGGCGCTTGAGTCTTCCTTGGATATTATCTTGGGGGTGCCTTGGGCATCCCCAAGCTTAGTTTCTTGTCACTCCTTATTCTCCTCATATCGGTGTCTCACCCAAAACTTGAAAACTTCAATCACACAAAACTTAACGGAACTTCGTGAGATGGGTTAGTATAATAAAGATAGATCATTCACTTAGGTACTGTCAAGACAAGATTAATAATTGTTCCCACATGATACCTACTGTATTCTATCATTCCCATAATTTATATCACTCAATATAAGTTATGGAAACACTAAAACAAGCAAACTATGCATGCAAAACAGAATCTGTCAAAAACAGAACAGTCTGTGAAGATCTGTAGTGTAACCATATTTCCTGTCTCTAAAAATTCTGAACAATTAGGACAATCTGAAGAATTTGTATATAAAGACTGTGTAAAAATTTAAGATCAAAATCACGTTCCAGTGAATTTACAAAATTCCTGGACTGAGAGCAAAAGTTTCTGTTTTTGCACAGAATCAAGTCAACTATCATCCACACTATCCCAAAGGCTTTACTTGGCACTTTATTGAAACAAAAGCTATAAAACATGATTATACAGTAGCTTAATCATGTGTACACACAAAAACAGTAAGGATAAATATTGGGTTGTCTCCCAACAAGCGCTTTTCTTTAATGCCTTTTTAGCTAGGCATGATGATTTCAATGATGCTCACAAAAGGGATAAGAATTGAAACACAAAGAGAGCATCATGAAGCATATGATAGCACATTTAAGATTAACCCACTTTCTATGCATAATGATTTTGTGAAAAACATTTTATGGTAGCAAGAATCAACTAGCATAGGAAGGCAAAACAAGCATAACTTCAAAACTTTGAACACATAGAGAGGAAACTTGATATTATTGCAATTCCTACAAGCATATACTCCTCCCTCATAATAATTTTCAGTAGCTTCATGAAGGAATTTCACAATATAACTATCACATAAAGCATTCTCTTCATGATCCACAAGCATAGAAAATTTGTCACTCTCCACATAAGCAATTTTCTTCTCATTCATAATAGTGGGAGTATCATATGAAGCTCGAATACTAAAAATTGTTTCCATATTAAAAGAGTAATGTTCAGTAAAAGGATATTCAAAATAATTATCACTACTCTTTATAACATAAGTATCATCACAATAATCATCATAAGTAGCAACTTTGTTCTCATCATAGTCAATTGAAACCTCTTCCGAAATAGTGGAATCATTAATAAATAAAGTCGTGACCTCTCCAAATCCACTTTTATCATTATAATAAGATTCAACACCCTCCAAAATAGTGGGATAATTATTATCTAAATTTGACACTCTTCCAAACCCACTTTCATAAATATTGCAATCATCATAAATAGGGGGTATGTTATCATCATAATAAATTTGCACACCAAAACTTGGGGGAATAAAAACATCATCTTCATTAAACATAGCATCCCCAAGCTTGGGACAAAAATTAATTGCAGCAAATAAATTCTCAAACATGTCATTCTCATCAAACATAGCATCCCCAATCTTGTGGCTTTGCATAACATAAGCATAATCACTCTCATCATTAATAGTATGAATAGCACCAATCGTATAACAATTATTATCATCACAATTTTCTAAGTTGGTGCCAAAAAGATTTTCAAGATTATAAGGGGTGTCATTATTTGGGAGAGATACCTCTTTACCTTTACTTTTCCTTCTTTTCTTCTTCTTCACCACATTATGTGTGGGTTTATTTAATTCCTCCAAGCTTCTTTTTAAAGAGGTTGGTTGAATAAAAAGCTCCTCCTCGTTACCTGATTCATCATAAGAAAAAATAGGAGGATATTGGGAAACCTCTTCCCCTTCATTAGTATTCTCTTCATCTTCTATTTGTTTTCTTGCCTTTAAGTAATTGGCAATATAAGGATTCTCAATGCAATTTACCACGCAATACATATAGATTTCATTTAGATCAAAATCAATCATTTTCATGAGAACCCATGCTGGAACATCCTTAGTTTTATGTTTCATTTCTTCATACCCCAAAAATAGACTAAGTTCATTATTATGCTCAAGGGTAATGAGGTTATCACAATTTTTGGACACAATTCGATCATGAAATAATTCACATTGGAAATTAAAGTGACCACTTTCATTGCAAAGTTCACAAGGACGGCGAGAAATATTAAGTCTTTCAGCACAAACATATAGCCTCTCTTGCAACCATTTAGTTTCTAAATACTTATGCCTCTTACAAAATCTATCTTCCCTTTTAGGCATGTCTTCACAAACTCTATGCACTCCACAAAAATTGACATGCTTATAAGAAATCTTTGTATCATGACTAGTGCAATCATCATTAGTACTATGGATATTCAAAGAATTCATACTAACAATATTTCTATCATGATCATCACTCAAAGATTTAGTGCCAAATATTTTAATAACTTCTTCTTCTAACACTTGAGCACAATTTTCCTTTCCATCATTTTCACGAAAGACATTAAAGAGATGAAGCATATGAGGCAACCTCAATTCCATTTTTTTGTAGTTTTCTTTTATAAAACCAAAATAGTGATAAAACAAGAAACTAAAAGATTCAATTGCAAGATCTAAAGATATACCTTCAAGCACTCACCTCCCCGGCAACGGCGCCAGAAAAGAGCTTGATGTCTACTACGCAACCTTCTTCTTGTAGACTCGTGTTGGGCCTCCAAGCGCAGAGTTTTGTAGGACAGTAGCAAATTTCCCTCAAGTGGATGACCTAAGGTTTATCAATCCGTGGGAGGCGTAGGATGAAGATGGTCTCTCTCAAACAACCCAGCAACCAAATAACAGAGAGTCTCTTGTGTCCCCAACACACCCAATACAATGGTAAATTGTATAGGTGCACTAGTTCGGCGAAGAGATGGTGATACAAGTGTAATATGGATGGTAGATATAGGTTTTTGTAATCTGAAAATATAAAAACAGCAAGGTAGCAAGTAACAAAAGTGAGCAAAAACGGTATTGCAATGCTTGGAAACAAGGCCTAGGGTTCATACTTTCACTAGTGCAAGTTCTCTCAACAATACTAACATAGTTGAATCATATGTAAATCCCTCACGTGCGACAAAGAGTTCACTCCAAAGTCACAAATAGCGGAGAACAAACGAAGAAATTATTGTAGGGTACGAAACCACCTCAAAGTTATCTTTTCCGATCAATCGTATGAGCTATCCCTATAAGTGTCACGAACAGCCCTAGAGTTCGTACTAAAATAAGACCTTAAGATACACATCAACCAAAACCCTAATGCCACCTAGATACTCCAATGTCACCACGAGTACCCATGGGCTTGATTATACAATATGCATCACACAATTTCAGATTCATCATGTTCAATCCAACACAAAGAACTTCAAAGAGTGCCCCAAAGTTCCTACCGGAGAGTCAAGACAAAAACATGTGCCAACCCCTATGCATAGATTCCCAAGGTCACGGAACCCACAAGTTGATCACCAAAACATACATCAAGTGGATCAATAGAACATCCCATTGTCACCACGGATATCCCATCGCAAGACATACATCAAGTGTTCTCAAATCCTTAAAGACTCAATCCGATAAGAAAACTTTAAAGGGAAAACTCAATTCATCACAAGAAGATAGAGAGGGGAAAACTCCATATGATTCATCTATATTAATAAAGCTCACGGTACATCAAGATCGTGTCATCTCAAGAACACAAGAGAGAGAGAGAGATCAAACACATAGCTACTGGTACATACCCTCAGCTCCGAGGGTGAACTACTCCCTCCTCGTCATGGAGACCGCCGGGATGATGAAGATGGCCTCCGGTGATGGTTTCCCCCTCCGGAAGGGTGCCGGAATGGGCTCCCGATTGGTTTTTCGTGGCTCTGGAGGCTTGCGGCGGCGGAACTCCCGATCTAGGTTTGTTTCTGGGGGTTTCTGTATTTATAGGAATTTTTTGGCGGCAGAAACGAGTCCAGGGGGGCCACGAGGAAGTCACAAGCCAGGGGGCGCGCCCTAGGGTGGGGGCGCCCCCCCCCCCCAGGCTTGTGGCCTCCTCGATCACTTCCTGGCCCAGGTTTTTGCTCCAGTATTTTTTATATTTTCCAAAAATATTCTCCGTAAATTTTCAGCTCATTCCGAGAACTTTTATTTCTGCACAAAAACAACACCATGATAGTTCTGCTGAAAACAGCGTTAGTCCGGGTTAGTTCTAATAAAATCATACCAAAATCATATAGAATTATTGTAAACATGGCATGAATACTTCATAAATTATCATTGGAGACGTATCAATCCACTTGATGTATGTTTTGGTGATCAACTTGCGGGTTCCGTGACCTTGGGAATCTATGCATAGGGGTTGGCACACGTTTTCGTCTTGACTCTCCGGTAGAAACTTTGGGGCACTCTTTGAAGTTCTTTGTGTTGGATTGAACATGATGAATCTGAAATTGTGTGATGCATATCGTATAATCAAGCCCGTGGGTACTCGTGGTGACATTGGAGTATCTAGGTGACATTAGGGTTTTGGTTGATGTGTATCTTAAGGTGTTATTTTAGTACGAACTCTAGGGCTGTTCGTGACACTTATAGGGATAGCTCATAAGATTGATCGGAAAAGATAACTTTGAGGTGGTTTCGTACCCTACAATAATTTCTTCGTTTGTTCTCCGCTATTTGTGACTTTGGAGTGAACTATTTGTCGCACGTGAGGGATTTACATATGATTCAACTATGTCAGTATTGTTGAGAGAACTTGCACTAGTGAAAGTATGAACCCTAGGCCTTGTTTCTAAGCATTGCAATACCGTTTTTGCTCACTTTTATCATTAGTTACCTTGCTGTTTTTATATTTTCAGATTACAAAAACCTATATCTACCATCCATATTCCACTTGTATCACCATCTCTTCGCCGAACTAGTGCACCTATACAATTTACCATCGTATTGGGTGTGTTGGGGACACAAGAGACTCTTTGTTATTTGGTTGCAGGGTTGTTTGAGAGAGACCATCTTCATCCTACGCCTCCCACGGATTGATAAACCTTAGGTCATCCACTTGAGGGAAATTTGCTACTGTCCTATAAAACTCTGCGCTTGGAGGCCCAACACGAGTCTACAAGAAAAAGGTTGCGTAGTAGACATCAAGCTCTTTTCCGGCGCCGTTGCTGGGGAGGTGAGTGCTTGAAGGTATATCTTTAGATCTTGCAATTAAACCTTTTAGTTTCTTGTTTTTCACTAGTTTGGTTTTATAAAAGAAAACTACAAAAAAAATTGGAATTGAGGTTGCCTCATATGCTTCATCTTTTTAATGTCTTTCGTGAAAATGATGGAAAGGAAAATTGTGCTCAAGTGTTAGAAGAAGAAGTTATTAAAATGTTTGGCACTAAATCTTTGAGTGATGAGCATGATTGCAATGTTGTTAGTATGAATTCTCTGAATATCCATGATGCTAATGATATGCAAACCCACAAGCTTGGGGATGCTATGTTTGATGAAGATGATATTTTTAGTCCCCCAAGTTTTGATGAGCAAATTTAGTTATGGTAATGACATGCCTACTATCTATGATGATTATGATGATGACATGTATGCTATAAAGAGTAATAGTAACCATGAAACTTGTCATCATGATTTTAATATTCAAAGTGGTTATGTCAATCAAGTATCTCATGATAGTTATTTTGTTGAGTTTGCTCCCACTATTATGAATGAGAAGAAATTTGCTTATGTGGAGAGTGACAAATTTTCTATGCTTATGGATCATGAAGATAATGCTTTATGTGATAGTTATGTTGTGAAATTCCTTCATGATGCTACTGAAAATTATTATGAGGGAGGAACATATGCTTTTAGGAATTGCAATAATATCAAGTGTCCTCTCTATGTGTTCAAAGTTTTGAAGTTATGCTTGTTTTGGCTTCCTATGCTAGTTGATTCTTGCTCCCATAAATTGTTTGCTCAAAAAATCCCTATGCATAGGAAGTGGGTTAGACTTAAATGTGCTTGTAATGAGATTCATGATGCTCTTTTGCATGTTTCAATTACTATTTTTATGTGAGCATCATTGAAATCTTCATGCCTAGCTAAAAGGCATTAAAGAAAAGCGCTTGTTGGGAGACAACCCAACACTTTTCCTTTCTGTTTTTGTGTGATCACATGATTAAGATACTGTAGTAATCATGTTTTGTGTCTTTTATTTGAATAAAGTGCCAAGTAAAGCCTTTGGGATGACTCACAAGATGAGTAGAATTGATGCTGAACCAAAACAGAAACTTTTGACTCCAGTACAGGAATTTTAATTTTTTACTGGAGCGTGATAATGATCTGAAATTTTTACACAGTCTTTATATACAAATTCGTCAGCTTGTACTAATCTTTCAGAATTTTTAGAGAAAGGGAAGTATGGTTACACTACAGATCTTAACAGACTGTTCTGTTTTTGACAGATTCTGTTTTGCATGCATAGTTTGCTTGTTTTAGTGTTTCCATAGCTTATATTTAGCGGTATAAATTATGGGAATGATAGAATACAGTAGGTATAATGTGGGAACAATTATGAATCTTGTCTTGACAGTACCTAAGTGAATTATCTTTATTTATTATACTAACCGTTCTCACGAAGTTCCGTTAAGTTTTGTGTGATTGAAGTTTTCAAGTTTTGGGTGAGACACCGATATGAGGAGAATAAGGAGTGACAAGAAACTAATATTGGGGATGCCCAAGGCACCCCCAAGGTAATATCCAAGGAATACTCAAGCGCCTAAGCTTGGGGATGCCCCGGAAGGCATCCCCTCTTTCGTCTTCAACACTATCGGTATATCTTACTTAGAGCTATATTTTTATTCGTCACATAATATGTGTTTTGCTTGGAGCATCATTATATTTTGTTTTTCTCTGTTAGGTGTTATTTATAAATTTTTTTTCAATAAAAAGTTCCAAGAATTGCCTTAGGATGCTTGCATTGCATGTTTTGATGAGTGCTGTGTAAAAACAGAAACTTTGGCTGTAGTGTTTGAATTTTCATATTTTACTGGAACATGGAAAGTGTTCTGAAATTTTTACACAGTATTGTCATATAAATTTTATAGCATGTCCTAAATTTTCATAATTTTTTGAGTTACAGAAGTACACTGTTTTCATAAATTGCTACAGACTGTTCTGTTTGGACAGATTGCTGTCATAGTTTTGTTATCTACTTATCCTATGGTTTTCATAGCCTATATTGGTAGATATAAATTGTGGAAACGATAGTAAACAGTAAATGATGTTTCAAAAATATTATGCAACTTGTCTTGGCAGTACATAAAGAGTTGATTTATTATTATGTGTACTAACCTATCTCACGAGTTCTTTTCGAGTTTTGTGTGGATGAAGTTTTTGAGAATAGGTGAAACCATGATATGAGAGGATTGAACGAGATACAAAAGCTCAAGCTTGGGGATGCCCAAGGCACCCCAAGTAAATATTTCAAGAAGTCTCAAGCATCTAAGCTTGGGGATGCTATGCATCCCACCTCTCTTCATCAACAATTATCGGTTAGCCTATGTTGAGCCTAAATTTTTATTCGTTCACATGATGCGTGCTATTCTTGGAGTGATATTTTTCTTTTGCTTGCTGTTTAATAAAATACTTAAGATCTGGAATTCTTAGATGAGAGAGTCTTCACATAGTTATTTAATTGTTGACTACGCATTGATCTTCACTTATATCTTTTTGGAGTAGTTTGTCATTCACTCTCGTGCTTCACTTATATCCTATGAGTAAATGGTTGAATGAATTGAATATCATAAATCTGAAATTAAATATGCTTCATATACTTATCTGTCGGCGTACGACACCTATGGGATCGCGAGGATCCCTTTTACGGTTCAGCAGGGAGAAAGGCGTGCACAAAGAGCAGATCCAACGACCAACACAAGGATTTTTACCCAGGTTCGGTCCGCTGAGAAGCGTAAAACCCTACTCGTGCTTTAGTGTATTATGAGTGTTTGAACTCTGGCTCCAGGGGCGCTATGTGATGAACAGTACATAGCTGCTATGCATGCATCTGGGCCAGAAGGTCCTCCCCCTGTAGCTGCGTCTTGGGCCTCCTTTTATACGTCGAAGGGGTCACCAACAGTGGCGCACAGTACATACAAGAGGTGTAAAGTTGCTACAGTGTTTATACAAATATCACTAACGTCTTAGGACAAACGCATTAAATTCTCCGTTTAGGTGTCCCTAGCTTTCTTGGGGACGGAAAAAGAGCCCGTCCCATCAGCACCGCTTAACCCCATCGCTGTTAGTGTCTTGACACGCACCCAGGAGGACAAAGCCTAAACGACAGGTTGGTCGCTGCGCTGGAGCGGTGGATGACAGGCTGGCAAGCTCTTGCCGAGTGCGAGTCTTGCCGGGGCTTTGCAGGCCATCCCGGCAAGAATCTTGCCAGGGCTTCAGCCCTTTGGCCTTCTGCTTCCTGATTATTGACTTGAATGCTTTCTTGATATTTCTGTACTTGCGTCCAGCTGTCTCCCGGGAGGCCCTGCCGCTGGTGCGGCTACAACTGTCCGTGCACAAGTATGGGGTACTAAAAGACCCAAACTTTAGTACACCGACAGGAGCCCCCAGGCCTAGTCCATACACGGGTGCGAGGCGTTGTTGGGCTAGGCCCAAACAGTGCACGGGCACGCGTGGCAGGAGTTAACTGCTGTAATCATTCCGCTTACTGCGCCCCCCCACGATGCTCATTGAATGCGCGACGTGGGAGACGTGCGCGGAGCGGCTGTAATAGTGCGCTCGCAAAAGCGTTTCTATATTGACTAGTAAAGAGGCAACCTCGCGCCCTCCCCATAAAAAGGAAACCACAGAGGCGCTGCTCATTTACCTCCTGTCTTTTCCAATCTGGGAACCGCCGTCGTCTTCTTCCTCAAGCCCGAAACAGAGCCCTTCCCACTCACCCGCCGCCTCCACGCCCTCACCGTCCTCGGCCTCTGCCCCCATAGCCTCCATGCCGCCCAAGACGAGCAAGGGCAAGGAGGTGGAAGCCGCCGTCCCGGAGAGCAAGCTGGCGAAGATGCGGAGGGAGCACGTCGTCTTCACCTCGGCGCTCGACGCGAGCGCTCTGAGGGAGCGATATCAGTGCATGTGGGCGACGGAGACGAAGGCTCATCCGGCTACTCGCGTGAGCCCAGGTTCCTCCAAGGGTGGCCCAGATAAATTCCCTTTCTTTGCCGATTACTTTTACTGCGGGCTCTGTCCCCCGTTCTCTGATTTCTTCAACGACATCATGAACACATACGGCTTCCGTCTCTTGGATTTTACGCCGAATGCCGTGACATGCATGTCAATCTTTGCCCATCTCTGTGAAAATTTTGCCGGAGTAGTCCCTAGCACAGCCCTCTTCCGCCACTATTTTATTCCCCGCATTCAAAGAGGAGAAGCCCTTTCTGGTTCTATCACCTGGATTCCAAGGGGATGGAACAAAGAGATATGCCCAGACGGGGTCTTCCGCGAGAAATGGGAAGAATGGTGGGGCAAGTGGTGCTGGATTAAGGAACAAGATCCCCAACCCTTCTGTGTGCCTCGAGAAACAAAGATGGCGCATGGTAGCGACTGGAGCGACCTCGATCCTCAAGATGAGAAGCTCACAATCGCAATCACCAGGATTCACCACCTCAGGGTTGCCGGGCTCACAATAGAGATGGTTGGCGCTGATTTCCTTCGCCGGCGCATCGCCCCTCTGCAGAATAAGGGGAGACCGGCCTGGGATTTCCGGAATGCGGCAGATATTATGAGGCTGCGCCCTGGTCTGAACAATAACCTGACGGTCATGCAACACACAGCTCTCTGCCAGAAACTGTTCAGGCATGACGCGAAATACAAGTTGCCGGCTAGCATAATCCCTCTGTGCAACAACTCCGCTTTGGCCTCAATCATCGCCATGATGCCGGTGTGCAATGCTCACGGCCTTGACGGGACTTGGGTGGAACCATCCACAGAGCAGGCACAAGAGTTCTTCGACAACTTGTCGGAGAGGGCCATCCGGGCAGAAGCAAACATCATCTGCCCCACCACTGAAGAAGAAGTGGCATATATCGCCAGGAGGGTGGAAGAGGCGAATCTTGCCGCGGAGGCTGGCAGTGCCGGCTTCATGGAGGAGGAAGCCAGTGAAGAAGAAGTGGTGTCAGAGGAAAATCTTGCTGGGCAGGGCAAGGTTGCCAGAGAGCAGAGTGGCATAGCTGCCGGGGACTCTTCTGCCGAGGATACGGCCGAGGAGCAGCTGCCCGAGGAGCCCCCAGCTCCTGAGGAGAAGAAGAAGAAGCGTGTTCTTCGGAAAGCCGCCTCAGGTGCCCCAGTCCAGCAACCTTCGTCGAGCGGTGCAGCCCCCGGCAAGGGGGCGTCCGGCAAGGCTGCGCAGCGGCAAGAGGCCCAACAGCAACCCGTGCCGCGTATGACACGCTCGACCGCGGCAATGACTGAAGCGGCGAGAGCGTCCCATACAACGACACCGACAACCGGAGGAGCAGGGTCGCGCCAACCCTCCGCTTCTGCCGCAGCCAAGCGACCCAGGACCACTCCCTCACCTCCTCACACGGGCACCGAGGTGGAGGTTGACTTCGACCTCTCCGCCTTTAGCTCGGAAGAAGAAGAGTAACGGTCCTGGCACATCTTTTTACTTCTGAACTTCTGGTTTTGCTTGACTAACTTGCCTTGCTTTGGCCTGTCTCCACAGAGATGACATGGAAACATTGGCGCAGAGGGTGGCGAAGAGGGCGAAGACTTCAACGGGCGATGAGCCGCCGGCAAGCACCACAGGTGCGCCAGAGCCGATCAACATCAGCCCGGAGCCCAGCCCTCAACGCAGTGCCCGACGCAGCCCCCAGCGTGAGTTCGCTACTCACTTTCCATTGGCAAGCGTCGGGGTATGTATCTTTTCTACTGACATCACCAGGCTTGTAGGAGGGGAGCGGCAACGAGGAGAGCCATCAGAAGACATCCCCGACGTGCCGCCTCCGTCAACTACACCGCCCAGAGACGGGCCTTTGGCAAGGGCTTCCACTGGCGGGCCCATCCTTGTTGAGGGGGAGTCGGCAAGCACAGGCACCGGCAGTCCTACACCGGCAACCGATGTTGCCGGGAAAGGAGAAACCACCTCTCAACAGCTTGGCGCAGGTAAGCCGTTGCCTCAGAATACTTGTTATTCTGTCTTTCTTTTGGTCTTCTTGAACTTCCACCTCAGCCTTATCTTGCTTGTTTTCTTGGCCTTCAGATCTTCCCTCGACGGAACACATGGATGTTGATGTCGTTATCGAGGAGACCACTAGGGATGCTACCGCCGAAGCTGATAGAATTGCCGCTGACGAAGCCACCAAGAATGCTACCGCCGAGGCTGCCAAGGATGCTGCTGCCGAGGCCGCCAAGGCCGCACAGGAAAAGGCCACCAAGGATTCTGCTGAGAGGACCGGCAAGGAGACCGGTGACCATACTGACGGCATTCCTGCTGCAGGAGCGCCAGGTGCTACGCCGGCCACGGAGCCCCCAGCGGCCGGTGAGACGGTTGTCGAGGATCAGCCATCAACATCCGAAGTCCCCTCATCAAGCAAATACCTCAAGGTTGGCGACAACCTGTTCGTCAGCATACCAGGGACGGCAAGCATTGGGGTGCCAGCTGAAGGGGAAATCTTTGACGAAGACGTCATCGCTGCTGCTGGGCTCGAGATTGTTGATGAACCAAGCGCCAGCAGCAGCAAATCTGAAGAAGAAAAGCTCTTCCAGGCCATGAGCAACAATTTTCAGAAGCTCCCAGCGCTTCACCACGCCCGGAAAGAAAAACTGGACTCCAGGGCAGTAGTTGTCGAAGCAGCAGAGGTGAATCTCCAGAAGCGCGTTGAGGAAACGCAAGTCTGGTATGCCGAGGCTCTTCAGGAGCTGAAGGCAGGTCAGGAGCAGCTGAGTCAAAACTGGAACGAGCTCCTCATGAAGCAGTCTGATGTTGAGAAGGCACAAGAGGAGGCTAAACAATAGGCCGCTGCAGAGGAAGCTCGCCTAACAGAGCGCTGCGTCGGGCTCGACGCTTATGAAGAGGACCTCGACGCTCGCGAGAAGGCACTTGCCGACAAGCTTCGCAGCAAGGACAAAGAGATTGAAAAGCTTGTCGCACAGCGGACCCAAGACCTGGAGCAGAAACACAAAGAAGCCCTCGAGGCTCTGGTCACAGACCATGCCGGCAAACTGAAGGAAGCCGTCAATGCTGCCGAAGCTGCAGAGGCCGCCAAGAACGAGCTTGCCGATAAGGTGAAGAGGCTGGAGGTGGACCTTGAGGATCACGGCAAGAAGATCTCGGCGCTCGAGGGCGAAAGAGAGAAAGCCCTCTACAGCCTGGCGGAGATACAAGTCACCATGTCCGACAAGACCAAGGAACTCACCTCCGCCAAGGAATCTATTGCCGATCTGGAGCTGAAGCTGACCACGCTGAAGGAGTCTCTTGAGAACAGCACGGCTCGTGAGAAGGTCTTGATCAAAGATCTCCAGAATGAGAAGGACCTGCTCAAGAGCGCCGTCGTCACTCATAACGACTATGTGGAAGGTGTGCAGATCTGGACTGCGTGCCTTGTCGATGTCGCGGAGAGGCTTGCAGCACAGCTGTCCACCATGAGCCTGCAAGGCTTCAACTATTCTTCTGATGATAGGGTGTCTACGAGCGCCAAGTTGACCATGTTCTTCGAAGGTATGGCTGACGCCCTGAAGCTGCTCCAATCTGATCGAGCGACCCATCTGGCCAACGAATCCCGCAAGCTCTGCCGGGCCGTCCTCCTCAAGGTGCTGACCAAGGTGGCATACAGGAACCCTGGCATCAACTTCGCCAACGTTCTTCACCGCTTGCCGAAGGACGCGGACCTCAAGGCACTCGAAGAACTTGTCGCGCCCATCGTTGACAAGGTAAACCAAGTCAAGAGGGTCGAAGGCCAGCGCAGGGACTAGCCGCTTCACTTGTCGCCACCATTCCATGCCAAAGACAATTTTATCTTATGTTAGAATCGTGGCAACTATTTATGTAATATAACTTGCTATGTTCTGGACGAATGTATGCTATTTCCTTTCGCCTGATTTCTTTCTGTATGGTACATGCCCTACGCTTTGTTGGAAACTTGCCGGTGCACGCAACCTTGCCGCGAGCGCTAGGTGCGGGACTTTAGCAGCCTGCTGGAGGTGCCGCTGCCGGCAAGATCCCTTGGCGTTCTCAGTGCAACCACTTAAGCTGTTGAGCGGACTCGAAACAAAGTAAGGGCGCAACCAATCATGCCAAGGTTCCTTCGCGTGCAGGTTTTCCATACAAAAGCCAAAATCGTTCAAGGAGAATAACCTTACAAAACAAAAATTTGTTTAAAGTTTCTGCAACTTAGCTTTTCGTTGTTGTACTCCTTTCGGCAAGATATCAACCTTGAACGTCACCTGTCAGTATCCATACCATCATCCCCCCCCCCCCCCCGGCAAACTTGCATGCGAGGGAACCTGCTATCCTTTGAGAAAAAGAAAGAAGAGAAAATAGAGATATGGAACCTTGGCGGTTCGTTAGCACTTGCTGGAAATAAGTGTAATATAATATCTCAAACAAACATGCATATATGTAAACACCGCATTGGTCACTTGAACAATTAATGAAAGAATATTGAAGGAAGAGAGATTCCACATATAAATATACTATCTTGGACATCTTCTATGATTGTGAGCTCATTAATTATTTTCAAACTCGAAGCAAATTAGTTAAAATTGGACAAGGAAGACAACTTAATGAGTTATGTTTGGGTATATTTGTATAGAAGTTATATTGTTATGGATCCTCCAACATGTGGTGCTTGCTTCCACCTCATACTAGCCAAAACTTCCGCACCAAGTAGAAATACTACTTGTGCATCCAAACACCCTTAAACCCAAAGTTGTTCCATGTGAGTCCACCATACCTACCTATATGCGGTATTTACCTGTCGTTCCAAGTAAATTTGCATGTGCCAAACTCTAAACCTTCAAATAATATTCTGTTTGTATGCCCGAATCGCTCATATAGTGACTAGGGGCTGTCAGTATCTTCCATGCTAGGTGGGTTATTCTCACGATATGTGTTGATTCACTATCATTCACGATAAAGTGGCTGGTATTCGGGATGCCCAGTTCCATGCTCAAAAATCAAAACAAAACATAATGAAACAAAACTCCCCCAGGATTGTTGTTTGTATGGACGGTACCCGTGGATTCGGCTCGCCGTGGAGTGTGATTGATTGGTGGAGGGGGAGTAAAAACTTTACCATTCTGTTTGGGAACCGCCTATAATGTATCTAGCATGGAAGATACCGAGATCTCTCGGTTGTTATGTTGACAATGAAAGCATACCGCTCAAAATTACTATTCATATCTGTTTTAAAAGCTCGAGCTCTGGCACCTTTGCAAATCTCTGCTTCCCTCTGCGAAGGGCCTATCTTTTACTTTCTAGTACTTACCTTTATGCAAGAGTCATGGTGATCTTCACCACTTCCTATTTTTCGCCTTTTTCTCTTGGCAAGCGTCGTGTGTTGGGGAATGATCTAGACATATATATCCACACAAATATATTTGATCATGAATTATTATTGTTGACAATTATCTATATGATAAATAAGTTGGGAGGCGAAACATTAAGCCCCTATCTTTCTCTGTGTTCGATGGATGCTATTTGTTCTAAAAATATGCTTTGAGTGTCAATAATCATGGAAGACTATATGATAGTTGAGTATGTGGAATTGGCTAAATCAAAGGTCTTACGTAGACCCTTCCTGAAAATAAGATGAATTGCAATAGTTCGATGACTAGGAATATGGTTTGTTAGTTTTCAAGAAACTTTCTGGTCTATACTTTAACATGTGAATAGCTTGTTACTTGATCATGAGAAGTTTTATGAGATGAGCTACTGTTTATGGTTTATATTGATGCTAGAAAAAGTGATTGGAATTATCATTGATCAAACTTGTGCACTTGCTAGCATTCACACTTCATAAATTATTTCTTTTATCATTTACCTACTCGAGGACGAGCAGGAATTAAGCTTGGGGATGCTGATATGTCTCCAACGTATCTATAATTTATGAACTATTCATGCCATGTTTACAATAATTTTATATGATTTGATTAGAACTAACCCGGACTGACGCTGTTTTCAGCAGAGCTACCATGGTATTGTTTTTGTGCAGAAATAAAAATTCTTGGAATGGGCTGAAAATTTACGGAGAATATTTTTGGAAAATATAAAAAATACTGGAGCAAAAAGATACCGGAGAGGAGTCCCGAGGAGGCCACAAGCCTAGGGGGGCGCCCCCCCCCCCCCCTAGGGCGCGCCCCCCTGGCTTGTCGTCACCTCGTGGCCCACCTTGACTTGTTTCCGACGCCAAAAATTCTTATAAATACAGAAACCCCCAGAAACAAACCTAGATCGGGAGTTCCACCGCCTCAAGCCTCTGTAGCCACGAAAAACCAATCGGGAGCCCGTTCCGGCACCCTGCCGAAGGGGGAAACCATCACCGGAGGCCATCTTCATCATCCCGGCGGTCTCCATGACGAGGAGGGAGTAGTTCACCCTCGGGGCTGAGGGTATGTACCAGTAGCTATGTGTTTGATCTCTCTCTCGTGTTCTTGAGATGACACGATCTTGATGTACCGCGAGATTTATTGATATAGATGAATCATATGGAGTTTTCCCCTCTCTGTCTTCTTGTGATGAATTGAGTTTTCCCTTTGAAGTTTTCTTATCGGATTGAGTCTTTAAAGGATTTGAGAACACTTGATGTATGTCTTGCGATGGGATATCCGTGGTGACAATGGGATGTTCTATTGATCCACTTGATGTATGTTTTGGTGATCAACTTGCGGGTTCCGTGACCTTGGGAATCTATGCATAGGGGTTGGCACACGTTTTCGTCTTGACTCTCCGGTAGAAACTTTGGGGCACTCTTTGAAGTTCTTTGTGTTGGATTGAACATGATGAATCTGAAATTGTGTGATGCATATCATATAATCAAGCCCATGGGTACTCGTGGTGACATTGGAGTATCTAGGTGACATTAGGGTTTTGGTTGATGTGTATCTTAAGGTGTTATTTTAGTACGAACTCTAGGGCTGTTCGTGACACTTATAGGGATAGCTCATAAGATTGGTCGGAAAAGATAACTTTGAGGTGGTTTCGTACCCTACAATAATTTCTTTGTTTGTTCTCTGCTATTTGTGACTTTGGAGTGAACTCTGTGTCGCACGTGAGGGATTTACATATGATTCAACTATGTCAGTATTGTTGAGAGAACTTGCACTAGTGAAAGTATGAATCCTAGGCCTTGTTTCTAAGCATTGCAATACCGTTTTTGCTCACTTTTATCATTAGTTACCTTGCTGTTTTTATATTTTCAGATTACAAAAACCTATATCTACCATCCATATTCCACTTGTATCACCATCTCTTCGCTGAACTAGTGCACCTATACAATTTACCATCGTATTGGGTGTGTTGGGGACACAAGAGACTCTTTGTTATTTGGTTACAGGGTTGTTTGAGAGAGACCATCTTCATCCTACGCCTCCCACGGATTGATAAACCTTAGGTCATCCACTTGAGGGAAATTTGCTACTGTCCTACAAAACTCTGCGCTTGGAGGCCCAACACGAGTCTACAAGAAGAAGGTTGCGTAGTAGACATCAATTACTCACGTTGATCCAACGTGTCTCCCATTATCAATTTGAATGGGGATTTCTCCGGATTATCAAAGTAGTATTTAATGTTTTTCACATAACCAGCATCGAGGGTTTTAGGAGGTTCCCCGTCTTCATGAGTACCAAGTACAACTAATTTTTTTGGTGTTTCGTGTTCCATATCCATACCTAAAGATATAAAACAACTTATAACAGAAAATAAAATTACTTAGTGATAAGGCAAACAAGCACACACGAGAATATCAACCCCTACGCTATTGCGCCCCGGCAACGGCGCGAGAAAAAGGTCTTGATAACCCACAAGTGTAGGGGATCGTTTGTAACCTTTTTCGATAAGTAAGAGTGTCGAACCCAACGAGGAGCTAAAGGTAGAATTAATATTCTCTCAAATTCTATCGACCACTGATACAACTCTACGCACGCCAACGCTTACTTTACCTAGAACAAGTATGAAACAATTTTGCGAGAATAAAACTAGAAGTACTTTGTAGATAGTTTTGCAAGATAATAAAGAACGTGGAAATAAGAATTAGGTACTATTTTAATAAAAGAACAATCAAGTAAATATAGCGAGTGTGGAAAAGGGGTGGTAGGATTTGCGAGATTGTCCTAGGCAATTGATAACAAGATCGGTAATCATTATTGCAGTTTTATACGAGGGAGAGGCATACACTAACATACTTTCCATACTTGGATCATATGCACTTATGATTGGAACTCTAGCAAGCATCCGCAACTACTAAAGATCATTAAGGTAAACCCAACCATAGCATTAAACATCAAGTCCTCTTTACTCCCATACGCAACAATCCCCTTACTTGGGTGTATGCTTCTGTCACTCTAGCCACCCACTATAAGCGAATCATGAACATATTGCAACACCCTTCAGTGGGAATCCCTCACGTGCGCGCAACACGGAGGGCACCTTAGGACAACACCATATCAACATACAACTCAAACCAATCAAGATCATCAATCAACCCATAGGACAAAAGGGATCTACTCAAACATCATACGATAGCAACAAATCATTGGATAATAATATGTAGCATAAAACACCATGTTCAAGTAGGGGGTACAGCGGGAAGAGGGAGAGTGAACCGTTGTAGATAGATGAGGGAAGGTGATGTCGGTGGTGATGACGGCGGCGAAGTTGTTGGTGTAGATCGCCGTCACGATGGTTGCCCCGGCGGCACTCAGGCGCCACCGGGAGAGAGGGGAGAGAGCCCCCCTCCTTCTTATTCTTCCTTGGACTCCTCCCTAGGTGGGAGGAGGGTTTCCCCTCTGGTCCATGGCCGCCATGGCTCCCGGAGGGCAAGAGCCCCTCCGAGATTGGATCCCTCTCTCTGTTTCTCTCCTGTTTTCACGACTGTTTTCTGACCCTTCCCCGTTTCTTAAATATCCAGAGATCCGTAACTACGATCGGGCTGAAATTTTGAGGGGATTTTTATCGCAAAATATATTTCTTGCGGCCAAAGTAGGGCCCCAACCGACCTAAGGGGGAGGCACAAGCCATTAGGGCGCGGCCAACCCCCCTGGTCGTGCCCTGTTGGCTTGTGCCTCCCTCGGGCACCGTGTTGCATAGATTCTTCTTCCCAAAATTCACATATATTCCAAAAAAATCTCCGCAAATTTTTATCGCGTTTCTACTTCGTTTGATATGGAATTTCTGTGAAACAAAAACACACAAAAAAACAGCAACTAGCACTGGGCACTAGATAAGTAAGTTAGTCCCAAAAATAATATAAAATGTTGCCAAAAGTATATGAACTTTTAGAATATTGGCATGAAACAGTCAAATTATAGATACGATGGAGACGTATCAGGGGCTCTCTCCCCCTCTCTCCGGGTGGCGCCAGAACGCCGCCAGGGCAACCATCGTGACAGCGATCTACGCCAACAACTTCGTCGCCGTCATCATCACCATCCTCACCTTCCCTCATCTATATATAGCGGTCCACTCTCCCGCATCCAACTCTACCCCCTACTTGAACATGGTGCTTAATGCTATATATTATTATCCAATTATGTGTGGCTATCTTATGATGTTTGAGTAGTTCCTTTTTGTCCTATGGGTTGATTGATGATCGTGATTGGTTTGAGTTGTATGTTTTACTTTGGTGCTGTCATATGGTGCCCACCGTGTCGCGCAAGCGTGTGAGATACCCGCTGTAGGGTGTTGCAATACGTTCATGATTCGCTTATAGTGGGCGGCTAGAGTGACAGAAGCTTACACCCGAGTAAGGGGGTTGTTGCATATGGGAGTAAAGGGGACTTGAAGTGTTAATGCTATGGTTGGGTTTACCTTAATGATCTCTAGTAGTTGCGGATGCTTGCTAGAGGTCCAATCATAAGTGCATATAATCCAAGTATGGAAAGTATGTTAGCTCATGCCTCTCCCTCATATAAAACTGCAATAATGATTACCGGTCTAGTTATCAATTGCCTAGGAGTCTAGGACAATGTCGCAAATCCTACCATCACTTTTCCACACTTGCTATATTTACTTTATTATTATTTTATTAAAACAGCACCTAACTTTTATTTCCATGTTCTTTATTATCTTGCAAACATATCTTACAACACCTACAAAGTACTTCTAGTTTTATTCCTGCAAAGTAGTTTCATACTTGTTCTAGGTAAAGTAAGCGTTAGCGTGCGTAGAGTTGTATCGGTGGTTGATAGAACTTGAGAGAATATTAATTCTCCCTTTAACTCCTCGTTGGGTTCGACACCCTTACTTATCAAAAAGGATACAAACGATCACCCACAATTGTGGGTTATCAAGACCTTTTTCTGGCGCCGTTGCCAGGGAGCAATAGCGTAGTTGATATTCTCATGTGTGGTTGTTTGCTTTATCACTAAGTAATTTTATTTTCTGTTCTAAGTTGTTTTCTATCTATAGTTATGGGTAGGAATCGCAAAATACCAAAAAAATTAGTTGTACTTGCTAACCCAATGGTTGAGCAACCACCCAAAAAATCTACCATACTGCTGAAGCTTTTTACTTGGATCATCCTCGATCCCTTTGTGCTTGTGCTGAAAACCCAACTAGCTTAGTTGAGGGAAAATCATTAGATGAGCATGCTCATTTTGTGCGACACCGTTTATCTCAAAAAGGAAAACTCTTATGGCATCAAATTAATTGTTTTTGTTTCTATGCTTGGAATTTATGCGAAATACATGATTTTACTTGTTGTTGTGAAGACACTAAAAAACGCCTTCCGTATCAATGTGTGTTTAATGATAATGAAATACTATATTCATATGCCAAGGATGTCTATAGTCATTATGATATTGAACAAAATGAAGAATTTGTTGCTTTTAAGGGTGCATATGAAATTTCTTCTTTGATTGAAAAGTATGATGCTATTCTTTACAAATCTGAAATTTTTTCCATACTTAAATGTTGCTATGAAACTATGCTTCTAATGCTTATGTTAAAGAATTTATTGAAAGAATGTCTACTGCCTTGGAAGAGACTAATATTTTCATATTTTACTGGAGCGCGAAAAAATTCTGAAATTTTTACACAGTAATTTTATGCAATTTTTTAATTGCTTCCTAATGTTTTCCAAAATTTTGAGTTACAGAAGTATAGGTTTCATCTACATCTTTACAGACTGTCTTGTTTTTCACAGATTGTTGTTATAGTTGCTTTATCTGCTTATGTTTGAATTCTTGTTGAGCCCCATTGCCTTGGGAGCCATAGAATTGTGAATGCATGTTGTAGGTAATGTTAGATTATAATTATACAATAATGTTATGGCAGGAAATGATGGGATTTGATGATTATATGTACTAACCTTTCTAATAAAAGTTTTGTTAAGTTTTGTGTGGATGAAGTGTTCGAAGATCGAGCATGTATCGATATGAGAGGAATAAGGAGAGGCAAGAGTTCAAGCTTGGGGATGCCCAAGGCACCCCAAGTAAATATTCAAGGAGACTCAAGCGCTTAAGCTTGGGGATGCCCCGGAAGGCATCCCATCTTTCTTCTTCAACAATTATCGATATATCTCGGTTTTTGTTTTGTTCACATGATATGCATAAATTCTTGGAGCGTCGTGTGCCTTTTATTTTCCTTTTAGCAATGCACCATTCTGGTATGGTAAAGTCCATGGTTGATTTATAGAATGCTCTTTGCACTTCACTTATATCTTTTGAGTATGGCTTTATAGAATGCTTCATGTGCTTCACTTATTTTATTTGAAGTTGGATGCCTCTTTCTCTACATATAGAAAACCGTTATTTGTAGAATGCTCTTTTGCTTCACTTATATTTATTAGAGTTTGGTGTTTTTAGAAAGAATTAAACTCTCATGCTTCACTTATACCTATTTAGAGAGTTAACAATAAATGGTCATTCCCATGGTTAGTCATAAAATCCAACATAAAACTTGTAGATCACTGAATATGATATGTTTGATTCCCTGCAATAGTTTTGTGACATTAAAATACTAATATGTGGATGCACTAGTGGATTATTGAGGATTGTTAAGAATAGTTGTGTTAAGATTTGTGATTGCCGAAGCATGCACGTATAGTCTCTAGTTATGCGATGAAGTTGGAGCATAATTTATGATTGATTGAAATCCTTTGTGCTGTTATAATCGGGGGTGCGCGATGGTTAACTCCTCCCAACCTCCTCCCTAGGGGCATGCGAGTAGTACTTTGTAATAAGTATGTGAGTTCTTTATGACTAATGTGAATCCATGGATGTACGCACACTCACCTCCTCATATTTGCTAGCCTCTTCGGTACCGTGCATTGCCCATTCTCCCCTCGAGGATCGGTGCAAACCTCACCGGTGCATCCAAACCCCGCGGCATGATACGCTCTGTTGCACATAAGCCTCATTATATCTTCCTCAAAATAGCCACCATACCTACCTATCATTGCATTTCCGTAGCCATTCCGAGATATATTGCCATGCAACCTCCACCATTACATCATATGACTTGTGCACTCATTGTCATATTGCTTTGCATTATCATATAGCTGACATAGTATTTGTGGCAAAGCCACCGTTCATCATTGTTTACATGTTGCGCTAGATCATTGCACATCCTGGTACATTGTCGGAGGCATTCATATAGAGTCGTATTGTTTAGTAGTTTTTCATATCGAGTTGTAAGTAAATAGAAGTGTGATGCTTTTCGTTATTAGCACTGTCTCGGTTAGGAAAGGATGATGGATACAATGATTCCCCCACAAGTCGGGATGCGGCTACGGACGAAAAATAAAAAAAGGGAGAAAAAGAAAGAAAAGAAAGAAAGAAAAAAAGAGAGAAAATATATAAAAAGATAAAAAATAAATAAATGAGAGAAAATAGAGAAGGGACAGTGCTACTACCTCTTTTTCACACTTGTGCTTCAAATTAGCACCATGTTTTTCATATAGAGAGTCTCATGTTTTGTCACTTCCATATGCTAGTGGGAATTTTTCATTATAGAACTTGGCTTGTATATTCCGATGACGGGCTTCCTCAAATGCCCGAGGTCTTCATGAGAAAGCAAGTTGGATGCACACCCACTTAGCTTCAGTTGAGCTTTCATACACTTATAGCTCCAGTGAATCTATTGCATGGCAATCCCTACTCCTCGCATTGATATCGATTGATGGGCATCTCCGTAGCCCGTTGATCCGCCTAGTTGATGTGAGACTTTATTCTCCACTTTTACCACTTTGAAACCTACCACCATATTCTATTCCACCTATATGATATGTCCATGGTTCACGCTCATGTATTGAGTGAGGTATAAAAAGCTGAAGCACGTTAAGAAGTATGATCCAATTGCTTGGTTTGACACCGGGGTCCTCATGATTTATACTTTATGCTAGGAAGACTAAGCATGACAGGCTATATGATATTGTATGGATAGCGTTCTTTAGCGTTGTTATATTGAAAGGACATGATCGTTTGGAGTAAACCTAAGTATTGATGTCTTTATGTCAAATGATAGACTATTGCCTTGAATCACTTGTATCTTGATATTCATGCCATGATTAGACATTTGTTCAAGACTATGTTAGGTAGCATTCCACATCAAAAATTGTCTTTTTATCATTTACCTACTCGAGGACGAGCAGGAATTAAGCTTGGTGATGCTGATACATCTCCGTCGTATCTATAATTTTTGATTGTTTCATGCCAATATTCTACAACTTTCATATACTTTTGGCAATATTTTACATTATTTTTGGGACTAACTTACTTATCCAGTGCCCAGTGCCAGTTCCTGTTTTTTTTGTGTTTTTGTTTCACAGAAAATCAAACGCGATAAAAATTTACGGAGATTTTTTTTTGGAATATATGTGAATTTTGGGAAGAATAATCAAAGCAACATGGTACCCGAGGTGCCCACAAGCCAACACGGCACGACCAATAACTAGGTGGGTGCTACTTGTGAGCTGCGTTGGGTTTTTCCCCGAAGAGGAGGGGTGAAGCAATATAGTAGCAGTAAGTATTTCCCTAAGTAAGAACGAAGGTTATCGAACCAGTAGGAGAATCAAGTCAAACTCTCGTCGTGAGCACCTGCACACACAAAACCAACCACTTGCACCCAACACGGGCAAGAGGGTTGTCAATCCCCTTGAACTCGTTACTTGCAAGGATTAATTCTGATGGTGATAGATATATAAAAATTAAAAGTAGAAAGAAAACAAATAATTCCAGCAAGGTATTTAGTTTTTTAGCAATATGATTTAAATTGACCCAGAGCCGTAGTTTTCACTAGAGGCTTCTCTCTTGAACGCATAGCATACGGTGGGTAGACAAAATACTGTTGGGCAGCTGATAGGAACACACATAGTTATGAGGTTATTCATGGCAATGATCATGTATATAGGCATCACGCCCGTGACAAGGTAGACTGAAACGATCCTGCATCTACTATGATTACTCCCCCAATCGACCGACTCTTGCCTACATCTATGGTATTAAGATCATGACAAACAGAGCAACACATTAAGCAAGATGATACAATGTAGACAAAGTAAACCCAATCAATATGAATAAACCACGTCGTTTTATCCTTAATGGCAACAATACAATATGTGTCTTGTCCCTTTTAGTCACTGGGATATAGAGCACCGCAACAATGAACCCACTAAATTGCACCCCTTCCGCCGAACATAACTCAATCTAGCTGGCCAAACCAAATGGTAGATCGGAGATAAATACAAAGCTATAACAGTCATGCATAATAAATTTCAGAAAAGACTCAATTTCTTTAAATGAATAATCTGATCGTAAACCGACAATTCATCGGATCCCAACAAACACACTGCAAAGAAGATTACATCGGATAGATCTCTGCGAGAATCACAAAGAACATGGTATTGAAGATCAAAGAGGGAGAAGAAGTCATCTAGCTACTAGCTAAGGACCCGTAGGTCTGTGGTGAACTACTCACACATCATCATGGAGGTAGCAAGGTTGATGTAGATGGCCTCCATGACTGATTCCCCCTCAGGCAGAGCACCGGAAAAGGTCTCCAGATGGGATCATGGAAGAACAGAGGATTTCGGCGGCGGAAGACATGTTTCAGGTGTCTCTCTGTTGGTTTGGGGATATTTGAGAATTTATAGAAGTGGAATTAGATCAAAACGATGTACGGGTGGACCACAAGCTCGGGGGCGCGCCCTACCCCCAGGGCGTGCCCTGTGAGCTCGTCGCTCACCCGTACGCCTTCTGATCTCCTCCCAAAGCTTCTATGGTCTCTTTTGGTCCAGAAAATATCACCGTAAAATTTCATCATGTTTGGACATCGTTTGGTATTGATTTTCTGGAAAGTCTAAAACATGCAAGAAATAGGAACTGCCAGTGGGCACTGGGTTAATAGGTTAGTCCCAAAAACGATATAAAATAGCATATAAAGTATCCAAGATTGATAATATAATAGCATGAAACAATCAAAAATTATAGATACATTGGAGACGTATCAGTGGTATATTTAGCTACAATGAAATTATTATAATCTATAACAAGGATTATCACGGGAAGTAGAAGCATTTATAACAGCTAACTGCTCATCAGGAAAACTATCATAGACCGGTATTGGGTCATCAAGAATATTTCCATCCTAAATAAATTACCTGCAATAGGATTTTCACCCCCCTTCCTATCGACAACATGCAAGTCAAACTCTTGTAGTAAAAGAACCCACCAAATCAATGATACGTCTCCAACGTATCGATAATTTATGAAGTATTCATGCAAAATTCATCTATGTTTACAATACTTTTATATGGTTTTGATGCACTTTATATGATTTATTTAGAACTAACCCGGACTGACGCTGTTTTCAGCAGAATTACCGTGGTGTTGTTTTTGTGCAGAAAATGAAAGTTCTCGGAATCGCCCGAAACTATTTGGTGATTTTTTCTGGACCAAATAAGAAATATTGGAGAGAAGAACCACCGGAGAAGAGCCACGAGGTGGGCACAACCCACCAGGGCGCGCCAGATGGCCCAGGCGCGCCCTGGTGTATCGTGCCCTCCTCGTGGCCCATCTTGGCGTGAAACCGACGCCCAAAAATCCTATAAATATAGAAACCATCAGAAATAACCCTAGACTCTCCGCTCCGCTGCCGCAACTCTCTGTATCGATGAAAACCCAATTTGGAGATGTTCCAGTACCCTGCCGGAGAGGGGAATCCATCTCCGGTGGCCATCTTCATCATCCCGACGGAGGCCATGATGAGGAGGGAGTAGTCCACCCTCGGGGCTGAGGGTATGTACCAGTAGCTATGTGTTCAATCTCTCTCTCTTGTGTTCTTGCGATGTCACGATCTTGATGTATCACGGGCTTTGTTAATATAGTTGGATCATATGGTGTGTTTCCCGTACTATCTTGTTGTGATGAATTGAATCTTTCCCTTTGAGATATCGTTATGTTGGATTGAATATTGGATTTGAGAACACTTGATATATGTCTTGCATGAGGATACCCGTGGTGACAATGGGGTGTTCTATTGATTCACTTGATATATGTTTTGGTACTCAACTTGCGGATTCCCGCGGTGACATTGGGGTAATCTATGCATAAGGGTTGATACACGTTCTTGTCCTACTTTCTCCGATAGAAATCTTGGGGCACTCTTTGAGGTTCTTTGTGTGGATTGAGTATTATGAATCTGAAATTGTTTGATGCGTATCGTATAATTAACTCATGGATACTTGTGGTGACATTGGAGTATCTAGGTGACATTAGAGTTGGTTGATGCGTATCATATGATGTTATTCTAGTACGAACTCTTAGATAGATTGAACGGAAAGGATAACTTGATGTTATCTTAGTACGAACTCTTGATTAGATCGATCAGAAAGAATAACTTTAAGGTGGTTTCGTACCCTACAAACAATTTCTTCTTATGTTCTCCGCTAGATAAGAACTTTGGAGTGATTCTTCGTTGCATGTTGAGGGATGGTTATGTGATCCAATTATATTAGCATTGTTGAGAGATTGCACTAGCGAAAGTACGGACCCTAGGCTATGTTTTCACGCATTGCAATACCGTTTTTGCTCACTTTTGTTACTTGCTACCTTGCTGTTTTTATATTTTTAGATAACAAAAACCTATATCTACCATCCATATTGCACATGTATCACCATCTCTTCGCTGAACTAGTGCACCTATACAATTTGCCATTGTATTGGGTGTGTTGGGGACATAAGAGATTTCTTGTATTTGATTGCAGGGTTGTTTGAGAGAGACCATCTGAGGGAGTCCTGGACTAAGGGGTCCTCGGGCCGCTGGCCTATCTCCCAATAGGCCGGCTCGATGGGCCGCTCTCTAGCTATCGCGGGAAGGGTCGGATACATCGAGACCCTACGTTCCAGAAGGAAGCCCCGAAGGCACGTCGTGCACTCCAAGTCAAGATGAGGAGATTGACATTTCCATCCTCGGCAGGAGATCTATCATGTGTAAACCCTAGGTACCCCCGGTGTCTATATAAACCGGGAGGGTTTTAGAATGTAGGGCAAAGAAACTCATCTAGGGTTTTAGCTAGTCGATCTCGAGGTAGATCAACTCTGTAACCATTATACCATCAATATAATCGAGCAGGACGTAGGGTGTTACCTCCATAGGAGGGCCCGAACCTGGGTAAACATCGTCTCCTTCGTCCCCTTGTTACCATCAATCCTAGACTCACAGCTCGGGACCCCCTACCCGAGATCCGCCGGTTTTGACACCGACATTGGTGCTTTCATTGAGAGTTCCGCTGTGATCGCCAAAGGAATCGATGGCTCGTGTTGTCATCAACGATGAGGTCCGTAACATGGACTCCTTCGTCCCTGTACAGATCTTCGCTTTCAGCAACATTGTGCTGCACGCTGACCCGACCGGCCGTCTTGGCCGGGTCGGGAGTTTCGCTCCTTATCAAGAGGTCAGATTCGGGAACTTAGAGTTCTCCGTAGACTCTCAGGGCGATCTTTCGCTCACCGGGCTCGCAGTCTCATCCGACGCACCCGAGGACTCCGAGGCCTTAACCTCGGGTGTCGCTTTCGACCCCGCTCACGGGACTAACCTCGGCAATGATCTGGCTTTTAATCTGGATCCGGCCATAGCGCCAGATGACCGGACACCATCTCCTGCCGAACACACTTCCTGCGCAGACGCATCGGAGGATAACTCCGAAGGCGCTGAGAAAATCGACCCGATCGAGCTCTCGACTCTCAACGAAGCTCTAGATCGGATCTTATCGATGAAAACTACTGACGACCCAACCCTGATCCACGTTCAGATCGGTCTTAAGGCGGGTCGAGAAGAATTTTTGCACCTTGTCGGTCTTAAGACGCACCCGACTACCGGCGTGATATAGCCCGGGTCAGAGGCACTGCCCACCCACTGTGCTTCACCGACGAGGTGATGCAGCATCAGTTCACGGAAGGGTTTAAACCCGTGAACATCAAGCAATACGACGGAACAACTGACCCAGCAGTGTGGATCGAGGATTTCCTCCTCCACATTCACATGGCACGAGGAGACGACCTCCACGCCATCAAGTACCTACCCCTTAAACTTAAGGGGCCAGCTCGGCACTGGTTAAATAGTCTCCCCGAAAACTCTATCGGGAGCTGGGAGGATCTCGAGGATGCATTCCGATCTAACTTCCAGGGCACCTATGTACGGCCTCCGGACTCCTCCGACCTAAGCAATGTCATCCAAAAGGCAGGAGAGTCCGCTCGACAATTCTGGAATCGGTTCTTGACCAAGAAAAACCAGATCGTCGATTGCCCAGATGCCGAGGCTATAGCCTCTTTCAGGCACAATATTCGGGACGAGTGGCTGGCTCGCCAGCTTGGTCAGGATAAACCTCGGACCATGTCCGCCCTTACATCACTCATGACCCGCTTTTGCGCGGGCGAGGATAACTGGCTAGCGAGACGAAGCCACAACCCCGAAGACCCCGGCACCTCCGAAGTCCGGGATGGAAACGGGAAACCACGACGCAACAAAAACAAATGCCGGCACAGCACTAGCGACGCCGATGACACGGCCGTTAACGCCGGCTTCCGCAACCCTCGATCCGGGCAGCGGAAGAAGCCTCCTAAAGGCAATCGCGATGGATCCACCCCGTTGGACAAAATCATGGAGAGGCCTTGCCAGATCCATGGCACTCAAGATAAGCCTGCCAACCACACCAACCATAACTGTTGGGTGTTCAAACAGGCCGGCAAACTCGCAGCCGAAGAGCAAGGCAAGGGCCCACGCAGCGAGGACGACGAGGAGCCCCGCGGTCCGAGCAATGGAGGTCAGAAGCAGTTCCCTCCAGAGGTAAAGACTGTGAACATGATATACGCCACTCATATACCTAAAAAGGAGAGGAAGCGCGCCCTTCGAGAGGTCTACGCCGTAGAGCCTATAGCCCCGAAGTTTAACCCATGGTCGGCCTACCCGATCACTTTTGATCGACGAGATCACCCAACCAGTATCCGTCATGGGGGTTCAGCGGCCCTCGTCTTAGACCCCATTATCGATGGGTATCACCTCACTAAATTCCTAATGGACAGAGGAAGTAGCCTCAATCTGATTTACTCAGATACGGTGAAAAAGATGGGCATAGATCCGTCAAGGATAAAGCCTAGCAACACTACCTTTAAAGGAGTGATCCGAGGTGTCGAAGCCCGGTGCACAGGCTCTGTTAGCCTGGAAGTAGTGTTCGGTTCACCCGACAACTTCCGCGGCGAGGACTTGATCTTCGACATTGTCCCCTTCCGCAGCGGTTATCATGCCCTGCTGGGCCGTACAGCGTTCGCTTGCTTTAATGCCGTCCCACATTATGCATACCTCAAGCTCAAGATGCCCAGGCCCAAGGGGGTCATCACCGTCAACGGCAACACAGAGCGTTCCCTCCGAACTGAGGAACATGCATTGGCCCTGGCGGCCGAATTCCATTACGAGGACGATCGGCGAACACCGAAATCTGCCATAAAGGCACGAAAGGTTGACAAACGAGCTCGGTTTCAATCCGAACTCCAAGAATCTTCTCCTCCCCAGAAATAGGGACACGCTCCCCATTGCATAGCCTTAATGCCCGTCAAACGCGTGCCGAGAAGGCACAACTTCGCACTCAAAATCCCATGGGCAGCAATGGGGAACAACTATCAAAGGGTAAGTGTTCGGCTGAACTGAACTACTACCAATACACGTCCTCGGACATATCACAGGTACCGTCAAGGACCTGTTAAAGCGTAACGCTCACCGACCCTTCGGTGACTTCTCAAGATCTTCTTCCCAAAGTCCGCTCGCCGACAGTATCACCCTTAAAGGAACACAACTCCCTAGGAGGCACAGGAGCAGATTGGCGACAGGGCACATTGAGGACATCAAGCCACCAATCGAAGACCCCTGGTACAACCTCTCCTTTGTAAATTTTATATTTCATCTTCAAATACCTGTAAACAGTTGCTTCGGCAATCCGAGCTATAAGAATTATTGAGCAAATACAAGACCATTATACATGGCCACTTCGTTGTATTTTATACGTACTCTGTTCTTCCCTCATTAAACGCTTCTTGCGAAAACTGTTCGGTATACATTATGATGCAACCGGCTAATAGACCGGGGACTTGAAATTAAAAAATCGCCCTGAGCATCACCCCAACACAGCGGGTCGTGTGCTCGGCGTCTTGGATTTTGCTTTATATGCATCGGATCCGAACTATGTCTTGGGTCAATAGTTGGGTTGCCCGGCTCCTGTGTTTGCCCCCTTACGTTCCGCTCGTTCGGCTAAAGCGGCAAAGGGAGAACCACTGCGATTGTGTTTCCAGTTCACCTGGTCAAGCACCTCAGGAGAGAAAGCCGAAAACTGACCGTCATAGTAAGCGAGGACCGGTCTGCAAATCCGAGCATAAGTGTCATACTAAAAGATCGATAGAGGTTATGCCGTGTTATACGATGGGTTCGTTCTTGTATAAACCATGTGATGCTGGCTTCGGCCCCGGTACATCCGAACATCACACCACACTGGGGGCTGGTCATCAGCCCCCGCATTTTTTTACGCTCCTACGGCTAAGTGAAAGCGATAAAGCATCATAGTCCGATTGGCTTGTCCCCCTCGCACTACCGCCTTCGGGCTTCGATACCTCGGCTAAGGGTCACAGTGCGGAGACAAAGACACCTCGCGTAGTATCTACGTGGGGGCTGAAGCCGACGACTCACAACTTTCAAATAAAACGGCCACACGGGAGTCAAAATAAATATTAAAAACTTATAAGACATGATAAACCATGCAACACTTATTATAAAGCGTTAAAAGTCTTCGGACATATTACAATGCGCTCATTCATACAAAACGTCTTTGGAGCATTGAGCCTCTATTGCCCGAGCACCCTCCATCACTGCGGAGAAGTATAGCTCGGGGCGCCTATGCTCCTTTCCAGGAGGCGGAGGTGCGGTAGCCATCTCGGTCGGCTTGAGCTTCGGCCAGTGCACCATGGTCTTCACAAAGGCCATCCGAGCTCCCTTGATGCATGTAGAGTGCTTTAGCGCGTCAATACGAGGCACATCATCGCATAGTTTCTGCACCAAGCCGAAGTAGCTGCTCGGCAACGGCTCTGCAGGCCACAGCCGGATGCAGAGATCCTTCATGGCTGGCTCCGCCATCCTGTGCAGATCCATCAGTTGCTTCATCTGCTCGATCAGGAGAGGAGAGCGCTCGGGGGACTCAAATTGTGCCCAGAATAGCCGAGCCTGATCCTCCTCCTCCCACGAAGCATAGAACTTGTTCGCGTCCGCTGCACTCTTCTGGAGATCCGCACAAACGCCTGAGGAACGCCACACCTGGGTGAGCAAAGCAAACCTGCTACCACCAAAGGCGCATTGTAGTGAATACGGCTTACCATCTATGATAGCCTTGACTTGGCGAACCTCCTCTTCAAAGGACCGCCTGTCCACCCGCTCCTTCTGGAGCTCGGATTTCAGTGCGGCTAGCTCGGTGGCTTGTTCTTTGCCTTTTTGCTCAAGAGCCTCGCACTTCGTGCCGGCATCCTTGAGCTCTTGCTGCACCTCCTCCACCCGGGCCTCATGCTTGGCACTCGCAGCTTTCAAAGTGGAAAGCGCGGCTGCTGCTTGTTCGGCGGCCGCCTTCTCGTTCGCGGCCTCTTGCTTCATTTTCTGGAGCTCGGCCTTGAGTTTTTCAACCTCCGAAGCGGAAGCTGTGGAAGCAATAAATAAATAATTACACTGGGTCGCCAGTGCGGATCATTAACAATATACAGCCCGGGTATTACAATTCGGCTTACCTTGTGCCTCGTCGAACCTCTTGTTCAGGCTATCAAGCTCCTCTTCGGAGATCTTGAGCTTCCGATTTAGCTCGATAAGCTCAGCGGCATTAACGGCCGCCGCCGATGACGAGGCCTACAAAAAATAAAAAACATATATCCATTCATATACGTTTTAACCCCCGAACTGTCAAGGATACAACCCAATGTTCGGTCCTATTAAGGGTTGTTAGAACATTGCGGGATTAATGGTGCCTTATGCATCGTTGTTCACTCCTAATTGTTTGACCCCCGGGTGCGTTTTTGCAAACACACCCAGGGCTCGAGGGCTACTGCATGTATAAAGATAGCATAAACTTAAAAATCAAAATTGTTCGGGAAAAGGGTATTACGTGACTCACCTTGAAGCCCGTCAAGAGACCATTAAAGGCCTCCTTCAGTCCGTTATCAATGGACTGAATGCCTTGCAGAACCGCACCCATAAGAGTGCGGTGATCCTCGGAGATGGGGACGCTTGCTAGAGCCTCCTCTATAACCGGCCACCCAGTCATCGGTGGCACCGGTGGTGACCGGCCAGCCCGATCTCTGATCGGGGACTGAGTCGGTAGCTCCGGAGGCACGGCATGCTCCAGAGACGTCCTCGGAGGGGACTGGACATCTCTCCGCCCTTCCTCCTCGGCGGCCAGGGGAGTATTCTCCCCCTGGTCCTCAGCAGCCTGGGGAGTCTCCTCCCCCTGGCCTTCGGCGGCCGAGGCATCAACCTCGGCCATGGCGCGGTCACCCCCACCGCCTGTGTTCGGCTCCAGAGGAGCCTGGCGGGAGGACACCTCCGCGGCATCCTTCGCGGCCCCTGGAGGTGTGGGGTATGACGCGGTCCCACTCTTCGCCAGCTCGGCGGGTGGAGACTCCCCATCCGATATTTGGTCAGTGGGGAGAACGCGTGGTGGGCTGCAGATTAAAAGATGCTTTTGCATATAAAACATTAAAAACTTTGCATAAATAACCCAGGGAGTCTTCGGATTCATACCTTTGAGCGGGGGGCTTGACCCTTAGGTTCCTTCGGGGAACCTTCTCAAAGTCCTCGGACTCAGCATCAGAGTCCGAGCTGTCGTCGGCCAGGATTAACCTTGGCCTACGCGCCCTCTTCTGGGTAGGAGGATTCAGATCCTCCGCAGCGTCCTGCGACGCCGCCCTCTTTCTTGTGAGGGGGAAATCGCCTTCCCCCCTGTCTTCATGCTCTTCCTCGTGGCTCGAGGAGGCATGGGTTTCTTCGGACGTCGCGTCCGGCTGGCACCTTATGCGGAGACCTTCTCTGGCCTTCTTCTTCTTCTCTTTCTTCTCGGGCGCCGAGTATGGCGCCACAACAAGCATCGCCATCAACAACTCCGACCTGGGGTCTTCGGGTTGTGGCACCGGGCAGCTAACTTTCGCGGTTTTCCTCAACCACTTCTGCAAAAATGAGGGAGGGCGCTCAGTCCTTTTGTCGAAGAAATGGAGTCAGTGGATTAAAATTATACCGTACCTGGGTAGGTGGGTTATCGGTGCTTAGGCCCGAATCCTCTTCCTTGGCCGGCCAACTTTTCTGAGGCTTGAATAATGCCTTCCACAACTTCTCAGAAGTAGTGCGGAAGAGCTGGTGCACGGTAGGCTCGTCCTCGAGTTGATAAGCCCACATTGGGGAAGCCCGGCGCTGGCAGGGAAGAATTCGGCGATGGAGCATGACCTGGACCATAGGGACCATCTCAACCTTGGCCTCGATTACCGAGGTAATGCGCTTCTGCAGCAACTTCACCTCTGCATCCGACCCCCAGTCGAGGCCCTTCTTGAGCCATGAGGTCAATCTCGTAGGGGGTCCAGATCTGAACTCGGCGGGCGCTGTCCAGCTCTCATCCCTTGGTTCGGTGATGTAGAACCACTCTTTCTGCCAGATATTGATTGTGTCGATAAAGGTGCCAGTTGGCCATTCGACGCGGGGGAGCTTGCTGATTACAGCCCCTCCGTAGTCTGCGTGCTCGCCCGCGACAGTCTTCGGCTTGACATTGAAGACCTTGAGCCACAGGCCGAAGTGCGGCTCGACCCGCAGGAAGGCTTCACAAAGAATGATGAAAGCCGAGATATGCATAAAAGAGTTCGGGGGAAGATCGTGGAAGTCCAACCCGTAGAAGAACATGAGACCCCTAACGAAGGGGTGGAGCGGGAAGCTCAGTCCCCGGATGAAATGGGGGACAAATACCACCCTTTCGCCTGGCTTAGGGGTGGGGACGACCTGTTTCGCTTCTGGAGCGCGGTGGAAGACATTGGCGGGGAGGTAGCCAGCGATCTTTAGCTCCCGGATATCCTTGTCGGTGACCGTGGAGGCCTCCCACTTGCCCATGGAGCCCGAACCCGCCATGGCTAAGCTCGGAGGGGAAGTTGAGGAAGAACTAGATCTAGGCTCTTGGAGCTTGGGAAGATTGGGAAAGCAGAGGATGCGAATGGGAGGCGTGAGCAATCCTTGGGGTTTTTTCCCTTTTATGAGGAGTCGCGCCGATTAGCCTCCCTTTACCGCGCTGCGAGTCTCTCCGCTTCCCAAGGCATGCGTGCCGTTATGCACGCGCAAAATAAGCCTTGGGTTCTGATTATATCCCGTGTGAAACGGAGCACGATCTATACATTGATGAGTCGTGTCAATGTAAAAATGGCCTCGAACTGCGAATCGAGTTTTCATAACTGGTTCAGCGGTCATGGTAGGCCACGACCCTTCGTCAGAAGGGGGCGTCAGAAAACACTGTTTACATTTTGACGATTGGCCTTCGGGGCTAAGCAATTCATGGTGTTCGGACGATCGTATGATCGGCTGAAATACGTGTCATCGGAAGCCGGATTGGTATCAGCCGATTATTTACGGGAAGAAGAACTCACCCCGCAAGCCGAAGACTCTGGTCACAGAAGCAGCCAGAGCTGAGACTCTTGGCGTTGGGGGCTAGTTCGGGGGCTACTGAGGGAGTCCTGGACTAAGGGGTCCTCGGGCGGCTGGCCTATCTCCCAATAGGCCGGCTCGATGGGCCGCTCTCTAGCTATCGCGGGAAGGGCCGGATACATCGAGACCCTACGTTCCAGAAGGAAGCCCGAAGGCGCGTCGTGCACTCCAAGTCAAGATGAGGAGATCGACATTTCCATCCTCGGCAGGAGATCTATCATGTGTAAACCCTAGGTACCCCCCGGTGTCTATATAAACCGGGAGGGTTTTAGAATGTAGGGCAGAGAAACTCATCTAGGGTTTTAGCTAGTCGATCTCGAGGTAGATCAACTCTGTAACCTTTATACCATCAATATAATCGAGCAGGACGTAGGGTGTTACCTCCATAGGAGGGCCCGAACCTGGGTAAACATCGTCTCCTTCGTCCCCTTGTTACCATCGATCCTAGACTCACAGCTCGGGACCCCCTACCCGAGATCCGCCGGTTTTGACACCGACACCATCTTCATCCTACACCTACCACGGATTGATAAACCTTAGGTCATGCACTTGAGGGAAAATTGCTACTGTCCTACAAAACTCTGCGCTTGGAGGCCCAACAAAGTCTACAAGAATAAAGTAGCGTAGTAGACATCAAGCTCGTTTCTGGTGTCGTTGCCGGGGAGGTGAGTGCTTGAAGGTATATATTTAGATCTTGCAATTAAATCTTTTAGTTTTTTGTTTTTCACTAGTTTGGTTTCATAAAAGAAAACTACAAAAAAATGGAGTTTAGGTTGCATCATTTGTTTCGTCTTTATAATGTCTTTCGTGAAAATAAGGATTCAGAAAATTGTGCTCAATTGGTAGAGGAAGAAATTATGAAAATACTTAATGAGAATTCCTTGAATGATGAGCATAATTGGAATGTTTCTAGTATGAATTCTCTGAATATCCATGATGCTAACGATATGCAAAGCCACAAGCTTGGGGATGCTATGTTTGATGAAGATGATATTTTTAGTCCCTGTCAGGGATATTACCCCGCGGTATAACCCGGCCTGAAGTATGACCCGGCCGGGACTTGGCGACTCACTGGTGACCCGGCCGAGCTTGGCGACTCACTGGTGACCCGGCCAAGCTTAGCGGCTCATTGGTGACCCGGCAGGCGGGTCAGACGAACGACAAAACCCAACGGGCCAGAAGGCGGCTCACAGAGAAGGCCCAAGATCAGGAAGGATTCCCTCACAAAGGAAACAAGACCCGGATTAGGATTCAAGAGAGACTAGTCCTAATCCTACTCCCAGTAGGACTCTACATGTAAACCTACCCCTTGAACCTATATAAGGAGGGGTAAGTCACCCCAAGAGGGACAAGTTAAAGTCATTAGAGATAGACAGATTAGAGGCTCTCGAGACTATAGGTAGCAAAACAACACCCTTGTAATCGAGATCATCCTCATCATCAATACACACAAAGCAGGACGTAGGCTTTTAACTCCATCGGAGGGGCCGAACCTGGGTAAACTCGCGTATCTCGATTCCGACCAACCCCTCTCAAGACGCCACGTAGTTGCGATGGCCTCACACCTAAGTTCTCTCATAAGGACATCTTGCCGTGACAAAACCACGGCAGTTGGCGCCCACCGTGGGGTCAGCGCATGGTGGTGTTGTTCTTGGAGGAATCTTTTTCAGGGGTTAAGAAGTTCACGATTTGCCGGATGAAGGAGAGCCTGCACGGAAGGATCTACGTCGATTCTAAGCTCATCAGTCGAGATTGAAAAGTTTGAGCGACCACATAGATTAGATCAGAGTCAAAAAGTTTCTTTGTCTTCGTGACCATTGACACAGATTTTGAGGATATCGATCATCGTCAACAAACAGCAACATATATCGATGGATGAAGGGCAAAAGCTAGAGTTGCATGCAGCCACTGCATGCGCCGTTGTGATATGTCAAAATTGAAGCCAGATCGATTTCGTGTGCCGCCGCAAGTCGCCAATTTGAGGCCGTAAAAAATTCTCGCAATATTCTGTCTACGCGACGGCCGCGGCCGACTACAACTCTGTCCACCAAAATATACCAGATCAAGTCCCGGGGCAGCAATCAACGAAGCAACTAGGTCACTGTGTTCACGTTTTGGCATCTCCATATGAAGACCAACAGTCACAAGACATGATAAAATTAGATGCTTTTGCATTGCATGCATGCACGCACAGTATGTGGAGCTAAAAAAAAGAAAAAAAACCAAGTTCGATCCCTGGTCTCCAGCAGCGACAACGTGTTTTGCTACCACTCCGGCCGCATCATGTATTCATGTTAGAGAAAGAAATCCAGGCCGCCACGGACTCGGTCGCCCGCCGAGCCGGCCGCCGCTGTGGCCGCCGCCTTGCCTCGCCCGTTCGCCGAGCCGGCCGCCGCTGTAGCCGCCGCCTCGCCTCGCCTGCTCACCGATGGGGCCGCCGCTCCCACCTCCCTGCCTCGCAGAGCCGGCCGCCCAACTCTACAGCCGCCGCTATGGCTCGCCTCTGCCGCCGCCGTGCCTCGAGCCGGCGACGCTGTGGTCGAGCCCTCGCTCGGCTTTACTCCGGGCCGCCGGCCTCCGTCGCCGCCTCTACAGCTGAGGCCCCGCCTCCGCCGCTGCGACCCGCCGCTTCCAAGCCACCTCTGCATCTTCGAGCCGCCGACTCCGCCTCTCGTCGCCTCAAGCCGCGGCCGCGCCAGGCAGGCCTCGCGTCAAGCCGTCCCCTAGCCTCGCTGCCGCGAGTTCGCCGGCGCGCCCAGCCGCTTCCGTCGCGTCGCCTCGCCCCCTCGCGCGCTGTTCTGCTGAGTCGCCGCGCTTGCATGCTGGCTCACCGCGCCTCGCCTCCTACTCCGACCGCGTTGCACGCTGTTCCGCCCCCGCAGGCCGGCTCGTCGCTGCTTGCGCGCATCCGAGCCCCCGCAAGCCGCCACACCGGCCTCGTCGCTACCGCAGCTTTACCGCACGCATCGGCGTCGACTTCGAGCTGGCCTCGCCTCCGCCGCTGTGGCTGCTCGCCCTCAAGCCGCCCTCGGCCGTGGCTTCGTTTGCCTCCGCCGCGCGTCTACTCGCTGGGCCGGGCGCCACGCCGCCTCGTTGGCCCCGCTTCGCTCCGCCTCGCCTCGCCACTGGTGCCGAGCCGAGCCGCCGCTGATGCCCGCTCCGCCTTTGCGCACCTCTGCTCCGGACGGATCCCGCGCTCTGCGCCACGAGCTGCTGCCTCACCACCTCGCGCCGGGCGGATCTCGCGTGCCGCGCCTCCGCCTCACCTGTTGGCAAGCCGTCCCGCGCCGCCACACCTGCCGGCGAGCCGCCCTGCGCCGCCGGGCCGCCGCTCCTCCAAGCCGCCTCCGCCTATATCACGGCCTCGCCCCTCCCGGTCCGCCTCTGCGGGCGCGGCCTCGCCTCGTCGCCCATGCTGCAGTCGTCGTGGCTTGCCTCGCTTTTCCCATCGTTGGGAAGTGTGGCCGTCGTCTTTGCAAGGCGCAGTGGAGAAATTGTCGGGGATCCTTGTGATTCGTCCAGAAAATTCAGAAAGGTCTCACGACCGATGGAAACTGAAACTCTGGTGAGAGAGGCATCGCTGCTGATAGAAACTAAAATTGTGCTCCTCCTGGCGCTCTGCGTATACCAGCCTATGCAGTCAGCTTGAGCTGTACAAATGGCCTCAAACGCCTTGCCTCCTTTATACTTCAAAAACTGATGTTACCGCAGATGACAAGTCTGAGCTCCACCTTATCAATCTGATCACTGGTCAACAGTTTGCTCTCCCGCCGGTGATCACCATTGATTATATATAGCCAGTCTTTGATAATACAGGCACAATTATTAAGTATGGATTGCTAGAGCAAGCGTACTATGCAGATTCAGGCTCCAAAGCGGAAGCTACATCGTGGTTCTTATCCATGGACCAGAAGATGATGAGGAACATAATTGGAGGTATAAGCCAAATCCCCGGGGTGTAGGTGTTCTCACTTTGGAACATGTCAGTAGGGAAGAAATTGTATCCCCATTTTGGTTCAGCTAGCCCAGTCCCCTAAGCTGGCAGGTTAAAGTGTCAGTTTATACGCATATGATGGGGCATGTACATGGGTGATTCAACGAGCTGGTTGCCGGATCAGGAGGACTCGGTCGACCTCAACGTTGCAGCATACAATTTGGATTCGACGCGACCGCCACATCTTCGGTTTCTCCAAGGTCGCCCCGCGGAGACCGTACCAGTGTCAGCCGCACGCCGGCTTGCCTGACGACCGTACAAGCAGTCCGTCGTCCGATGTTTTGGGCTATCAATGTGGATCAAACTACAATTACCAGGGCGAGTCTCATTAATTGGACATCTCAATGGACGCTGCACGCGGACCATCTGTTGTCCAAATAAATCAGGTGACATAACACTGTGGATATGGAGCTTGCGCCAACATTCTCATGCGTCAGCAGTTATCCAAACCGCATTGTTGGACGGACACGCGTGCAAGATGCCGCCCCCATTGGTCCAAGCTACATCGACACGCCAGGAGATCTTGCCATAAAGAAAACATCCCTGGAGAAGCCACAATTTGAACCGACCATTATTGAGCCGGCAATTCAAAGCCAGCGACAAAAGAAAATAAAAAATGGCCCTGGAGGAGCCAGGAGAGACGGACTACATGAGAATAAAGCATGGATCAAGAGGCATATGCACTCAATTTGGCCACGACATTTGTCAAAGATGTATGATGAGCATCACGAAGATCATCAGCTTACTACATTGTGTCCAGTTTGGATAAAATCCATCGTTCAGTCGCCAACCTTATGCCGGCCTATGCCACGGCCAAGGATGAAGACTCTTAAGCCGCCTCCTCGAGTCAACTTAAGACTCGGGGGCTACACATACATGACTTGGCAGAATTCAACCAGACTCAAATATTCTGGAACCCAGGGTTATTACAAGGGAGACAACCCGATCCCAGGGGCTGCTGCTTTATTGGCGAAAAATTAAAAGTCGCCCAAGAGGACGAGCTGCCATAATGCGCCGTTCAAACATGGGTGCCCTGCTTTATTGGCGAAAAATTAAAAGTCGCCCAAGAGGACTAGCTGCCATGATGCGCAGTTCAAACATGGGTGCCCTGATTTATTGGATCATCATATTATGATCAATGGAATAAAGCCGGCTTATCTGGACCCCAGATGTTTTGCAGTAGTAGCATTGTCTCCTGCATATTCTATGGCCGAGCTTTTCCATGATCATAGGTCACTTGGGGGCTTCCAACTCGATGAGTTTAGCTTTCATACCCTCTTGACCGGCTTCCATGCCATATATGGGTTAAACCTTCCTGTTTGCAACTTGCTACTCCGCTAGGTGACCCGTCGTACTCTTGACAGTCAATCTTTCAATAAGACCCTGAACTTGTCAAAGTTAAAACGGCGGCTTATGTCACGAGAGAGCCGGCTTACAGAGAGCTAGGATAAACTCACCTGTCCACTGTTGTTTCTCCGCTATGTGGCCCATTCATACTCTTAACAGTCAATCTTTTTAATAAGACCCTGAACTAGTTAAGGTTAAAACGACGGATTTATGTCACGTGAGAGCCGGCTTACGGGATTAAAGGCGTTCATGCCAAGCTTCTTCAAAGCAAAAAACCTTGAGTTTTTTCAAAAATAAGAACAAGAGTTGATCTCTTTTGGTTGTGCCTTCAAGGCCAACTTACAAATATTTGAGATATACATGTATATATTCTCTGTTAGTTGTCTTTATCATATACATACATCGTCCTGCATTGCATCATGCATCATACATGCATGTCAAGCCGGTCATCAAACCGGGTTACATCGTAATCTTTGCAGGAACAAATAGATCTTTGATAGCCAAAATGGCTGGATCTTCATCATGGTTTATCATAACCAGTATTAAATGATTGGGGTTTTTTCAAGCCAGCTCGGAAGAAATTACTATTCTCAAAGAGCCGCCCTATCACATATAATGTCGTGTCATCTAATTGACGGGCCCTTGGATTTTTTCAATTTGTGCTCTGTAGTAAACTACAACACTTATGGATTTCTCAAGCATATATTTGCCGGGTTACGCCGCAACCACGAGCAGGGATTTTCATTTCAAGGACAAAGGCATTATTCCAAGATTTTCGACAAAATACCGGGTTACAACCACGGTCAAGGAGTCATTCAACAAATTATGATGAGTTATATTATTCTCACACAGTCCCAAGTCACTGCAGGCATACGACCCGGCACTTGGGGGCTACATCATATGATGTTTTTCTTTTCAAAAGAGAAGTGCATATGAGTCCCGAGTCGCTGCGGGCAAACGACCCGGCACTTGGGGGCTACAGTATTCAGCTGCTGAAACAGATTGTAAAGGTCCAAATTTAAGACCCGGCCCATCACATAATGATGAGCCGGCCCTTGGGAGCTACACATGTGAAATACAAGACACTCAGTCTATATTTGGCGACTCAGATGACAACCTAGATTTCTCAAACATTCAACACCAAGTTCAAAGTCCTAGGTTGTTGCAGGCAAGACAACCCGGTACTTGGGGGCTACACTGGCTGAAGTTTTATAAAGTATAAAGACAATTGCAAGTCCCAGGCTGCTGCAGGCAAGACAACCCGGCACTTGGGGGATACACAATCAAAGATATTATTGAAAAGCACCAAGTCATCATGGATAAACTCAGAACTTGGGGGCTACAGGTAATATGGATATAAAAAAATAGAAAGACACTTTCAAGATGTCAATTGTGAGCGAGACGGGTCTCATTTCTTCATGGAGTTGAAGCATTGAAAGACCGGCTCAACATCACACGGATTTCTTTATTCCCAATAATTTTATCAAGTCAGTCGGAGTCCAGTTGTTTGACCCGGCGTCACCAACAATCATGACCCGGCATTATCAAAAGATCATAACCCGGCAGAGTCTATATAAGCAACCCGGCTTCACAAGTTGAAAGTGGTTTAACAATGGACGATTTTCTGTTCCCAATCAAAGCAATGGAAAGCCGGCTCAACTTCATATGGTTTTCTTATCTCCAATATTTTCATCGAAGCCAAAGCAATGGAAGCCGACTCAACGTCATGTGGTTTTCTTATTCCCAGAAGTTTCTTTAAGCCAAAGCATTGGAGGTCGACTCAACGGCATATGGGTGTTTTTATTCCCAATATTTTGCAAAGGACACGGACCTGCAAGATGTTTATGAAGACGTCTCGTTAATATGAAGAAGAAACCCGGGTTTTCAAGGAGCTACTTCATTAAGCCGGCCAGTGGAACAAGCCGGTCCCTTAACATATTTGCTATTCTTATTTCAGGAGCTTACCATGAATAAATTCAAGCTAACCTGGGGGCTAATGTCGGGGATATTACCCCGCGGTATAACCCACCCTGAAGTATGACCCGGCCGGGACTTGGCGACTCACTGGTGACCCCGCCGAGCTTGGCGACTCACTGGTGACCCGGACGAGCTTGGCGGCTCATTGGTGACCCGGCAGGCGGGTCAGACGAACGACAAGACCCAACGGTCCAGAAGGCGGCTCACAGAGAAGGCCCAAGATGAGGAAGGATTCCCTCACAAAGGAAACAAGACCCGGACTAGGATTCAAGAGAGACTAGTCCTAATCCTACTCCCAGTAGGACTCTACATGTAAAACCTACCCGTTCAACCTATATAAGGAGGGGTAAGGCACCCCAAGAGGGACAAGTTAAAGTCATTAGAGATAGACAGATTAGAGGCTCTCGAGACTATAGGTAGCAAAACAACACCCTTGTAATCGCGATCATCCTCATCATCAATACACACAAAGCAGGACGTAGGCTTTTACCTCCATCGGAGGGGCCGAACCTGGGTAAACTCGAGTCTCTCGATTCCGACCAACCCCTCCCAAGCCGCCACGTAGTTGTGATGGCCTCACACCTAAGTTCTCTCACGAGGACATCTTGTCATGACAAAACCACGACAGTCCTCCAAGTTTTGATGAGAAAATTATTACAATGATTGCATGCCTCCTATCTATGATGATTATGATGATGACATGTATCCTATAAAGAGTGATGATAACCATGAAACTTGTCATCATGATTTTAATATTCAATGTGGTTCTGTCAATCAAGTGTTACATGATAGTTATTTTGTTGAGTTTGCTCCCACTATTATGAATGAGAAGAAATATGCTTATGTGGAGAGTAATAAATTTTCTATGCTTGTAGATCATGAAAAGAATGATTTATGTGATGGTTATATTGTTGAATTCCTTCATGATGCTACTGAAAATTATTATGAGGGAGGAACATATGCTTGTAGGAATTGCAATAATATCAAGTTTCCTCTCTATATGTTCAAAGTTTTAAAGTTATGCTTGTTTTGCATTCCTATGCTAGATGATTCTTGCTCCCATAAATTGTTTGCTCACAAAATCCCTATGCATAGGAAGTGGGTTAGACTTAAATGTGCTTGCCATGGATCCATGATGCTCTTTTGCATGTTTCAATTACTATTCCTATGTGAGCATCATTGAAATCATCATGCCTAGCTAAAAGGCATTAAAGAAAAGCGCTTGTTGGGAGACAACCCAACACTTTTCATTTATGTTTTTGTGTGTTCACATGATTAATCTACTGTATTAATCATGTTTTGTGTCTTTTATTTCAATAAAGTGCCAAGTAAAGCCTTTGGGATGACTCGCAAGATGAGTACAATTGATGCTGAACCAAAACAGAAACTTTTGACTCCAGTACATGAATTTTTATTTTTTACTGGAGCGTGATAATGATCTTAAATTTTTACACAGTCTTGATATGAAAATTCTTCAGGTTTTCCTAATTTTTCAGAATTTTTACAGATAGGGGAGTATGGTTATACTACAGCTCTTTGCAGACTGTTCTGTTTTGACAGATTCTGTTTTGCATGCATAGTTTGCTTGTTTTAGTGTTCCCATAGTTTATATTCAGTGATATAAATTATGTGAATGGTAGAATACAGTAGGTATTATGTGATAACAATTATGAATCTTGTCTTGACAGTACCTAAGTGAATGATCTTTACTTATTTCACTAACCCTTCTCACGAAGTTCCGTTAAGTTTTGTGTGATTGAAGTTTTCAAGTTTTGGGTGAGACACCGATATGAGGAGAATAAGGAGTGAAAAGAACCTAAGCTTGGGGATTCCCAAGGCACCCCCAAGGTAATATCCAAGGAAGACTCAAGCGCCTAAGCTTGGGGATGCCCCGGAAGGCATCCCCTCTTTCGTCTTCAACAATATCGGTATATCTTACTTAGAGCTATATTTTTATTCGTCACATAATATGTGTTTTGCTTGGAGTGTCATTTTATTTTGTTATTTTCTGTTAGGTGTTATTTATAATATTGTTTTTCAATAAAAAGTTCCAAGAATTGCCTTTAGGATGCTTGAATTGCATGTTTGATGTGTGCTGTGTAAAAACAGAAACTTTTTCTGTAGTGTTTGAATTTTCATATTTTACTGGAACGTGGAAAGTTTATGAAATTTTTACACAGTATTGTCATATAAATTATTTAGCATGTCCTAAAGTTTCATAATTGTTTGAGTTACAGAAGTGCACTGGTTTAATAAATTGCTACAGACTGTTCTGTTTGGACAGATTGCTGTCATAGTTTTGTTATCTACTTATCCTATAGTTTCCATAGCCTATATCGGTAGATATAAATTGTGGAAATGATAGTAAACAGTAGATGATGTTTTAAAATTATTGCGCAACTTGTCCTGGCAGTACATGAAGTGTTGATTTATTCTTATGTGTTCTAACCTATCTCACGAGTTCTTTTCGAGTTTTGTGTGGATGAAGTTTTTGAGAATAGGTGAAGCCATGATATGAAAGGATTGGACGAGATACAAAATCTCAAGCTTGGGGATGCCCAAGGCACCCCAAGTAAATATTTCAAGAAGTCTCAAGCATCTAAGCTTGGGGATGCTACACATCCCACCTCTCTTCATCAACAATTATCGGTTAGCCTATGTTGAGCCTAAATTTTTATTTGTCCACATGATATGTGTTATCCTTGGAGTGCTATTTTTATTCAGTTTGTTGTTTGAATAAAATACTCAGATCTGAAAATATTTATTGAGAGAGAGTCCTCACATAGCTACTTAATTGTTTGACTACTCATTGATCTTCACTTATATCTTTTGAGAGTAGTTTGATGTTTACTCTTGTGCTTCACTTATATCCTAAGAGTAAATTGTGAATGAATGAAATATCATAAATCTGAAATTGTCAATGTGCTATATTCTTAGTAGCAAGTTCACATTTGGTTTAGAAAGTAAAATCTATTAAAGTTTAACAATCACAATATTGGTCATACAAGCAATTCTTGAATGATTAGTATAAGGAAGAGAACTTTCGCATACAAATATATTATCTTGGACATCTTCTATGATTGTGAATACCCAATAATTATTTTCAAACTTGAACAAATTAGTTGAAGTTGGACAAAGAAAACAACGTAATGAGTTATGGCAGTGTATATTTGCATAGAAGTTATATTGTTATGGATCCTCCAACATGTGGTGCTTGTTTAGAACCTTTTGCTAGCCAACACTTTGTACTAAGTAGAGATACTACTTGTGCATCCAAATCCTTGAGCCAAGTTTCTTCCATAAGAGTCCACCATACCCACCTATATATGGTATTTCACTGCTATTCCAAGTAAATTTGCATGTGCCACCTCTAAAATTTCAAATGAACACCTGTTTTGTGTGCCTGGACCGCTCATGAAGCGCAGGGGGCGGTCAGTTTCTTCCATGTTAAGCGAGTTTTCTCATGATGAGTGTTTATTCACTTGTCCTTGCACGAGAAGGGCAGTAATAGGGATTCCCAGTCCCGAAATATAAAATGTAAATAATTAAGCAAAACTCCCCCAAGAATGTTGTTGGTATGGACGATACCCGTGGATTCGGCTAGCCGTGGAGTGTGTTTGTTGGTGGAGGGGGAGTAAACCTTTACTTTTACTGCTTGGGAAACGCCGCTAATGTGTTTAACATGGAAGATATTGATAACTCTTGGTCGTAACGTTGACAGGAAGGGTGCACCTCCCAAAATTATATTCATCTCTATTTTAAACAATGAGCTCTGGCACATATGCAAATCCCTGCTTCCCTCTGCGAAGGGACAATCTATTTACTTTCATGTTATTTACTTTTCATGTTGAGTCAACTTCTTATTCCAACCTACTTCTATTAGTTGGCAAGCATCATGTGGTGGGGAAAGATCTAGGCACATATGGCCAGTCATATATATTTGATCATGACTTATTATTGTTGACAATTATCTCTATGATAAATGAGTTGGGAGGTGAAACAATAAGCCCCTATCTTTCTATGTGTTCGATGGATGCCATTTGTTCTAAAAATATGCTTTGAGTCCTAGCAATCATAGAAGACTAAATGATGATTGAGTATGTGGAGGTCTTACTTAGACTTTGTTGAGAATAAGTTGAATTGCAATTGTTTGGTGACTAAGAACATAGGTTGTTAAGTTTCAAGAGAATTCATTGTTTGAACCATAACATGTGAATTGGTTGCTACTTTATCATTATGAGTTTTATGAGGAAGAGTTGATGTTATGATGCTAGGAAAAGTGGTTGAAATTATCATTGATCAAACTTATGCACTATGCTAGCATTCACACTTCATAAATTATTTCTTTTATCATTCGCCTACTCGAGGACGAGTAGGAATTAAGCTTGGGGATGTTGATACGTCTCCAACGTATCGATAATTTACGAAGTATTCATGCCATATTCATCTATGTTTACAATACTTTTATATGTTTTTGATGCACTTTATATGATTTATTTAGAACTAACCCGGACTGACGCTGTTTTCAGCAGAATTACCGTGGTGTTGTTTTTGTGCAGAAAATGAAAGTTCTCAGAATCGCCCGAAACTTTTTGGTGATTTTTTCTGGACCAAATAAGCAATATTGGAGCGAAGAACCACCGGAGAAGAGCCACGAGGTGGGCACAACCCACCAGGGCGCGCTAGAGGGCCCATGCGCGCCTTGGTGTATCGTGCCCTAGCTAAAGTACGGACCCTAGGCCCGTTTTACACTTGTTACCTTGCTGTTTTTATATTTTCAGATTACAAAAACCTTTATCTACCATCCATATTGCACTTGTATCACCATCTCTTCGCCGAACTAGTGCACCTATACAATTTGCCATTGTATTGGGTGTGTTGGGGACACAAGAGATTTCTTGTATTTGATTGCAGGGTTGTTTGAGAGAGACCATCTTCATCCTACACCTCCCACGGATTGATAAACCTTAGGTCATCCACTTGAGGGAAAATTGCTATTGTCCTACAAAACTCTGCGCTTGGAGGCCCAACAAAGTCTATAAGAATAAAGTTGCGTAGTAGACATCAATCAACCTAGGATTACTGTCTTTCTTATTCTTGAGATATTTGATAGCAGCATGATGAGTGTGAATAACAACTTTAGAATCAACAATATAAAGTTTGAAGTTATCACATGCAAACACAACTGCTAAAAATGCATTCTTAGTAGTGGCATAATTTCTTTGAACGGTGTCCAAGGTCTTACTAGCATAATGAATAACATTCAATTTCTTATGAATTCTTTGACCTAGAATAGCACCAACAACATAGTAACAAGCATCACACATTATTTCAAAGGGTAGGTTCCAATCAGGTGGTTGAACAATAGGTGCAGTTATTAAAGCTTTCTTAAGTATTTCAAAGGCTTCCACACAACCATGATCAAAAACAAGAGGGACATCTTTTTGTAGAAGATTTGTAAGAGGCTTAGAAATTCAAGAGAAATCTTTAATAAACTTTATATATAAACCATCATGCCCAAGGAAACTTCTTATACCTTTTATACATGGCATTTTCTACATTGCATCGACTTTAGCTTTATCTACCTCCATGCCTCTTTCAGAAATATATGACGAAGGACTATGCCTTCATTCACCATAAAGTGGCACTTCTCCCAATTCAAGAGAGATTTGTCTCTTCACATCTCTACAAAACTTTGTCAAGATTGCTCAAGCAATCATCAAAAGAAGTTCCGTAAACGGAAAAATCATCCAACAAAACCTCAACAATCTTCTCACAGAAATCAGAGAATATAATAGTCATACATCTTTGAAAAATAGTAGGTGCATTACATGAACCAAAAGGCATACATCTATAAGTATAAGTTCTAAAAGGACAAGTAAAAGTAGTTTTCTCTTGATCTTCTTGTGACACAGATATTTGAGAGAAACTAGAATAACCATCAAGGACACAAAAGTGTGTATGCTTAGACAATATTTCTAACATTTGATAAATAAAAGGCAAAGGATAATGGTCTTCCCTAGTAGCTTTATTTAATTTCCTAAAGTCAATCACCATCCTATAGTCGGGTATAATTCTTTGTGGGATAAGTTCATTTTTATCATTAGGTACTACAACATGCCTCCTTTCTTAGGGACACAACGAACCAGACTTACCCATCTACTATCAGCTATGGGATAGATTATACCTGCTTCCAATCCTTCATTTTTGGATTCAAGCGGCGTTGATGGTCAATAACTGGTTTAGCATCAGGCTACATATTAATCTTGTGTTGATAGATAGTAGGGCTCATGACCTTAAGATCATCAAGAGTATATCTAATTCAAGCACGATGCTTCTTTAAAGTTTTTAGTAATCTCTTTTCTTTGTGCACTGAAAGCTTAGCATTTATAATAACATGATATATATTCTTTTCATCAAGATATGCATATTTCGAAGTATCAGTTAATTTCTTTTGTTCAAACACTAGATCACTCTTAGGCGGGAGAGGGTCTCCCAAAGTTTCAATATGCAATTTATGCTTAAAGATAGGTGCTTGTCTAAAGAATAAATCATCAATTTCATTTCTTTCATGCATATGCGTATCATTTTCATGGTCTAGCATATATTGTTCCAAAGGATCCATAGGAGGTACATCAATATAAGCAAGATCAATAATATCATCTTTATTAGATGGCTCAATATCACGTGGTTGTCTAATAAACTTAGAGAAATTAAACTCATGAGCTACATCACCAAAATTAACTTTAACCTTTTTTTTAACACTAGTAGTTTCAGTATAACAGTATTTAAGAAAGGTCTACCAAATATAATGGGGCAAAAATCATCTTGTAGCGGTCCAAGCCTTTACGTAATAATAAAGCGGCTGCCCCCGCTCACCGTCGCGACACTTTTACAGAAAGGCCCCTATGTTTTTGCGTATTCAACCCACAGTCCTCATGTTAAGTCAACCCGAACCGGTTTGCGCGAGAGAAAAGAAAAGAAAAAAAACACCCACATGACCCTGCTCCCAATCCCATCCCCCCATCCAGCGCACCGTCACCTCCTGCCATGCCCCATCCCGCCTCACCGTGTGCCGCCGGCCGTCGCGCGTCGCCACCTCCGACCCTCCAACCCTCCTCCCACCTTCAACCCTCCTCCGTTCAACGTGGTCGCCGCCGACGACGTGCGCCTCCTCTAGGAAGTGGCCGTGGGGAAGCAGAGGCCGCGGAGGCAAGGCGACCTCACATCCCACCGCAACCTCCGGCGGCGCTCCTCCCGGATCATACCCAACCCCCGCACCACCAGGGGCCCTCCCCCCATGCCATTGCGGAATCCCACATGTGGGGAGAAGGCATCCCACAGCCGGGAGTACCGTCAGATCTAGAGTACAGCCACTCGACCGCCACGCCCATGGAGCGGGGGGAGCAACATGGCCTGACCTGGTAGGGTGGACGCGACGGTGGTGGTGGTGAGGAGGCAGAGGCAATCGTCGTCGACGGGGCAGGTGGTGGGCTGGCCACGACGACGTGGTGCCTGAAGGGGGAGGGGAGTATCGCACCGGCTGACTGGGTGCTCCTCGCGCCAGTACCTGCTGTGGGAAGAGCGGGAGGGGTGGTGGGGCAGTGGTCACCGGCCCCGGGTGCCCGCCGCCCTCCCCGCTCCCATGGTCTCCATCAGCCCTCCAACGCTGGACTCTGGTACGTTGCCCAACCCCTTCTGCCCACCCCTTGCTGTTGCGGGCTCAACCGTCTGCTCGTGACCTCGTGTGACTTCTGCCTTTGTGTTCATGGCCATGCTTTGCCCAAATTGCGTTCGGCAGCTAGTCAGGTTGGATAGGTAGCAGGCTGCTATCATGTGAAACTACACAATTATTACTGCTTCTGAACCTCTGATCAGTATAGGTTGGAGGAATATCTCTGCAATCACATGTATAGCAACTACTGAATTTGTTGTTACTACTATCGCAGCTTCTTTCAAGTAAATTGTTGGTAGCAATTATAATGTTACTAGCCCTGTTCTGCTCAGAATTTACTGCTCGGAATCACATCGCATGATAACACCAACAAAAAAACATATGTCTCACATGTTTGATCTCATTTTACTCCATGACCACTACAGGGCAGAACAAAAATCTGTGATCACCTTGCTGACACCTTACCATGTGCGCCATTATCAAGTCTGGTTCAGAGAAGTCTGTCGGTTTATTTTGCTATTTTTTTAACCCAAAATAGTAATCGGATTAACTTAACTTACTGTGTCGGTGTATGCTGGAGCTGACATTCCGTTCCTTTCAATTTAAATGTACACAAGCAAGCTAACCGCAGACGAAAAGGAAAATGAGCAGCTCTCCGTAGTCCACTTGTCGTTGTTCTCAGTCCACGAGACAGAGATTCAGGATCTCATAACTCATAACAGGTCGATGTACTATCAGCTGCATCCATCATCTACTCGTGGATCTCTTCAGATACGACACGGTGGTCTACGTGTCCATATGACAGGGTTATATTCAACAATTCTAGAAAACTGTAGAAAATATAACACACATTTTTTTCCTGCATATATAAATTTACTTGATATTTTTAGTAATCAAATAATTTGGTATTCAGTGTTTACTTGAGTACTTTAGAGTGATTTCTAGCAATGTTCATATCAGCGGAAGTAACAAGTAACAGAGCAATGGACTGACAGACATTATCAATGTGTTGTAGTTTCCATGCTGCGTTATCAGGAGGGAGAACCGGCGTTCAATTAGTCACGGCCAATATGTTGAGCCGTGGCGCCATCCAGCTGCAAGAGTCGCCCGCCTAGGACGACAATGTCGGCAAGATGCTCTACGTAATGCTAACCTCCCCGTCCTCTTGTTTGATCCTTCTTGTTGTGCTTTTTTAGCTGCTGATGGTTGGCGTACCATGTTGTGTATAGAGGACAGAGGACAGGGGGAGAGAGTACAAAAATATTGTGAGATCAAGAGTTATGATTCGTGAGGGAACATATAATTTGCTTCATCTTTGTGTTAACGAGATGGCGGCTTTCCTAGGGTAGCATTGTGTCCGATGGGGGCAGGGTTGCATCATGGGAAATTGTGAATGTCATTTGGGTTGGAAGAATGACAAGCCAAACTTTTCAACCTCATTTTTCGGGCAAACAAGATGCCAGAAGAATGGAGACGGAGTATATTAGTACCAATCTTCAAGAACAAGGGGGATGCTCAGAGTTGTACTAATTACCGTGGAATTAAACTGATGAGCCATACAATGAAGCTATGGGAGAGAGTCATTGAGCACCGCTTAAGAAGAATGACAAGCGTGACCAAAAATCAGTTTGGTTTCATGCCTGGGAGGTCGACCATGGAAGCCATTTTCTTGGTACGACAACTTATGGAGAGATATAGGGAGCAAAAGAAGGACCTGCATATGGTGTTCATTGACTTGGAGAAGGCCTATGATAAGATACCGCGGAATGTTATGTGGTGGGCCTTGGAGAAACACAAAGTCCCAGCAAAGTACATTACCCTCATCAAGGACATGTACGATAAGGTTGTGACAAGTGTTCGAACAAGTGATGGCGACACTGATGACTTCCTGATTAAGATAGGACTGCATCAAGGGTCAGCTTTGAGCCCTTATCTTTTTGCCTTGGTGATGGATGAGGTCACAAGGGATATACAAGGAGATATCCCATGGTGTATGCTCTTTGTGGACGATGTGGTGCTAGTCGATGAGAGTCGGACGGGGGTCAACAGGAAGTTGGAGTTATGGAGGCAAACTTTGGAATCGAAAGGTTTTAGACTTAGTAGGACTAAAACCGAGTACATGAGGTGCGCTTTCGGTACTACTAGGCACGAGGAGGAGGAGGATGTTAGCCTTGATGGGCAGTCGGTGCCGCAGAAGGACACCTTTCGATATTTGGGGTCAATGTTGCAGAAGGATGGGGATATCGATGAAGATGTGAACCATCGAATTAAAGCCGGATGGATGAAGTGGTGCCAAGCTTCTAGCATTCTATGTGACAAGAGGGTGCCACAAAAGCTAAAAGGCAAGTTCTATAGGACGGCGGTTCGACCCGCAATGTTGTATGGCGCTGAGTGTTGGCCAACTAAAAGGCGACATGTGCAACAGTTAGGTGTGGCGGAGATGCGCATGTTGAGATGGATGTGTGGCCACACAAGGAAGGACCGAATCCGGATTGATGATATACGAGATAGAGTTGGGGTAGCGCCAATTGAAGAGAAGCTTGTCCAACATCGTCTGAGATGGTTTGGACATATTCAGCGCAGGCCTCCAGAAGCCCCAGTACATAGCGGACGGCTAAAGCGTGCTGATAATGTCAAAAGAGGCCGGGGTAGACCGAACTTGACATGGGAAGAGTCCGTAAAGAGAGACCTGAAGGATTGGAGCATCACCAAAGAACTAGCCATGGACAGGGGTGCGTGGAAGCTTGCTATCCATGTGCCAGAACCATGAGTTGGTCGCGAGATCTTATGGGTTTCACCTCTAGCCTACCCCAACTTGTTTGGGACTAAAGGCTTTGTTGTTGTTGTTGTATTTGGGTTGGAAGAATACAATCAATGATGGATCGACACATACCTTTGTGGAGTTAAAACATGAAAAATATTAATATTTTTCTAATACAGTTCATGCATGATGATGTATCTTTCACCTTTGACAAAACTTTTGCATAAAAAGGCAGTGGTGTTGATGATGGGCAGGAATGGTGGTTGCGCTGTAGTGAAACATGAGTGTTGGGGATGGTCCCTATAGACAATACATGATGACGTCAACCATCATTAAAAGTTTGCCGAATTAGAAATGCAAAGATAAGTGGCAATACAGATAAATCGCTAGGCACGGTCTTTTATATTTATTTTTGATTCTGATCCTAACCAGAATGTATTTATATGTTCTGACAGAAAGTATGAGCTTCTGAATGTCCTGGAATTTAGTAGCTCATGAAAATGGATGTGCCTTTTAGTGAAGGAACCAGAGGGGAGGATACGTAAGTACTCAACTTACTTTAAATTTTTGTATCTTTTCACAAATAACTGTCGAACTTGTGCACTGCCCATGCCTGCTTATTCTGCTTCTCCATGTGCACCAGCTGTAGAATTTGAGGAAGAGACTAAAGGCGTGTTCGGAGTCCCTCCACTCCAATACTCCGCTCCAGGAGCGGGTGGAGCTGCAGTTCAAGACTTGTGGAGCGGGCCAATGGGTTCTCCGCAGATCCTTGAATTTCAGGGAGCCGGCGGATTTCCGAACAGCCCCTAAAAGTCTGTTTTCTCTATGTGTACCGGCTGGAAGATAATTTGAGGAAGAGATTAAAAGGCACATAAATGAGTATTATGATTCTGGTGTAAAAACATTGGTTCTTGTATACCTTGTATTCCATGAGAAAGAGTATCCGATCAATGAATACTTCGGCACCGCGAAACCATCTGGACGCGCAGAGGCAGCCATTTTATACAATCATGTTTTCTTCATGCATGAGCAAGCTACATCATTTTTCCCATATGAAATCACTTTGAATCAAAGAGCCTCTATAAATCCGTGTTTTCCACAACTTGACTTCTCCTTAACTTGTAATCTAAAATTAGAGTATGTGACACATGATGCTAAAGTTTAGACCTTGGCCAACAGGAACAAGACGTGCGATGTGACATTATGAGAATTGGCACACAGACTCCTCTCCTGGTACTTTCCCTGTGACATTATGAGATTGATAATATAGTATATTTGGCTTTATAATTTGACTCTTTTCAAATGGGTGTCTTCTTGTCCGCGCAGAGCTTGTCAGGAGATTGTGCTTGCTGGTATCATGCTATGGACTTGCTAGAAAAAGATATAAAGGCGTGTTTGGTTCTTATATGATGCCCCAGATGATGATGACATGTACTAACTTGTTTTATTCTTTGTATTTGTCTGTATGTTACCAAACGGATCTAAGAGCCTAGCCATAGCGTTATGTGGTATATGTGGGTGTTCACTACATTTTCTTTTGGTATATTGATAAACATGGAAATACACCGTCAGAGTGGGTCAGTTTGTATATCTGAGTGTCTGCACATGAATCTTGACTATATATAGCAATATAGGCACAATAACCCTTTAAATTTTGTTAATTGTCACATCTACTAACTTTTCCTTCCAAATGTTTTAAGTATTGAGATTTTTGAGAGAACATATTTTGTTTTTGTAATGTAGCATAAATCATCAACAATCATGTATTGTTAGCATGATCTAAGAACAAATTTGAGTGCGCAAGGACGAGAAATGCCATTTGGATCATGTAATTGGTCATAAAATGGAAGTTCAATGCAATGTGTACTTTGTGAGAGATTTGCGATACGTGATTACTGCAAGTTTAAACCCTGGGGTTTCAAAGGCATTTCAAAGTATCACTAAAATGGCAGAGTAAATTGAATTGAAAAACCGATAGAAAAAAAGCTTGTTGAGGGTATAAAAGGAGTTAACGACTTATTCTATGTGGGATTGATCACATTTATCGTGAATACATGAACAACGTGGCCACATCAACGATGGTGGTGGAGAGGAAAAGCGACAACAAGGACAGGTCGCTAAGGGTGTGTGATTTTTTTTTCCGTTGCAACGCACAGGCACATTTACTAGTACTAAACATAAATAGGGTATTTGATCTTACCACACAAAACTTCAACATCTCTGACAATCCCAAGTGGTGAAATAGTATCTCTATTTGCAAGATTAATAGAAACATCAATATCTTCTATCTCAGCGGGTGCAGTGTCATTCATGACTTCTTGATATAAAGAGAAAGGAATACCACCTATACTAGCACCCATATCACATAAACCATGGTAGCTATGTTCTCCAGAAACATGTTTACTTTTAGCCAATTTTCTTGCTCATTATTAGCATGTTTAGCAATTCTAATGGCTTCTCTGCAGAAATAAATAACATGCCCATCAATATTATCAACCAAGAGATCTTTAACCATTGCAATAGGAGTTTATTCCTTAATTTGCTCAGAAGGTTTAGGTGTTCTTTTAATACTCTTATGAACCATAGTTTTAACCTTAGCATGTTCCTTAATCCTAATTGGGAAAGGAGGGTTTTCAATATAAGTAGAAGGGACAACCAGATTAGCAGAGTAAACAATTGTTTCAGATTCAATAATACGTGTTTCTTCATGATCATTTTCAATGGGTGGATGAAATTTAAACCACTTCTCTTTAGGGATATCAACATGAGTAGCAAAAGATTCACAGAAAGTGACTACTATCTCAGAGTCAAGTCCATATTTTGCACTAAGCTTACGAAAAACATCTGTTTCTATAAAGGTCTTAACACAATCAAACTCAAGATTTATACTTGACTCATTACCTTTGTCGACTTCACAATCTTCAGAGTTGCATTTAATTCTTTCTAAGATCCCATTTGAATTTAATACTTTTCTTCATGAAGGAACCAGCAGAAGAAGAATCAAGCATTGACTTGTTGTCATCAGAAAGTCGAGCATTAAAGTTTTGAAGAATCAATCCTCGCGGAAGCTCATGATTGGGGCATGTATACAACATATATTTAAACCTCCCCCAAGCTTGATTGATGCTTTCTCCTTCACGAGGCCATTTTTTTAATATATATATATATATAATTCTGATCATGATGAACCAAGTGCATAGGATAATACTTCTGGTGAAATTTCAGTTTCAATCGATTCTAGTCCCATGATCTAGATTCATCCAATAGCCTATACCATGCCAATGCTCTTCCCTCCAAAGATAAAGGGAATACCTTCTTCTCAACTCCATTTTTTGGATAAACCCGTTGATGAGTGATATTTTTACATTCATTTCACCCTTGTTTAAACCGAGATATTTCACTTAAAGAGAGATATTCGCTCCGATATTGCCACTAATGACTATTGAATGCAAAGGATTCCACAAATCCTCTCTTTAACGTTTATCCACAGGAAATGGGCTAAAAAGGGAAGAAATCACGTGGGGGAATGGAAAGGAAGGAAAATGGAGGAAGAAACAATCAACAGGAGGCGTCTGCGAAGAGACAAAGCAAAATATGGCATTCCATACGGGCGCGCCCATATGAGCGGTCGTTTGGTATGGAAATCGAGGAAGCTCGTCTACCTGGACAACTTTTATATAGAGGACCCCATCAATATGTCAACAGAACAATGTCGAGCACAGCCAGAACTTCTTCATCATCTTCATGATTCATAAACCCTACCCCCACCATTTCCATCTCCATAGCCATCTCCACCACCATAGTGCTCTTGCATCTAGTTCATACTTGCAATCGTGCATCGCAGAAGCCATCCATTGTAAGAAATATTACAATCAATCAATCCCAAGATGTGTTGTTCAATGTTTTCTTCTTGCGATCTGATCTCCATGTGTGAGTAGTTCGGTTAGGTATGGATTGATGCATGAGCCTTGCAACCCCAGGTATTTGTTGAGGGGATCAATGGAAGTCTTTGACATAACGTCCCGTATGTTTGAAATAAAATTGTTTCATGAAGTGTATCTTGTCTTGTCCACAATCTTCATCCCTGCAGGTACCTAGGATCGTGGAGATTGAGAACAGGTGATGCTAGGAGCAAGGGGACTATGAAGTGTTATACCGACACCAGTGATAGTATGGTTCAGTAGGGTAACATGGATCATATCCTTGGGGATTCATGAGGTGTAGTCATTAAACACCCAATGCTTTTGTCTCATTTGATTATCCTAGTTATTAGGGCAACCCCGCGAGATGGATAGGTCCTTCGGTAGGACAAATGATTCTTGATGCAGGACTCATGTCGGTCAAGATGTTATTTGGACACACCCCCACTCCAATATGAAACAAGCACATCTTGATGGGTGACTTCCCGAGCACAAATTAATATCCTATTTGATCCCAACGCAAATACATGATTATAAGCATTAAGACCTCATACTTGTATCTCTTTTTATTATAACCGTTTGAATCATTATTTGCTTGCTGATCCAGTCAAAAGTTGGATTTGACACTTTGGAAAAAGCTTGCTAGAGACCATTGCTTCAAGGGAATCTTTCTCTTGTGGGTTCGATACCCAGGGTCACCTCTCGGGAAATTGGTGCGGGATACCCATTTATGTTCCAACACCAGATGAATAAAAATGAGATGTCACCTGAAAGCTTAAACAATCCACATAGTTCATCTATATAGATCAAGTGCATACCATGATGTATTGTTCCATCTCCTGCATAACGATTAGCAAGTAGTTTTTCCATAATACCCGAAGGGATTTCATAATAAATATTTTTAGTAGGTTCAATAGGTTGAGGGGCGGCTCTTCCTTCTTTCAGTCAAGGTGAAGATACCCCGAACAGGACCCTCAAAGGATTATTCTCCATAGGAACAAGTGGAGATAAATTTCAGCACGTAATAAAAAAATTCCTTTCCAATTCCTCTTATCAAAAGCGCTTCACTCCCCAACAACAGTGTCAGAAAAGAGTCTTGATGACTGATACGTCTCCGTCATATCTATAATTTTTGATTATTTCATGCCATTATTTTACAACTTTATTATACTTTTGGCAACAACTTATATTATTTTTGGGACTAACATATTGATCTAGTACTCAGTGCCAATTCTTGTTTTTTGCATATTTTTTGTATTTCGCAGAAAATCCATATCAAATGAAGTCCAAACATGATAAAATTTTACTGATATTTTTCAGGAATATATGTGATTTTTCGGAAAAAGAATCAACACAATACGGCGCTCGAGTGGCCCACAAGCTCACACGATGCACCCCTACCCTAGGGCGCGCAGGGCAGGCTTGTGGTCATCCTGTAAGTCAGTTGGGACTCTCCTTTGGCCGCAAGGAAGCTACTATCCGGATAAAAATCCCCTCAAAATTTCCGCCCAATCAGATTTATGGATCTCCGGGAATATAAGAAATGGTGAAGGGCCAGGAAACGGGGTCATGAAACTGAGAAGAAACAGAGAGAGATATCCAATCTCGGAGGGGTTCCTCCCCTCCTAGAGCCATGGTGGGCAAGGACCAGAGGGGAAACCTTCCTCCCACCTAGGGAGGAGGCCAAGTAAGAGGAAGAAGGATGGGGGCTCTCTCGCCCTCTCTTCCGGTGGTGCCGGAGCGCCACAGGGGGAATCATCGAGGCGGCGATCTACATCAACAACTCTGCCATCTTCCTCACCATCACCATCACCTTCCCTCATCTATTTACAGCGGTCCACTCTCCCCCAACCCGTTGTAACCCCTACTTGAAAATGGTGCTTTATGATTCATATTATTATCCAATGATGTGTTACCATTCTATGATGTTTGAGTAGATTCGTTTTGTCCTATGGTTTAATTGATGATCATGATTAGTTCCAATTGTATGTTTTATTATGATGTTGTCTTATAGTGCCTTCCATGCCATACACATATGGCGGATTACCATTGTAGGGTGTTGCAATATGTTCATGATTCACTTATGGTGGGTTAAATGGGACTTTATACTTATTTCTATGGTTGGGTTTTACCTTAATGATCTTTAGTAGTTGCGGATGCTTGCTAGTTCCAATCATAAGTGCATATGATCCAAGTACTGAAAGATTGTTAGCTCATGACTCTCCCTCATATAAAATTGCAATAATGATTATGGATCTAGTTCTCAATTGCCTAGGACAATCTCGCAAATCCTACCACCACTTTTCCACACTCGCTATATTAACTTAATTGTTCTTTAATTAAAACAACACCTAACTTTTATTTACGTGTTATTTATTATCTTACAAAACTATCTTATTACACCTACAAAATACTTCTAGTTTTATTCCCGCAAAGTAGTTTTATTTCTTGTTCTAGGTAAAGTAAGCGTTAGTGTGCATTGAGTTATATCGGTTGTCGATAGTACTAGAGAGAATATTAATTCTACCTTTAGCTCCTCGTTGGGTTCGACACTCTTATTCATCGAAAAGGCCACAAACGATCCCCTATATTTGTGGGTTATAAATGAACCACAAGTATAGGGTATTAATCATACGAAAGTGATCTTCTGCTCCCGGGCTCACATGAGCCCGGATGAACAGTAAAATCGAAAAAAATAGAAACAAATTTCAAAAAAATCTGAATTTTTTTGTGTGAAACATTGATGTTTTCCCCACATGCCTGCAAAATTTCATCAGCAGATGACATCCGAGGAAAATGTGGAAAAAAAAACAAAATCGATGGTCCAGACAGTCATTTTGTTTTTTTTTCCACATTTTCCTCGGATGTCATCTGGTGATGAAATTTTGCAGGCATGTGGGGAAAACATCAATGTTTCACACAAAAAAAAATCAGATTTTTTTGAATTTTTTTTCTATTTTACTGTTCATCCGGGCTCATGTGAGCCCGGGAGCAGAAGAGCTGCGTCCATTAATCATAGTCCTTTCGATAAGTAAGAGTGTCAAACCCAACGAGGAGCAGAAGGAATTGATAATTGGTTTCAGTAAGGTATTGCCTGCAAGTGCTAAAATAGTGTAGTAACAGATAATTTGATAGTAGGATAATTTGTAGCAAGTAAGTTAGTAACTAAATTAACAAGGTGCAGTAAGGTATCCCAATCCTTATATTGCCAAGGACATGCCAAGAGTAATTCTTATAGTGAGCAAAACATTCTCGAGGACACATGAGAATTTTGTCTAGTCATGATCATCATGTTTTAGCTGATTCGCATTCACTACTTTGATAAATTGTATGTGGGTGAACCAGTGCTAAGGTGTTGTTCTTACTTGAACAAACAACCTTCTTATGATTACCCCCTCTCGCAAGCATCCTCAACTACGAAAGAAGAACTAAAATAAATCCAACCATAACATGAAACATATGGATCCAAATCAGTCCCTTATGGAAGAGCGCATGAACTAGGATTTAAGTTTCTGTCACTCTCGCAACCCATCATCTACTTACTCCACAATGCATTCCCCTAGGCCCAAAGATGGTGAAGTGTCTTGTAGTCAATGGTCACAAGACACCAATAGAGGAATCACAACATACATGTCATTAAAATGTTGAACGAATACCAACTTCACATGATAATTTATAACAAGACTTCTCCCATGTCCTCAAGAACAAACGAAACTACTCTTAAATCATCCTAGATGATACCCCACGCGTTGCTGCGGAAATTCAAGCCAAAAAAATTAGCGGAAAAGTGTAAATTTATAAGATAATTATAATATATTGTTAGTGGTAAACACACAATTCCGTAAGGCATCTTGCCAGCTGATTACTTGAATGTGTTTAGTTAGTTCCTTCGATGTTGCCTACCTTGTGTTTTGCTTTTCTGGTTTCGTACAGAGTGACATTCTGCAATTGTTACCATGACACAGATGCATGTTTGTCTTCTCCTTTACCTCACTTCTCAATGTTACAGACCAATAAGCAACACAGGAAAACAAAATTCACAAAATACTACTCAATAGGTTGACTTAATAATAGCTGCAATTAAGTACCACTTGGCATAGAAGCCATTTTTTCATATTACTTTGCACACACCTATGTCCAAAAGCTCGGGAAAAAGAAAAATCTTAGGACCCAAGCATAAAGACCAAAATAGGATCACTAGGCACAAGATTCATAATGCTTGATGGCCCAGAAGTATAGGCGACTAATCGTAGTCCTTTCGATAAGTAAGAGTGTCGAACCCAACGAGGAGCAGAAGGAAATGACAAGTGGTTTTTAGTACGAAAGTTTATGCAAGCTCTGAAAGTAGCGGTGATAGATAGTTTTATAGCAAGGCAATTCGTAGCAAGTAACAAGTAACAATAGTAACAATGGTGCAACAAGGTGGCCCAATCCTTTTTATAGCAAAGGACAAGCCAAAACATACTCTTATATGAAGCAAAGCGCTCTTGAGGACACATGGGAATTTCGTCTAGTCATGGTTCATCATGTTTAGTTGATTCTCGTTCGTTACTTTGATAATTTGATATGTGGGTGGACCGTTCCTAGTGTGCTGTTCTTAGTTGAACAAACAACCCACTATGATTACCCCCTCTCACAAGCATCCACAACTACGAAAGAAGAATTAAGATGAATCTAACCATGGCATTAAACATGTGGATCCAAATCAGCCTCTTACGGAACTACTCATAAACTAGGGTTTAAGCTTCTGTTACTCTCGCAACCCATCAACTACACATTATTCCCCCAATGATTTCCTTTTGGACCAAATATGTTGAAGTGTCATGTAGTCGACGTTCACACGACACCACTAAAGGAAGAGCAACATACACATCATCAAATATCAAATGAATACCAGCACCACATGATTATTTATGACAAGACTTCTCCCATGTCCTAAAAAATGAAAGTAACTACTCACAAAGCATCATCATGTTCAAGATCAGAGGTGTAATGAATATGCTTAAGGATCTGAACATATAATCTTCCACCAATTAAACCAACTAGCATCAACTACAAGATGTAATCAACACTACTAGCAACCCACATGTACCAATCTGAGGTTTGGAGACAAAGATTGAATACAAGAGATGAACTGGGGTTTGAGATGAGATGGTGCTGGTGAACAAGTTGATGAAGATTGGTCCTCCCATGATGGAGGAAGCGTTGGTGATGACGATGGCTTCGATTTCCCCCTCCCGGAGGGAACTTTCCCTAGTGGAATCGCCTCCGCCAGAGAGCAAAAAGTGCTCCTACTCAGGTTTCGCCTCGAGACAGCGGCGATTCGTTCCAACAGTCTTCTTATGATTTTTTCTACGATAGATGACATCATATAGGAGAAGATGGGCCCCGGAGGCCTGTCAGGGGGGCCACAAGCTAGGGTGGCGCACCCTGGGGTGTAGGTCGCGCCCCTGGCTCGTACCCACCTAGTGGGCCCCTTCCGTTGATTCTTTTGCCAATAATTTTTATATATTCCAAAATATTTCTCCATCGATTTTCAGCTCATTTGGATTTCCAAAGAATATCGAGCTCTTCGGTGGTCTTTTCCAGTCCAGAATTCTAGCTGTCGACAATCTCCCTCTTTGAATGAAACTTGCAAAATATGTGATAAAAGGCATTAGGATTGTATCATGAATTGTAATAACGATTCAAAACATAATAAAATATCAATGGAAAAACATGATGCAAAATGGACGTATCAACTCCCCCAAGCTTAGATCTCACTTGTCCTCAAGCAGAAGCCGAACTTGATAATCATGACCACATGCTTAGAGAGAGAGATGTGTCGATAAAATAAAATATGGACATGAAAGGTTCATAATCATTATCATAGCAGCAACATAATATCATAAAACTTCTCATGAACAAGTGACAATCCATCCACACGCTCAAGTATGAATCATAAACCTTATTGAAAACTAACAAACTATGTTCTTAGTCACTAAAACAATTGTAATCCATCATATTTTCAGAAATAGTCTATGTCAGAGCTTTGTTTAGCAAGTTCACATACTCAACCATCATTTAGTCTTCTATGATTTCTGACACTCGCGGCATATTTGTGAAACAAAAGGTTTCAATCAGACACATAGGAAGATGGGGGTTTATAGTTTTTCACCACCCAACAAATTATCTCAGGGATAATGTCAACAAGAATAACTCATGATCACCTATATCCAACTGGATATATGTGCCTGGATCTTTCCCCACCACATGATGCTTGCCAAGTAGAGAATAATAAGAATGGGATTGGGTTTAACATTATTGACTCTTGCATAAAAGTAAATACAGAAAAGTAAAAGATAGGCCCTTCGCAGAGGGAAGCAGAGGTTGTCATGCGCTTTTTATTTGGATGTGCAAGGTCTTAATTGAAAGGAACGTCGCTTTATATTGCCCCTTCTGATAGAAAACTTTATTATGCAGTCTATCGCTTTTATTTATTTGCCACCACAAGTTCGTACAAAGCTTATTTTCGCTTCCAATAGAAGATCATACATATGTAGGAGCAATTTTTATTGCTTTTGCACCGATGACAACTTACTTGAAGGATCTTATTCAATCCATAGGTAGATATGGTGGACTATTATGGCGAAAAACTGGGTGTAAGGGTTTTTTGATGCACAAGTAGTATCTCTACCTGGTGCAAAGTTTTGGCTAGCAAAAAGGTTATGAGCAAACACCACATGTTAGAGGATCCATGATAATATAACTTCTATGTGAATATAAGGCAACATAACCCATTATGTTGTCTTCCTTGTCCAACGTCAACTAGTTGATCATGCATAGAATTAATGGGGGCTCATAAAATATGTCCAAGATAGTATATTTATATGTGAGACCTCTCTTTCATTATTTTATTTTTCAAGAATTGCATCAATGACCAATGCTAGTTTTGTTAACTTCCAACAAATGTTATCAACTATACTCTTATTATGTGAAGTCATCACTCCTCATGGGATTAGCATATGATCTTTTTATTCTTTTCATTGCTAGGATTGATACAGGAAAGTAAAGCAAACAAACTCAAACTAATCTTTATTATCTAACTCTCACACTCGATTACACAGATAGATAGCTCAGGAATCAAGCACTCAAAACTAAACCATACTTAAACTTCATTCATCTAAATCATAGGATAACTAAGGATCAAACTAAAATAGATAATGATGGTAAAGGTGAAGGTGATACAATACCGGGGCACCTCCCCCAAGCCTGGAACAAGCCAAGGGTGGTGCCCATACCCGTGCACTCAAGTTTCTTTCTTCGGTGATGGTGGTGATGAAGTGGTGGGCTTGTCATCGATCTTCCAAGGCATAGGATCCCCATCAAAGAAGGAAGAACGTGTCTCCGGAATCCTGAAATCTGTAGCTATCCTCATCCTTTTAAACCTAGATTCGTACTCACAGTTTGGTTTTGCAGGTCATAGATTTGAGCTTGGAGATGCTTGATCCGGCCATGAAGCTTGAATATGGCTTATCCAATATCCTTGATGTGCAACTTATGATCCCGGATGAATTTTGTGATCATTGAGTGATTAGCGCTCAGACCATGCTTAACCATCCCTTGGCACTTGAAGATTTCCTGCTCCACCACCTGAAGCCTGGCCTTTTCACTCCCCTCCTTCTTCGGGCCTTGAACATCTCGGATGTGGAGCACCCCTGACGTGGCTTGAGACTGCGTCGGTATTTCCCCAAAGAGGAAGGGATGATGCAGCACATCGACGGTAAGTATTTCCCTCAGTTATGAAACCATGGTTATCGAACCAGTAGGAGGATCACCACCACCCAATAAGCAGCAACTGCACACAAACAACAAATACTTGCAACCCGACGCGAAAGAGAGGTTGTCAATCTCTCTATGGTAAAAGATAGATTAGGTAGTGATAGATAGGAGAGATAGATCTCTCAAGAACACAAAATAAGAAGAGCAAATAAAAAGTGCAGCAATATGTTTTTGTATTTTTTGGTTTTGTAGATCTGAAAACAAAGAGGCAAAAAGATAGATTGGAAAGCAATATGTTGGAAAAGTAGACCAGGGGGCCGTAGGTTTCACTAGCGGCTTCTCTCATGAGTATTGCACACGATGGGTGAACAAATTACTGTTGGGCAATTGATAGAAGATCAAATAATCATGACGATATCCAAGGCGATGATCATTAGATAGGCATCACGTCCAAGATAAGTAGATCGACTCCTGCCTGCATCTACCACTATTACTCCACACATCGACCGCTATCCAGCATGCATCTAGTGTATTAAGTTCATGGAAAAACAGAGTAATGCAATAAGAATGATGACATGATGTAGACAAGATTTATTCATGTAGAAATATACCCCATCTTGTTATCCTTAATGGCAATGATACATGCGTGCCTTGCTGCCCCTTCTGTCACTGGGAAAGGACACCGCAAGATCGAACCCATCACAAAGCACCTCTTCCCATGGCAAGAAAAATCAATCTAGTCGGCCTAACTAAACCAAAGATTCGAAGAAGAAATACGAGGCTATAAGTAATCTTGCATATAAGAGATCAAAGAAGACTCAAATAATATTCATGGATAGAAACTGATCTTGAACTCAAAATTCATCGGATCCCAACAAACACACTGCAGAAGTTTACATCAAATAGATCTCGAAGAGACCATTGTATTGAGAATCATAAGAGAGAGAGAGAGAGGAAGCCATCTAGCTACTGCCTACGGACCCGTAGGTCTATGGTGGACTACTCACGCATCATCGGAGAGGCACCTATGAAGAAGATGAACCCCTGTGTGATGGTGTTTAGATTGGATCTCGAGGTTCTGGAACTTGCGGCGGATGGAATTGTGTTTCGTCGACTCCCCTAGGGTTTCTGGAATATTTGAGAATTTATAGGCATCAGAGGCGGTGGAGAGGGGCCCCGTGGAGGGCACAACCCATCAGGGCGCGCCGGGGGCCCCTGATACGTCTCCAACGTATCTATAATTTTTGCTTGTTCCATGCTGTTATATTATCATTCTTGGATGTTTTACAATCATTTTATAACAACTTTATATCATTTTTTGGGACTAACCTATTGACATAGTGCCAAAGTGGCAGTTGCTATTTTTGCTTGTTTTTTACTTCGCAAAAAATCAATACCAAATGGAGTCCAATCACGACGAAACTTTTTGGAGATTTTTTCTGGACCAGAAGACACCCAGTGGGCCAAAGAAGTACTGGAGAAGTGCGCCGAGGAGACCACAACCCACCAGGGCACGCCAGGGGGGCCCAGCACGCCCTGATGGGTTGTGCCCTTCTCGGGGCCCCTCTCCACCGCCTCTGATGCCTATAAATTCCCAAATATTCCAAAAAACCTAGGGGAGTCGACGAAACACAATTCCAGCCGCCGCAAGTTCCAGAACTGCGTGATCCAATCAAAACACCATCACAGAGGGGTTCATCTTCCTCATAGGTGCCTCTCCGATGATGCGTGAGTAGTCCACCATAGACCTACGGGTCCGTAGGCAGTAGCTAGATGACTTCCTCTCTCTCTTATGATTCTCAATACAATGGTCTCTTGGAGATTTATGATTCTCAATACAATGGTCTCTTGGAGATTTATTTGATGTAAACTTTTGCGGTGTGTTTGTTGGGATCCGATGAATTTTGAGTTCATGATCAGTTTCTATCCATGAATATTATTTGAGTCTTCTTTGATCTCTTATATGCATGATTACTTATAGCCTCGTATTTCTTCTTTGAATCTTTGGTTTAGTTAGGCCAACTAGATCAATTTTTCTTGCCATGGGAAGAGGTGCTTTGTGATGGGTTCGATCTTGCGATGTTCTTTCCCAGTGACAGAAGGGGCAGCAAGACACACATGTATCGTCGCTATTAAGGATAACAAGATGGGGTCTATTCCTACATGAATAGATCTTGTCTACATCATGTCATCGTTCTTATTGCATTACTCCGTTTTTCCATGAACTTAATACACTAGATGCATGCTGGATAGCGGTCGATGTGTGGAGTAATTGTGGTAGATGCATGCAGGAATCGGTCTACTTATCTTGGACGTGATGCCTATATAATGATCATCGCCTTGGACATCGTCATGACTATTCGATTTTCTATCAATTGCCCAACAGTAATTTGTTCACCCACCGTGCGCTATACTCATGAGAGAAGCCACTAGTGAACCCTATGACCCCCGGGTCTACTTTTCGAACATATTGCTTTCAGATCTATCTTTTTGCATCTTTATTTTCAGATCTACAAAACCAAAAACCCAAAAACATATTGCTGCATATTTTATTTGCTCTTTTTATTTTGTGCTCTTGAGAGATATCTCTCTCTTATCTATCACTACCTAATCTATCTTTTTAACGTAGAGAGAATGACAACCTCTCTTTCGCGTCGGGTTGCAAGTATTTGTTGTTTGTGTGCAGGTGTGCCTGGAAATTTATTCATTGGGTTGCCTCCCAAAAGAATATGTGATGAACATGTTAGGCAGCATTCCACAACAAAAATTCTGTTTTTATCATTTACCTACTCGAGGATGACTAGGAATTATGCTTGGGGATGCTGATACGTCTCCAACGTATCTATAATTTTTTATTGTTCCATGCTGTTATATTATCATTCTTGGATGTTTTAAAATCATTTTATAGCAACTTTATATCATTTTTTGGGACTAACCTATTGACATAGTGCCAAGTGCCAGTTACTGTTTTTTCTTGTTTTTTACTTCGTAGAATATCAGTACCAAACAGAGTCCAATCGCGATGAAACTTTTTGGAGATTTGTTTTGGACCAGAAGAAAGCCAGTGAGCCAAAGAAGCACCCGGGAGGAGGCTCACGTGGCCCAGAAGACACCAGGGCGCGCCAGAGGCCCCCGACGCGCCTTGGTGGGTTGTGGTAGCCTCGGGACCCCCCTCCATCGCCTCTGAGCTCTATAAATACCCAAATATTCCAGAAACCCTAGAGGAGTCGACGAAAAATACTTCCAGCCGCCGCAAGTTCCAGAACCGCGAGATCCAATCTAACACCATCACGGAGGGGTTCTTCATCCTCATTGGTGCCTCTTCGATGATGCGTGAATAGTCCACCATTGACCTACGGGTCCGTAGGCGGCAGCTAGACGGCTTTCTCTCTCTCTTTTGATTCTCAATATAATGGTCCCTTGGAGATCTATTTGATGTAATGACTTTTTGCGGTGTGTTTGTTGGGATCCGATGAATTTTGAGTTCATGATCAGTTTCTATCCATGAATATTATTTGAATCTTCTTTGATATCTTATATGCATGATTAATTATAGCCTCGTATTTCTTCTTCGAATCTTTGGTTTAGTTAGGCCAACTAGATCGATTTTTCTTGCCCATGGGAAGAGGTGCTTTGTGATGGGTTCGATCTTGCGGTGTCCTCTCCCAGTGACAGAAGGGGCGGCGAGGCACGCATGTATCGTTGATATTAAGGATAACATGATGGGGTCTATTCCTACATGAATAGATCTTGTCTACATCATGTCACCGTTCTTATTGCATTACTCCGTTTTTCCATGAACTTAATACACTAGATGCATGCTGGATAGCGGTCGATGTGTGGAGTAATAGTAGTATATGCAGAATCGTTTTGGTCTACAAATCTTGGAAGTGATGCCTATATAATGATCATCGCCTTGGATATCGTCATGATTATTCGATCTTCTATCAATTGCCCAACAGTAATTTGTTCACCCATCGTGTGCTATACTCATGAGAGAAGCCACTAGTGAAACCTATGGCCCCCGGGTCTACTTTTCCAACATATTGCTTTCCACTCTATCTTTTGCCGCTTTTTGTTCTCAGATCTATTATTCCAAAAACCCAAAAATACCCTGCTGCACTTTTTATTTGCCTCTTTTATTTTGTGTTCTTGTGCGGTCTATCTATCCAATCTATTACCATCTAATCTATCTTTTTACCGTGTAGAGATTGACAACCTCTCTTACGCGTTGGGTTGCAAGTATTTGTTCTTTGTGTGCAGGTACCGTTTACATAGTGTTGCGTGGTTCTCCTACTGGTTCGATAACCTTGGTTTCATAACTGAGGGAAATACTTACCGTAGCTATGCTGCATCATCCCTTCCTCTTTGGGTAAATACCGACGCAGTCTCAAGCCACGTCAAGGGGAAGGGCGTGCCCCCTAGCTCGTGGCACCTCGTGCGCTTTCCTGGCTAGTTATTTTAAAAAAATTATTTATTCCGAAACGAACAAAAATTGCTTTTATGGAACTTTTGGAGTCGGTTTGCTTATCGTACCACATACTTGTCCTTTTTAGGATTGTGGAGCATTCTGCAAGGTCTCTTTTATGTGATCCTCCGGTGTCATTGTTTGGATAATATTGGTTTCCTTGTTAATGGGTGTACCTGAAATATAATGTTTAGTTATTTCCCCATTAACCACCTTAGGATTTGTGCCTTCGGCGTTGTTGATCTTGATGGCTGTGTAGCGATAAACCTCCTCGATAATATAGGGTCCTTTCCATTTGGAGAGAAGTGATACATCTCCAACGTATCGATAATTTATGAATTATTCATGCTATATTCACCTATGTTTACAATACTTTTATATGGTTTTGATGCACTTTGCATGATTTATTTAGAACTAACCCGGACTGACGTTGTTTTCAGCAGAACTACCGTGGTGTTGTTTTTTCTGCAGAAATCAAAGTTCTCCAAATGCAACGAAACTCTTTGACGATTTTTTTGGAACAAAAGAGGCACTAGAAGCTTCGTTGGAGGGCCAGAAGAGCCACGACGTGGGCACAACCCACCAGGGCGCGCCAGGCCCCTCTAGCGTGCCCTGGTGTCTTGTGCCCCACTCGTGGCTCATCTCCGCGTGAAACCGACGCTCAAAAATCCTATAAATATAGAAACCATCAGAAATAACCCTAGACTCTCCGCTCCGCCGCCGCAACTCTCTGTATCGACGAAAAACCAATGTGGAGGCGTTCCAGTACCCTGCCGGAGAGGGTAGATCATCTCCGGTGGCCATCTTCATCGTCCCGTCGGAGGCCATGACGAGGAGGGAGTAGTCCACCCTCGGGGCTGAGGGTATGTACCAGTAGCTATGTGTTCAATCTCTCTCTCTCTCTCTCGTGTTCTTGAGATGTCATGATCTTGATGTATCACGGGCTTTGTTAATATAGTTGGATCATATGGTGTGTTTCCCTTACTATCTTGTTGTGATGAATTGAATATTTCCCTTTGAGATATCATTATGTTGGATTGAATATTGGATTTGAGAACACTTGATAAATGCCTTGCATGTGGATACCCGTGGTGACAATGGGGTGTTCTATTGATTCACTTGATATATGTTTTGGTACTCAACTTGCGGATTCCCGCGGTGACATTCGGGTAATCTATGCATAGGGGTCGATGCACGTTCTTGTCCTACTTTCTCTGATAGAAATCTTGGGGTACTCTTTGAGGTTCTTTGTGTTGGATTGAGTATTATGAATCTAAAACTGTTTGATGCGTATCGTATAATTAACTCATGGATACTTGTGGTGACATTGGAGTATCTAGGTGACATTAGAGTTTGTTGATGCGTATCATATGGTGTTATTCTAGTACGAACTCTTAGATAGATCGATCGGAAAGGATAACTTGGTGTTATCTTAGTACAAACTCTTGGATATATTGATCGGAAAAAATAACTTTAAGATGGTTTCGTACCCTACAAACAATTTCTTCTTATGTTCTCCGCTAGATAAGAACTTTGGAGTGATTCTTCGTTGCACATTGAGGGATGGATATGTGATCCAATTATATTAGCATTGTTGAGAGATTGCACTAGCTAAAGTACGGACCCTAGGCCCGTTTTACACTTGTTACCTTGCTATTTTTATATTTTCAGATTACAAAAACCTTTATCTACCATCCATATTGCACTTGTATCACCATCTCTTCGCCAAACTAGTGCACCTATACAATTTGCCATTGTATTGGGTGTGTTGGGGACACAAGAGATTTCTTGTATTTGATGGCAGGGTTGTTTGAGAGAGACCATCTTCATCCTACACCTCCCACGGATTGATAAACCTTAGGTCATCCACTTGAGGGAAAATTGCTACTGTCCTACAAAACTCTGCGCTTGGAGGCCCAACATAGTCTACAAGAATAAAGTTGCGTAGTAGACATCAAGCTCATTTCTGGCGTCGTTGCCGGGGAGGTGAGTGCTTGATGGTATATATTTAGATCTTGCAACTGAATCTTTTAGTTTATTGTTTTATCACTAGTTTGGTTTTATAAAAGAAAACTACAAAAAATGGAGTTTAGGTTGCATCATTTGTTTCGTCTTTATAATGTCTTTCGTGAAAATAAGGATTCCGAAAATTGTGCTCAATTGGTAGAGGAAGAAATTATGAAAATACGCAATGAGAATTCCTTGAATGATGAGCATGATTGCAATGTTGTTACTATGAATTCTATGAATATCCAAAATACTAATGATCATTGCACTAGTCATGATAAAAATGTTTCTTATAAGCAAGTCAATTTTTGTCGAGTGCATAAAGTTTGTGAAGACGTGCCTTATACGGATGATAGATTTTGTAAGAAGCATAAACATGATAGAACCAATTTTTTGCTCAAAGTGATAGATGAATTTGCTACAAAATTATGTTCTCTTTGTCCTATTACTTGTGAAACTTTGCAATAAAGTTGGTCATCTTAATTTCCAATGCAAACTTTTTCATGATCAAATCATGGCCAAATATTGTAATGACTTGATCACCCTTGAACTTTATGATGAGCTTTCTCTATTTTTGGGGAGTGAAGAATTGACACATAAAAATAGTTGGTTTGAAGTATTCATTCTCACGGACGACATTGAAACTAATCTAAAAAATATCTATATGTTTTGCATGGTAAATTGCAATGAGAATGCTTATATTGCCAACTATAGAAAGATGGGAATACCAATAGAATATAAAAGGAATACTAATGAAAGGGTAAATAATTCCACTTTCCCTCCTATTGTCTCTCATGATGTAATAGGTGATGAGGAGGAGCTCCCTATTCAACCAATCTCATCAATAAGAAGTTCGAAAAAATTAATTAAATCCACACATGATGTGGTGAAGAAGAAGAAAACAAGAAAGAGTAGAGGTAAAAAGGTATCTCTTCCAAATGATGTTGCTCCTATTATTCTTGTGCCTCACGAGGATGAATCAAAAATAATTATGGAAGATGATACACTTGATGATGATTTTTTTATGCCAATTGCTTGTTGTGATGACTATGATTGGGAAGATAATGATACTACTTATAATCTTGAAAATCTTTTTGGCACCAACTTAGTAAATTATGATGATAATAATTGTTATACTATTGGTGCTATTATTACTATTAATGATGAGAGTGACTATGCTTATGATATGCCAAGCCACAAGCTTGGCGATGCTATGTTTGATGAGAATGACATGTTTGAGAATTTATTTGCTGCAATTAATGTTTGTCCCAAGCTTGGGGATGCTATGCTTAATGAAGATGATCTTTTTAGTTCCCCTACTTTGAATTATCAAATTTGTTATGATGATTGCAAGCCTCCTATTTATGATGATTGCGATATTTATGAAAGTGGGTTTGGAAGAGTGTCAACTTTAGATAATTATTATCCCACTATTTTGGAGGGTTTTGAATTTTATTATAATTATAAAAGTGGATTTGTAGAGGTCATGACTTTATTTAGTAATGATTCCACTATTTCGGAAGAGGTTTCACTTGACTATGATGAGAACAAAGTTGCTACTTATGATGATTATTGTGATGATACTTATGTTATAAAAAGTAGTGATAATTATTGTCATGATTTTTGATATCCTTTTACTGAACATTACTCTTTTAATGTGGAAACAATTTATAGTATTCGAGTTTCATTTGATGGTCCCACTTTTATGAATGAAAAGAAAATTGCTTATGTGGAGAGTTATAATTTTGCTATGCTTGTAGATCATGAAAATAATGCTTTAAGTGATATTTATATTGTGGAATTCCTTCATGTTGCTACTGAAAAGTATTATGAGGGGGGAACATATGCTTGTAGGAATTGCAATAATATCAAGTTTCCTCTCTTTGTGTTCAAAGTTTTGAAGTTATGCTTGTTTTGCCTTCCTATGCTAGTTGATTCTTGCTCCCATAAATTTCTTGCTCACAAAATCCCTATGCATAGGAAGTGTGTTAGACTTAAATGTTCTTGTCATGAGGTTCATGATGCTCTCTTTATGTTTCAATTCTTTACTTTTATGCGAGCATCATTGAAATCATCATGCCTAGCTAAAAAGGCATTAGAGAAAAGCGCTTGTTGGGAGACAACCCATCATTTTTCCTTTCTGTTTTTGAGTGTTCACATGATTAAGATACTGTAGTAATCATGTTTCGTCTCTTTTATTTCAATAAAGTGCCAAGTAAAGCCTTTGGGATGACTCACAAGATGAGTAGAATTGATGCTGAACCAAAACAGAAACTTTTGACTCCAGTACAGGAATTTTCATTTTTTACTGGAGCGTGATAATGATCTAAAAATTTTACACAGTCTTGACATAAAAAATCTTCAGGTTGTCCTAAGTTTTAAGAATTTTTAGATACAGGGAAGTATGGCTATACTACAGATCTTCACAGACTGTTCTGTTTTTTTACAGATTCTGTTTTGCATGCATAGTTTGCTTGTTTTAGTGTTCCCATAACTTATATTCAGTGATATAAATTATGTGAATGGTAGAATACAGTATTTTTTTATGTGAGAACAATTATGAATATTGTATTTACAGTACCTAAGTGAATGATCTTTATTTATTATACTAACCCATCTCACGAAGTTCCGTTAAATCTTGTGTGATTGAAGTTTTCAAGTTTTTGGTGAGACACCGATATGAGGAGAATAAGGAGTGAAAAGAACCTAAGCTTGGGGATGCCCAAGGCACCACCAAGGTAATATCCAAGGAATACTCAAGTGCCTAAGCTTGGGGATGCCCCGGAAGGCATCCCCTAGATGCCCCGGAAGGCATCCCCTCTTTCGTCTTCAACAGTATCGGTATATCTTACTTAGAGCTATATTTTTATTGGTCACATAATATGTGTTTTGCTTGGAGCGTCATTTTATTTTGTTGGTCTCTTTTAGGCGTTATTTATAATCTTTTTTTTCAATAAAAAGTTCCAAGAATTGCCTTTAGGATGTTTGCATTGCATGTTTGATGTGTGCTGTGTAGAAACAGAAACTTTCTCTGTAGTGTTTGAATTTTCATACTTTACTGGAATGTGGAAAGTTTCTGAAATTTTTACACAGTGTTGTCATATAAATTATTTAGCATTTATTAAATTTTCATTATTGTTTGAGTTACATAAGTACACTGGTTTAATAGATTGCTACAGACTGTTCTGTTTATACAGATTGCTGTCATAGTTTTGTTATCTACTTATCCTATAGTTTCCATAGCCTATATTGGTAGATATAAATTGTGGAAATGATAGTATATAGTAGATTATGTTTGGAAATTGTTATGCAACTTGTCTTGGCAGTACATGAAGTGTGGATTTATTCTTATGTGTACTAACCTATCTCACGAGTTCTTTTCGAGTTTTGTGTGGATGAAGTTTTGGAGAATAGGTGAAACCATGATATGAGAGGATTGAACGAGATACAAAAGCTCTAGCTTGGGGATGCCCAAGGCACCCCAAGTAAATATTTCAAGAAGTCTCAAGCATCTAAGCTTGGGGATGCTACGCATCCCACCTCTCTTCGACAACTATCGGTTAGCCTATGTTGAGCCTAAATTTTTATTTGTCCACACGATTTGTGCTATTCTTGGAGTGCTATTTTTGTTTAGTTTTCTGTTTGAATAAAATACTCAGATTGGAAAACCTTTATTGAGAGAGAGATCCCTCACATAGCAACTTGATTGTTTACCTACTCATTGATCTTCACTTATATCTTTTGAAGAGTAGTTTGATGTTTACTCTTGAGCTTCACTTATATCCTATGAGTAAATTTTGAATCAATGAAATATCATAAATATGTAATTATCAATGTGCTTTATGCTTAGTAGTAGCTTCACATCTGGTTTAGAAAGTAAAATCTTTTGAAGTTTGACAATCACAATATTGGTCATACAAGCAATTCGTGAATGACTAGTATAAGGAAGAGAACTTTCACATACAAATATATTATCTTGTACACCTTCTATGATTGTGAATACCCATTAATTATTTTCAAACTTGAGCAAATTAGTTGAAGTTGGACAAGGAAGACAATGTAATGAGTTATGGTTGTGTATATTGGCATAGAAGTTATATTGTTATGGATCCTCCAACATGTGGTGTTTGCTTAGGATATTTTGCTAGCCAAAAATTCGTAAACAATAGAGATACTACTTGTGCATCCAAAAACCCTTAATCCCAGTTTCTTGCCATGAGAGTCCACTATATCTACCTATATGCGGTATTACCCGTCCGTTCCAAGTAAATTTGCATGTGCCACCTCTAAAATTTCAAATGAGCATCTGTTTTGTGTGCCTAGACCGCTCATGAAGCGACAGGGGGCGGTCAATATCTTCCATGTTAAGCGGGTTATTCTCATGATGAGTGTTTATTCACTCATCCTTGCACGAGAGGGGCGGTAATAGGGATTCCCAGTCCTGGAAAAAATGCAAATAATTAAACGAAACTCCCCCAGGAATGTTGTTGGTATGGACGGTACCCGTGGATTCGGCTAGCCGTGGAGTGTGTTTGTTGGTGGAGGGGGAGTAAACCTTACTTTTACCGCTTGGGAACAACCGCTAATGTGTTTAACATGGAAGATTTTGATAACTCTTGGTCGTAACGCTGACAGGAAGGGTGCACCTCCCAAAATTATATTTATCTCTGATTAAGCTTTGAGCTCTGGCACCTCTGCAAATCCCTGCTTCCCTCTGCGAAGGGCCTATCTTTTACCTTTCAGTATTTACTTTTATGCAAGAGTCAATAGTATGCATTCTCATTTCAACCTCAATTATTCTCTAGTTGGCAAGCATCATATGGTGGGGAAAGATCCAAACATATATATCCACTTAAATATATTTGATCATGATTCATTTTTGTTGACAATTATCTTTATGATACGTATGTTGGGAGGCAAAACATTAAGCCCCTATCTTTCTCTGTGTTCGATGGATGCCATTTGTTCTAAAAATACGCTTTGAGTACTAGCAATCATAGAAGACTATATGATGATTGAGTATGTGGAGCTCTTACTTAGACTTTGTTGAGAATAAGTTGAATTGCAATTGTTTGGTGACTAAGAACATAGGTTGTTAAGTTTCAAGAGAATTCATTGTTTGAACCGTAACATGTGAATTGTTTGCTACTCTATCATGATGAGTTTTATGAGAAAGAGTTGCTGTTATGATGCTAGGAAAAGTGGTTGAAATTATCATTGATCAAACTTATGCACTATGCTAGCATTCACACTTCATAAATTATGTCTTTTATCATTTACCTACTCGAGGACGAGTTGAAATTAAGCTTGGGGATGCTGATACGTCTCCAACGTATCGATAAATTATGAAGTATTCATGCCATATTCACCTATGTTTACAATACTTTTATATGATTTTGATGCACTTTGCATGATTTATTTAGAACTAAGCCGGACTGACGCTGTTTTCAGCAGAACTACCGGGGTGTTGTTTTTTGTGCAGAAATCAAAGTTCTTCAAATGCAACGAAACTTACTAGAAGCTTCGTTGGAGGGCCAGAAGAGCCACGAGGTGGGCCCAACCCACCAGGGCGCGCCAGGCCCCTCTGGTGCGCCCTGTTGTCTTGTGCCCCACTCGTGGCCCATCTCCGCGTGAAACCGATGCTCAAAAATCCTATAAATATAGAAACCTTCAGAAATAACCCTAGACTCTTCGCTCCGCCGCCGCAACTCTCTGTATCAATGAAAAACCAATCTAGAGGCGTTCCAGTACCCTGCCATAGAGGGTAGATCATCTCCGGTGGCCATCTTCATCATCCCGGCGGAGGCCATGACGAGGAGGGAGTAGTCCACCCTCGGAGCTGAGGGTATGTACCCGTAGCTATGTGTTCAATCTCTCTCTCTCTCGTGTTCTTGAGATGTCATGATCTTGATGTATCACGGGCTTTATTAATATAGTTGGATCATATGGTGTGTTTCCCTTACTATCTTGTTGTGATGAATTGAATCTTTCCCTTTGAGATATCATTATGTTGGATTGAATATTGGATTTGAGAACACTTGATATATGTATTGCATGTGGATACCCGTGGTGACAATGGGTGTTCTATTAATTCACTTGATATATGTTTTGGTACTCAACTTGCGGATTCCCGCGGTGACATTGGGGTAATCTATGCATAAGGTTGATACACGTTCTTGTCCTACTTTCTCCGATAGAAATCTTGGGGTACTCTTTGAGGTTCTTTGTGTTTGATTGAGTATTATGAATCTGAAATTGTTTGATGCGTATCGTATAATTAACTCATGGATACTTGTGGTGACATTGGAGTATCTAGGTGACATTAGAGTTGGTTGATGCGTATCATATGGTGTTATTCTGTACGAAATCTTAGATAGATCGATCGGACAGGATAACTTGGTGTTATCTTTGTACGAACTCTTGGATAGATCGATCGGAAAGAATAACTTTAAGGTGGTTTTGTACCCTACAAACAATTTCTTCTTATGTTCTCCGCTAGATAAGAACTTTGGAGTGATTCTTCGTTGCACGTTGAGGGATGGATATGTGATCCAATTATATTAGCATTGTTGGGAGATTGCACTAGCGGAAGTACGGACCCTAGGCCCTATTACCAAGCATTAATATACCGTTTTGCTTGCTGTTTTACACTTGTTACCTTGCTGTTTTTATATTTTCAACTTACAAAAACCTTTATCTACCATCCATATTGCACGTGTATCACCATCTCTTCGCCGAACTAGTGCACCTATACAATTTTCCATTGTATTGGGTGTGTTGGGGACACAAGAGATTTCTTGTATTTGATTGCAGGGTTGTTTGAGAGAGACCATCTTGATCCTACACCTCCCATGGATTGATAAACCTTAGGTCATCCACTTGAGTGAAAATTGCTACTATCCTACAAAACTCTGCGCTTGGAGGCCCAACATAGTCTACAAGAATAAAGTTGCGTAGTAGACATCAAGAAGTTATCCTACAAAGAATCTGAAAAGACAATTGTATAATAGAACATGGTCACCAATGTTAAATTCTCGTTTTTGTATTCTCTTATCATGCCATCTTTTAACTTTTTCTTTAAATGGCTTGGCATTTTCGTAAGCTTGTGTCCTCCATTCATCTAAATAACTCATCTCAAACAACCTCTTTTTGCCGGCAAGTTTGAAATCATAATTAAGTTCTTTAATTGCCCAAAATGCATTGTGTTCTAATTCTAGAGGTAAATGACAATCTTTTCCATAGACCATTTTATAAGGAGGCATGCCCATAGGATTTTTATAAGCAGTTCTATATGCCCATAATGCATCATCTAGTTTCTTAGACCAATTCTTCCTAGATCTATTAACGGTCTTTTGCAAAATTAACTTTATTTTTCTATTACTCAATTCAACTTGACCACTAGATTGAGGATGATATATGCAGAGGCAATTCTATGATTGACATCATATTTTAGCTAAGAGTTTGCGGAATGCACCGGGAATAAAATGTGAAACACCGTCAGTCATTAAATATCTAGGAACTCCAAACCTCGGAAAGATAACTTTTTAAAGAATTTTAATAGAGATGTTGTGATCATCACTACTAGATGGAATAACTTCTACCCACTTAGTAACATAATCAACAACAACTAAAATATGAGTATATCCATTAGAGCAGGGAAAGGTCCCATATAATCAAATCCCCAAACACCATATAGTTCAATAACAAGTGAGTAATTCATTGGCATTTCCTGACGTCTACCAATATTACCATTCTTTGACATTCATCACAACAAAGGACAAACTTACGTGCATCCTTGAAGAGAGTAGACCAATAAAAACCAGACTATAATACCTTATGTGCTGTTCTGTCTCCCGCATGGTGTCCTACATATGCTTTGGAATGACACTTCTGTAGGATTTGTTCCTATTCATGCTCAAGTACACAACATCTAATAATACCATCTACTCCTTCTTTATATAAATGTGGGTCATCCCAAAAGTAATGTCTCAAGTCAAAGAAGAACTTCTTCTTTTGTTGGTATGTTAAATTAGGTGGTATATATTTAGCAACAATGTAATTAGCATAATTTGCATACCATGGACTACTGCGAGAAGTAGAAGGATTTATAACAGCTAATTGCTCATCAGGAAAAGTATCATCAATAGGTAGTGGGTCATCAAGAACATTTTCCATCCTAGACAAATCATCTGCTCTGGGGTTTTCAGCTCCCTTCCTATCACCAATATGCAAATCAAACTCTTGAAGTAAGAGAACCCACCTAATCATTCTAGGTTTAGCATCTTAGTTTCCCATAAGATATTTAATAGCAGCATGGTCGGTGTGAATTATTACTTTAGAATCAACAATATAAGATATGAATTTATCACAAGCAAACACAACGGCTAGAAATTCTTTTTCAGTAGTAGCACAATTCTTTTGAGCGGTGTCTAGAGTTTTACTAGGATAATGAATAACATTCAATTTCTTATCAACTCTTTGTCCTAGAATAGCACCAACAACGTAGTCACTAGCATCACATATTATTTCAAAGGGTAGGTTCCAAGTCAGGTGGTTGAACAATAGGTGCAGAAATTAAGGATTGCTTAAGTATCTCAAAGGCATCTACACAATCATCATCAAAAACAAAAAAAATATCTTTTTGCAAAAGATTGGTAAGAGGCCTGCAAATCTTAGAGAAATATTTAATAAACCTTCTATAGAAACCAGCATGACCAAGGAAACTTCAAATACCTTTGATATCTTTAGGACACAACATTTTCTCAATTGCATCAACTTTAGCTTTATCTACCTCAATACCTCTTTCGAAGATCTTGTGCCCAAGGACTATTCCTTCATTCACCATAAAGTGACACTTCTCTCAATTCAAGTAAAGATTATTTTCTTCACATCTCTGCATACTCGATCAAGGTTGTTTAAGCAATCATCAAAAGAGGTTCCATAAACAGAGAAATCATTCCTGAATACCTCAAATATTTTCACAAAAGTTAGAGAATATAATAGTCATACATCTTTGAAAAGTAGCAGGTGCATTGCGTAAACCAAAAGGCATACGTCTATGAGCATAGGTTCCAAAAGGACAAGTGAAGGTGGTTTTGTATTGATCTTCTTTTGCTACAGGTATTTGAGAAAAACCAGAATATCCATCTAAGAAGAAAACGTGTGTGTGCTTAGATAATATTTCTAGCATTTTTTCAATAAAAGGCAAGGGGTTGTGATCTTTTCTAGTAGATTTGTTTAATTTCCTAAAATCAATTACCATCCTATAGCCAGTTACAATTCTTTGTGGGATAAGTTCACTTTTATCATTAGGAACAGCAATAATGCCTCCTTTCTTAGGGACACAATGAACATGACTTACCCATCTACTATCATCTATAGGATAAATTATACCTGCCTCCAGAAATTTTTATATTTCAGTTCTTACCACGTCCTTCATTTTAGGAATCAAACGATGTTGGTGATCAACGACGGGTTTAGCATCTGGTTCCATATTAATCTTGTGCTGACATAAAGTGGGACTAATGCCCTTAAGATCATCCAGAGTATATCCAATTGCAGCATGATGCTTCTTCAGAACCTTAAGTAATCTCTTTTCTTCATGTTCTGAAAGGTTAGCACTAATAATAACATGATAATATATCTTTTTTCATCAAGATAAGCATATTTTAGTGTATCGGGTAATTTCTTTAATTCAAACACATGGTCACTCTTAGGAGGTAGAGGGTCTCCTAATTTTTAGCAAGCAAATTATGTTTAAGGATAGGTGCTTGATTGAAGAATATATCATCTATTTCTTTTCTCTGCTTAATATGCATATCATTTTCATGGTCTAGCAAATATTGTTCTAATGGATATGTAGGAGACACAACAATAGAGGCAAGATCAATTAGTTCATCTTTACTAGACAATTCTTCCTCACGCATATGTCACTAAACTTGGATAAGTTAAATTCATGAGACACATCACCAAAGTTAACACTGACCTTTTCCTTAGTGCAATCAATTTTAGCATTAACAGTGTTCACGAAAGGTCTACCAAATATAATGGGACAAAAATTATCTTGTAATGATCCAAGAACTAAGAAATCGATAGGGTATTTGATCTTACCACACAAGACTTCAATATCTCTAACAATCCCAAGTGGTGAAATAGTCTCTCTATTTGCAAGCTTAATAGTAGCATCAATATCTTCTACTCAACAGGTGTAATATCATGCATGATTTCTTGATAAGAGTAAATGGAATAGCACTAACACTAGCACTCATATCACATAAGCCATGATAACAATGATTTCCAATCTTAACAGAAACAACTGGCATGCTAACAACATGTTTGTGTTTATCTTTATGATCTTGCTTCGCAATGCAAGACGCTTCATCACAGAAATACATAACATGACCATCAACATTATCAACCAATAGATCTTTAATCATTTTAACTTTAGGTTCTACCTTTATTTGTTCAGAGGGTCTTTGTGGTTTGAGATTAGTTTTATTAACCACATTTGCAACTTTAGCATGTTCCCTAATCCAAATAGGAAAAGGCGGGTTCTCAATATAAGCAGGAGCACAACTTGATCAACATTATAAATGATTGTTTCTTCTTTAGCTATAACAGGTTCCTCACAAGTTTCTTCAATAGGTAGATGAAATTTAAACCACTTCTCCTTAGGGAGATCAACATGAGTAGCAAATGATTCACAGAAAGTAGCTACTATCTCATAGTCAAGTCCATACTTTGCACTAAACTTATGAAAAACTCAGGTTGCCATAAAAGATTTAACACAATCAAACTCAACATTTATACCTGACTCTTTACTGATGTCTACTACACAACTTTATTCTTGTAGACTCGTGTTGGGCCTCCAAGCGCAGAGTTTTGTAGGACAATAGCAAATTTCCCTCAAGTGGATGACCTAAGGTTTATCAATCCGTGGGAGGCGTAGGATGAAGATGGTCTCTCTCAAACAACCCTGCAACCAAATAACAAAGAGTCTCTTGTGTCCCCAACACACCCAATACAATGGTAAATTGTATAGGTGCACTAGTTCGGCGAAGAGATGGTGATACAAGTGTAATATGGATGGTAGATATAGGTTTTTGTAATCTGAAAATATAAAAACAGCAAGGTAGCAAGTAACAAAAAGTGAGCAAAAACGGTATTGCAATGCTTGAAAACAAGGCCTAGGGTTCATACTTTCACTAGTGCAAGTTCTCTCAACAATACTAACATAGTTGAATCATATGTAAATCCCTCACGTGCGACAAAGAGTTCACTCCAAAGTCACAAATAGCGGAGAACAAATGAAGAAATTATTGTAGGGTACGAAACCACCTCAAAGTTATCTTTTCCGATCAATCTTATGAGCTATCCCTACAAGTGTCACGAACAGCCCTAGAGTTCGTACTAAAATAACACCTTAAGATACACATCAACCAAAACCCTAATGTCACCTAGATACTCCAATGTCACCACAAGTACCCATGGGCTTGATTATACGATATGCATCACACAATTTCAGATTCATCATGTTCAATCCAACACAAAGAACTTCAAAGAGTGCCCCAAAGTTTCTACCGGAGAGTCAAGACGAAAACATGTGCCAACCCCTATGCATAGATTCCCAAGGTCACGGAACCCGCAAGTTGATCACCAAAACATACATCAAGTAGATCAATAGAACATCCCATTGTCACCACAGATATCCCATCGCAAGACATACATCGAGTGTTCTCAAATCCTTAAAGATTCAATCCAATAAGAAAACTTCAAAGGGAAAACTCAATTCATCACAAGAAGATAGAGAGGGGAAAACTCCATATGATTCATCTATATCAATAAAGCTCGCGGTACATCAAGATCGTGTCATCTCAAGAACACGAGAGAGAGAGAGAGATCAAACACATAGCTACTGGTACATACCCTCAGCCCCGAGGGTGAACTACTCCCTCCTCGTCATGGAGACCGCCGGGATGATGAAGATGGCCTCCGATGATGGTTTCCCCCTCCGGCAGGGTGTCGGAACGGGCTCCCGATTGGTTTTTCGTGGCTCTGGAGGCTTGCGTCGGCGGAACTCCCGATCTAGGTTTGTTTTTGGGGGTTTCTCTATTTATAGTAATTTTCGGCGGCGGAAATGAGTCGAGCGGGGCCACGAGGAAGTCACAAGCCAGGGGTGTCGTGGGAACGAGCCTGACAGTAGAAGATAGGGGTACAAAGGGAGAGGGCAGAGTCCTAGCTACGGCGAGGATGTACACACGGATGTACGAGTTTAGGCCCCTCTCGTGGAGGTAACAGCCCTACGTCTCGGTGCTCAGGAGCTTTTCTGTCGTGTGGAATATATGAGTTATAGGGTGCGAACCCTTGTGCCAAAGGGGAGGGGCGGCTTATATAGAGTGCGTTGCCCCTCATAATGTCCGGCATCTAAGGGTCCGATCGTGGCTATAAAGGCGAACGTTACTGGTAACGTATGTAATAAATGCTACTTATGATTTAGACAAACGCCTGCCTGTTGGCCTCCTTGGGGTGGCTTCTGGTCTTCTGCGGTCGACTGTCTTCTAGTTCTCGTCGAGTGAAAGACAGCTGTCGAGTGAAAGGTAATCCCGAGTGGACATTGTCGAGTGACTTGTATGCCTTGGTGATTTCAGTCGGAAACTTCCTTGTGGTCCTTAAGCTTTCTGGGGCAGTGCCCTTAGGTAGGGTATGTAGGTCAGGCCTATGACCCTACCCTAGGTACATATCCCCATCATTAGCCCCCGAATGGATCGGGGTTCGAGTGTAAAAAAGATCGATGCAGGTTCTGACAAGACACAAAAACTCCGAGTGTATTTTGGGGCTTCACAGAAGTTTGTGTCGATTGGAATCTTTATCATTTACCCTGATCGATTCTTGTCTTGAAATGTATCCGAGTGAATTTCAGCGCAGAATCAGGTCCGAGTGTTCAGCAGGGTATTCTGATGCGACGGGTCGCTCCGTCCGGCCCGGATTTCACGGGATTCGAAATTTGGATAAGCGCGCGCCGAGCGAAGATGACGCAACGACTAAGGCAAGTGGAGGCACGATGCCTCGATTTTCGCGCCGTCTTTACCGCCACGTACCACTCCTCCTCTGAATTCGGGATACCCAGAGATCTGGCGGGCCCGCAGGTCAGTGACCCACTCGGGCGGATATAAGAGGCGACGATACCGCGGCCAGCACAGTGTTTCTCCCCCAAATCTTCACTTCTACTCCACCTCCCCCGCCCCACGCGCACCGCTAGACTCCGCCTCGACGACCGCCGCCGCGATGACGAAGAGCAAGACGGAGAAGCTCTAGCGCGCTAAGAAGGGAGGGGCCAAGGCGAGGAAACCGTCGGGCGCCCGATTCACGGCGTCGCCAGGGTGGATCCAGGGAGATTTTCTCCCGTCGACGGTCTTGACGGAGGATGTCCAGAATCTCGTCGTTGACGGGTTGATAGCCGAAGGGTCCTGGAGGCTGTCGGAGGGCGAGGCTGAGCCGGTGCCGCGCGAGGGCGAGCGAGTCCTCCTCCTCTCCCACGTCGAGCGAAGTTTTTCCATGCCCCCTCATCCATTCTTCCGCGGGTTTCTGAACTTTTTAGGGGTGCAACTCCAACATTTCCCTCCGAATACTATTTCGTATCTCTCTGCTTTCATCACCATGTGCGAGTGTTTCTTGGGTTGTCCTCCACATTGGGGTTTGTTCAAACATATATTCTCCGTCCGATCCCAATGTGTCAAGAAAGCCAATCCTAATGATAGCAAGACCAATGTCATCCAACTGTGTGGTGGCCTGGGGGTCCAAAAGAGAGGTAGAAGTTCGTTCCCATCGATGACCCTTCCCGACTCTGTTCGGGGCTGGCAGTCGACATGGTTTTATTGCAAGGACGTTGCGTCTCCCAATATGTCGACTGGCCTTTCCCCTTTCACTTTGGATAGACCCACCACTCCCAGAACACTGAGTGTGACAAAGGGAGAGAAAGTCCAGGTTGGGATCCTAGTGAATGCAGTGGTTGATCTGGTCCGCGGCGGAGTGACTGGTATGGATCTTCTTGAGACGTTTCTCAGTCGACGGATCCAGCCTCTTCAAGCTAGGGATCATACCATGTGGCACTATTCGGGGCCCGAAGATACCACTCGGACACATCCAGAGGAAGTCTCAGACGAGATTGTTGCTCAGTGGCTCAGAAGCATCACCGGAGCCTGTGATAACCCTCTGGGAGCCAAGCAAATCTTGCCCTTTTCTGCTTTGAATCCGCCGACGAACCTGGTGAGTTGCATCTTTGTCAAGTGCTTTCATATTTTGTCGAGTAACTGCGTCTTCAGTCGACTGACTTCACAATTTGCATCTTGCAGGAGTTTACGAGTATGTATTCGCCCGTGCCAAATGGGGAGCAGCCAGAGGACCCTGAAGAGAGCGCAGGCGACAGCGCAGACATTGACTACGCTGACGACAGTGAAGGCAGTGATGACGACCTGGAAGAGATCGAGGAAGGAGAGGTAGACGCCCAGGCTCCTTCGCGTGTCGAGCGTCGTACCAAGCTGCGTGAGGACCCAGAGGCCGCCCCAAGCAAAACTTTGGTGTCGAGTACCCGAAACCCGAAGCGCGACCATGCTGCGGCATCTGGGTCGACTGAAAGAGCTACGAAACAGCCAAGCCAGACGTGCCAAAGCCTCGGAAGGCCCTGCCTCGAATCAAGATTGTTGTGCCTGTCGCCTCAACGTGAGTGTTTATTTTCTTTTCCTGCTGTCGTGAACTTTCATGTCTTTGCTGACCGAGTGAAATTTATTCGCCAGAGCTGCTACCTCAGTGACATCGCCTCCGCGGGATGAAGGGGATCACATGGAAGTGGACACTCCTGACGCGGCCACATCTCAAAGAGGTATAATAAATCTTCATTGTAAACTGATTTTCTGAAGGTAATTTGTCGAATGAACCGTCTGACATTGTCGATTCAAAGTTGAAGACATCATCCATGTGGAGGACGACGAGGAGCTGCAGCAGGGTGCTGAAGGTGAAGTTGCTGCCATGGACACTCCACGGGTACGCACTCGGAGAACGTCATCAGAACAGACGCCACGTCTATCGACCGCCACGTCTTCCCAAGAACTTGGTGATTCTTCTCGAGCCAGAACCCCTGTGGTTCCTTTGTCGAGTGCTCCTCCAGCGACTTCAACCCTTGTGACCTCAGTGCCGACTGGACAGCCTCAAGCACTTCTCGTGACTTCAACTGCAGTACCGACTCATTTGGAGTCTGCATACCCTCTGTACCACGTTCCTGAAGACCAGACCGAAGCTGCCAAAGAAGCCATGATCCAGGCTGGGCAAATGATGTTGCCAACAAAGGAGGCGTACGAGGCCAGCAAGTTAGCCTATGATGCCAGTTCAGCGCTTCAAGCCAATGTCCGAGTAAGTTCTATTGTAAGTTCATTTCCGATTGAATTCCTGTCCAACTTGACTTTACACCCACTGGGTGTTTTCTTCAGATGCGTACTTGCTTGTTTTTTCCTCGAGTAGATCGGGTCTTAGTCGAGTGATTTTTGGTGCAGTGGGGGCACGCCGAGTGCACCCACTTGGTGTAGTCCCCGAGACCGCTGTCGAATGGCGAAGACGTCGGCAGGGGTCTTAAATTTGTGTTGATAGTTGACTTTCACTCGACAGGACAGACCTGATCGAGTGGTAGTAGGTCCAGTGGGGGCACGCTGAGTGCACACACTGGGTGTAGTCCCCGAGACCGCCGTCGAGTGCTTGCCTCAGCGGGGGTCTGATAGAGACAATGGTTGCATGTTTGCTTCTTTTGTTTATACTCGGACAGGTCGGACCTGGTCGAGTGATTTTGTATCCAGTGGGGGCACGCTGAGTGCACCCACTGGGTGTAGTCTTAAGAACTTTGGATTCGGGGTCCTTTTTCGTACTTGGAGTACAGTTGTCACCTGTCCTGTAGGTTTCATGGACATCATTTCCATCAACCATGATATGACGCTTTGCAGGGGTGTGGGGTGGGGCGGCGGGCCGCCATCTAGTCAACTGGACATGTTCTTTTCCACTCGGGAGTGAAAAAACAATATCGTCGACTGAATTACTTCTTTGTTGATTTCAGAAAGCTTGTGGGCTCGGGACCAAGTACGTCAAACTGGAGAAGGAAAAGAATCGGCTTCTGCTGGATCTGGAGCTGACAAAAAACAACCTGGACCGTGCTCAGACAGAACTGAACACCTTGGGAGGTAATCCTTGTCGATCAATTGCATTATTAGTTTCATCTTCCATCCTTTGAACCGAGTGAATCCACTCGAACAGACGTACGTGATGAGAACCGCCGACTCCGAGCGCGACTCAACAATGCTATTTCTTTAGATACCATGAAGAAAGCGCTCAAAGACAAGGACAAGGCACTCGCCGACGCTCAGAAGGTGGCGAGGGAGAAAACTGAAGCTGCTGAGAAGAAGCTTGCCGCAGCCAGCAAATTCGAAGAAGAGAATACCAAACTCAAGCAAGAGCGAGCCGACTGGATCAAAAGCTCGAATTGCAGACCAAGAGAAGGAGCGCTCTGGAGCAATACTTAGGAGACTTCGCGAAAAAGATGGTAAACATGTTTGAATGTATTTTTCTCCTGTCGAGTGAATTTCTTTGATTCCTTCAGAACGGCAATGTGATCATCCTTTCGTTTTCTCCTCGCGCAGAATTCTGCCAAGATTTTGAGAAGGAAACTGAAGAAATCGAGCCAAATCTGGATCCCACCAAGTCACCTGTCGGGGACGCCGTGGCCATGGACATGTTTCGACTTGAAGCTCGTCTCAAGAATATCCAAGGTTATGTCACTCGACTGAGGGCTGCGTTGGAGAAGGTCGACAAGGAATTGTGGCCTGAAGACTCCCTCCAGACTGACCTCGAGTCAATGATGACCAGCCTCAATGAGATACCTGGTCGGGTGCAGGCATGGAAGAAATCCGCCACTCGCTGCGGTGCTGATGTGGCACTTTCACTCGTCCGGGTTCATTGCAAGGAGGCCAGGGAGGACAAACTGAAAGCTCTCCGCGTAAGAAACACAAAGAAACTCCAATTTGAAGACTTCATGGAGACCTTCATTGAAGCAGCCACTCAGATTGCTGACGGGATTGATTTGGACACCTTTGTCGAGCCGGCGAGCCCCACTGGTGCTTGAAAAACACTTTGCTTTAATTTGCCTCGGTATGCCGAGTGATGGTGTAACCGATTAAAACTTCTTTCAGGCCTTAGGCCTGAGTACTGTCCTTTGCGTGAATAGCTTTTAACCGCGCTAGAGATTCCGGACTTATCCACATTTTGCTCTCTGATCTCTTGCTTGGTTAAATTTGTTCGTTACTCGGAAGGATTTTGGACTTAGGCGAAAAACTGGTTCGCAGCTAAGTTTCCGAGTGAATGGAATACTATCCACTCGGAAGGGTTTTTGACTTAGGCGAAAACTGGTTCGCAGCTAAGCCCCTGAGTGTGAGGATCGCTCATCACTCGGATAAGTTTCGAACTTAGGCGAAGACTGGCTCGCAACTAAGTTTCCGAGTGAATGGAATACTATCCACTCGGAAGGGTTATTAACTTAGGCGAAAACTGGTTCGCAGCTAAGCCCCCGAGTGTGAGGATCGCTCATCACTCGGAGTAGTTTTGAACTTAGGCGAAGACTGGCTCGCAGCTAAGTTTCCGATTGAATGGAATACTATCCAGTCGGAAGGGTTATTAACTTAGGCGAAAACTGGTTCGCAGCTAAGCCCCCGAGTGTGAGGATCGCTCATCACTCGGAGTAGTTTTGAACTTAGGCGAAGACTGGCTTGCAGCTAAGTTTCTGAGTGAACGGAATACTATCCACTCGGAAGGGTTACTAACTTAGGCGAAAACTAGTTCGCAGCTAAGCCCCCGAGTGTGAGGATCGCTCATCACTCGGAGAAGTTTTGAACTTAGGCGAAGACTGGTTCGTAGCTAAGTTTCCGAGTGAATGGAATACTATCCACTCGGAAGGGTTTTTAACTTAGGCGAAAACTGGTTCGCAGCTAAGCCCCCGAGTGTGAGGATCTCTCATCGCTCGGAGTAGTTTTGAACTTAGGCGAAGACTGGTTCGCAGCTAAGTTTCCAAGTGAATGGAATACTATCCAGTCGGAAGGGTTTTAAACTTAGGCGAAAACTGGTTCGCAGCTAAGCCCCCGAGTGTGAGGATCGCTCATCACTCGGAGTAGTTTTGGACTTAGGCGAAGACTGGTTCGCAGCTAAGTTTCCGAGTGAATGGAATACTATCCACTCGGAAGGGTTTTTAACTTAGGCGAAAACTGGTTCGCAGCTAAGCCCCCGAGTGTGAGTATCGCTCATCACTCGGAGTAGTTTTGAATAAGAAATTGTGCGATCGGAATCGACAAAAGACTACAGGAGTCATAACTTTAACAAACAACATTGTCTGGAGAACTCTTATTACATCAAAACCATTCAGTCATCAAGTATAAAAACGTCGAAGCAAATCTGCATTCCAGGCGCGCGGTTCGTCAATATTCTTCTTCAGGTTGAAGAGGTGGTAGGCTCCATTGTTCAGCACTTTGGTGACGACGAAAGGGCCTTCCCACGCTGGAGCCAGCTTGTGAGGTCGCTGCTGATCCACTAGGAGCACAAGATCACCTTCGTGGAACGACCGACTCTTGACATGTCTCGCATGGAAGCGGCGCAGATCTTGCTGGTACGCAGTCGACCGAATCAAAGCCATCTCGCGTTCTTCTTCTAGGAGGTCCACTCCATCTTGTCGTGCCTGCTTAGCCTCAGCTTCCGAGTAAAGATCTACTCGGGGAGAATTGTGAAGGACGTCGCTGGGCAAAATGGCTTCGGCTCCGTATACCAAAAAGAACGGAGTGCGTCCAGTCGACCAATTAGGAGTCGTCCTCAAGCCCCACAGAACAGACGGCAATTCAGTGACCCAAGCTCCAGCTGCATGATCGAGATCTCGCATGAGTCGAGGCTTCAGCCCTTGAAGGATAAGGCCATTCGCTCGCTCAGCTTGACCGTTAGACTGGGGGTGCACAACGGATGCGTAATCCACCCGTGTGCCTTGAGAGGAGCAAAAGTATCTGAACTCTTCCGAGTCAAAGTTTGAACCATTGTTCATAATGATACTGTGAGGAACTCCATACCGGAAAGTTATCTCTTTCATGAATTTGATTGCAGTGCGGGAGTTCAACTTCTTGATGAGTTTGGCTTCAATCCACTTAGTGAACTTGTCGACTGCTACCAGTAAATGAGTAAATCCACTCTGGCCTGTTCGAAGGGGACCAACCATATCCAAACCCCATACTGCAAACGGCCAGACGAGTGGAATAGTCTTCAAGGCAGACGCAGGCTTGTGTGATAGGTTCGAATAGAACCGGCACCCTTCGCAGTGATCAACAATCTCCTTAGCCATCTCGTTGGCGCGCGGCCAGAAGAAACCAGCCCGGTATGCTTTGGCAACAATCGTCCTGGAGGACACATGATGACCACAAGTTCCCGAGTGAATCTCCTCCAAAATCATTTGACCTTCTTCAGGAGTGATACACCGCTGAGCTACGCCAGTTACGCTTTCTCTGTAGAGTTGTCCATCTATAACAGTAAAGGCCTTGGACCTGCGGACTATCTGCCGATCTTCATCTTCGTCATCTGGGAGTTCTCGCCTCAGGATGTATGCAATATAAGGTATAGTCCAGTCGGGCGTGATCACCAGAATCTCCATGACCAGATCTATGATCGCTGGGACTTCAACTTCTGTCGGATCAGAAGCGCTCTTTGCTTGCGGGGGCTCTTCAGTGAAGGGATCTTCTTGTACTGAAGGAGAATGTAGGTGCTCAAGAAACACATTACTGGGGACAGGTTTCCGAGTGGATCCAATCTTTGCTAGCTCATCGGCTGCCTGATTTTTCACTCGGGGAACATGATGGAGTTCCAGACCTTCAAACTTCTTCTCAAGCTTCCTTACTGCATTGCAGTATCCAGTCATAGCGGGATTCCTGACATCCCACTCTTTCATCACCTGATTGACAACCAAATCAGAGTCACCGTAAACCATCAGGCGCCGGACGCCGAGTGAAATGGCCATACGCAACCCGTACAGGAGTGCTTCATATTCAGCTTCATTGTTGGAGGAATCAAAGTGAATCTGCAATACATAGCTGAGTCTGTCGCCTTTTGGGGACACCAATACTACACCAGCACCAGACCCATTCAGCATCTTAGAGCCGTCAAAGAACATGGTCCAGTGTGCCGAGTGAACTTGGATTGGCTGCTGCTGTTCGATCCACTCGGCAAGGAAATCAGCAAGAGCTTGAGACTTGATTGCTTTCTTTGCTTCAAACTTGATATCAAAATAGAGGAGCTCAATAGCCCATTTGGCCACTCGACCAATCGCGTCTCGATTGTTGAGAATCTCAGACAACGGAGCATCACTGACGACTGAAATTGAGTGATCTTGAAAGTATTGTGCCACCTTCTTTGCTAACAGATATATACCATATACGAGCTTCTGGTAATGTGGATACCTTTGCTTTGAAGGAGTCAGCACTTCTGAGATGTAGTAAACAGGACGCTCGACCTTGTAAGCTTTGCCTTCCTCTTCCCTCTCGACAGTGAGAACTGTACTGACGACCTGATAAGTGGCCGCAATGTACAGGAGCAAAGGCTCTTTGCTGTGCGGAGCAGCAAGCACCGGCTGGGTGGAAAGCAGGGTTTTGAGCTCAACAAAAGCTGCCTCAGCTTCTGGAGTCCACTCAAATGTGTCAGATTTCTTCATCAATCGGTATAAAGGCAATGCCTTCTCACCGAGATGAGAAATGAATCGACTCAACGCTGCCAGGCAACCTGTAACTTGCCACCAGGAACGCCGAAAGTGCACTTAGTCGGATTTAGCTTGATATCATACCTCCTCAGATTGGCGAATGTTTCAGCCAAGTCAGACAACAGGTCGGAACCTTTGCGAGACTTGGCTACGATATCATCCATATATGCTTCAACGTTTCGAGGGATCTGATCAAGCAAACATTTCTGAATCATGCGCATGAAAGTATCGCCAGCATTTTTTAGACCAAAAGGCATGGTGATATAACAGTAACACCCGAATGGGGTGATGAAGGCTGTCTTTATTTCATCTGGACCAAACAGACGGATCTGATGGTATCCAGAGTAAGCATCAAGAAAAGATATACACTCGCACCCCGCAGTTGAGTCGACAATCTGATCAATGCGGGGGAGCGGAAAATGATCTTTCGGGCAGACCCGATTGATATGTTTGAAGTCAATACACATGCGGAGTGACTTGTCCTTCTTAGGGACCATGACGACGTTTGATAACCACTCAGAGTGGTAAATCTCACGTATAAACTTGGCTGTCAAGAGACGAGCCACCTCTTCGCCGATTGCTTTTCGCTTCTCTGTTGCCGACCGACGCAAGTGCTCCTTCACAGGCTTGGCCTTCAGGTCAACTCTAAGTCGGTGCTCAGCCAGTTCCCTGGGTACACCCGGCATGTCAGCAGGCTTCCATGCGAAGATGTCCCAGTTCTCACAGAGGAACTGGATGAGCTCGACTTCCTATTTGCTGTCAAGTGTCGTTGAAATGTTGGTCGGGGCAGCAGTTGGATCTGTCGGGTGAATGTTCACCTTCTTCACTTCGCCTGCCGACTGCAAAGCTGACTCAGAAGCGGGCTTCTTAGCTCGCAGCAGGTCGGCAGGATCAGTATTCTTCTGGTACTCTTCCAATTCGACCATAGCCATCTGATGATCGGCGATTTTGGAGCCCTGCTGAAGGCACTCCTCAGCTCTGTGTCGATTGCCAGTGACTGTGATCACACCCTTGGGCCCGGGCATCTTCAGCTTGAGATACACGTAGCATGGACGAGCCATGAAACGAGCATAAGCCGGACGGCCAAGGATGGCGTGGTACGCACTCTGGAAGTTCACCACTTCAAATGTCAAATTCTCTTTGCGAATTTTTTTAGCTGTGCCGAATACCACATCCAATGCTATCTGGCCGAGTGACTTGGCCTTTTTCCCAGGGATGACGCCATGGAACTGCATGTTGCTTTCACTGAGACGGGACATCGGAATGCCCAACCCCTTGAGGGTATCTGCATACAGGATGTTCAAACCGCTCCCACCATCCATCAAGACTTTGCGTAGTAGAGTGCCTCCAACCACCGGGTCCACTACCAGCGCTTGCCGACCGGGGGTAGCGATATGAGCTGGGTGATCTGACTGGTCAAATGTGATAGCAGTCTGAGACCACTTGAGGTATGTGGGGGTGGAAGGAACGACCATGTTGACTTCTCTGTTGATAACTTTCAGTCGACTCTTGCTTTCAACATCAGCAAAAATCAACAGAGTTGCATTGACTTCAGGGAACTCTTCTTTGTCTTCTTCATCCTCTTTTTCAGGATCTTTCTCACTCGACTGACTCTCCTTGAACTGCTGGATCAGCAAACGGCACTGTCGAGTGGTGTGCTTTGGCAATATTAAATTGCCCTCTTCATCTTTCTTTGTGTGGATTGCACACGGTAAATCCAAAACATCTGTACCCGACTGATTCTTCGACTTCTTGGGGGTGAACTTAGCTTTGGATTTTCCCTTATTTTTGCCTTGTGCCGCCAGAGCGGCCGCTTCTGCTTGTGCAGGGGGATCAGCCTTGCGCTTCTGCTTCCGACTGGAATTTCCGCCAGCATCATTGTCGACTACTTTTCCTTTACCGCTACGGAGGCGGTCTTCCTCTTCGCCATTGGCGTACCGAGTAGCAATCTCCATCATTTTGCTCAGGGAAATATCACCTATGCGACCGAACTTCAGATAGAGCTCTTTGTACCTAACACCGGCCTTGAAAGCACAAACAGCTTGATGTTCGGAAACATTCTCCACTGTGTGATGCAGAGTGGACCAACGCTGAATGTAATCTCTCAAGGTTTCATTGGGCTTCTGAACACAGTGTTGCAAATCAATCAAACTAGTTGGACGCTTGCAGGTGCCCTCAAACGTTCTGATGAACACTCGGGCCAGATCCTCCCAGCAATAGATGCTAGAGGGAGCCAAACGATTCAACCAGGCCCTGGCAGAACCATCTAACATCAAGGACAAATGCTTCATGGCTATGTTATCATTTCCTCCACCAATCTGCACAGCCACTCGGTAATCATCTAACCTTGTCTTGGGCTTCGACTCGGCAGAAAACTTGCTTATCCCAGCTGCCAACCTGAAGTTGGGGGGAATCTCTGCAGAACGAATGGCTCTGCTAAAACATTCGGGGCCAGAAACAACAGCACCACTTCCACTCGGATAGTCTCTTTCATAACCATCCCTGTGGGCTCTGCCTCTGTCGATCCGCCTTTGAGCAAGGACATTCCTCGCATCAAATCCAGGATTCCACTCATCACCGAACGAGCGCCTATCGTCATTGTGCCGGGGCTCATATGAACCACTCCGCGGAGGAGTAAGCACTCGACGGTGGTCATCACGGTGATAACGGGGAACAAACTGATCTCGCCCCTGATCTCTGTACTGATCTTCACGGTAACCTCCGCCTCTATGACGCAGAGGTGATCCAGGGCTGTGGGCCGACTGGACTGTTTCTGCCCTGGGCGAATTGCCGTGTAACCTGTTCTGCGACTGAGAAACAGCCGCATTCTGCTGTTGCGCTGCCTCGAGCAACGTTCTGATCTGCTGCAAACCTCTACCAGCCTCTGACCGTGACGGCTGAATAGAATTTGCAATCTTAGCCGCAGCTGCAACATTCAAAACTGGAGTACGGAATACCACGACGTTATTCCGGGATCCACTCGGAAATAACTGTCGCTGATGTCGGTTGGGACGCGGTGGACGCTGGCGAGCCCGCTCGTCGAGTGCCTCCTGCATCTCTTTGAGCCGAAGGCGCGTGGCCTCCATGGCCTGTGCTTCAGCAGTCGCACCAACGATGGGAGTATGGAGAATATCCTCATCCCGACGGGGCTGCTCATTCGATGGTCCTCCAGCCTCACGCCTGGCATGGCTGAAGCCAGGTGGCGGACTCTGATGAGAACCAGCCATAAAAACTTCAGCCGCAGGATCGCAGTTCTCGCACTCGGAGGGAACGTCAGACTGATCTGACGCCGAGTCGAACGCGCCGTGAAGTGACTCGGCGGGCTCGATAGCCGCAATCTGCGAGGACGAAACTTGGCGAGCCGCCGCATGTCTCACCCAACGCTGTAGCCGCGAACGACCGGATCGCTTGCAGCGGCGAACAGCGGGAAGGGCTGACGAATATGGAGTCGACGGCTGCAGGAGAAGAACGCCGCAGGAGCTCGCGCAGAAGTGCGTCGCTTCGCGAATCGGGAGCGCCTCAACATCCAGAGGCGCTTCCTGGAGCCATGCCGAATCGTCGGCGATGAAGGTGAGCGCACCGAGACGGATCTCCTGGCCCATGAACAAATCACCACCAGAAGACATGATGAAGGAGAAAAAATGCAACCTCACCGGAAGTCGCTTAGACGCCTGCCCCACGGTGGGCGCCAACTGTCGTGGGAACGAGCCTGACAATAGAAGATAGGGGTACGAAGGGAGAGGGCAGAGTCCTAGCTACGGCGAGGATGTACACACGGATGTACGAGTTCAGGCCCCTCTCGTGGAGGTAACAGCCCTACGTCTCGGTGCTCAGGAGCTTTTCTGTCGTGTGGAATATATGAGTTACAGGGTGCGAACCCTTGTGCCAGAGGGGAGGGGCGGCTTATATAGAGTGCGCTGCCCCTCATAATGTCCGGCATCTAAGGGTCCGATCGTGGCTATAAAGGCGAACGTTACTGGTAACGTATGTAATAAATGCTACTTATGATTTAGACAAACGCCTGCCTGTTGGCCTCCCTGGGGTGGCTTCTGGTCTTCAGCGGTCGACTGTCTTCTAGTTCTCGTCGAGTGAAAGACAGCTGTCGAGTGAAAGGTAATCCCCGAGTGGACATTGTCGAGTGACTTGAATGCCTTGGTGATTTCAGTCGGAAACTTCCTTGTGGTCCTTAAGCTTTCTGGGGCAGTGCCCTTAGGTAGGGTATGTAGGTCAGGCCTATGACCCTACCCTAGGTACATATCCCCATCAAGGGGGGCGCGCCCTAGGGGGGGGGCACCCCCCAGGCTTGTGGCCTCCTCGGTCACTTCCTGGCCCAGGTTTTTGCTCCAGTATTTTTTATATTTTCCAAAAATATTCTCCGTAAATTTTCAGCTCATTCCGAGAACTTTTATTTCTACTTAGTACGAATTTTTGGATGCACAAGTAGTATTTCTACTTAGTACGAATGAAGGCTATCAAATAGATTGGGAAGCAACCAAACCAAGGAACGAAAAATCACATAAGTGAGCATTGAGTCATAACTAACACCGAATAATGCACCACAAGTAGGATGTAACTTCATTGCATAACTATTGACTTTCGTGCATGCATAGGGAATCACAAACCTTAAGACCAATATTCCTACTAAGCATAATTACTCATTAACATGACTCACATATTACTATCATCATGTTTCAAAACTATTACAAAGAATCAAGTTTAATTTGTCCCATGATCTTCCTGAAAGTTTTTATTATATCCTCCTTGGATATCTATCACTTTGGGATTAGTTTCATATGTTTCCATTGCTTTTTGGCAAGCTCAAACAAATTTAAATGAAGCACATGAGCATAAAGATTTCATTCCCTCAAAAAGGTATAAGTGAAGCATGAGAGGAAATGACAAGCTGCTCTCAAAAGATATAAGTGAAGATCAATGAGTAGTCAAACAATTAAGTAGCTATGTGAGGGTTCTCTCTCAATAAATATTTTCAGATCTGAGTATTTTATTTAAACGGCAAGCAAAAGAAAAATAGCACTCCAAGAATAGCACGCATAATGTGAACGAATAAAAATTTAGGCTCAACATAGGCTAACTGATAATTGTCGATGAAGAGAGGTGGGATGCGTAGCATCCCCAAGCTTAGATGCTTGAGTCTTCTTGAAATTTTTACTTGGGGTGCCTTGGGCATCCCCAAGCTTGAGCTTTTGTATCTCGTTCAATCCTCTCATATCATGGTTTCACCTATTCTCAAAGACTTCATCCACACAAACTCGAAAAGAACTCGTGAGATAGGTTAGTACACATAATAATAAATCAACTCTTTATGTACTGCCAAGACAAGTTGCATAATAATTTTCAAACATTAGGTACTGTATACTATCATCTCCACAATTTATATCAACCAATATAGGCTATGGAAACTATAGGATAAGTAGATAACAAAACTATGACAGCAATCTGTCCAAACAGAACAGTCTGTAGCAATTTATGAAAACAGTGTACTTCTGTAACTCAAAAAATTATAAAAATTTAGGACATGCTATAAAATTTATATGACAATACTGTGTAAAAATTTCAGAAACTTCCCACGTTCCAGTAAAATATGAAAATTCAAACACTACAGCCAAAGTTTCTGTTTTTACACAGCACTCATCAAAACATGCAATGCAAGCATCCTAAAGGCAATTCTTGGAACTTTTTATTGAAAAACAAGATTATAAATAACACCTAACAGAAAGTAACAAAATATAATGACGATCCAAGCAAAGCACATATTGTGTGACGAATAAAAATATAGCTCCAAGTAAGATATACCGATAGTGTTGAAGACGAAAGAGGGGATGCCTTACGGGGCATCCCCAAGCTTAGGCGCTTGAGTATTCCTTGGATATTACCTTGGGGGTGCCTTGGGAATCCCCAAGCTTAGTTTCTTGTCACTCCTTATTCTCCTCATATCGGTGTCTCACCCAAAACTTGAAAACTTCAATCACACAAAACTTAACGGAACTTCGTGAGATGGGTTAGTTTAATAAATAAAGATCATTCACTTAGGTACTGTCAAGACAAGATTCATAATTGTTCTCACATAATAAATACTGTATTCTATCATTCCCATAATTTATATCACTCAATATAAGCTATGGAAACACTAAAACAAGCAAACTATGCATGCAAAACAGAATCTGTCAAAAACAGAACAGCCTGTGAAGATCTGTAGTGTAATCATACTTTCCTGTCTCAAAAAATTCTGAAAAATTAGGAAAATCTATTCAATTTGTATATCAATCATGTGTAAAAAATTCAGATCAAAAGCACGTTCCAGTGAATTTAAAAAATTCCTGGACTGATAGCAAAAGTTTCTGTTTTTGCACAGAATCAAGTCAACTATCATCCACACTCTCCCAAAGGCTTTACTTGGCACTTTATTGAAATAAAAGACACAAAACATGATTAATACAGTAGATTAATCATGTGAACACTTAAAAACAGAAAGTAAAAGTGTTGGGTTGCCTCCCAACAAGCGCTTTTCTTTAATTCCTTTTAGCTAGGCATGATGATTTCAATGTTGCTCTCATAGGAATAATAATTATAACATGCAAAAGAGCATCATGAATCTCATGACAAGCACATTTAAGTATAACCCACTTCCTATGCATAGGGATTTTGTGAGCAAACAACTTATGGGAACAAGAATCAACTAGCATTGGAAGGCAAAACAAGCATAACTTCAAAACTTTGAGCACATAGAGAGGAAACTTGATATTATTGCAATTCCTACAAGCATATGTTCCTCCCTCATAATAATTTTCAGTAGCATCATGAAGGAATTTCACAATATAACCAGCACATAAAGCATTCTCTTCATGATCCACAAGCATAGAAATTTTTTCACTCTCCACATAAGCAATTTTCTTCTCATTCATAATAGTGGGAGTCTCATATGAAGTTCGAATACTAAAAAATGTTTCCACATTAAAAGAGTAATGTTCAGTAAAAGGATATTCAAAATTATGGCAATAATTATCACTACTCTTTATAACATAAGTATCATCACAATAATCATCATAAGTAGCAACTTTGCTCTCATCATAGTCAATTGAAACCTCTTCCGAAATAGTGGAATCATTACTAAATAAAGTCGTGACCTCTCCAAATCCACTTTTATCATTATAATAAGATTCAACACCCTCCAAAATAGTGGGGTAATTGTTATCTAAAGTTTACACTCTTCCAAACCCACTTTCATAAATATTGCAATCATCATAAATAGGGGGTATGCTATCATCATAATAAATTTGCACATCAAAACTTGGGGGACTAAAAATATCATCCTCATTAAACATAGCATCCCCAAGCTTGGGACAAACATTAATTGCAGCAAATAAATTCTCAAACAAGTCATTCTCATCAAACATAGCATCCCCAAGCTTGTGGCTTTGCATAACATAAGCATAATCACTCTCATCATTAATAGTATGAATAGCACCAATCGTATAACAATTATTATCATCACAATTTTCTAAGTTGGTGCCAAAAAGATTTTCAAAATTATAAGGGGTATCATTATTTGGGAGAGATACCTATTTACCTTTACTTTTTCTTCTTTTCTTCTTCTTCACCACATTATATGTGGGTTTATTTAATTCCTCCAACCTTCTTTTTGAAGAGGTTGGTTGAATAAGCTCCTCCTCTTTACCTGATTCATAAGAAAAAATAGGAGGATATTGGGAAACCTCTTCCCCTTCATTAGTATTCTCTTCATCTTCTATTTGTTTTCTTGTCTTTAAGTAATTGGCAATATAAGGATTCTCAATGCAATTTACCACGCAATACATATAGATTTCATTTAGATCAAAATCAATCATTTTCATGAGAACCCAAGCTGGCACATCCTTAGTTTTATGTTTCATCTCTTCATACCCCAAAAATAGACTAAGTTCATTATGATGCTCAAGGGTAATGAGGTTATCACAATTCTTGGATACAATTTGATCATGAAACAATTCACATTGGAAATTAAAATGGCCACTTTCATTGCAAAGTTCACAAGGACGGCGAGAAATATTAAGTCTTTCAGCACAAACATATAGCCTCTCTTGCAACCATTTAGTTTCTAAATACTTATGCCTCTTACAAAATCTATCTTCCCTTTTAGGCATGTCTTCACAAACTCTATGCACTCCACAAAAATTGACATGCTTATAAGAAATCTTTTTATCATGACTAGTGCAATCATCATTAGTACTATGGATATTCAAAGAATTCATACTAACAAAATTGCAATCATGCTCATCATTCAAAGATTTAGTGCCAAACATTTTAATAACTTCTTCTTCTAACACTTGAGCACAACTTTCCTGTCCATCATTTTCACGAAAGACATTCAAAAGATGAAGCATATGAGGCAACCTCAATTCCATTTTTTTTGTAGTTTTCTTTTATAAAACCAAACTAGTGAAAAACAAGAAACTAAAAGATTCAATTGCATGATATAAAGATATACCTTCAAGCACTCACCTCCCCAGCAACGGAGCCAGAAAAGAGCTTCGTTGACGGGATGTGAGTGCCGCTTACCTAGCCTCCCCGTCAACGGCGCCATAAAAGAGCTTGATGTCTACTACACAACTTTATTCTTGTAGACTCGTGTTGGGCCTCCAAGCGCAGAGTTTTGTAGGACAGTAGCAAATTTCCCTCAAGTGGATGACCTAAGGTTTATCAATCCATGGGAGGCGTAGGATGAAGATGGTCTCTCTCAAACAACCCTGCAACCAAATAACAAAGAGTCTCTTGTGTCCCCAACACACCCAATACAATGGTAAATTGTATAGGTGCACTAGTTCGGCGAAGAGATGGTGATACAAGTGTAATATGGATGGTAGATATAGGTTTTTGTAATCTGAAAATATAAAAACAGCAAGGTAGCAAGTAACAAAAAGTGAGCAAAACGGTATTGCAATGCTTGAAAACAAGGCCTAGGGTTCATACTTTCACTAGTGCAAGTTCTCTCAACAGTACTAACATAGTTGAATCATATGTAAATCCCTCACGTGCGACAAAGAGTTCACTCCAAAGTCACAAATAGCGGAGAACAAATGAAGAAATTATTGTAGGGTACAAAACCACCTCAAAGTTATCTTTTCCGATCAATCTTATGAGCTATCCCTACAAGTGTCACGAACAGCCCTAGAGTTCGTACTAAAATAACACCTTTAGATACACATCAACCAAAACCCTAATGTCACCTAGATACTCGAATGTCACCACAAGTACCCATGGGCTTGATTATACGATATGCATCACACAATTTCAGATTCATCATGTTCAATCCAACACAAAGAACTTCAAAGAGTGCCCCAAAGTTTCTACCGGAGAGTCAAGACGAAAACATGTGCCAACCCCTATGCATAGATTCCCAAGGTCACGGAACCCGCAAGTTGATCACCAAAACATACATCAAGTAGATCAATAGAACATCCCATTGTCACCATAGATATCCCATCGCAAGACATACATCAAGTGTTCTCAAATCCTTAAAGATTCAATCCGATAAGAAAACTTCAAAGGGAAAACTCAATTCATCACAAGAAGATAGAGAGGGGAAAACTCCATATGATTCATCTATATCAATAAAGCTCGCGGTACATCAAGATCATGTCATCTCAAGAACACGAGAGAGAGAGAGATCAAACACATAGCTAAAGGTACATACCCTCAGCCCCGAGGGTGAACTACTCCCTCCTCATCATGGAGACCGCCAGGATGATGAAGATGGCCTCCGGTGATGGTTTCCCCCTCCGGCAGGGTGCCGGAACGGGCTCTAGATTGGTTTTTTGTGGCTCTGGAGGCTTGCGGCGGCGGAACTCCTGATCTAGGTTTGTTTCTGGGGGTTTCTCTATTTATAGGAATTTTTGGCGGCGGAAACGAGTCCAGGGGGGCCACGAGGAAGTCACAAGCCAGGGGGGCTCGCCCTAGGGGGGGGCGCCCCCCAGGCTTGTGGCCTCCTCGGTCACTTCCTGGCCCAGGTTTTTGCTCCAGTATTTTTATATTTTCCAAAAATATTCTCCGTAAATTTTCAGCTCATTCCGAGAACTTTTATTTCTACACAAAAACAACACCACGATAGTTCTGCTGAAAATAGCGCCAGTCCGGGTTAGTTCTAATAAAATCATACCAAAATCATATATAATTATTGTAAACATGGCATGAATACTTCATAAATTATAGATACGTTGGAGACGTATCATTTACCTTTGTCGATTTTCCAATCTTCAAACTTGCGTTAGTTATTTCTAGAAGATCCCATTTGAATTCAATAGTTCTCTTTATAAAGGAACCAGTAGATGAAGTATCGAGCATTGATTGATTATCATGAGAAAGTCGAGCATAAAAGTTTTGTAAGATTATTTCCCTTGAGAGCTCACGATTGGGGCATGTGTGCATCATAGATTTAAGCCTCCTGCAAGGTTGAGCAATACTTTCACCTTCACGAGGCCAAAAAATATATATGTAATCCCAATCACGATGAAACAAATGCATAGGGTAAAATTTATGGTAAAATTTCAGCTTCAATCCATTCCAGTCCCATGTACCGACATCATCAATTAGCCTATACCAAATCAATGCCTTTCCCTCCAAAGATAAAGGGAAAACCTTCTTCTTAACACCATCTTTGAATAAACCTGCAAGCTTAAATAACCCACAAATTCCATCTATATATATCAAGTGCATATCAGGATGTATTGTTCCATCTCCTGCATAAGGATTACCGAGCAGTTTCTCTAACATACCCGAAGGAATTTCATAGTAAATATTTTCAGTAGTTTCAGTAGGTTGAGGAGCGGCTCTTGCCACTTCCGGACGAAGTGAAGATACCCTGAACAAGCCCCTCAAAGGATTATCTTCCTAGTAACAAGTGATGATAAATTTCAGCACGTAACAAAAGTGTTTCCTTACCAAATTCCACTAACCAAAGGCGCTTCACTCCCCCGCAACGACGCCAGAAAAGAGTCTTGATGACCCACAAGTATAGGGGATCAATCGTAGTCCTTTCGATAGGTAAGAGTGTCAAACCCAATGGGGAGCAGAAGGAAATGACAAGTGGTTTTTAGTATGCAAGTTTCCGCAAGCTCTGAAAGTAGCGGTCTAGTCAAGGTTCATCATGTTTAGTTGATTTGCGTTCGTTACTTTGATAATTTGATATGTGGGTGGACCGGTGCTAGGGTGATGTTCTAATTCAAACAAACAACCCACTTATGATTACCCCCTCTTGCAAGCATCCTCAACTACAAAATAAGAATTAAGATAAGTCTAACCATACCATTAAACATGTGGATCCAAATCATTCCCTTACGGAACAGCTAATGAACTAGGGTTTAAACTTCTTTCACTCTTGCAACCCGTCTAATATTAGTTCCAAATGAATTCCTTTAGGCTCAAATATGGTGAAGTGTCATGTAGTCGACGTTCACAGGACACCAGTAAAGGAAGAGCAACATACACATCATCAAAATATCGAACGAATACCAACAACACATGATTATTTATGACAAGACTTCTCGCATGTCCTTAAGAACGAAAGTAACTACTCACAAAGCATCATCATGTTCAAGATTAGAGGTGTAATGAATATGCTTAAGGATCTGAACTTATAATTTTCCACCAATTAAACCAACTAGCATCAACTGCAAGATGTAATCAACACTACTAGCAACCCACATGTACCAATCTGAGGTTTGGAGACAAAGATTGAATACAAGAGATGAACTGGGGTTTGAGATGAGATAGTGTTGGTGAACATGTTGATGAAGATTGGTCCTCACACGATGGAGTAAGCGTTGGTCATGACGATGGCTTCGATTCCCCCCTTCCGGAGGGAAGTTTCGCCGGCAGAATCGCTCCGCCGGAGAGCAAAAAGGGCTCCTGCCAAGGTTCCGCCTCGAGATGGCGGCGCTTCGTCCCAAAAGTATTCTTATGATTTTTCTAGGGTAAATGACATCTGATAACCCGCAAGTATAGGGGATCACAATAGTTTTCGAGGGTAGAGTATTCAACCCAAATTTATAGATTCGAGACAAGGGGGGCCAAAGAATATTTGAGAGTATTAGCAGTTGAGTTGTCAATTCAACCACACCTGGAGATTAAATATCTACAGCCGAGTGATCAGTAGCACAGTAGTACGATAGTTTTGATAGCAGTAATAGCAGTAACAGTAATGGTAGCAGTGATAACAATAGTTACTCAGCAAGAACAATATGTGGAAAACTCGTAGGCACTGGATCGGTGAACTCATTGGATAACATTCATCATGTAACAGTCATAACCTAGGGCGACACAGAACTAGCTCCAGTTCATAAATGTAATGTAGGGATGTATTCCATAAATAGTCATACGTGCTTATGGAAAAGATCTTGCATGACATCTTTTGTCCTACCCTCCCGTGGCAGCGGGGTCCATAAGGAAACTAAGGGATATTAAGGCCTCCTTTTAATAGAGAACCGGAACAAAGCATTAACACATAGTGAATACATGAACTCCTCAAAATACGGTCATCACCGAAAAGTATCCCGACTATTGCCACTCCGGAGTTTACGGATCATAACACGTAATAGGTGCATATGACTAGCAAGATCGGATCAAGAACATAGATATAATGGTGATAACATAAACGGTTCAGATCTGAAATCATGGCACTCGGGCCCTAGTGACAAGCATTAAGCATGGCAAAGTCATAGCAACATCAATCTTAGAACATAGTGGATACTAGGGATCAAGCCCTAACAAAACTAACTCGATTACATGATGAATCTCATCCAACTCCTCACCGACCAGCAAGCCTACGAAGGAATTACTCACTCCCGGTGGGGAGCATCATGGAATTGGCGATGGAGAAGGGTTGATGATGACGAAGACCGAAGATTCCCCTCTCTGGAGCCCCAAACGGGCACCATATCCGGCCTCCCGATGAAGAACAGGAGGTGGCGGCGGCTCCGTATCGTAAAACGCGATGAAACTTTCTCTCTGATTTTTTTCTCCGAAAATAGGATTTTATAGCGTTGGAATTAGGGTCAGTGGGGCCTCGAGGTGGGCACAACCCACCAGGGCGCGCCTGGAGGGGGTGGTCCGCCCGGGTGTATCGTGCCCAACCAGGGCACCCCCTCCGGTGGTTCTTGGCTCCAATAATTTTATTTATTGTAAAATAAATCTCCAAAAGTTTCATCCAGTTCTGAGAACTTTTATTTCTGCACAAAAACAACACCATGGTAGTTTTGCTGAAAACAGCGTCAGTCCGGGTTAGTTTCATTCAAATCATGCAAATTAGAGTCCAAAACAAGAGCAAAAGCATGAGGAAAAGTAGATACGACGGAGACGTATCAACTCCCCCAAACTTAACACATTGCTTGTCCTCAAGCAATTCAGTTGACAAACTGAAAGTGATAAAGAAAAACTTTTACGGACTCTTTTGTTCTTGTTTACATATATATGCTTAATTAGCACCCAGGTTTTCAGCAAAGATTATGACTAACCATGTCAACAATAACTCTTAGAAATTATATTAACTCATATCAATGACATAAGGAACTAGCGAGCAATAATAAAATATCTCAAGCGACAACACTTTGTCAAAACAATCATGATATAATATGACAACAGTGGTATCTCGCTAGCCCTTTCTGAGACCGCAAAACATAAATGCAGAGCACCTCCAAAGGTCAAGCAGCGACAAAACATTGTAATTCATGGTAGAAAAGATCCATTCATGCTGCACCTAACACTAACTATACACAATGCATGAGGATGACAATAGTGCTCTCAGGTCTGGCGCTTATTTGAGAAGGTGATGACTCAACATAAAAGTAAATAGATAGTCCCTTCGCAGAGGGAAGCGGGGATTTGCAGAGGTGCCAGAGCTCAAAGCTTAAATCAGAGATAAATATAATTTTGGGGGGTGCACCCTTCCTGTCAACGTTACGACCAAGAGTTATCAATATCTTCCATGCTAAACACATTAGCGGCGGTTCCCAAGCGGTAAAAGTAAAGGTTTACTCCCCCTCCACCAACAATCACACTCCACGGCTAGACGAATCCATGGGTACCGTCCATACCAACAACTTTCCTAGGGGAGTTTTGTTTAATTATTTGTATTTTTTTTATTTCGGGACTGGGAGTCCCTATTACCGCCCCTCTCGTGCAAGGACGAGTGAATAAACACTCATCATGAGAATAACCCGCTTAACATGGAAGATACTGACCGCCCCTTGTCGCTCCATGAGCGGTCCAGGCACACAAAATAGATGTTCATTTGAAATTTTAGAGGTGGCACATGCAAATTTACTTGGGACGGCGGGGTAATACCGCATATAGGTAGATATAGTGGACTCATCTAGAATAACTTTGGTTTAAGGATTTTAATGCACAAGCAGTATTCCCGCTTAGTACAGGTGAAGGCTAGCAAATAGGTTGAGAAGTGGACAACTAGAGAGCGAAAACAGTCATGAACATGCATTACGAATAATAAACATTGAATAGCATGAGTAGGATATGGACACCATGAACATAAATATCATGAAGGCTATGTTTGTTTTGATTCAACTACATGTGTGAACATGTGCCACGTCAAGCCACTTGAAACATTCAGAAGAGGATACCATATCATCATACCACATCACAATCATTTTAATGCATGTTGACATCCAAGATAAATCATTATCCACTCCTAGCTACTTAAGCATGGCATGAGCAACTATAATCTCTAATTGTCATTGCAAATATGTTTGATCATAATATGCTGAATCATGGATACTAGGTTAAACATATTTACAAAAACAAAAACAAGTTGAGTTCATACCCGCTTCTCTCTACCATAGTCACTTCGTCAAATATCATCATTATTGCCTTTCACTTGCACGACCGAATGATATAGCAAATAATAATAGTGCAAGAGTGCCATGGACTAAGCTGGAATCTGCAAACATTTTATTCAAGAGGAGAAGACAAAGTAACATGGGCTCTTTGTTAGATTAACAGTAATGCATATGAGAGCCACTCAACATTTTCATTGTGGTCTTCCCGTTGGTACGACTCAAATAAAAGGAAAAGAAATTCAGAGAAACACATTGAAATATTTTTTAGAGTTTTTGGTTTTTCTAGAGGAAAGCAAATTAAAGAGGGAAAACAAAAACGAGAAAAACTATTTACACGGGAGAGCTCCCAACAAGTAAAAGAAGAAACGAGAAATCTTTTTGGGTTTTCTTTTGATACCACAACTAAATTAAACTAGAAAGTAAAACAGAAAAGAAGCAGGAAATGTTTTTGGATTTTCTCAAAGTTTTTCAAACACGCAAGAAGAAAGCAAGAAAATAAATCTAGCATGGATAATACAATGAAAAATGGAGACACCAACAACTGGAATGAAAAGTGTAAACATGAATATAATGTCGTTGGATATATGTACTCCCCCAAGCTTAGGCTTTTGGCCTAGCTTGGTAATCACCATCTGTAGCCTGGATAATAGTCTGAATGATAGCCCACCGAGGCTCCTGGTGCAGCTTCCTCAGCCCACCTGGCAGCTTCAACCTCCGCATTGTACGCACGGGCCTCACTCTCAAGAACATAGTATCTTCCCCTACTGTGAAAATCAAAGAGAGCAGGAGCAGGCATGGTAACATGTACAACGGGATCTTTATTAAACCTCAAGTTGTATGTATAATTAGTGGATGTGCCCTTAAGGAACCAATGATGTTTCATGGCCTCAAATTCTAAGTACTGAGTAGGTAAAATGGGATCGTTAGGCCAAGGTGATACATTTAGCTTCTCAGCTGCACAAGAGGCATAAATTCCTCCATAAAATTGACCACTAGCAGCGTTGGGCTGCAATCTCCGTGCAAAAATTTCTCCAAGATTATAATGTTTATCTCCTGTTATAGCAGTGTGTATGAGACTCAAATCAGGAGCACACAGTGTGCTGCAATCTTGTTTGCCTACGATGCATTTGCCATTAAAGAGTGCAAAGTAGTGTATTGATGGGAAATGGATGCTTTTAATTCTACCTTGTGTCACGCCCCTATCTTCACCGTAGCAAAGATTAATAAAAAATGACTCATACTCAGATTTTGGTGGTTCGTCTAGCGAACCCCAATATGGAATTTTGCACGCTTCATAGAACAATTCTAAAGGCATGGTAAAGGGATGGTCATAAAGGTTGAATGAAACTCTAGACTCACGAGGAAAATATTTGAATTTCCTAGTGAAGTTTTTGTGAGTTAGAGATGTTGAATGCACTTATCTGCGATGAAGGGGGCAAGTTCTGCGTTGTGGATAAATTGTTCGAATTCCTCATTAATACCCGCACCTTCCATGAATTCGTTACATCGCCATAAGCACGATTTGTTAGCGGCATCTCGTATAGAGCTTTCACTTGGCTCAACATAGGATTGTCGGACCGAGCTTCCACTTGATGAGGCCCCCGAGTACCTCCTCCTCGAAGAACTCCTAAAGAATTGCATTTTTATTTGCGAACAAATTTTTGAAATATTTTTGGGACCCAAAATTTTGTTAACTAAACTTCGTGAGATTGATAGCAACTACTCCTAAGGATGCATAGAGGCCATATCAAGCATTCAAACTACTTAGAAGTCTAAGAATTCAACATCCAAGCTCATTTACAACAGCACCAAGAGTAGCTAATTATTCTAAAAATAACCCACGAAATCAAAAACTAATTGGAGCAATGGAGGAGTCACATACAAAGTAGCAATCCCCCAAAACAGTTTCAGAAACGGAGCTTCGAGCAAAGAGATCGAAATCCGCGGGTTTGAGAGCAAGAACACGGGAATTATAGCTATGGTCATTTTTTCTGGAGGTAGGAGATGACATGGTGTAAAGGGATAAGTGAGGGGGCCCACATGGGGGCCATAACCCACTAGGGCGTGCTTGGGGTTGCTGGCGCGCCCTGGTGTCTTGTGGGCACCAGGTGCACTCCCCTCTGATGTTATTTGCACCAGAAATTCAGAAATATTCAGAAAAAATCGTTTCAAATTTCCAGGACATTCTGAGAACTTCTATTTTTGGGTCATTTTTTATTGCACGAAGAAAACAGAAAACAGGATAAACATGGCATTTTATTTTATTTGACTAAGTAAAATAAAAACAAAAGGTGAGAGCAGAAGGTTGTGCCTACTAGATTCATCAACTTCATACCTCTCAAAAATGATCCATTAATAAGGTTGATCAAGTCTTATTAACAACCACTTCTGATTAGCATGAAATCGAAGAACTTTCGTAAAACACTAAGTTACCTCAATGGGGATATGCATATCCCCAACAATAAGTATGTCATATTTCTTTTTGGCAGTAGGTAGGGGTAGTTGAAAACTTCCAATAGTGATTGTCGGAGATTCCTCAATAACATTTATACCATTCACTTGGAATTGTTTCTTTGGAAAGTGCACGGTATGCTCATTACCATTGATATGAAATCAATAGCAGCCCCTGCAGTATTCAAAAAGGGTCTACCAAGGATAATCGACATGTTGTCGTCCTCGGGCATCTCAAGAATAACAAAGTCCGTTAAGATAGTAACATTTGCAACAACAACGGGCACATCCTCACAAATACCAATAGGTATGGCAGTTGATTTGTTAGCCATTTGCAATGATATTTCAGTAGGTGTGAGTTTATTGAAATCAAGTCTTTTATATAAGGAGAAAGGCATAACACTAATAACAGCTCCCAAATCACACAAAGCAGTTTTGACATGATTTCTTTTAATGGAGCACGGTATAGTTGGTATTCCAGGATCTCCAAGTTTTTTAGGTACTCCATCCTTAAAAGAATAATTATCTAGCATGGTGGCGAATTCAGCTTCAGGTATCTTTCTTTTATTAGTGATGATGTCTTTCATGTATTTTGCATAAGGGGCCATCTTTAGGATACAAGTTAAGTGGGTACGCAAAAAGACTGGCCTAATCATTTCAGCAAAGCGTTCAAATTCTTCATCATCCTTTTTCTTAGATGGTTTAGGTGGAAAGGGCATGGGTTTTTGAACCCATGGATCTCTTTCTTTACCATGTTTTCTAGCCACAAAGTCTCTTTCATCATATTCCCTCCGTTCCAGAATATAAGGTGTATTGTTTTCCGTGCAAGTCAACCATTTGAATGGTTGACCAAGATTATAGAGTAAACTAACAACATCTGCAATATTAAATATATAAAATATGAAACTGCTTTTTATGATGTATCAAATGATATAAATTTTGTATTGTGGATATTAATATATTTTTCTAAAAACTCGGTCAAATATGACCTCGTTTGACTTTTGGGAAAACAAACACACCTTATATAAAGGAACGGAGGGAGTATCGTTTCATTTTAGGTTGTGGGTTATCAAGATCAATAGCAGGCTGTATTTCAACATCATTATCTGGTTCTTTATCATTGTTTGTCTGACGCCCCCAATTTCGACCGTACGCTAAACATACACGCAATGCGTACGACCAAGATTAGGGACTCACTGATTGATATCACAACACAACACTAGACACAAATTAAAGTCATACAGCTTCATATTACAAGCCAGGGGCCTCGAGGGCTCGAATACAAAGCTCGACAAGCACGAGTCAGCGGAAGCAAAAATTATCTGAGTACAGACATAAGTTAGACAAGTTTTGCCTTAAGAAGGCTAGCACAAACATAAGCAGCGGATCGAAAGAGGCGAGGCCTCTTGCCTGGGAACCTCCTAACTACCCCTGAGCGTCGGCACTCTCCACGTAGTAGAAGGCTCCAGCGGTGGCGTAGTAGTCATCTCCGGCGTACTCCATCTCCTGAGCTCCATCGTCTGAACGCGGAAACATATCGAGGGGGGAAAGAGAAAGCAAAGCAGCAGTGAGTACTCATCCAAAGTACTCGCAAGACTGACATCAGAACTATACTAAGTATGCATCATTATCAAGGGGAGGGGTTATATCTGGACTGACTGCAGAAAACAAGAATAGGGATAAGGCCTAGTCCTATCGAAGACTAGCATCTTCAACATCTTGCAGCATTAGAAGAGAGTAGACTGGTATCACATATATAGTCATATTATTGTAGCAATTTTATTAAGTAACCACGCCCAGAGATTCTTCCTCGACTCCCTGCGAGGAAGCAATCCCGGAACCACATTCATTTCAAATTAAATCACAATTATAGTTGTATAAGGTCAAGGTACAACTCCAAGTCGTCCTGTTACCGTGGACACAGTTATTCGAATAGATTATTCATCCCTGCAGGGGTGCACCACATATTCCCCAACACGCCTGAGTCACCTCCGGCCAGACACACTTTCCTGGGTCATACCCGGCCTTGGGATATCAGCACGTCGTCGCCCCACCTAGGCTCAACGAAGAGGCTAGCCCGCCGGTCTAAATCCTAAGCACGCAGGTTCGTGGGCCCACTTGCCCTTGCACTCCTGCACGATGCGAACGCGACCGGAAGCAGACCTAGCACACTCCAGTCCAAGAGTTGTACCGTCCAGTCCAATCTAGCGCGCGCCGCTCGATTGCTGACGTCTGAAGAGCTTCGGGTGATACAACGACGCTGAGTACCCATAACTTCTCCCACGTGAAGGTTAGTGCGTATTAAGGCCAACGACCTAACTCAGATCAAGTACCCAACCCATTAGCATTTTATTAATGCGGGGAAAGCGCGACCCATAAAGTGCGGTCCGTCGCCCCGCCTCGAGGACCGTGGCAAGGGCCTCTCCTGCCCGTCCACGCCTCATCAACATCAAACCGTGGGTACCCCTCAGGGCCGACCCATCACCATCATATTTCTGTAACCAGGTCATAGTAACTGTGTGTATAAAACATCAAGACGGAACCTGAGGAATCACCCTCAAGGGGCCCCGCTCGATGAAACCGTCAAGGTGGACTTAGAGGAATCACCCTCGAGGGTCCCACACTTGAGGGGTTGCACGACAGAGTCATCGTCGGGAGTGGTGAAGGAGGAATCACCCTCGATAACCACGACCGACTAGCTGCACTACAGAGCTAGCATCATGAGTACTTCACGAGGTGTCACCCTCGGTACTCGATAGTAGCGCTGCAGAGTCGTACAACTAAGGGGTGTGCGGTGATGTGAGGGGCCTGGCTAGTCGGTCGGTTGACCGAGTCTTCGAGTCGTCGAGTCGTCAATGAAGAAGCAGGGCAACTGGGACTAAGGGGTCACTGGGATTTCACTGATCAACCTATACTAAGCAGTTGATGTGATTGCAGGTACAGTAGCAGTTTATCAAAAACAGGCTATGCATCAGAATAGGAGCTAACTATTACAGTAGCAAAATTCTAATGCAAGAATGAGAGAGAAAGAATGGGCGATATCGGAATGCTCAAGGGGGGTTGCTTGCCTTGCTGCTCTGCGGCAAAGGTCTGATCGTCGGCGGTGTAGTCGTTCCCGGCAGCACCGTCAGTCTCGGGGTCTATCGGAGAGAAGAGGGGGGAGAAACAATAAATATAAGGCACAGATGCAACACGATGCATGACATGGCAATATGCAGTGCTAGGGGTAGTCTAACGCAGTACTACACGTATCAGACTGAGCGGGAGAATATCTGACGATATTTCCCGGGTCTTTGGATTTATCTGACAGACGATCCTAAGGGGGAAAGTTCAATGTTCCTCATGCTAGGAGCATGTGACATATGAAAGGACAGCGTATCCGGATTCGTGGGATTTTTCTGATCAACTTTCATGTATAAAACTTTTTCATCCGAGTTACGGTTTAAAAGATATGATTTTCTAAAGTTTTATTGATTTTCTGGAATTATTTTAATTAATTAAATCCGAATTATCCAGAATAGTAAAAGGTGACGTCAGCAGAACGTCATGATGACGTCAGCAGGTCAAACCCAGCTGACCAGGTCAAACCTGACCAGTGGGTCCCACCTGTCATAGGCAGTGAGGCAAACAGTGGCTTAATTTGATTAAACAGAGGTTAATTAGCAGTGGGCCCCACATGTCAGCGTCTGGTTAGTTAAACTAATTAAGTTTATTTATGAAAACCTTTTAATTAAGTTAATTACGTAGTGGGGCTCGCATGTCAGTGGCTGGGGCCGCCCAGTCAGCACAGTTGACTGGGTCAACCCAGTCAACTGGGGCCAGGGGCTCCACTGGCAGTGACCCAGGGGCGGGCCCCGGGTGTGCCATGTCGGCGGACGGTGCTGGAGAGACGCCGGCAAGGCGAAACGCGGCGGCACGGCCTCGGGTGTCGCCGGAAAAACGCCTACAGGGCAAGGGGAAGGGCGCGGCTAGGCTCATTCGAGAGCCTGGGTTCGGCCGCATCGAGTGGTGGCGGTGGCCGGAGTTGGGGTGGCCGGAAACAGCGCCGGCGACGAGCGGAGGCGGCGGCGCGTATGGGAGCTCGACGGAAACGGCGCTACGGCGTGCAACAGCTTGAATGGATGGGCTAGGCGGGCTCTACGCGACGCGGCGAAGCAAATGGACACACGCCCGTGACCATTTGGTCGCCGGAGACTCGCCGGCGACGAGCTCCGCGGCGATGCGTTCGGGCGCACGTCGGGGACGGCGCTAGGGGACGACCGAGAGGGAGAAAGGAGAGGGTTGAGGTAGGCGGAGCTCATAGGGAGCCCGTAGTGGCGCAAAGTGTGCTCGGGGAGGGCTTGCCGGAGCGAATCGACGGCGGCGATCCCGGCAGCCGTAGGGGAAGGAGAAGTACGAGGGCGGCGATGCAGGGGCCCCCGGGTCGGTCTTGTGGTTGGGATGGAAGCTCCGGTTGACGGCGGAGCTCCTGGGTGAGGTGGCGGGGCGAATGGAGCTCGGGGGCCACGGCTAGCCGACGGCCATGGCGGCGGCGGTGCTCGGGACCGAGCTGGGAGGAGGAGGAGAGAGCGAGGGGGGGAATCTGGGAGGCAGCTAGGGTTTGCGGGGGAGGGAGAGAGAGCATGGGGGCTCGCTCTTATCCTCCCACCGACGGCGGCGAGCCGGTGCAGCGGCGACGGCGCTCTGTAGCGACCGAGTGGTCTCTACAGGAGGAGGGAGACGAGGCGCGGGGGGTGGGGGTGGGGGTGGGCTGGCGCGTGCGCTGGGCAGCTGGGCCAGTTGGCCCAGTTGGGCCAGTGGGGCGGTTTTGTTTATTCTTATTTTATTTTATTTTATTTTATTCTTTGTTTCTCTTTTCTGTTTTCTTTTAATTATTAACTTATTGTAGTTTTGTAAAATATAATTTCAACTCCTAAATTAGTAATAATATCTAGGCTACTGTCGCATTAACTTTTGGCAGCTAAATAAATAGTTTATAATTTTATAAAATACAAAAGGCATTTATTTAAATGTTTTACCTACTGTTTTATTCATTTTAGTACATTTAAACACTTTATAAAAATGTGGTTTCAACATGACAAATATCCAGAGAATACCTGCCACACTTTGAACATTTTTGTTTTCATATCAGACAAAATTGAATTTTGACTTTAATTTGAATTTGAATTTGAATAGGATTGGGATTAACGCGAGATTAACAACAGTAACAGTGGTGACTTGGCATCATTAGCATGGGATTACTGTAGCTTAATTACATGCATTACTGTAGCACAAATCCAGTAGTCACATTTCTCCTCCACTACAAGAAATCTCGTCCCGAGATTAAGCGGTGGAGTAAGGGGGGAAGTTCTGGTTACGAAATTCTAACGGTTCTTCTCGGTCTTGGTTGCCCTCATCGAAGAGGTTGAGTCCTTTCGTTGATGTCTTCATTTCTCTGTTTTGGTCGTCGTGATCAAGCCGTCATTCATCCTCCGGGATTTTTATCGGCCTACGAATGCGATTTAGAGGGAGAAACTCTGGTAGAACGTATCTCCACCAAGTTGGGCACCTGACAGTGAACTCAAGGAAGTAGACATGAATTATTTCTTGAGTTGTTACTCAGGGAATTCATTGAGAGCAATATGCGATGGTTCAAAAGTTTCAAACGGGTAGGCAATCATTCAATGCCTGATCAGAAGGTGAAAAGGGGTTCAGAGCAACGAAATAAATATTGCGTCTGACACAAGAATAGATCATCCCTTAGGCGGTGGCTTGGGAATTACATACAAAGCCAAGTGCAAAAGATACCTTGGAATCAAAGTGGTACAGGAGAGTCAGGTTTCGATCCTGTGGAACTATGGGTTATGGGCCCATCATGTGGATTAAGAGTAGGAAGAGCGGTGACATCTTGCACGGTCATGCTAGCATGACAAGTCAGAGGATAGCTTGTCAGTTATGCTGGGAACAACGTCGATACCAAGGGCGGGGGACAAATAGAACCATTTTCCTGCTCGTAGAAACGAGGCGGACCAATCGGCAAAGTTCTCGTCCACCGGCGGTTACCGGAATGTTATCAACAATAGTAACAGGATCTTACTGACAGACTTGTTCACCGAGGTGTTTACCTAAGCAGAGAATTATTACTGCTTAGACCATATAATCTCAAGAAAGGTTAAACAGAACAATAGAAAGGAAAATGTGATTATTAGATTAACCAGACCAATGGAAAGGAAAATGTGTTCATCACATTAAACGGACCAATGGAAAGGAAAATGTGTTTATCACATTAAACAGACCAATGGAAAGGAAAATGTGTCTATCACATTAACAGACCAATGGAAAGGAAAATGTGGTTATACTCAAGTCTTAGGAGTATATCCTTCCCAAGGAAAGAAAACAGAGCATGATATACATGACAGAATTAGCAAGTAGATAACCATTTAGGTATAAAGGGGCGAGGAAAATCCATGACATGCCCATACAATGGGGGTTTGAATAATTGATCAAGAAACAATTAGCATTGAGCTTACATTATTCCCGTTGATGATCGATATACCACACCCATGCTTCGGGTTTGCAATGATATGGTGTTTCGAGTAAAGGATGGAGTTTGGATACACGAAGGATCCAGTAGGAACAACTTATAAAATAAGTCTTACAATTCCCCCATGGAAGAATGACAATCCTTGCATGAACAAAGCATTATAACAATAGGTCATCCGGCCAGGTGGTGCTAGCTAGAACATCACGTTACCGAGTAATAAAGACCAAAGTTATAATTCTTGGACAAGATCCAACCATCGCACCTGCCCGAGATTCAGATCTGGTTGGTGTCAGGATACTTCGGACATAGAAGGCCTGAGAAGAAAAGGATGCAACACCAATCTACGAGATGATGCTGCAAGAATCTCGGAAAGGAACGATAGAAGCAAGTTTTGAATCAGTAGCCAGACTGCAAGAGATATGAACACCATGTCAAGTCATTCGTGCCCACATGGAAGTTTATAGTATGGAATGCAATCAAGTTCTGGTTGGGGACCATCATAGAGGATATCAAAGTTCCACGTGTAAGTCTGGACTAGGACAAATCAAATCAATCAGCGGCCTGGCGTGCTAGGAAATACATATGGAGTGAAGGTAGCAAATCTATCAAACCATAGAATACTTCGCACATGCCTGAATGAATTGGAACGATTCCAAAGGAAGCGAAACAAAATTTTCTCATAAGCACGGTGGCAAAATGCACGTGAACTTATAGAAAAACACTTCTTTTATCAAACATATTCTTCATGAATTAGTCATAAAGATAATGCTTTCAAGGTTCCCACACTAGCTTAAATGTTCATCATGAACCACGAGGGAGAAGAGGATGTGGCTGATGGGCTCAGCAACAATTCGTCGAGATTCCGACAAAGAAGGATCTCCACGATTGAGTGAACAAAACCAGATGATATATTGAGGTATGTCCGAAGGAAACATCCACAATTAAACATTAATCGATAGGTGCACCCGAAATACAGACTAAGTAGCACGACCAATGTTAGAGTGCTGACTCAACAACCAATATACTAAGAATGGACTTATTGTTCATTAACTCCAAGGTGATAGAGTTGGTATGCCATAAGTATTGAATTTACACATCACATCCCATTTGTCAGTATTCTGGTTAGAAACAACACGGGAACAAAGAAATGAAAGAGGATGGCAAGGAAGTCGCCAACGACAACACCAATTACCACGGATAAGGATGCAACTCCTCATCATGAATTCAAATGATATTCTGGAAGAGCTCAGAATGTTGATGATGATCACGACACAATTGCCGAGAAGTCTCTTGAAGATGTAATCGATCAGCGACGACATCAAGCAAAGAAATGATGAAGCGAAGGGTGGTCGGGACCACAGTTTAGAGTGCTAGCTCAGAGTCGAAATTGCCTTCAAGACAACCAACATGACGTTGCAAACTCGATGTAAGCTTAGAGCACTGTTGGAATTTTGTTCCGGGGATGAAGGATATAAATAGCATGGTCAAGCCTTAGCATGACGATGATGATGTAGCCAAACAGCTTGGAAAGACATGACCGAGCACAACTCACAAGCAAAGAAGATTACTAAGAGTTGTTGAATCTCAATGCGGACTTGATTCAATTATCGGTGTCCTTGAGTGTCCAACAACTCAGAACACGAGGAAACTGGAACCAGTGAAGGAAAACATAGCTGATGAGGAGCTTATAAGAAGCTACGTAGCTCCATGATTTTCTCGAGATACCAGGGGTAATACTCGGATGTAGACCAGAATTAAAGCTTGGACCGATGTATTGATCCACAGAAGACAAGTGCTCAAACTGGTCTAAAAATGGGATCAAAGAAGAACATTCATGGTCGGAACCACGGTTGTAAAGGACAAGATCAAAGATATAATATCAAATCATACAATGAATGATTATGTGAAAGGAGAAGCTTGTATGATAAGATCAACATCGTTTCCATGGGCATGAACCCAAGGTTCAAGGTCGACTCCCACTTCACCAATGCATCACCTTCCATTTACACCTCGCCTTTGGTGAAATTATAGTTTTTAAAGATTATCTGGCAAAACACCAGAAAAGTGTGATTCGTGAAAACTGTTGGGTCCACACGGATGAAGGAAGGCATAGGTTCAACCCATCGGGGCATCTTAGGAACATATACCACAAGCTTCAAGAGTAATTAACACATGCTTGACAACAGAGCATGGCCGACAAAATAATAGGATACAACTTATCAGAGGGAGAAGACAAAATTTACTGATAGCATCATGTATCAGGGGAAAACCATCACAAGAATTTTGAATGTGAAGGATGCTAACGGATAATAACCCAACAATGGGTCTGGCGGTCCACAAAGGACCTGATGTGAGTATCGGTACCCAATCAGAGGGAGAAAGAATGCAGGGCATCAGTTTATAGAACATCGGAATAATTTTGATGCTTAATTACCAAAGGAAATAAGATTTCCAAATTGGTGTATCGGAAACAGATGTTCCGATCAAATACAAGTGAGATGAAAGGACTTAGATGGGCAATCAATCAAGGTTGATTTGTCGGGAACCAACTCATGTTTGGAAGATGTCTGAGCCGGACGGATAATTTATGATAAACAACTGATGACTGCGTGCATTCACACACAAGTTGAATCAATAAAATCAAATGAAAACCACAAAGGATTTACTTAAAGTTGCTAGACACATGGAATTAACCATAATGCAAGCCGGCGAGAAAGGTCAAGAGCAAAAGGCTACTGAGGATTTCGGGAGATCGAATAGCAACTCGAAGGACTTGCGAAACCCAAGATAATTGAGGACGAACGAATTCTCGATAAGACAATTCGATGTACCTTGTAACAACAAGTACAACTAGATATGAAAGCATGAGCGACAATTGTATGTAATCATCCATAGGGGTTGACGGAGGAAGGAAATCGCAAAGGCGATGAGCACAAGTTCTCGGGAGAACATCGGAGAGTATCTTCGGAGTCTCCTGATGAATCGAGCCATCGTCTGAAATGAGGGGCTCTCCGGGGGAAGTAGTTACGAGAACCTAGAGTTAGAGTTAATAAAATCTTTAACCCGAAAGAGAAGAGAGATCAGAACCCAGAGTATAGACGAGGAATAAAAGATCCTAATACCACCCGATTGAAAAGTGGGCCCGTAAGCCACACAACTATGTTAGTAAAAGTTTTTCAATGACTAGACTCAACTTCGGCCAAGGAGTTGGAAAGGGGGCTACCTACAGGCAGTCGGCTCTGATACCAAGTTGTGACGCCCCCAATTTCGACCGTATGCTAAACATACATGCAATGCGTACGACCAAGATTAGGGACTCACTGATTGATGTCACAACACAACACTAGACACAAATTAAAGTCATACAACTTCATATTACAAGCCAGGGGCCTCGAGGGCTCGAATACAAAGCTCGACAAGCACGAGTCAGCGGAAGCAAAAAATATCTGAGTACAGACATAAGTTAGACAAGTTTTGCCTTAAGAAGGCTAGCACAAACATAAGCAGCGGTTCGAAAGAGGCAAGGCCTCCTGCCTGGGAACCTCCTAACTACCCCTGAGCGTCGGCACTCTCCACGTAGTAGAAGGCTCCAGCGGTGGCGTAGTAGTCATCTCCGGCGTACTCCATCTCCTGGGCTCCATCGTCTGAACGCGGAAACATATCGAGGGGGGAAAGAGAAAGCAAAGCAGCGATGAGTACTCATCCAAAGTACTCGCAAGACTAACATCAGAACTATACTAAGTATGCATCATTATCAAGGGGAGGGGTTATATCTGGACTGACTGCAGAAAACAAGAATAGGGAGAAGGCCTAGTCCTATCGAAGACAAGCATCTTCAACATCTTGCAGCATTAGAAGAGAGTAGACTGGTATCACATATATAGTCATATTATTGTAGCAATTTTATTAAGTAACCACGCCCAGAGATTCTTCCTCGACTCCCTGCGAGGAAGCAATCCCGGAACCACATTCATTTCAAATTAAATCACAATTATAGTTGTATAAGGTCAAGGTACAACTCCAAGTCGTCCTGTTACCGTGGACACGGCTATTCGAATAGATTATTCATCCCTGCAGGGGTGCACCACATATTCCCCAAAACGCCTGAGTCACCTCCGGCCAGACACACTTTCCTGGGTCATGCCCGGCCTCGGGATATCAGCACGTCGTCGCCCCACCTAGGCTCAACGAAGAGGCCAGCCCGTCGGTCTAAATCCTAAGCGCGTAGGTTCGTGGGCCCACTTGCCCTTGCACTCCTACACGATGCGAACGCGACCGGAAGCAGACCTAGCACACTCTAGTCCAAGAGCTGTACCGTCCAGTCCAATCCGGCGCGTGCCGCTCCATTGCTGACGTCCGAAGAGCTTCGGCTGATACAACGACGCTGAGTACCCATAACTTCTCCCACGTGAAGGTTAGTGCGTATTAAGGCCAACGACCTAACTCAGATCAAGTACCCAACCCATTAGCATTTTATTAATGCGGGGAAAGCGCGACCCATAAATTGCGGTCCGTCGCCCCGCCTCGAGGACCGTGGCAAGGGCCTCTCCTGCCCGTCCACGCCTCATCAACATCAAACCGTGGGTACCCCTCAGGGCGGACCCATCACCAACATATTTCTGTAACCAGGTCATAGTAATTGTGTGTATAAAACATCAAGACGGAACCTCAGGAATCACCCTCAAGGGGCCCCGCTCAATGAAACCGTCAAGGTGGACTTAGAGGAATCACCCTCGAGGGTCCCACACTTGAGGGGTTGCACGACAGAGTCATCGTCGGGAGTGGTGAAGGAGGAATCACCCTCGATAACCACGACCGACTAGCTGCACTACAGAGCTAGCATCATGAGTACTTCACGAGGTGTCACCCTCGGTACTCGATAGTAGCGCTGCAGAGTCGTACAACTAAGGGGAGTGCGGTGATGTGAGGGGCCTGGCTAGTCGGTCGGTTGACCGAGTCTTCGAGTCGTCGAGTCGTCGATGAAGAAGCAGGGCAACTGGGACTAAGGGGTCACTGGGGTTTCACTGATCAACCTATAATAAGCAGTTGATGTGATTGCAGGTACAGTAGCAGTTTATCAAAAACAGCCTATTCATCACAATAGGAGCTAACTATTACAGTAGCAAAATTCTAATGCAAGAATGAGAGAGAAAGAATGGGCGATATCGGAATGCTCAAGGGGGGTTGCTTGCCTTGCTGCTCTGCGGCAAAGGTCTGATCGTCGGCGGTGTAGTCGTTCCCGGCAGCACCGTCAGTCTCGGGGTCTACCGGAGAGAAGAGGGGGGAGAAACAATAAATATAAAGCACAGATGCAACACGATGCATGACATGGCAATACGCAATGCTAGGGGTAGTCTAACGCAGTACTACACGTATCAGACGGAGCGGGAGAATATCTGACGATATTTCCCGGGTCTTTGGATTTATCGGACAGACGATCCTAAGGGGGAAAGTTCCATGTTCATCATGCTAGGAGCATGTGACAGATGAACGGATAGCGTATTCGGATTCGTGGGATTTTTCTGATCAACTTTCATGTATAAAACTTTTTCATCCGAGTTACGGTTTAAAAGATATGATTTTCTAAAGTTTTATTGATTTTCTGGAATTATTTTAATTAATTAAATCCGAATTATCCAGAATAGTAAAAGGTGACGTCAGCACAACGTCATGATGACGTCAGCAGGTCAAACCCAGCTGACCAGGTCAAACCTGACCAGTGGGTCCCACCTGTCATAGGCAGTGAGGCAAACAGTGGCTTAATTTGATTAAACATAGGTTAATTAGCAGTGGGCCCCACATGTCAGCGTCTGGTTAGTTAAACTAATTAAGTTTATTTATAAAAACCTTTTGATTAGGTTAATTATGCGGTGGGGCCCGCATGTCAGTGGCTGGGGCCGCCCAGTCAGCACAGTTGACTGGGTCAACCCAGTCAACTGGGGCCAGGGGCTCCACTGGCAGTGACCCAGGGGCGGGCCCCGGGTGTGCCACGTCGGCGGACGGCGCCGGAGCGACGCCGGCGAGGCGAAACGCGGCGGCGCGGCCTCGGGTGTCGCCGGAAAAACGCCTACAGGGCAAGGGAAAGGGCGCGGCTAGGCTCATTCGAGAGCCTGGGTTCGGTCGCATCGAGTGGTGGCGGTGGCCGGAGCAGGGGTGGTCGAAAACAGCGCCGGTGACGAGCGGAGGCGGCGACGCGTACGGGAGCTCGACGGAAACGGCGCTACGGCGTGCAACAACTCGATTGGATGGGCTAGGCGGGCTCTACGCGACGCGGCGAAGCAAATGGACACACGCCCGTGACCATTTGGTCGCCGGAGACTCGCCAGCGACGAGCTCCGTGGCGATGCGTTCGGGCGCACATCGGGGACGGCGCTATGGGACGACCGAGAGGGAGAGAGGAGAGGGGAGAGGTAGGCGGAGCTCACAGGGAGCCCGTAGTGGCGCAAAGTGTGCTCGGGGAGGGCTTGCCGGAGCGAATCGACGGCGGCGATCCCGGCCGCCGTAGGGGAAGGAGAAGGTCGAGGGTGGCGATGCAGGGGCCCCCGGGTCGGTCTTTTGGTCGGGATGGAAGCTCCGGTCGACGGCGGAGCTCCTGGGCGAGGTGGCGGGGCGAATGGAGCTCGGGGGCCGCGGCTAGCCGACGGCCATGGTGGCGGCGGCGCTCGGGACCGAGCTGGGAGGAGGAGGAGAGAGCGAGGGGGGGGGGGGAATCTGGGAGGCGGCTAGGGTTTGCGGGGGAGGGAGAGAGAGCATGGGGGCTCGCTCTTATCCTCCCACCGACGGCGGCGAGCCGGTGCAGCGGCGACGGCACTCTGTAGCGACCGAGCGGTCGCTACAGGAGGAGGGAGAAGACGCGCGGGGGGGGGGGGGGGGGGGGGATGGGCTAGCGTGTGCGCTGGGCAGCCGGGCCAGTTGGCCCAGTTGGGCCAGTGGGGCGGTTTTGTTTATTCTTCTTTTATTTTATTTTATTTATTTCTTTGTTTTTCTTTTCTGTTTTCTTTTAATTATTAACTTATTGTAGTTTTGTAAAATATAATTTCAACTCCTAAATTAGTAATAATATCTAGGCTACTGTCCCATCAACTTTTGGCAGCTAAATAAATAGTTTATAATTTTATAAAATAGAAAAGGCATTTATTTAAATGTTTTACCTACTGTTTTATTCATTTTTTGTGCATTTAAACACTTTATAAAAATGTGGTTTCAACATGAAAAATATCCAGAGAATACGTGCCACACTTTGAACATTTTTGTTTTCATATCAGACAAAATTGAATTTTGACTTTAATTTGAATTTGAATTTGAATAGGATTGGGATTAACGCGAGATTAACAACAGTAACAGTGATGACTTGGCATCATTAGCGTGGGATTACTGTAGCTTAATTACATGCATTACTGTAGCACAAATCCAGGGTGTCACAGTTTGGTTGAGTATCTTCATGAACATCATCATTATCATTTTCATTATCACTAGGTGAATGTTCATTACCAGATTGAGTTTCAGCATCAGAAATAGAGACATCATTATTATCAGTAGGTTTTTGTATGTCAGGTTCACTAGAGGTATGCAAAGTCCTATCATTTTTCTTTTTCTTTTTCTTTTTCTTCTTAGAAGGACTAGGTGCATCAGTGTTAATTCTTTGAGTGTCTTGTTCAATTCTTTTAGGATGACCTTCAGGATAAAGAGGTTCTTGGGTCATTCTACCTCCTCTAGTCACTACTCTAGCAGCAAAATCATTCATATTATTATTCATTTCATCAAGCAATTCTTTTTGAGATATAGCAACTTGTTCCATCTGGGTTTGAACCATAGAGGCATGTTTTCCTTCACCTCTAACATCATTACTGATTCTAAATAACAAATCACTCAAGCGAGCAATCATATCAGAATTATATTTTAATTGTTTCAGAACATTTGCATTTAAGTGATCTTGTTTCATAATGTATTTATCAAAGTCATATAAGCATTGACTAGGATGTTTATTGTAAGGGATATCACTTTCATCAAACTTTAATAAAGAATTTACCTCTACCACCTGTTGAGGTGGTGGTGCGTCAAGGCCATTTATTTCTTCAATAGGTGGTAAATTCTTAACATCCTCAGCTTTAATACCTTTTTCCTTCATACATTTCTTTGCCTCTTGCATATCTTCAGGACTGAGAAATAAGATACCCCTCTTCTTCGGAGTGGGTTTAGACGGTGGTTCACGAGAGTCCAATCATCATAATTCTTCAATATATTATTCAATAATTCCTTCGCTTGTTCAACAGTTCGTTCCCTGAAAACACAACCAGCACAACTATCTAGGAAGTCCCTAGAAGCATCATTTAGTCCATTATGGAAGATATCAAGTATTTCATTTTTCTTAAGAGGGTGATCAGGCAAGGCATTAAGAAATTGGAGAAACCTCCCCCAAGCTTGCCGGAGACTCTCTTCTTCAATTTGCACAAAGTTAAATATTTCCTGTAAGGCAGTTTGTTTCTTATGAGCAGGAAAATAATTTTAAGAGAAGTAGTAAATCATATCCTGGGGACTACGCACACAACCAGGAGCAAGAGTATTGTACCATATCTTAGCATCACCCTTTAATGAGAACGGAAATAATTTGAGAATATAGTAGTAGCGAATCTTCACATCATGAGCAAAGAGGGTGGCAATATCATTCAGCTTAGTAAGATGTGCCACTACAGTTTCAGTTTCATAGCCATGGAAAGGATCAGATTCAACCAAAGTAATGAACTCTGGGTCGACAGAGAATTCATAATCCTTATCAGTAACAAGGATAGGTGAAGTAGCAAACTTAGGATCACATTTCATTCTAGCATTCAAAGTCTTTTCCTTATACTTGCGTAGTAATTTCTTAAGATCATCTCTATCCTTACAAGAAAGGATTTATCTAGCTATTTCTCCACCCATAACATAACCCTCAGGTATCTTAGGCATTTCAAATCTAGGAGAGCAAGGTCTAATAGGTGTTTCATAGTTCTTAGTTTCAAAGTCTTCATCAGTTTCAGTAATCTCACCAGTTTCAATAATTTCATTCTCTTTAGCTCTAGCAATTTGTTCATCAAGAAATTCACCTAGTGGCACATTATCATCAAGCATGGTACTAGCATCATCATCATAAGCATCATTCGTAGCAGAAGTAGCATCATCAATAACTTGCGACATATCAGGATTAATAGCATGTGGTGGTGTTGCAAGTTTACTCATAACCGAAGGTGAATCGAGTATAGAGCTAGATGGCAATTCCTTACCTCCCCTCGTCTTAGAGGGAAAAATCTAGGTTCTTGTATCCTTCAGATTCTTCATAGTGATCAATTGATCTAAATCCCAAGCGACTCAACAAATATAGCTATGCTCCCCGACAACGGCGCCAGAAAATGGTCTTGATAACCCACAAGAATAGGGGGTCGCAACAATTTTCGACGGTAGAGTATTCAACCCAAATTTATAGATTCGACACAAGGGGAGCCAAAGAATATTTGAGAGTATTAGCAGTTGAGTTGTCAATTCAACCACACCTGGAGATTAAATATCTGCAGCAGAGTGATCAGTAGCACAGTAGTATGATAGTTTTGATAGCAGTAATAGCAGTAACAATAATGGTAGCAGTGATAGCAGTAGTTACTCAGCAAGAACAATATGTGGAAAACTCGTAGGCACTGGATCGGTGAACTCATTGGATAACATTCATCATGTAACAGTCATAACCTAGGGCGACACAGAACTAGCTCCAGTTCATTAATGTAATGTAGGCATATATTCCATAAATAGTCATCGTGCTTATGGAAAAGAACTTGCATGACATCTTTTGTCCTACCCTCCCGTGGTAGCGGGATCCATAAGGAAACTAAGGGATATTAAGGCCTCCTTTTAATTGAGAACCGGAACAAAGCATTAACACATAGTGAATACATGAACTCCTCAAACTACGGTCATCACCGGAAAGTATCCCGATTATTGTCACTCCGGAGTTTACGGATCATAACACGTAATAGGTGCATATTACTAGCAAGATCGGATCAAGAACATAGATATAATGGTGATAACATAAACGGTTCAAATATGAAATCATGGCACTCGGGCCCTAGTGACAAGATTAAGCATGGCAAAGTCATAGCAACATCAATCTCAGAACATAGTGGATACTAGGGATCAAGTCCTAACAAAACTAACTCGATTACATGATGAATCTCATCCAACTCCTCACCGACCAACAAGCCTACGAAGGAATTACTCACTCCCGGTGGGGAGCATCATGGAATTGGCGATGGAGAAGGGTTGATTATGACGAAGACCGAAGATTCCCCTCTCCGGAGCCCCAAACGGGCTCCAGATCTGGCCTCCCGATGAAGAAAAGGAGGTGGCGGCTGCCCCGTATCGTAAAACGCGATGAAACTTTCTCTCTGATTTTTTTCTCCGAAAATAGGATTTTATAGCGTTGGAATTAGGGTCAGTGGGGCCCCGAGGTGGGCACAACCCACCAGGGCACGCCTGGAGGGGGTGGCGTGCCCTGGTGTATCGTGCCAAACCAGGGCACCCCCTCCGGTGGTTATTGCCTCCAGTAATTTTTATTTATTATAAAATAAATCTCCAAAAAGTTTCGTCCAGTTCCGAGAACTTTTATTTCTGCACAAAAACAACACCATGGTAGTTCTGCTGAAAACAGCGTCAGTCCGGGTTAGTTTCATTCAAATCATGCAAATTAGAGTCCAAAACAAGAGCAAAAGTGTCAGGAAAAGTAGATACGACGGAGACGAATCAACATCATATAAGAGAAGATGGGCACCGGAGGCCTGCTAGGGGCCCACGAGCTAGGGTGGCAAGCCCTGGGGCTAGGGTGCACCCCTTGGCCCATGGCCACCTGGTGGGTCCCCTTTGGTTGATTCTGTCACCAATAATTTTTATATATTCCAAAATAATTGTCCGTCAATTTTCAGCTCATTTGGAGTTCCAGAGAATATCCAGTTGTTCGGTTGTCTTTTCTGGTCCATAATTCCATCTACCGGCAATCCCCCTCTTTGAATGAAACTTGCAAAATAAGAGAGAAAAGGCATTAGGATTGCGTCATGAAGTGTAATAATAATTCAAAACATAATAAATATCAATGAAAAAACATGATGCAAAATGGACGTATCAACGCTCTTCTTTGAAGGTCACATATGATATTAACTCCCTACGTGTAAAAGAACTTGACAATGAGAAAGAGGAACATCTCTTACATTTTATAGACAGTAAAATGTATGATTGGAGAAATTGCAGTACCAATATGAATATTAGTTTTCTTACATGATCAACAATAGTCTATAAATCGTTTGCAAAAAAATTCTATAAATGAAAGATTCAAAAGTAAATGCGTAAACATGTAGAAACAACATGAGGAAGATGAGATTATGCTTTGACCATATCATAACGATTACATTGGTTCACCTATTGCAACATGTTTGGGTTTTCATTGATTACCTTATTGACATGAAAAAATAAAGATCTACATAAACAACACCATAGGGAAAGGAGTTAATTTTAGCAAATTAATGTAGCCACGAGATGTTGATGTTGATGTTCAACCTAAATGAGTCGCAGCAACACGATCCACCGAACCATATCTATATATATCCAATCGAAACAGAACTTTAGTTTGTCCTGAATGCCTGCCTAGGGAATGAATGACGACCGAATCTCATGTAAAGGACCCTAATCTGCTCACTTGCCAGTGCAAAGGAGATCAGAGAATGGTTGGAGAGGTCGCAGGGAAATGTAAGCTAAAACCTCAATAGAGTTGGAACCTGCGGACAGGACGGACATAGTGAGGCCATCAGTTGGAGCCAAGGCTGCGGCCATGACAGTCCGAGAACAGTGGATATGGGAAAGGCTTCAGATGTTGAGGCTGCCGATGGCCATCACGCATGCTGAACGGGCATTCCGGGGGGATGCTGATCATGGACAACACGGTGTCGGCGCACTCTATCATTGCATTCTAGGTGAATGAGGCGTTCCGAGGGGATGTTGAGCATCGACAGTGTGGTGCTGGCACGCTCTGTCGCTGCTCGGATGAGGTGGAATAGCTCCCGTCGTTTGCGTGGACGAGCGCATATTCATCCGCGTCCATCGCTCCACGGCTAGTGCCTCGCTATGGCGGAGGGGGTGGAGATGCCACATGTGCGCTCTGTGAGTTGCTTTTGAGTGTGTCGACAACTCCAGGCACTTTTAAGATGCAACCATAACGGTAGACCGAGCTAGAAGCAGGGCTCGTACCAGCAGGCGCACACATGGTTCTCTCCATTCTTTGCTGCAATAGGAACAATGGAATGCCACACAATGACACTTGTGGTTGTGGCATGTGGTAGCGGGCGGACTGAAGCATCCTGGCGATGGCATGTGCGCAGCCGTAGTCGCATGAGCCACAGTACATGCAATCCATGCAGTCAAAGCCACCAGCTCCATGTAGCAATGACAGATCTGGTGCCCGTTGCTGAAGTGCGCCACGGAAAAGGTCAGTCACGATATAATCAAGAATTTGGAGAAATAAAGATTAAAAAACTACTCCATTTAGGTTTGATCAACCAACCTCATAGATGTGAGAGAGGAGAGAAGGTCGTTGCTATCCGCGCTGCAGCAGAGGCACACTCTAAACAACATGAGCAAACCAGAGAGGGAGAGGTGACCTGCAGACCAAGATTACCGATTAGACAAAGGTACAGGCGTGATTTTTTTCCTTCGCGGTCTTCTCAGAAGATGTATGAGTCAAGATGAGGCACACGATGGTGGGATCAACCTTGTGAACCGGGAGTGATCCTGGCGGGCGGAGGATGGTGAGACCAACCATCATCGTGCGTTGGGCTCGGACTGCACCTTCGATGTTGAACGGTGGCAGACTGTTAGGATGACACTGCATAGCAAACAGTGATTGCGAAGGAGGTCAAGCGGAGCTGTGGAGGGGAGAGAAGGGAGAGGGTATTTATTTTTCTTCAGGAGAAGGGAACGGATGGGAATGTGAAGAGGGGGAGGCGATAGCCCACATCCCAAAAATAAACGTTATGAGAAGAGAGACTTTGTTGCTAGAAAACATGGTAAGGAAAGAGAGCCATGGGTTCAAAAACCCATGCCATTCCCTCGTAAGCCTTCCAAGAGTAAGGACGAGGAGGAGTTCGAACGCTTTGCTGAAATGATTAGACCTGTCTTTTTGCGTACTCGCTTGACTGATATTTTGAAAACACCTCTGTATGCTAAGTATATGAAGGATATTATTACGAACGATTGAAAAAAACCTGAAACTGAAATTGCTACTATGCTTGCTAATTATACTTTTGATGACGGAGTGCCTAAGAAGTTGGGAGATCCGGGTATAACCACAATATCTTGCTCTATTAAAAGAAGTTATTTTAAAACTGCTTAATGTGATTTAGGAGCCGGTGTTAGTGTTATGCATTTCTCTCTATATAAAAGACTAGATTTGAATAAGCTGACACCTACTGACATATCTTTGCAAATGACTGATAAATCAACTGCTATACCTATTGGAATTTGTGAGGATGTTCCTGTTGTGGTTGCAAATGTTACTATCATAACAGACTTTGTTATTCTTGAGATGCCCGAGGACGACAACATGTCGATTATCCTTGGAAGACCCTTTTTAAATACTACAGGGGTTGTTATTGATTACAACAAAAGCAAGGTTTTCACGTCAATGGCAAACAACATACCGTGCATTTTCCAAAGAAGCAAACTTTGGTTAATAAAATTAATGTCATTGAGCCAAGTGCCACAATGGAGGTTTTAAATTTCCACTTCCTACTGCCAAGAAGAAATATGATATTCTTATTGTTGGGGATATGCAAATCCCCATTGAGGTAACATAGTGTTATACGAAAATTCTTTGGTTTCATGTCAGTCGAAAACGGTTATTAATAAGACTTGATCTACCTTATTAATGGATCCATTTTGAAAGACATGTGGTTGATGAATTTAGTATGCACAACTTTCTGTACCATTAGTTTACCCTCTGTTATTCTTAGTTAAATAAAATAAAATACCATGATTATCCTGTTTTCTAAGTTTCCATGCAATAAAAATGACCCAAAAATAAAAAGTCTCAGATTACCACAAAATTTTAACCTGAATTTTCTGGAATATTTAAGAATTTTTGGTGCTGAAAACACATCAGGGAGGAGCACTTGTGGGCCACAAGCCAACAAGGCACGCCCACCACCTGTGGGCGTGCCCTGATAGCTTGTGGGGCCCACAGGGGCACCCTGCCTTATCCCTTCAGCTCATGTCATCCCTTACCTCCAACAAAAATTCATACTCTCTCTCTCTCTCTCGTGTTCTTGCTCCTCAACCTGAGATTTCTGATCTCTTTGCTCGGAACTCCGTTTCCGAAACTGCTTTGAGGAATTGCTCCTTGGTGTGTGACTCTCCCATTCCTCCAATTAGTTTTTGCTTTAGTGGTTGACATTTTGCATATTTTGCTGCATTTGGTGCTACTGAAAATGAGCTTGCATGACTGAATTCTTTGAGTTCCAAGTAGTATGAATGCTTGATATGGCATGTAGGCATCTCTATGAGTAGTTGCTACCAATCTTACAAAGTTTTATTGACATAATTTTGTGGCCCAAGTTTTTGCTTAGGAAAATAAATTTCCTTAGGAGGGGTTCTTCGACCCGGAGCCCCAAAGGAGTTGTTGGGAGAACTCAGGACCAAGACATGAACATCTTTCGCAACATGGAGGTTAGGCCCTGTGAATGGCCACATGAACCTTTCATGAGCGAAGCGGGTTTCTACCAAGAGTTTATGCAATTCATTGCAAATCCTGGGCTGACCAACTTCCTCGCAGATGATTGTGATAAATACTATCTCCTTACAAATTCCTTTGTGCAAAATTTCTATTTCACAAATAGGCCCGGTGCCCCCATGGTTCGCTTCGATTTATATGCAACACATTATGAAATACCACTTGCTGAATTTTGTGAAATATGCTTGCTTCCCTCCGACGGGGGAATGTGTGATCCTAAGCCAGAGGAGTTCGAGGAATTCCTCCTTACATTAATTATGGGAGAAACTAGGGGCGTATAATACGTTAGGGCCACCAGTTTACATTTTCTATCTGTGTATTACTTCTCTTTATTCATAGGGAAATGTTTAACTGCTACGAGCCAGGGTGGTGGTCTCAGTGCCCTCACCCTCGCTATTTTGTGTCGTGCACTGTATGGTGATAACACTTACAACTTAGGAGTTATTGTCGCGTGCCACTTGCATCTTAACCGAATCAAGGGCAAGGTTCATGGTGGTATTTATGCCACCCGCTTAGCAAAACGTTTTAATGCCGCCATACGCCCCACTGATTACATGTTGCCTAAGGTTTATCTTGATCACCAGTCCATGCAAGATCACCAGTTCATAGATGAACCTTGGCCCCCGCAGCACATTCGTTATAACTTGGTATATAGCAAGGATACTCGCGATGTTATTGTGTTGTCTGCACCTTCTTTGTTTAACTTTCATGCCAGGAACGGATATACCATCATGCCACCCGACATAATTGCTTACCGGAACGAGGTGGCTGAGGCGGAGGTTGCAGCTCAGGTGTGGGACACTCAAGTACCTCAGCCCAACTACTTTCCTCCGGGACTAGATGGCTACTACGGATGGTGATCACCAAGCTAGGCAAACGCCTAAGCTTGGGGGGTACGTATTTCTTGCCGACATTACATTCATGTTCACACACTTCATATAAATTGTCGGTGTTCATTCTCTTTCATTGTATATCCATGTTAGCTTTATTTTTCCGCCTTCTTCTTGTGTGTTTGAAAAACTTTAAAAATCCAAAAATATTTCTCGTTTCTTTTCGGTTTTTCTTTCCCATTTAATTAGTTTTAGTATTAAAAGAAAACCCAAAAAGATTTCCTTTGCATGTTGGGAGCTTTCCCGTGTAAATAATTTTTCTCATTCTTTTTTTCCTTTGTTTATTTGCTTTCTTGAGAAAACCAAAAACCCCAAAAATATTTCAGTGTGTTTCTCTGAATTTCTTTTCTTTTGATTGAGTCATTCAAAGCAGAAGACCACAATGAAAATGTTGAGTGGCTCTCATATGCATTATTGTTGATCTAATAGAGAGCCAATATTGCCTCGTCTTCTCCTTCGTATAAAACTGCCTTGCAGATTCCAGCTTAGTCCATGACATTCTTGCACTATTATTATCACATCATTCGGTCGTGCAAGTGAAAGGCAATAATGACGATATTTCATGAAGTGGTCGTGGTAAAGGAAGCTGGTCTGAAATATTCTTGTTTTTCGTTTCTTTAAATATGTTTAGCTCGTTCTTTCTCGATTTAGTATATTATGAGTGAACATGTTTATGATGACAATTAGAGATTATAGTTTCTCATGCCATGCTTAAATAGCTAGGAGTGGATAATGATTTATCTTATGTGTCAACATGTATTAAAATGGTTATGATGTGGCATGGTAGTATGGTATTTCCCTCTGAGTAATACGAGTGGCTTGACTTGGCCCACGTGCAAACATCTAGTTGATTCAAAACCAATGCAGCCATCATGATTTTTAAATTCGGAGTGTCTATATCCTACTCATGCTAATGATCAATGTTAATTATTCGCAATGCATGATTATGACCGTTTTTTCTCTCTAGCTGGTCGCTTCTCAATCTATTGCTTGTGCATCCAAACTCCTAACCCCAACTTGTTCCACATGAGTCCACCATACCTACCTATATGCGGTATTACCCTGTCGTTCCAAGTAAATTTGCATGTGCCACCTCTAATATTCAAATAAACATCTCTTTTGTGCGCTCGTACCACTCATGAAGCGACGGGGCAGTCAATATCTTGCATGTTAAGTGGGTTATTCTCACGATGGGCGTTTATTCACCTGTCATTGCATCAGAGAGGCTGGTAAAAAGGATGCCCAATTCTGCAAAATCAAAATAATTAAACAAAACTTTCGGGACAGTTGAAATGTTGGAGGGCATCCGTGGATTCGCTCAGCCCTGGCTTGTGTATGTATGGTGGATGGGAGTAAAGTTTACAATTCCGCTTGGGAACCACCAATAATGTGTTTAGCATGGAAGATATTGAAATCCTTTGTTGTGACATTGACAAGAAAAGTGCACCACCCAAAAATTATAATTTCAATCCTGTTTTAAACCTTCAGCTCTGGCACCTGTGCATATCAATAGTTCCCTCTACGAAGGGTCTGTCTATTTACTTTTATGTTATTTTCTTTTATTCTTGAGTCATCATCCTCTTACTAAAAGCACTAGAACGGAGAGCACTATTGTCATTCTTATGCATTGAGTTTGTCATTCTCCTTGGAGCTAGTGTTTCTACTATACCTAAATCTCTTTGTGATGTGCTTGGTCTCATGAATATTGAAGATTGTTCCCTAAACTTGCATCTTGCGGATTCTACCATCCAGAAACCTTTAGGTAGAATAAATGATGTTCTTATCCTTGCTAATAGGAATTATGTGCCTGTAGATTTCATTGTGCTTGATATTGAGTGCAATCCTACTTGTCCAATAATACTTGGAAGACCCTTTCTACGAACTATAGGTGCAATAATTGACATGAAAGAGGGAAACATACGGTTCCAATCCACATTAAAGAAAGGAGTGGAACACATCCCTAGAAAGAGAATCAAACCACCTTATTAATCTATCATGAGGGACACTTATGGGTGGAGTGTCAAAGATGACAACACTTGATCATACGCATTATGCCCAGCTAGGGGCGTAAAACAATAGCGCTAGTTGGGAGGCAACCCAATAGTTATCTTATTTTTCTTGTTCTAATTAATTTTTGTGTGTCATAAAATGATTGTTGCATCTGTAATGATTGTGTCTTAGTGTTTGTGCAAAGTAAAACCTTTGGGACGACTCACATGATGAGTAGAAATGATACGGTGCAAAAACAGGAATTTTAGCGTCAAGTACAGGAATTTTCATTTTATACTGGAGCGTGATAATGCTCTGAAATTTATACACAGTATTTCTATACAAATTCGTGACGTTTTCCTAATGTTTCAGAAGTTTTAGAGATGTATAAGTATAGTTTCTCTACAAATCTTTATAGACTGTTCTGTTTTAGACATATTATGTTTTTACCTGCATGTTTGCTTGTTTTGATGATGGCATGGATTATTTTGGGAAAAATAAATCATGGAGAAGTTAGAATACAGTACCTTATGCAATAATAAAATATGAATCAATTTACAACAGTACCTAATGTATTTGATATGTTTATTATACTAACGGATCTCACGAGTTTTCTGTGCTGAAGTTTTCAAGTTTTGGGTGTTATCACGATGGAAGAAGGATTAAGGACTGGCAAGAGCCTAAGCTTGGGGATGCCAAGGCATCCCAAGGTAATATTCTAGGAAGACTCAAGCGTCTAAGCTTGGGGATGCCCCGTAAGGCATCCTCTCTTTCGTCTCAATCCATTGGTATGTCACTTGGAGCTATATTTTTATTTATCACATGATATGAGTTTTGCTTGGAGCAACATTTGCTTTAGTTTGCTTTTTTTAGTTTCCCACAATAATTGTTTGCATCACACACCCACTTGAGAGAGACACAATATCATCATAATTTATTAGAATACTCTATGTGCTTCACTTATATCCTTTGAGCTTGGCAGTTGCTCTTGTACTTCACTTATATCTTTTAGAGCATGGTGGCGTATAGATTTTATAGAAATAATTGCACTCTAGTTCTTCACTTATATTTGTTTGAGAGTTAATAAACAGCGACGGTAATTTGCATGGGTCATAATACTAGTCCAAAAATAATAGGTATTCAATGAGTGCATAATCAAAGTCACATGTAGCACATAAAAGAGAAGTCATGGTTAATGATATTAATGTGGTAATCTAAAAAAGCATGAGTGCATGATCATTCGTTAATAAAGGTATCGTGAATTAGAGGTTGTTAACTTGCTATTCATCCAAATATTTTTACTGCATGGTGATGATGTGTGAGCATACTTATTCCCCGTTAAAATCCTAGTGATTGTTGGGTCGGGGGCGCGCGATGGTCAACTCCTACCAACCTCCTCCCTAGGGGCATGTGAGTAGTGCTTTGCTTCGAGAGAGCTAATAAAATCTTGCAATAATTATGTGAGTTCTTCATGACTAATGTGAATCCATGGATATACGCACACTCACCTCCACATACTTGTTAGTCTCTCCGGTACCGTGCATTGCCCATTCTCACCTTGAGGATCGGTGCAACTTTCACAGGTGCTGATACGTCTCCATCGTATCTATAATTTTTGATTGTTTCATGCCAATATTATACAACTTTCACATATTTTTGGCAACATTTTATATGATTTATTGGACTAACCTATTGATCCAGTGCCAGTTCCTGTTTGTTGCATGTTTTTTGTTTCGCAGAATATCCATATCAAACGAAGTCCAAACGTGATAAAAATTTACGGAGATTTTTTTGGAATATTTGTGAATTTTGAGAAGTGGAATCAACGCAATCGGAGGCCCACAGCCCCCCACAAGATACCAGGGCGCGGCCAGGGGGCCCAAGCGTGCCCTGGTGGGTTGTGCTCACCTCGTATGTCGGTTGGAGCTCTCCTTTGGCCGCAAGGAATCTAATTTTTGGATAAAAATCTCCTCAAAATTTCAGCCCGATCGGAGTTACGGATCTCCGGGAATATAAGAAACGGTTTTCAGCCAGAAAACAGTAACGTGAAACAGAAGAGAACAGAGAGGGAGATCCAATCTAGGAGGGGCTCCTGCCCCTCCGCCGCCATGGCGGCCATGGACCAGAGGGGGAACTCTCCTCCTATCTAGGGGGAGGCCAAGGAAGAAGAAGAAGGAGGGGGGCTCTCTCCCCCTCTCTCTCTCTCGGTGGTGCCGAAACGCCGCCGAGGCAAGCATCGTGACGGCGATCTACATCAACAATCTTGCTACCGTCAACACCAACTCTCTCCCCCTCTATGCAGCGGTGTAACTCCCTTTTCCCCGCTGTAATCTCTACTTAAACATGGTGCTCAACTCCATATACTATTTCCCAATGATATATGGCTATCCTGTGATGTTTGAGTAGATCCGCTTTGTCCTATGGGCTAATTGATGATCGTGGTTGGTATGATTGTATATTTTATTATGGTGCTGTCCTACAGTGCCCTCCGTCTCGCGCAAACGTGAGAGATCCTCGCTGTAGGGTGTTGCAGTGTGTTCATGATTTGCCTATGGTGGGTGGCATGAGTGACAGAATACACAGACCCGAGTAGGCGGGTTGTTGCATATGGGAGTAAAGAGGACTTGATACTTAATGCTATGGTTGGGTTTTACCTTAATGATCTTTAGTAGTTGCGGATGCTTGCTAGAGTTCCAATCATAAGTGCATATGATCCAAGTAGAGAAAGTATGTTAGCTCATGCCTCTCCCTCATGTAAAATTGCAAGAATGATTACCTGTCTAGTTATCAATTGCCTAGGGACAAATAACCTTCTTGTTTGACAAAAGCTTTCTACTAAACAACTAACTTTTATTATCTTGCTTTTTACTCATAGTTTTATTCCCGCAAAGTACTCCTAGTTTTATTCGTGCAAACTATCCTATCACCTAAAAAATAGTTTCATACTTGTTCTAGGTAAAGCAAACGTTAAAGTGTGCGTAGAGTTGTATCGGTGGTCGATAGAACTTGAGGGGATATTTGTTCTACCTTTAGCTCCTCGTTGGGTTCGACACTCTTACTTATCGAAAAAGGCTACAAACGATCCCCTACACTTGTGGGTTATCAGGTGCATCCAAACCCCGTGAAATGATACGCTCTGTTGCACATAAGCATCATTATATCTTCCTCAAAACAGCCACCATACCTACCTATCATGGCATTTCCATAGCCATTCCGAGATATATTGCCATGCAATTTCCACCGTCACATCATTTGACTAGTACTTTGATTGTCATATTTCTTTGCATGATCATATAAGCTGATGGCAAAGCCACCGTTCATCATTAATATCACACATGTTACGCTTGATCATTGCACATCCTGCCAGAGGCATTCATATAGAGTCATACAGTTTCTTATGTTGAGTTGTAAGTAAATAAAAGTGTGGTGATCATCATTATTAGGGCACTGTCTCAGTGAGGAAAGGATGATGGAGACAATGATTCCCCCACAAGTCGGGATGAGACTCCAGATGAAAAAAAAAGAGAAAGAAAAAAAGGAAAGAAAAAAAGAGGAAAAGAAAAAATGAGAGAAAAGATAGAAGGGACAATGCTACTACCTCTTATTCCACACTTGTGCCTCAAAGTGGCACCATGTTCTTCATATAGAGAGTCTCATGTTTATCACTTTCATATGCTAGTGGGAAATTTTCATTATAGAACTTGGCTTGTATATTCCAATGATGGGCTTCCTCAAATGCCCGAGGTCTTCATGAGCAAGCAAGTTGGATGCACACCCACTTAACTTCAATTGAGCTTTCATACACTTATAGCTCTAGTGCACCCCTTGCATGGCAATCCCTACTCGTTGTATTGATATCTATTGATGGGCATCTCCATAGCCCGTTGATACGCCTAGTTGATGTGAGATTTTCTTCTCCACTTTCACCCCTTTGAAACCTACCACCATATTCTATTCCACCTTTATGTTATATCCATGGTTCATGCTCATATATTGCGCAAGTAATAAAAAGCTGAAGCGCGTTAAAAAGTACGATCCAATTGCCTGACTTGACACCATGGTGCTTGACATTTGTATTTATGTGGTGAAGACGGAGCCATGCTACTCTTATATTATAAAATGAATAGGGGGTGAACATTTTCTTTGGATCGTATACTTTGAAACTTGATGATTATGTTTCTTATGTTTATAGTATTACTATATTGATTTTTATTAATTCATCGTTTCTCAATGAACAAACCTGCAATAGATTACATGCTGGGTAGCATGTCACATCAAAAATTCTTGTTTTCATCATTTACCTATTCGAGGACGAGCATGGATTAAGCTTGGGGATGTTGATACGTCTCCAACGTATCTATAATTTTTGATTGTTCCATGCTATTATATTCTCATTCTAGGATACTTTTGGGTGTTTATTTACCAATTAATATTATTTTTGAGCACTAACCTATTGACCTAGTGCCCAGTGCCAGTTGCTGTTTTCTACATGCTTTTTCGCTTTTCAGGTTTACCATACCAAACGAAGTCCAATTGCCACGAAACTTTAATATGATTTTTTCTAGACCAAAAGAAGACCTGGAAGCTTTGGGAGGAGGCGAGAGGCTGCACGAGGCAGCCACGACCCAACAGGGTGCGCCAGGGGGCCAGGCCGCGCCCATATGGGTCGTGGCTCCCTTGGCCGCTCTCTCGTGCCCCTCTCTGGCCTATATATCCTCAAATATTCCAAAAACCCTAAGAGATCTCCCAAAACACTTGTTCTGCCGCCGCAAGTCTCTGTTCCGCCGCGTAGCCATCTGGCGACCTTTTCCGGTGATCTGCCGGAGGGGGAATCGATCACGGAGGGGCTCTACATCATCCTTGCCGCCTCCGTGATGAGTTGTGAGCAGTTCACTACCGACCTATGGGTCCGTAGTTGGTATCTAGATGGCTATCTCTCTCTCTTGATCCTCAATGCAATGATCATCGCATCTTCGCTTTCATCTATTCGATGTAATCCTTTTGTGCGGTGCGTTTGTTGGGATCCGATGAATTGTGGGTTTATGTTCAGATTATTCATGAAAAGTATTTGAGTCACCCCTGATTATTATGATTCTTATTTGCATGATCATTATAGCTTCATAAATCTCTCCGATCTATTGAGATAGTTTGGCCAACTATATTGATATTTCTTCAGTGAGAGGGGTGTGTTGTAGTGGGTTCAATCTGGCGGTGCTCTATATCCCAGTGACAGAAAGGGACAGGACACCGCTTTGTATTGTTGCCACTAAGGATAAAACGATGGGGTTAGTTCATATTAATTGAATTATCTTTGTCTACATCATGTCATCGTTCTCCAAGCATTACTCTGTTTTACTTAATACTATAGATGCATGCTGGATAGCGGTCGATGGGTGGAGTAATAGTAATAGGTGTAGGCAGGAGTCGGCCTATTTGCATATGGACGTGATGCCTATATATACATGATCATTGCCGTGAATAAAGATTGCATAACTATCCGCTTTTCTATCAATTGCCCAACAGTAATTTGTTTACCCACCGTATGCTACTATATGAGAGATGCCACTAGGGAACACTACGGCCCCCGGGTCTATCCTCTTATAAATTTACAAACACATTCAATACCTTGCTACCTTTTATTTTGTTTTATTTTATTTTCCAATTTACAATTATCTATTATCATCTACACATCTCATTTACTTGCAAATAACGAGACCAAGGGGATTGACAACCCTCTTGCTGCGTTGGGTGCAAGTGTGTGCTCTTTTGTGTGCAGCCGCTGAAGACGGTTGATGACCGATATTCCTATTGGTTTGATAAACCTTGGTTCTTAACTGAGGGAAATACTTACCCGCATTGTGCTGCATCACCTGTTCCTCTTCACGGAAAACCCAATGCAGATCACAAGCATCAATTGACAACTCAACTGCTAAGGCCGATAAATATTTCTTTGGCTCCCCTTGTGTCGAATTAATAGACCAGGGTGTAATACTACCCACGAAGACTGTTGTGATCCCCTATACTTGTGGGTTATCATATTCTTCATTGTGCACACAAATATCTTGTTTTTTCATCGCTAATTTCTTTATCTTAACTATCTTTATGAGTTTCTTGATTTGATTGATATTCATGGACACCTCATTTCCCCACATGCAAAATGGGTCGAACAGTGGGTCTAAACCTCTTACAGCAGGACCTACATGTGCAAGAACAAATTGTTATAAAACCTATATATTAGAATAGTTACTGCAATTGCATAATAATGTGCTATTAGCCAAAGGACCATGCATGTGCAAACCTTGATGGTAAACTTCAGTGTCGCCCATTGTTTCCCATTGCAACATATATAAGATAGATACTGATGTTATAAGTGAGATTTGGCATACTATCAGTAAATATGTTGATCAAAAATAAACACATTGCAGATCCAACAGATTAATTTGAGCCACATGGAAAAGCTAGTTATCTAAACCAAGTGTGCTAAGAACTACGAAATATAGCACTTGTATATGTTTCACAAGTTTTAGTACATCCAAATTCGATTTATTTCTCACATGCATAACAATACAAAATTGTACTGACAACAATCGAACATCACACTGCAAAATTGAACCAAACACTTATATGATCACCATAATAAATGAACCAAACAGTTAACTGAGCACCACAACAAATGAACCAAGCAGTTAACTGAGCACCACATTGCACAATAAACATACTAGAAGATCAGATTGCATAGTAGCATTACATTGGACATTTCATTCTAAAGGAAAGGCTGGAGCAGCACATGCAACAGGTAAACCAAACATTCTTAACCGGCATAGCTAGCTGAACATAGGTCCTTAGTAATTAAGCTAAAAAACAAGCTATTCCTCATCGTCGGAGATATCAATGATGATGGGCTCCTTATACCTGGAAGAGGGCGATGCCTCCACGTCGTGGGTGCCCTCCTCGTAGTGGTGAGCAACCTGATCCTGTCCGGGCACCAACCTACCGGCTTTGGAGCTGAGGTAAGCACGACCACACTGAGAAAAGACCTCGTAGTCTTCGTCGAAGGCACCGACGGTGCCCTTGAGAAAACACCATGAGTTATCGTTTAAAGCAGCCAAATCATGTGGACGCACCCACGCACAAGGTGTCGATGGTAACATCGCCGGCAAGGTGCCGCTCCAAGATCTGGGGGTCGGAATGCATGGGAGCCATCGCGACCTCATCCGTACGTGCGGCCGCGATTTTCTTCTCCGCTGCCAAATGCTCCTTGAGATCCTGGCTATACTGCGTGAACCATGGTTTTTGGCGGAGATTATTTGGGGGATGGCACGGTGATTTGGGTGGAAGGTGTCGTGCCGACGATCGGGGCATGTGGAATGGAGGAGGAGGGGGTATGGGGGAGGTGTGGATTACCTGACTAAATGGATGAGGCCGAGCAGTAGGAAGGAGCGTCGCCGGCGAGGAGGCGGCGCTACAAGCTAGCAGTGAAGTTTTGACCTTAGGAAAGCACGGGGGAGCAGGGGAAATGTGGATTTTGCTTGGTACGAGGGGTGGGGGAGGTAGATATTTCCGCCGCAGCCTAAAATTTTCATTCGGTGCAGTGAAAAACTGGCGCGCAAAGTCTCATCGGACACAGTCCCTTACTCAAAAATGTGTGTGATATGTAAACATCACAAAAGATCCTATAGTTTACCCCGTGTGTGATCAGTTTGAACGTGAAAATTTTGGTCTCCAAGCTTCCGGCGTAAGATATTGGATACTACATTGGACACGGTTCGTGCTAACAAATTGTGTGTGATGTACTTGCATTTCATTTTCATTTGGAGGATAAAATGGGGATAGTGCGGAAACTTTTGGTCCGAATTTCCCTCGTTACAGTGGTCATCCACGCCATGGCATAATTTAACATCACTTGCTAATTTGAGTACTACACAAAAGAGCCTACAACACAGCCCGCACATACCTAATCGAGCAATTAAACAGAGCTGGTTGAACTAAATATTACTCTAACAAAAGACCCGCACTCTAGACAAATACTAATATTCCGTATTGCACTCGTCGATCTCCCCCGCCTCCTCCATGACCAGCTGAAGCTCGACGACCTCCGGGTCAAGGGGCTCCATGCCATCCATCACCACATACTCCGCAAGCATCTCGTAGTCCGCGTCCGCAAACTCTTTGGAAAAGGCCGCCATGAGCCAGGTGTGGGCGGCTGCGGTCCGGGCGTTGACGGCCTCCATCTCGGCTAGGGAGGCCGCCGACGAATGGACGGCTGCTCGAGCGCTCTCGGCAATTTGTGCGGTGACAAACAGGAGTTTGGTGTGGGCGGCCTCGGCATAGGCATGAACAGCCGCCATCAGGGCTATGGCGGCCCCTCAGGAATGGACAACTCTTGTGCCGTTCTCGCCATTTCCTATCCCCGTCGCGGATGTTGCTATCGCCATCTCAGCTGCAGCAGCTGCCCGTTCAACTACTTCAGCCGCCCTGATACGTCTCCAGCGTATCTACGTTTGCTCTTGTTTTGGCCTCTAATTTGCATGATTTGAATGAAACTAACCTGGACTGGCGTTGTTTTCAGCAGAACTACCATGGTGTTGTTTTTGTGCAGAAATAAAAGTTCTCAGAATCGAACAAAATTTTTTGGAGAATTTTTTTGGAATATATAAAAAATACTGGAGCAAAGACCTACCGGAGGGGGGCCACTAGTTGCCCACAAGGCAACAGGGCGCGCCCACCCCCTAGGCGCGCCCTGATGCCTTGTGGGGCCCACGTGGCTCCACCGACCCTAATTCTAAGCCTATACATTCATATTCTCTTAGAAAAAAATAATAGAGAAGTTTTCATCGGTTCTACAAGACGAAGCCGCCGCCACCTCCTGTTCTTCCTCGGGAGGGTTGATCTGGAGTCCATTTGGGGCTCCGGAGAGTGGAATTCATCGCCATCGTCATCACCAACCCTTCTCCATCAACAATTCCATGATGCTCACGACCTGGAGTGAGTAATTCCTTTGTAGGCCTACTGGATAGTGATGGGATTGGATGAGATTTATCATGTAATCGAGTTATTTTGATAGGGCTTGATCCCTAGTATCCACTATGTTCTGAGATTTATGTTGCTATGACTTTGCAATGCTTAGTGCTTGTCACTACGGCCCGAGTGCCATGATTTCAGATATGAAACTATTGTTTTTCCATGAATATGAGAGTGTTTTAGATCCTATCTTGCAAGTCGTATGCACCTACTATGTGTTATGATCCCAATCCCCCAAGGTGACAATAATTGGGATTCTTTCCGGTGATGACCGTAGTTTAAGGAGTTCATGTATTCACCATGTGTTAATGATTTGTTCCGGTTCTCTATTAAAAGGAGGCCTTAATATCCCTTAGTTTCCATATGGACCCCGCTGCCACAGGAGGGTAGGCAAAAGATGTCATGCAAGTTCTTATTATAAGCACGTATGACTATATACAGAATACATGCCTACATTATATTGATGAATTGGAGCTAGTTCTGTGTCGCTCTAGTGTGTAACTGTTACATGATGAATGTCGTCTAAATCAATCCATCACTGATCCATGGCCTACGCTTTTCGCTTATTGGTTTCCGTTAAGTTACTTTCATTACTATTGTTGTTACAATCAATACAAATCTGCTTCTCTTACTGTTCCTATTGCTTTTGTTACTGTGCTACTAAAATTCCAGATGTGGTTGAATTGACCACTCAACTGGTAAGACCAATAAATACTCTTTGGCTCCCCTTGTGGCTAATCAATAATTTTGGGTGAAATACTACCCTCGAAGACTATTGCGATCCCCTACACTTGTGGGTTATCAAGACCATTTTCTACCGTTGTTGCCGGGGAGCATAGCTCTATTTATTGTGTTCACCCGAGATTTTTAATTGTCACTATGAATAATCTGAAAGACGCTAAAACCAAGATCATACCCTATAGGACGAGGGCAGGTAAGGAATTGTCATCTAGCTCTGCACTTGATTCACCTTCTGTTTTGAGTAAGCTTGCAACACCACCACCTATTATTCAATCTTATCGTAAGTAAGTGATGATGCTACTTCTGCTTTGAATGAAATTTATGATGATGCTACTATTATGCTATATGAAACTGAACATGTGCCACTAGGTGATTTGCTAGATGCTCATATTGCTAAGTCTAGAGAACTTGAGAATACTGAAATTGATGAAAAACTATGATTCACCTATTTTTTCTAGATCTCCGCCTAGAATTGAAATGCCTGGAATACCCGAAGGTTATGTTATGGATGGGGAGATAACTAGAGACTTTGTTGCTTGTAATGATAGAGATGATCTTAAAAAATTGTTGAGTAAACTCAAAGAAAAATCTATGATGGAGAAACTGAGATATGATCCTAAATTTGCTACTTCTCCTATATTTGTTACTGATAAGGATTATGAATTCTTTGTCGATCCTGAGTTAATCACTTTGGTAGAATCTGATCCTTTCCATGGTTATGAATCTGAAACTGTTGTGGCACACCTTACCAAATTGAATGATATTGCCACCCTATTTGCTAATGTCGAAAAAAAATCACTATTACTATATTCTTAAGCTTTTCCATTTCTCACTAAAGGGTGATGCTAAGAAGTGGTTCCTTTCTCTTGCTCCTGGCTGTGTGCATAGCCCCCAGGATATGATAAATTATTTCTCTGGAAAATATTTTCCTGCCCATAAGAAACAAGTTGCTTTATAGGAAATATTTAACTTTGTGCAAATTGAAGAAGAGAATCACCCTCAAGCTTGGGGGAGGCTTCTCCAACTACTTCGAGCTTTGCCTGATCATCCTCGTAAGAAAATGAAATACTTGATACCTTTTATAATGGAATAACGGGTGCTTCTAGGGATTACCTAGAGAGTTGTGCTGGTTGTGTTTTCAGGGAACGAGCTATTGAACAGGCTGAAGAACTATTGAATAATATTTTGAAGAATGCTAATGATTGGACACTTCCCGAACCACCTCCTGAACCAATTACTAATAAGAGAGGTATTCTATTCCTCAGTCCAGAAGATATGCAAAAAGCCAAGAAATCTATGAAAGAAAAAAGTATTAAGATTGAAGATGTTAAGAATCTACCACCTATTGAAGAAATACATGGACTTGACACCCATACATAGCTAGTAGAGGTTAATTCTCTTCGTAGATTCAATGAAAGTGATATACCTTATAATAAAAATGCTAGTCAATTCATGGATGCATTTGATAATTACATTCTTAAGCAAGAACATTTTAATATGTATATTAAGGATCAATTGAAAATAAATGTTATGATGATTGATCGCTTCAGTGACATGATGTTTAGAATTGCTGATGATGTTAAAGGTTTAGGTAACCACTCATCCATGGTCCAAACTCAATTAGAACAAGTTGCTAAGTCACAAAATGATTTGCTTACTGAAATGAATAATAAACTGAAAGATCATGCTATTAGAGTTGTGACTAGAGGGGGTAGAATGACACAAGAACCCCTCTATCCTGAAGGACATCCTAAAAGAATTGAACAAGATTCTCCGAATCTTAATAAGGATGTACCTAGTCCATCTAAGAAGAAAAAGGAAAAGAAAAATGATAGTACTTTGCATGATTCTGGTGAGCCTATGATAGAAAAACCTTCAGAGAATCATGATGATGTTTCTAGTTCTAATGCTAAGACACAATCTGGTAATGAACAAGCACCTAGTGATAATGAAAATGATGATGTTCATATTGATGCTCAACCAGATAATGATAAAGAACCTGATAATGATGTGGAAATAGAACCTACAGCTGATCTTGATAACCCACCTTCTAAGAATAAGCGTTATGATAAGAGAGATTTCATTGCTAGAAAACATGGTAAGGAAAGAGAGACATGGGTTCAAAAACATATGCCATTCCCTCGTTAGCCTTCTAAAAATAGGGACGAGGAAGATCAGGCCTGTATTTTTGTGAACACGTTTGACTAATATTCTGAAGATGCCTCCTTATGCAAAATATATGAAAGATATTATTACTAATAAAAGAAAAATACCTGAAACTGAGATTTCCACCATGCTTGCCAATTACTCTTTTGAGGGTGGAGTGCCTAAGAAATTGGGAGACCCCGAGATACCTACTATATCTTGTTCCATTAAACGAAGTTATGTTAAAACTGTTTTATGTGATTTAGGGGACGGTGTTAGTGTTATGCCTTTCTCTCTATATAAAAGACTTGATTTGAATAAGCTCACACCCACTGAAATATCTTTGAAAATGGCTGATAAATCTACTGCTATACCTATTGGAATTTGTGAGGATGTCCCCGTTGTTGTTGCAAATGTTACTATTTTGACAGACTTTGTTATTCTTGAGAGCCCGAGGGCGACAACATGTCGATTACTTTGTAGACCATTTTTGAATACTACAGGGGCTGTTATTGATTGCAACAAAAGCAAGGTTACTTTTCATGATAATGAGAACCAGCACACGGTATACTTTCTGAAGCAATGAGTTGTGGTTAATAATATCAATTCTATTGAGAAAATGGCAACAATTACTTTCGGAGAGTTCAAATTTTTTCTACCTACTGCTAAGAAGAAATATTATATTCTTATTGTTGGGGAAATGCATAACCCCATTGAGGTAACTTAGTGTTATACGAAACAAAATCGGTTTCATCTAATCAAAAACAATTCATTAATAAGACTTGATCAACCTTATTAATGGATTCTTTTTTAGAAACATTTGGTCGATAAATTTAGTAGGCACAACTTTCTGTAACTTTAGTTTGCTCTCTGTTATTTATAGCTTAATAAAGAAAAATGCCATGATTATCATGTTTTCTGAATAAACCGTGCAATAAAAAATGACCAAAAATAAAACTGCTCAGAATGCCACCAAATTTTAACATGAATTTTTGTAGAATATATTAAAATTTCTGGAGCTGAAAACATCTCAAGGGGGTGCACTATTGCTCACAAGGCAACAGGACGCGATCACCCCCCATGGGCGTGCCTAGATGCCTTGTGGGTCGCACAGGGACCCACTCCCTTATTCCTTAAGCCCACATCATCTCTTACCTCTAGCAAAAATTCTTAGTAGCTCTCTCTATCATGTTCTTGCTCCCAAACCTAAGATTTTGATCTCTTTGCTCGGAGCTCCGTTTTCAAAACTGTTTTGAGAGATTGCTCCTTGGCATGTGACTGCTCCATTGTTTCAATTAGTTTTTTGTTATAGTGGATTATATCTTGCATATTTTGCTGCACTTGGTGCTACTAAAAATGAGCTTGCATATTGAATTCTTTGAGTTCTAAGTAGTTTGAATGCTTGATATGGCCTCTAGTCATCCCTATGTGTAGTTGCTATCAATCTTACAAAGTTTTGTTGACATGATTTTGTGGTCCAAAAATTTCAGAAATTTGTTCTTAGGAAAATGAACATCTTTAGGAGGAGTTCTTCAAGGAGAAGGTCTGCTAGTGAGTCATCGAGCTAGAGCTCGGTACGACAAGATTACATTGAACCAAGGGCAAGCTCAGCACGAATCACCGAAGCCAAACCATGTCGGTGGCCATGTAAAAAGTTCATGATAGGTGCTGGTATTAAGGAAGAATTTGATCAATATATTCAGAACACTGAGCTCACCGACATCCTCCCAGATAAGTGTACTTAATATTACAAGCTTACCCATTCATTCACTCAAAAGTTTGAGTATCACTCTCGTAATTCTAGAGTTTTATTTCATCTTTATGATAGATCATATGGTATGTCTCTACAAGAATTATGCGATGCATGCAAAATTCCATATTGGGGTTCACTTAGCAAACCGCAAAAATCTGATTATGATATGTTTCTTAAGAGTCTATGCAATGGTGAGGATAGAGGAATTACGTACGCTAGAATGAAATGTATCCAATTTACCTCTATTCGCTACTTTGCATTGTTTAATGGGAAATGCATTGTGAGCAAGCAAGATTGTTGTGCACCATGCGCCCCTGACTTGAGAATTATTCACACTCTTTAACGGGCAATAAATTGTATGATCTTGGGGCAATTATTGCACGTAGGCTGCATCTCAATGCGGGCGATGGTGATCTGTATGGAGGAATTTATCCCTCCCGTCTAGCCACGAGGCTAGGGGTCTCGCCTCGCCCCAGTGATCCTATATTACCTGATAGATACCTAGACTTTGTGCCCATGCAGCGCCATGACTTTATTAAAGATGGAACTCATAGATTTTATTATAACTTGACATTCGATAAATACAATATTGTCTCTGTTATTTTGCCTGCACCTGCTCTCTTTGATTTTCAGAGCAAACAAAGATATTTCATCTATGAGAACGAAGCGCATGAGTACAACACAGCAGTGGAGGCCGCTCGTTTGGCTGAGGAGGCAGCACGGAACGCCTCCACGAGCTATCATTTCGACTATTATCCAGTCCAGGGATGGTGATTACCAAGCTATCCCAAGGCCTAAGCTTGGGGGAGTATGTATTTCTCACTGACATTACATTCATGTTCACACATTTCATTCATCGGTGATCATCCTTTTTCATTGTATATCCATGTTAGTTTTACTTTTCATTTCTTTTTGTGTGTTTGGAAAAACTTTGAAAACCAAAAATATTTCTCGCCTATTTTCGGTTTTTCTTTCTTGTTTTATTAGTTCGTAGTATCAAAAGAAATCCCAAAAAGATTTCCCGTTTGTTCTCTTAATTGTTGGGAGCTTTCTCGTGTAAATAGTTTTTCTCGCTTTTCGTTTTTTTCGTTAATTTGCTTTCTTCAGAAAAACTAAAAACTCCAAAAATATTTCAATGTGTTTCTATAAAATTCTTTTATTTTCTTTGATTTGTCGAAAGGAGAAGACCGCGATCAAAATGTTGAGTGGCTTTCATATGCTATATTGTGGACCTAACAAAGAGCCAATACTACCTTGTCTTCTTTAAATAAATATTCTGCAGATTCCAGCTTAGTCCAGATGCACACTTGTACTATTATTATTTTCACATTATTCGGTCATGCAAGAGAAAGGCAATAATGACGACATTTGATGAAGTGATTCCGGTAAAGAAAGCTGGCATGAACTCTTCTTGTTTTCTGTTTTCGTAAATATGTTTAGCTGAGTCGCTCTTGATTCAGCATATTATGAGTAAACATGTTTGTGATGATAATTAGAGATTATAGTTGCTAATGGCATGCTTAAATAGCTAGGAGTTGATAATGATTTATCTTGTGTGTCAACATGCATTAAAATGGTTGTGATGTAGTATGTTAGCATGGTATCCTTCTCTGAGTAATTCGAGTCGCTTGACTTGGCACATGTGAAAACATGTAGTTGAATCGAATCCAATGCAGCGTTCATGATATTTATGTTCAGAGTGTTTATATCCTACTCATGCTAATATTCAATGTTAAATAATTGCAATGCATGATTATGACAGTTGTCGCTCTCTAGCTGGTCGCTTTCCCGTCTATCTGCTAGCCTTCATCTGTACTAAGCGGGAATGCTGCTTGTACATCCAAAATCCTTAACCCAAAGTTGCTCCACATGAGTCCACTATATCTACCTATATGCGGTATTACCCTGCCGTTCCAAGTAATTTTGCATGTGCCACCTCAAATCATTCAAATAAATATTTCTTTTGTGTGCTCGTACCGCTCATGGAGCGATGAGACAGTCACTATCTTCCATGCTAAGTGGGTTATTCTCACGATGGTGTTTATTCACTTGTCATTGCATGAGATAGGCTGGTAAAAAGGATGCCCAGTCCTGCATAATCAAAAATAAATAAAACAAACTCCCCTGGAAGGATGAGCTTTTGGAGGGCACCCGTGGATTCGGTCAGCCATGGCTCATGTATGTATGGTGGTTGGGAGTAACCTTTACAATTCTGTTTGCGAACCTCTTATAATGTGTTTAGCATGGAAGATACCGAAATCCTTTGTCATGATGTTGATAGGAAAGGCACACCACCCAAACTAATACTTTCATCTCTGTTTAAACCATGAGCTCTGGCACCTCTGCAAATCAATGCTTCCCTCTGCGAAGGGCCTCTCTATTTACTTTCACGTTATTTACTTTTATTATTGAGTCATCATCTTCTTATTAAAAGCATCGGTCCTGAGAGCACTATTGTCATTTTTATTCATTGAGTCTAGTTAATGTTGGATGTTAGCATGACTGGATCTCTTCTACGCTGAATTACAATGTTTAGTCGCTGCTTGAACCTGGGAGGTGCTCTGCATTTATGTTTTGCGGTCTCAGAAAGGGCTAGCGAGATACCATGTTATCATATTATATTATGATTGTTTTGACCAATTGTTGGCATCCGAGATATCTTATTATTGCTCGCTAGTTGGTTATGTTATTGTCATGAGTAAATATGAGACCTAATTGTTATCATTGACATGGTTAGTTCATCGTCTTTGCTGAAAACCTAAACACTGAGTTAAGTATATTTATAACAACGAGAACAAAAGAGTTTGTAAAAGTTTTGTTTATCACTTTTAGTTTGTCAACTGAACTGCTTGAGGACAAGCAATGAGTTAAGCTTGCGGAAGTTGATACGTCTCCAACGTATCTACTTTTCCAAGCACTTTTGCTCTTGTTTTGGACTCTAATTTGCATGATTTGAATGAAACTAACCCAGACTGATGCTGTTTTTAGCGGAACTACCATGGTGTTGTTTTTGTGCAAAAATAAAAGTTCTCGGAATCGAACGAAACTTTTTGGAGACGTTTTCTGGAATATATAAAAAATACTGTAGCGAAGACCTACCAAAGGGGGCCCACCAGTTGCCCACAAGGCAACAGGGCGCGCCCACCCCATGGGTGTGCCCTGATGCCTTGTGGGGTCCACGTGGCTCCGCCGACCCTAATTCCAGGCCTATAAATTGATATTCTCCGAGATAAAAATAGGAGAGAAGTTTTCATCACGTTCTACGAGATGGAAACGCCGCCACCACTTGTTCTTCCTCGGGAGGGCTGATTTGGAGTCCATTTGGGGCTCCGGAGAGTGGAATTCGTCGCCATCGCCATCACAAACCTTCTCCATCAACAATTCCATGATGCTCACCACCTGGAGAGAGTAATTCCTTTGTAGGCCTGCTGGATGGTGATGGGATTGGATGGGATTTATCATGTAATCAAGTTATTTTTATAGGGCTTCATCCCTAGTATCCACTATGTTCTGAGATTGATGTTGCTATGACTTTGCAATGCTTAATGCTTGTCACTAGGGCCCAAGTGCCATGATTTCAGATCTGAACTTATTATGTTTCCATGAATATGAGAGTGTTTTAGATCCTATGTTGCAACTTGTATGCACCTACTATGTGTTATGATCCGCATCCCCCAAGGTGACAATAATTGGGATTATTTCCGGTGATGACCGTAGTTTGAGGAGTTCATCTATTCACCATGTTTTAATGCTTTGTTCCGGTTCTCTATTCAAAGGAGGCCTTAATATCCCTTAGTTTCCATATGGACCCCGCTGCCATGGGAGGATAGGACAAAAGATGTCATGCAAGTTCTTATTATAAGCACTTATGACTATATTCGGAATACATGCCTACATTATATTGATAAATTGGAGCTAGTTCTGTGTTGCTCTAGTGTGTAACTGTTACATGATGAATGTCATCTAAGTCAATCCATCACTAATCCATGGCCTACACTTTTCGCTTATTGGTTTTCGTGAAGTTACTTTTGTTACTATTGTTTTTATAATCAATACAAATCTGCTTCTGTTACTGTTCCTATTGCTTTTGTTATTGTGCTAATTCCAGGTGTGGTTGAATTGACAACTCAACTACTAAGACCAATAAATATTCTTTGGCTTCCCTTGTGTTGAATCAATAAGTTTGGGAAAAATACTACCCTTGAAGACTGTTGCGATCCCTTACGCTTGTGGGTTATCAAGATGTCGTGTCAGAGATTGCGACCACGCTCATGGATTTTGTTAGTGCGCTCATGGCTGAAGCGGAACCACGTCCCCATCTTTCACCGGCGACATTTGAACAGTATAATGGGCTTGGGGAGAAAGTGTGGTTCACGCGTCGGCAATGGACTGTAGCCGAGTAAGCTTCTGGCATAAGCCATATATATATATATATATATATATATATATATATATATATATATATATATATATATATATATATCAGGATTGGCACAAGATATTTTATTCTGCATCAAACACAATTCATGATCTTGAACTGTTTGTCATATACTTGATTTTCATATTGTTTTAGAACGAAAAATAAGGTTACATCGGCAAAGGAAGGTGTTTGGATTGCAATAACATTTATGTGCAGTGAACATGCAACTACAGGAGTATCGTGCAAAAATATGGAATTATTCACGGTCCGTTTGGACTTCTTTATACACTAATTAAGTTTTCTATGATTTAATGAGCATAATTCAAAATTGAACTACAAACACAAGGTCTGGTGCACCAAAATGGATCGAAAAATCATATATGTATCCCGGGCGGCATGTTTAGGTCCCAAGCAAGAAATGGTAATGAATTTCAAACATCTCGGCGTCGTGGCTCGGCCATAGACATTGAGAATCTAGGCTTTTAAATTCCAGTAAATCCAAATCTCGTTAGAAATTCATGAAACTTGGCATGGTGTCATGGCATGGCACATATGTGCCGTGGTAAAAATGTCCAATATGGGACAAGTTTTGGCACAAGCCTCTTACAAACCGGAGCTTCTCACATGAAGCTACGTGGTTCCGATAGGGAACGTGTGTCACCTTTTGTGGGCGAAACGACATTTGTTGCCTCTTCTCCCCTTGATTTTTTTCTAGGGGCAACATAGACCAATAGGGGCATCGTGCTAAAATATGAAATTATTCAGGATTCATTTGGCCTTTTTATAAATTAATTGAGTTTTCTAGGCATTTAATGAGCATAATTCAAATTTAAACTACAACCACAAGGTCGAGTGCACCAAAATGGATCGCAAAATCATATATGTGTCACTGGCTGCATGTCTAGGTCCCATGCAAGAAATGGTAATGAATGTCAAATATCTTGGTGTCGTGGCTCGGCCATAGACATTGATAATCTTGGTTTTTAAATTCCAATAAATCCAAATCTCGTCACAAATTCATGAAACTTGGCATGGTGTCATGGCATGGCACATATGTGTCGTGGTAAAAAAAATTGTCCAATTTGGGACAATTTTTGGCACAAGCCTCTTACAAACCGGAGCTTCTTACAAGAAGCTATGTGGTTCCGATAGAGAACGTGTGTCACCTTTTGTGGGCAAAACGACAACCACTGCCTCTTCTCTCCTTGATTTTTTCTGGACGGAACATAGACAAATAGGAGTGTCGTGCTAAAATATGGAATTATTCCAGGTTCGTTTGGCCTTTTTATATATTAATTGAGTTTTCTAGGTATTTAATGAGCATAATTAAAATTAGAACTACAAGCACAAGGTTCGGTTCACCAAAATGGATCGAGAAATCATATACGTATCACTGGTTGCATTTTTATGTCCCATGCAAGAAATGGTAATGAATTTCTAACATCTCGGTGTCGTGGCTCGGCCATAGACATTGAGAATCTAGGCTTTTAAATTCCAGTATACCGAAATCTTGTTAGAAATTCATGAAACTTGGCATGGTGTCATGGCATGGCACATATGTGCCGCGGGTAAAAATGTCCAATTTGGGACAAGTTTTGGCACAAGTGTCTTACAAGCCGGAGCTTCTCACAAGTAGCTATGTGGTTCCGATAGGGAACGTGTGTCACCTTTTGTGGGCGAAACGACATATGTTGCCTCTTTTCTCCTTGATTTTTTCTAGGGGAAAATAGATCAATAGGGGTGTCATGCTAAAATATGGAATTATTCAGGGTTCATTTGGCCTTTTTTATACATTAATTGAGTTTTCTATGCATTTAATGCGCACAATTCAAATTTGAACTACAATCACAAAGTCGAGTGCATGAAAATGGATCAAAAAATTATATACGTGTCCCTGGATGCATGTTGAAGTCCCATGCAAGAAATGGTAATGAATTTAAAACATCTCGACATCATCGCTCGGCCATAGTCATTGAGAATCTAGGTTTTTGAATGCCAATAAATCCAAATGTTGTTAGAAATCCATGAAACTTGACATGGTGTCATGGCATGGCTCATATATATGTGTCGTCGTAAAAATATGTCCAATTTGGGACAAGTTTTGGCACAAGCCTCTTACAAAACGGAGCTTCTTACAAGAAGCTACGTGGTTCCGATAGAGAATGCGTGTCACCTTTTGTGGGCGAAACGACATCCACTGCCTCTTCTCCCCTTGATTTTTTTTCTAGATGCAACATAGACAAATAGGAGTGTTGTGCTAAAATATGGAATTATTCAGGGTTCGTTTGGCCTTTTTAAACATTAATTGTGTTTTCTAGTCATTTAATGAGCATAATTCAAATTCGAACTACAATCATAAGGTCCGGTGTACCAAAATGGAGCAAAAAATTATATACTTGTCCCTTGCTGCATTTTTAGGTCCCATGGAAGAAATGGTAATGAATTTCAAACATCTTGGCGTCGTGGCTCGACCATAGACATTGAGAATCTAGGTTTTTATATTCGAGTAAATCCAAATCTCGTTAGAAAATCATGAAACTTGGCATGGTGTCATGGCATGGCAGATATGTGTCGCGGTAAAAAAATGTCCAGCTTGGGACAAGTTTTGGCACAAGCCTCTTGCAAACCGGAGCTTCTCACAAGAAGCTATGTGGTTCCGATAGGTAACGTGTGTCACCTTTTGTGGGCGAAACGACATCTGTTGCCTCTTCTCCCATTGATTTTTTTTCTAGGGACAACATAGACCAATAGGGGTGTTGTGCTAAAATATGGAATTATTCAAGGTTCGTTTGGCCTTTTTTATACATTAACTAGTAATTAGCATGCATGGATCTGTTTGGCTCATTTGTACAAATGATGAAGTGCTACATAAAAAAGGTTGATATTAACTTTCTTGATGGTGCTTCATGACACCGTCAAGTTAATTAGCATACGAATCAGATTGGCTCTTTCATGCAGATTAGTAAGTGAGACATCAGGAAAATAGAGTTGGGCGCTAGTTCCTTCGATTAGCACATAAAATGTAGTTTTTTTAGTGAAACACGTAATGTAGTGGATACTAAAAAAGAAGCACACGCATGTTTCTTTTCTGGGTTTCAACTTGTGCTTGGCCCACAAATATTAAATTAGGCTGGGGGCAATACCTCCTGTTCCTTCGCTCTTAAAATATTGAGTTCATAGTAAAAAAACACTCACTCGCAAAAAAAGTGAAAAAAAACACTTACGATGGAAAGACACCTATATGTATTGGGTCCGGACTCCACCTTGCCTCGCACATGAATCAATGGTGTCTTTGCTAGTCTGAATGGTTTGCCTAGTGATTGTTTTTATTTACTCTGACTCATTCCTTTTAAGGTGGCTCTAAACGTACAGGATAAGGAGACATGCTTATACCGATGACAAAAAAACTGCTTCTGTCATGCAAATCACAACCGTTGTTTTTAACTATTTTTCTACAGTAACATCTGAGCCATACGTTTTCTATCGTTTTAATAATATAACAGATTGAGTTTTTTAGGCATTTAATGAGCATAATTCAAATTTGAACTACAATCCCAATGTCGAGTGCACAAAAATGGATCGACAAATCATATGCGTGTCCCTGGCTGCATGTTTAGGTCCTATGCTAGAAATGGTAATGAATTTCAAACATCTCGGTGTTGTGGCTTGGCCATAAACATTGAGAATCTAGGTTTTTAAAATCCAATAAATGCAAATCTCCTTAGAAATTCATGAAACTTGGCTTGGTGTCATCGTATGGCACATATGTGTCGTGCTAAAAAATTGTCCAATTTGGAACAAGTTTTGGCACAAGCCTCTTACAAACCGGAGCTTCTTACAAAAAGCTATGTGGTTTCGATAGAGAACGTGTTTCACCTTTTGTGGGCGAAACGACATCCACTGCCTCTTCTCCCCTTGATTTTTTCTAGACGCAACATAGACAAATATGAGTGTCGTGCTAAAATATGGAATTATTCAGGGATCGTTTGGCCTTTTTTATATATTAATTGAATTTTCTAGGCATTTAGTGAGCATAATTCAAATTTGAACAACAATCACATGGTCCGGTGCACCAAAATGGATCGAAAAATCATATACGTATACATGGCTGCATGTTTAGGTCCCATGCGAGAAATGGTAGTGAATTTCAAACATCTCGGCGTCGTGGCTCGGCCATAGATATTGAAAATCCAGGCTTTTAAATTCCATTAAATCCAAATCTCGTTATAAATTCATGAATCTTGGCATCGTGTCATGGCATGGCACATATGTGCCGTGGTACAAAAATGTCCAATTTGGGACAAATTTTACCACAAGCCTCTTACAAACCGGAGCTTCTCACAAGAAGCTACGTGGTTCCGATAGGGAACGTGTGTCACCTTTTATGGGCGAAACAACATTTGTTGCCTCTTCTCCCCTTGAATTTTTTCTAGGGCAACATAGATCAGTAGGGTGTCATGCTAAAATATGCAATTATTCAGGGTTCGTTTGGCCTTTTTTATACATTAATTGAGTTGTCTAGGCATTTAGTGAGCATACTTCAAATTTGAACTATAATCACAAGGTCGAGTGCACCAAAATGGATCAAAAAATCATATACATCTCTCTGGCTGCATGTTTAGGTCTTATGCAAGAAATAGTAATGAATTTCAAACATCTCGGCGTCGTGGCTCGACCGTAGACATTGAGAATCTAGGTTTTTGAATTCCAATAAATCCAAATCTCATCAGAAATTCATGAAACTTGGCATGGTGTCATGGCATGGCACATATGTGTCTTGGTAAGAAAAATTGTCCAATTTGGGACAAGTTTTGGCACAAGCCTCTTACAAACCGAAGCTTCTTACAAGAAGCTACGTGGTTCCGATATAGAACATGTGTCAACTTTTGTGGGCAAAACGACATCCACTACCTCTTCTCCCCTTGATTTTTTTTCTAGATGCAACATAGACAAATAGGAGTTTCATGCTAAGATATGGAATTATTCGGGGTTCGTTTGGCCTTTTTATACATTAATTGAGTTTTCTAGGCTTTTAATGAGCATAATTCAAATTTGAACTACAATCACAATATCTGGTGCACCAAAATGGATCGAAAAATCATATACGTGTCCCTGGCTGCATGTTTAGGTCCCATGCAGAAAATGATAATAAATTTCAAACATCCCGGCGTTGTGGCTCGGCTATAGACATTGAGAATCTAGGTTTTTAAATTCCAGTAAATCCAAATCTCGTTAGAAATTCATGAAACTTGGCATCGTGTCATGGCAGGGCACATATGTGTTGTCGTAAAAAAATTGTCTAATTTAGGACAAGTTTTGGCGCAAGTCTCTTACAAACTGGAGCTTCTCACAAGAAGCTATGTGGTTCCGATAGAGAACGTGTGTCACCTTTTGTGCGCGAAACGACATCCATTGCCTCTTCTCCTCTTGATTTTTTTCTAGAGGCAACATAGACCAATAGGAGTGTTGCGCTAAAATATGGAATTATTCAGGGTTTGTTTGGCATTTTTCATATATTAATTGAGTTTTCTAGACATTTAATGAGAATAATTCAAATTTGAACCACAATCACAAGGTCTAGTGCACCAAAATGGATCGGAAAATCATATACGTGTCCCGGGCTGCATGTTTAGGTCACATGCAAGAAATGGTAATGAATTTCAAACATCTCGGCCATAGACATTGAGAATCTAGGTTTTTAAATTCTAGTAAATCCAAATCTCATCAGAAATTCGTGAAACTTGGCATGATGTCATGGCATGGCACATATGTGCATGGTAAAAAATTGTCCAATTTGAGACAAGTTTTGGCACAAGCCTCTTACAAATTAGAGCTTCTCAAGAAACTATGTGGTTCCGATAGGGAACGTGTGTCACCTTTTGTGGGGAAAACGACATTTGTTGCTTCTTCTCCCCATGATTTTTTCTAGAGGCAACATAGACCAATAGTAGTGTCGTGCTAAAATATGGAATTATTCAGGGTTCGTTTGACCTCTTTTATACGTTAATTGAGTTTTCTAGGTATTTAATGAGCATAATTGAAATTTGAACCACAATCACAAGGTCCAGTGCAACAAAATGGATTGAAAAATCATACTCCCTCCGTTCCTGGATATAAGGTGCACACGCTTTTCGAGATTTAACTTTCACGATCAATTAGACCAATAATACAAGAATCATGTGACGGAAAAATTATACCATCGGAAACTTTCTTCGAATAAGAATTAAATGATATAATTTTTGTGACACATGACCAACATTTCATTGGCTAAATCAATGGTCAAACTTTTACATCGAAAAGTGTGTGCACCTTATATTCAGGAACGGAGGGAGTATATGTATCCCTGGCTACATGTTTAGGTTCCATGAAAGAAATGAGAATGAATTTCAAACATCTCGGCGTCGTGGCTCAGCCATAAACATTGAGAATCTAGGTTTTTAAATTCCAGTAAATCCAAATCTCATCAAGAATTCATGAAACTTGGCATGGTGTCATGACATGGCACATATGTGCCGTGGTAAAAATTGTCCAATTTGGGACAAGTTTTGGCACAAGCCTCTTACAAACCGGAGCTTTTCACAAGAACCTGTGTTGTTTTGATAGGGAACGGGTGTCACCTTTTGTGGGCGAGACAACATCCGCTGCCTCTTCTCCCCTTGATTTGTTTCTAGAGGCAACATATACCAATAGTAGTGACGTTGTAAAAATATGGAATTATTCAGGATTGGTTTTGCCTTTTTTATACATTAATTGATTTTTGTAGGCATTTAATGAGCATAATTCAAATTTGAACCACAATCACAAGGTCCGGTGCATCAAAATGGATCGAAAAATCATATGTGTGTCCCTGTATGCATGTTTAGGTCCCATGAAAGAAATGGGAATGAATTTCAAATATTTCGGCTTCGTGATTCGGCCATAGACATTGAGAACCTAGGTTTTTGAATTCCAGTCAATCCAAATCTCGTTAGAAATTCATAAAACTTGACATGGTGTCATGGCATGGCACATAAAGGCAATGTGTGATTTTTTTCCAATTTTAGACATGTTTCTGATTGTTTCTCTTACAGACAACATTGAGAATATTGCTTTAAACTATCGTAAATCCAAAACGCACACAAAATTCATGAAATTGGGCAGGGTGTCGTGATATAGCACAAATATGTCATGGTATTTTTCCTGTCCATTTTGAAAGAAGGCGAAAATTTGTTGTGGTATATTTTGTGTCCATTTTCGTGGTATTTTTGGTATTATTAATAAATCATAGGCGTTCTACTGACCATTTACGTGCTGCCACGCGTCGCATCTTTATTGGCTAGGAGGTGTCGTGCGGACAATTGTTTGAGTAGACGGGAGGTGTGCGAGCAGTACCTTATGCAGGCTCACCAGGAAGAGAGCCCTTTGACCCCATCGCCAACGTTTCAGACTGAACACCTGTGTGCAGAATGAGAGCTATGGTTCTTTCGCCACTAAGCCAAGTGAAAAATTTGCACGATGGATTGGTTGATCGCGTCATCACAAACAATTCTGTCTGATGACCCGTGTGCTTACTACAGACAATTTGGTAAGATTTGCATATATCATATTGTGTAAATTCCCATTTGTCAAATTGGAAACATTGGCATTTGTCAACATTGTAACACTCAGATTTGTCAAATTTTGCAGGAACAAAATCACTAGTACGGTGTAATTTTGAATTGAAATTCAGTAAACATAGATTTCATTCATAGATTAAGCAGTCGTTCTTTATACAAAACAGTTCAACTCGACGACTGAACCGAACAAACTTCTCCCCAATTGTTGCCAACCACGTACTGAAATAGCTAGTTCTACTATATATACTAGCTAATTTAAAGTATGTGGTACAGTTTAACCTTATCTATAGTTATATGAACTGAACAAAATAGCCCCTAAATACTACTACGGAGGGGCTTTGTACTACTTCCAGCAGACTCTCCTCTGCCAAGCGTGCCCAGTAAGAGACAGAGGAGGAAGAGCCTACCGACGAGATGGAGGAGTCGAATCCATCACCCTCCATCGCTCCTGACATGCATCTCCGCATTCCGCGCCACTACTGCGGCTTCTTCTGCGGCCACGTCGACGGTGGGCTTCATTGCATGCGCGACCTAGTGCTCCTCCTCCTCCTGTAGGAAGTTAATTTAGCGCGCATGGTCGCTGACGCAAAAGTTGAGCGGTTGGACTTTGGCGGCCTCCTCATTCCGCCTTCGGGCTGCGGTGGCGGAGCGGGTGATGACCCCCGCGGTTGAGGGCAGGGTGGCGGCCAAGGTGGACGATGGTGTGGTCGCGGCCAAGGCGGTCGCTAGTGGGGTGGCGACAACGGTCGGCGGCGGTGGGGTGGCGGCCACGGCGGCCGCCGGCATCAGTTGCCTTCGGGCAACGGGGGCGAAGCGTATGGTGGGTGTCGTGCGCACAGCCAACAGGGTCGCCACGCGCACTATACGCTTCCGGGAGCTGGTGCACCGACGTGGTGCAGCCTCCTAGCTGGAGCTGTCCTTTGGAGGAGTGGCTAACCGACGACGACGGACCGGTGTCGTTGGTGATTGGGGGAGAAATAAATAAGAGAAGCTACGTGGGGGGATGAGATGGATGCAATGTGGAGTCACCTACCTGAGGGTTTATAAAGCAGGCCGGCAAGCATTGGGAGTCTGGGGGATTTTGCCGAGCGAAGCGGGAAGCTTGCGTGGATGCGCGCGGGAACTGGCTCACCGACACCTTTTTGAGACGACGCGTGGCCAAACAAAACGCATGTTCGGTGTCGAAGTGTGCACTGGAATCCTCTAGCGGGAACGCACTGACAAGACGTGATAGCGGAGGAAGAAATGATAAGTACACAAACAATTAATAATAAAAAACGTTTGCATTTTATTACATAGCAAATGAGCGTTCTCTATGCACCGTTGCGAACTGCTCTACGCATTAGGTTGCTCGCGGTTGAGGCGGCTGCGGCGCGCTCTGCCGGCATCCATCCACGCGCGAATGGTCACATACGTTTGGGGCGCCATATGCATGCGGTTGCGCCGCGCCCGACGCCACCATGCAGTTACGTGCGCCACGATGTAATTAAGCGCTGCAAAAACTGCCATGCAAACATGCCGAAATTCCAGGACGTTCTGGCGCCCACCCACTTATTCCCGCGGCCATTTACCATCATCTCTTCTACCTTCCGATCATGCCACACAACACAAGAAGCACACCCACGATGACAAATACAGAGAGGATGCACTCTTCATCTCTTCAACTTTCCTGCGCGGATCCAATGGCGGCCAACCCAGCGGCTGATACGTCTCCAACGTATCGATAATTTATGAAGTATTCATGCCATATTTCCCTATGTCTATAATACTTTTATATGGTTTTGATGCACTTTATATGATTTATTTAGAACTAACTCGGACTGACGTTGTTTTCAACAGAATTACCATGTTGTTGTTTTTGTGGAGAAAATGAAAGTTCTCGTAATCGCCCAAAACTTTTTGATGATTTTTCTGGAGGAAATAAGCAATATTGGAGCGAAGAACCACCGGAGAGGAGCCAACTGTGGGCCACAAGCCAACAGGGTGCCCCCCTAGGTCGTGCCCTGATGGCTTGTGGGGCCCACGTGGCCCCGTTGCGCATGATTCCAACGCTGAAAAATACTATAAATCCTAGAAACCACAGAAATAAAGAGAGACTCTCCGTTCCGCCGCCGCAACTCTTTGTATCGATGAACAACCAATCTGGAGCCTTTCCAGTACCCTGCCGGAGAGGGAAATCATCATCCAGTGGCCATCTTCATCATCCCGACGGAGGCCATGACGAGGAGGGAGTAGTTCACCCTCGGGACTGAGGGTATGTACCAGTAGCTATGTGTTCAATCTCTCTCTCTCTCGTGTTCCTGAGATGTCACGATCTTGATGTATCACGGGCTTTGTTAATATAGTCGGATCATATGATGTTATTCCCTTGCTACCTTGCTGTGATGAATTGAATCTTTACCTTTGAGATTTTGTTATGTCGGATTGAATATTGGATTTGAGAACACTTGATATATGTCTTGCACGTGGATACCCATGGTGACAATGGGGTGTTCTATTGATTCACTTGATGTATGTTTTGGTACTCAACTTGCAGATTCCGGTGACCTTGGGGATCTATGCATAGGGGTTGATACATGTTCTTGTCCTACGTTCTCTGATAGAAATCTTGGGGTGCTCCTTGAAGTTCTTTGTGTTGGATTGAATATGATAGATCTGAAATTGTTTGATGCATGTCGCATAATTTACCCACGGATACTTGAGGTGACATTGGAGTATCTAGGTGGCATTAGGGTTGATTGATATGTATCATTGGTGTTATTTTAGTACGAACTCTAGGGCTGTTTGTGACACTTATAGGAATACCCCAAAAGATTGATCGGAAAGAATAACTTTGAGGTGGTTCTACTACCTACACCAATTTCATCTTATTATTCTTCGCTAGATAGGAACTTTGGAGTGATTCTTTGTTGCACGTTGAGGGATGATCATATGATTCAACTATGTTAGCGTCGTTGGGAGATTGCACTAGTGAAAGTATGAACCCTAGGCCCTATTTCCAAGCATTTATATAACGTTTGGCTCGCTGTTTTATACTTGTTACTTTGCTGTTTTTATATTTTCAGATTACAAAAACATATATCTACCATCCATATTGCACTTGTATCACCATCTCTTCGCCGAAATAGTGCACATATACAATTTGCCATTGTATTGGGTGTGTTGGGGACACAAGAGATTTCTTGTATTTGATTGCAGGGTTGTTTGAGAGAGACCATCTTCATCCTACACCTCCCACGTATTGATAAACCTTAGGTCATCCACTTGATGGAAAATTGCTACTGTCCTACAAAACTCTGCGCTTGGAGGCCCAACAAAGTCTACAAGAATAAAGTTGCGTAGTGGACATCAAGCCATTTTCTGGCGCTGTTGCCGGGGAGGTGGGTGCTTGAAGGTATATCTTTAGATCTTGCAATTAAATCTTTTAGTTTCTTGTTTTTCACTAGTTTGGTTTATGAAACAAAACTACAAAAAATGGAGTTTAGGTTGCCTCAATTCGTCTTTTTAATGTCTTTCGTGAAAATGATGGTTCGGAAAATTGTGCTCAATTGGTAGAGGAAGAATTTATTAAAATACTTAATGAGAATTCCTTGAATGATGAGTATGATTGCAATGTTGCTAGTATGAATTCTCTGAATATCCATGATGCTAATGATATGCAAAGCCGCAAGCTTGGGGATGCTATGTTTGATGAAGATGATATTTTTAGTCCCCCAAGTTTTGATGAGCAATTTTTTTATGATGATGGCATGCCTCCTATCTATGATGATTATGATGATGAAATGTATGCTATAAAGAATAATTATAAATATGAAACTTGTCATCATGATTTTAATTTTCAATTTGGTTATGTCAATCATGTATCTCATAATAGTTATTTTGTTGAGTTTGCTCCCACTACAAGGAATGAGAAGAAAATTGCTTATGTGGAGAGTAAAATACATTTTCTATGCTTGTAGATCATCAAAATGATGCTTTACGTGATAGTTATATTTTTGAATTCCTTCATGATGCTACTGAAAATTATTATGAGGGAGGAACATATGCTTGTAGGAATTGCAATAATATCAAGTTTTCTCTCTATGTGTTAAAAGTTTTGAGGTTATGCTTGTTTTGCCTTCCTATGCTAGTTGATTCTTGCTCCCATAAATTGTTTGCTCACAAAATCCCTATTCATAGGAAGTAGGTTAGACTTAAATGTTCTTGTCATGTGATCCATGATGCTCTTTTGCATGTTTCAAATACTATTCCTACGTGAGCATCATTGAAGTCATCATGCCTAGCTAAAAGGCTTTAAAGAAAAGCGCTTGTTGGGAGACAACCCAACACTTTTACTTTATGTTTTTGAGTGTTCACATGATTAAGATACTGTAGTAATCATGTTTTGTGCCTTTTATTTCAATAAAGTGCCAAGTAAAGCCTTTGGGATAGTATGGATACTTGTTGATTCGATTATGTGCAAAAATAGAAACTTTTGCCTCCAGTAAAGAATTTATCTAGTTTTACTGGAGCGTCAAAAGATTCTAAATTTTTTACACAGTATTTATATCCACATTATGTAAGTTTTCCTAATTTTTCAGAATTTTTAGAGACATGGAAGTATGGTTATACTACAGATCTTCACAGACTATTCTATTTTTGACAGATTCTGTTTTGCATGCATAATTTGCTTGTTTTAGTGTTCCCATAGCTTATATTCAGTGATACTCCCTCCGTTCCATAATGTAGTGCGTCCTCAGTTTTCGAGCTTGAACTTTGACCATGAATTTAACCAACGAGGCCGATTGCGGCGGGGATAAAAACTATACCACTGGATTCGTATCGAAAATACGAATTCAGTGGTATAGTTTTTGCACCCGCCGCAATCGGTGTCGTTGGTTAAAATCATGGTCAAACTTAGATTTTGGGAAGCGCGGACACACTACATTGTGGAACGGAGGGAGTATAAATTATGTGAATGGTAGAATACATTAGGTATTATATGAGAACAATTATGAATCTTGTCTTGAAAGTACCTAAGTGAATGATCTTTATTTATTATACTAATCCATCTCACAAAATTTCGTTAAGTTTTGTGTGATTGAAGTTTCCAAGTTTTGGGTGAGATACCGATATGAGGGGAATAAGGAGTGACAAGAACCTAAGCTTGGGGATGCCCAAGGCACCCCCAAGGTAATATCCAAGGAAGACTCAAGCGCCTAAGCTTGGGGATGCCCCGGAAGGCATCCCCTCTTTCGTCTTCAACACTACCGGCATATCTTACTTGAAGCTATATTTTTATTCATCACATAATATGTGTTTTGCTTGGAGCGTCATTTTATTTTGTCAGTATTTGCTTGCTGTTATTTATAATCTTGTTTTTCAATAAAAATTTCCAAGAATTGCCTTTTAGGATGCTTGAATTGCAAGTTTGATGTGTGCTGTGTAAAAATAGAAACTTTTGCTGTAGTGTTTGAATTTTCATATTTTACTGGAACGTGTAAAGTTTATGAAATTTTTACATAGTATCGTCATATAAATTCTTTATCATGTCCTAATGTTTCATATTTTTTAGAGATACAGAAGTGCACTTTGTAAATTAATTTCTACAGACTGTCCTGTTTAGACAGATTGCTGTCATAGTTTTGTTGTCTACTTCTCCTATGGTTTTCATGACTTATATTGGTAGATATAAATTGTGGAAATGATAGTATACAGTAGATAATGTTTGAAAATTATTTTGCAACTTTTCTTGGCATTACATAAAGTGTTGATTTATTCTTATGTGTACTAACCTATCTCACGAGTTCTTTCCAAGTTTTGTGTGGATGAAGTTTTTGAGACCTAGGTGAAACCGGGATATGATAGGATTGAACGAGATACAAAATCTCAAGCTTGGGGATGCCCAAGGCTCCCCAAGTAAATATTTCAAGAAGTCTCAAGCATCTAAGCTTGGGGATGCAACGCATCCCACCTCTCTTCGTCAACTATCGGTTAGCCTATGTTGAGCCTAAATTTTTCTTTGTCCACATTATATGTGCTATTCTTGGAGTGCATTTTGTTTTCTTTGCTGTTTGAAATAAATCTCAGATCTAGAAATCTTTATTGAGAGAGAGTCCTCACATAGCTACTTTATTGTTCGACTACTCATTGATCTTCACTTATATCTTTTGAGAGTAGTTCGAAATTTACTCATGTGCTTCACATATATCCTGAGAGTAAACATTGAATGAATTGAATGTCATAAATGTGAAATCATATATGCTTCATATTCTTGTCCCATGGGGAGTAGTGACTTCACATACTAGGAGTATAAGCGGTAAAATTTATTGGAAGTAAGCAAACATAGCATTGGTCGTTTAAACAATTCATGAAAGAATATTGAAGGAAGAGAGGTTTCACATATAAATACACTATGTTGGACATCTCCTATGATTGTGAACCCCCATTAATTATTTTCAAACTTGATCCAGTAGTTGACGTTGGACAAGGAAGACAACGTAATGGTTATGTTTGTTTATATTCACATAGCAGTTATATTGTCATGGATCCTCTAACATGTGGTGCTTGTTTAGAACCTTTTGCTAGCCAAAACTTCGTACTAAGTAGAGATACTACTTGTGCATCCAAATCCTTGAGCCAAGTTTCTTCCATGAGAGTCCACCATACCAACCTATATATGGTATTTCACTGCCATTCCAAGTAAATTTGCATGTGCCACCTCTAAAAATTCAAATAAACATCCGTTTTGTGTGCTTGTACCGCTCATGGAGCGACGAGGGCACGAGGCGGTCATTATCTTCCATGATAAGCGGGTTATTCTCGGGATAAGTGTTTATTCACTTGTCAATGCATGAGAGAGGTTGGTAAAAAGGAATCCCAGTCCTGCATAATACAAAAATAAATAAACAAGAACTCCCCCTAGAAAGTTGATTGTTTGGATGGTACCCGTGAATATGGCTAGCCATGGAATCTGTTTGAATGGTGGAGGGGGAGTAAAATTTCAATTCTGTTTGGGAACCACCAATAATGTGATTAGCATGGAAGATGTTGAAATTTCTTGTCGTGGCGTTGACAGGAAAAGTATACCACTCAAAATTACATATTCATCTCTGTTTTAAAACAATGAGCTCTGGCATCTCTGCAAATCCCTGCTTCCCTCTGTGAAGGGCCTATCTTTTACTTTTTATGTTGAGTCAACTTCTTATTCCAACCTCAATCTATTAGTTGGCAAGCATCATGTGGTGGGGAAAGATCTAGACACATATATCCAGTTGAATATAGGTGATCATGATTCATTATTTGTTGACATTATCCCCGACATAAATAAGTTGGGAGGCGAAACATTAAGCCCCTATCTTCCTATGTGTTTGACTGAAACTATTTGTTCTAAAAATGTGCTTTGAGTGTCAGCAATCATGGAAGATTAAATGATAGTTGAGTATGTGGTTTGCTAAACCAAAGCTCTTACATAGACCCTTCCTGAAAATAAGATGAATTGTAATTGTTTGATGACTGAAAACATAGTTTGCTAGTTTTCAAGAAAGTTTATGGTCTATACTTTAACATGTGAATAACTTGCTACTTGATTATGAGAAGTTTTATGAGAAATACTTGCTGGTTATGATGCTAGAAAAGTGGCTGAAATTATCCTTGCTCAATATTATACATTATGCTAGCATTCACACTTCATAAATTGTTTCTTTTATCATTCACCTACTCGAGGACGAGTAGGAATTAAGCTTGGGGATGCTGATACGTCGCCAACGTATCGATAATTTATGAAGTATTCATGCCCTATTTCCCTATGCTCATAATAATTTTATATAGTTTTGATGCACTTTATATAATTTATTTAGAACTAACCCGGACTGACGTTGTTTTCAGCAGAATTACCATGGTGTTGTTTTTGTGCAGAAAATGAAAGTTCTCGAAATCGCCCGAAACTTTTCAATGTTTTTTCTGGAGGAAATAAGCAATATTTGAGCGAAGAACCACCGGAGAGGAGCCACCTGTGGGCCACAATCCAACAGGGCGCCCCCCTAGGCCGTGCCCTGATGGCTTGTGGGGCCCACGTGGCTCCGTTGCGCGTGATTCCAATGCTGAAAATTTCTATAAATCCCAGAAACCACGGAAATAAAGAGAGACTCTCCGTTCCACCGCCACAACTCTCGGTATCGATGAAAAACCAATCTGGAGCCTTTCCAGTACCCTGCCGGAGAGGGAAATCATTATCCGGTGGCCATCTTCATCATCCCAGCGGAGGCCATGACGAGGAGGGAGTAGTTCACCCTCGGGGCTGAGGGTATGTACCAGTAGCTATGTGTTCAATCTCTCTCTCTCGTGTTCCTGAGATGTCACGATCTTGATGTATCACGGGCTTTGTTAATATAGTCGGATCATATGATGTTATTCCCTTGCTACCTTGTTGTGATGAATTGAAGCGTTACCTTTGAGATTTTGTTATGTCAGATCGAATATTGGATTTGAGAACACTTGATATATGTCTTGCATGTGGACACCCGTGATGACAATGGGGTGTTCTATTGATTCATTTGATGTATGTTTTGGTACTCAACTTGCGGATTCCGGTGACCTTGGGGATCTATGCATAGGGGTTGATACACGTTCTTGTCTTACGTTCTCCGATAGAAATCTTGGCGTGCTCCTTGAAGTTCTTTGTGTTGGATTGAATATGATAGATCTGAAATTGTTTGATGCAGGTCGCATAATTTACCCACGGATACTTGAGGTGACATTGGAGTATCTAGGTGACATTAGGGTTGATTGATATGTATCATTGGTGTTATTTTAATACAAACTCTAGGGTTGTTTGTGACACTTGGAGTGATTCTTTGTTGCACGTTGAGGGATGATCATATGATTCAACTATGTTAGCATTGTTGGGAGATTGCACTAGTGAAAGAATGAACCCTAGGCCCTATTTCCAAGCATTTATATAACATTTTGCTCGCTGTTTTATACTTGTTAATTTGCTGTTTTTATATTTTCAGATTACAAAAACATATATCTACCATCCATATTGCACGTGTATCACCATCTCTTCGCCGAACTAGTGCACCTATACAATTTGCTATTGTATTGGGTGTGTTGGGGACACAAGAGATTTCTTGTATTTGATTGCAGGGTTTCTTGAGAGAGACCATCTTCATCCTACACCTCACACGGATTGATAAACCTTAGGTCATCCACTTGAGGGAAAATTGCTACTGTCCTACAAAACTCTGCACTTGGAGGCCCAACAAAGTGTGCAAGAATAAAGTTGTGTAGTAGACATCAGCGGTTGCCGGCGTCAAGGGCAGTTCACCATTGTTTTCAAAGTGGACACCCACATCAGGAAGACGGATCTCTCGGTGGTTTACACCAATGACCCGGTCGCGTTGGAGAACTCCATCAACACTATTGAGCAGCTTCTTGCTGATGATGACAAGTACAAATGGTCGGCTTCGACCTCGAGTACACCGACGGTCGTGCCGGGTATGATCTGAAGGTTGCCGTCGCCCAATTTTGTGTGCGTGATACGTCCATTTTGCATCATGATTTCCTACTATTATTTACTTTGTTTTGTTGAATAATAATGCTTTGGGGAGTGATTCTAATGCCCTTTCTCTCATAATATGCAAGGTTTAAACAAAGAGGGAGAATACCGGCAACTGGAATTCTGGACCCAAGAAAAGCACGTCAGAGATACCTATTCTGCACAACTCCAATGAAGCTGAAACTTTACGGAGATTATTTTTGGAATTAATAAAAAATACTGGAGCAAAAATCTACTGGAGGGGGGGCAACTGGTGAGGAGCACCCACGAGGGCGCGCCAGGCACCTCCTGGCGCGGCCTGGTGGGTGGTGCTCACCCTGGCCCACCTCCGGAGCCCATCTTCTGGTATAAATTCCCAACAAACCTAAAAAAATAGGGATAGGACTTTCGGGACAAAGCGCCGCCGCCTCGAGGGGGAACTTGGGCAGGAGCACTTTTGCCCTCTGGCGGAGCGATTCCGCCGGGGGAACTTCCCTCCCGGAGGGGGAAATCGAAGCTATCGTCATCACCAACACCCCTCTCATCTTTGGGAGGCCAATCTTCATCAACATATTCAACAACACCATCTCCTCTCAAACCCTAGTTCATCTCTTGTGTTCAATCTTTGTACCGGAACCTCAGATTGGTACCTGTGGGTGACTAGTAGTGTTGATTACCTTGCGTAGTTGATTACTATATGGTTTATTTGGTGGAAGATTATATGTTCGGATCCATTATGCTATTCATTACTCCTCTGATCTTGAGCATGTTTATTATTTGTGAGTAGTTACCTTTGTTCTTGAGGTCACGGGAGAAGTCATGTTGCGAGTAATCATGTGAATTTGATATGTGTTCGATATTTTGATGATATGTATGTTGTGATTCCCTTAGTGGTGTCATGTAAACGTCGACTACATGACACTTCACCAATCATGGGCCTAAGGGAATGCATTGTGGAGTAGTTATTAGATGATGGGTTGCTAGAGTGACAGAAGCTTAAACCCTAGTTTATGCGCTACTTCGTAAGGGGCTGAATTGGATCCACATGTTTAATGCTATGGTTAGACTTTGTCTTAATACTTTTCTCGTAGTTGCGGATGCTTGCGAGGGGGTTAATCATAAGTAGGTTGTTAGTTCAAGTAAGAACAGCACCTTAGCACCGGTCCACCCACATATCAAATTATCAAAGTAGCGAACACGAATCAAACCAACATGATAAAAGTGACTAGACGAAATTCCCGTGTACCCTCAAGAACACTTTGCCAAATACCAGTGATTGTTCTGGCCTGTCCTTTGCCTCAAAAGGATTGGGCTACCTTGCTGCACCTTGTTTACCGTTACCGTTACTTGCTCGTTACAAATTACCTTGCTATCAAACTATCTATTACCTACAATTTCAGTGCTTGTAGAAATTACCTTGCTGAAAACCGCTTGTCATTTCCTTCTGCTCCTCGTTGGGTTTGACACTCTTACTTATAGAAAGGACTACGATTGATCCCCTATACTTGTGGGTCACCAAGACTCTTTTCTGGCGCCGTTGCCGGGGAGTGAAGTGCTCTTGGTAAGTGGAAATCGGTAAGGAAAAACTTATACTACGTGCTGAAATTTATTGCTACTTGCTGCTATGGAGAACAATCCTTTGAGGGGTTTGTTCGGGGTATCTTCACCTCGACCGGAACCACAATTAGTTACCCCTCAACCTACAGCACCTACTGAAAATGTTGCTTATGAAATTCCTTCGGGTACGGTAGAACACTTGCTTGCTAAACCTTATGCAGGAGATGGAACTGAACATCCCGATATGCATCTCTTATATATGAACGAAATATGTGGATTATTTAAGGTTGCAGGTTTACCCAGAGATGAAGTTAAGAAGAAGGTTTTCCCTTTATCTTTGGAGGGAAAAGCATTGACATGGTATAGGCTATGTGATGATCTTGGATCTTGGAACTGGAATCGTTTGCAATTGGAATTCCATCAAAAGTTTTATCCTATGTATCTAGTTCATCGTGATCGGAATTATATATATAATTTTTGGCCTCGTGAAGGAGAAAGTATCGCTCTAGCTTGGGGGAGTCTTAAGTCAATGTTATATTCATGCCCCAATCATGACATTCCGAGGGAAGTTATCATTCAGAATTTTTATGATCGGCTTTCTCATAATGATCAATCCATGCTCGATACTTCTTGTGCTGGTTCTTATATGAAGAAGACTATTGATTTCAAGTGGGATCTCTTGGAAAGAATTAAACGCAACTCTGAAGATTGGGAACTCGACGAAGGTAATGAGTCAGGTATAAAGCTTGAATTTGATTGTGTTAAATCTTTTATGAATACCGATACCTTTCACAAGTTTAGCACTAAATATGGACTTGACTCCGAGATAGTAGCCTCTTTCTGCGAAGCATTTGCTACTCACGTTGACCTCCCTAAGGAGAAGTGGTTTAAATATCATCCCCCTATTAAAGAAGAAATTAAAGAACCGGTCATAGCTAGAGAAGAAACCATCTTTTACAATGTTGATCCAGTTGTGCCTACCGCTTATATTGAAAAACCACCTTTCCCTGTTAGGATAAAGGAACATGCTAAGGTATCAACCGTGGTTCGTAAGAGTAATATAAGAGCACCTAAACCCCCTGAGCAAATTAAAGTAGAACCTAGTGTTGCTATGGTTAAAGATCTCTTGGAAGAAAATATTGATGGGCATGTCATTTACCTTTGTGATGAAGCTGCTAGAATTGCTAAGCCTGATAAGAAAAATAAACATAGAACTATAGAAGGCTTGCCCGTTGTCTCAGTTAAAATATGAGATCATTGCTACCATGGTTTATGTGATTTAGGTGCTAGTGTGAGTGCTATCCCTTATACCTTATACCAAGAAATTATGAATGAAATAGCACCTGCTGAAATGGAAGATATTGATGTTACTATTAAACTTGCTAATAGAGATACTATCACACCACTTGGGATTGTTAGAGATGTTGAAGTCTTGTGTGGGAAAGTAAAATACCCTACTGATTTTCTAGTTCTTGGTTCCCCACAAGATGACTTTTGTCCCATTATCTTTGGTAGACCTTTCTTGAGCACCGTCAATGCTAAGATAGATTGTGAAAAATAAACTATCGGTGTCAGTTTTGGTAATGTGTCTCATGAGTTTAATTTTTCCAAGTTTAGTAGACAATCTCATGATAAAGCGTTACCTAGTGAAGATGAGATAATTGGTCTTGCTTCTATTGTTGTGCCTCCTACTGATCCTTTAGAACAATATTTGCTCGACCATGAAAATGATATGCACATGCGTGAAAGAAATGAAATAGATCAAATTTTCTTCGAACAACAACCTCTCTTAAAACACAATTTGCCTATTGAAACTCTTGGAGGTCCTCCTCCACCTAAAGGTGATCCCGTGTTTGAATTAAAACAATTGCCTAACACTTTGAAGTATGCTTATCTCGATGAGAAAAAGATATATCCTGTTATTATTAGTGCTAACCTTTCGGAACATGAAGAAGAAAGATTATTGAAAGTTCTAAGGAAGCACCGGGCTGCTATTGGATATACTCTTGATGATCTTAAGGGCATTAGTGCCACTCTATGTCAGCACAAGATCAATATGGAACCTGATGCTAAACCCGTTGTTGATCACCAACGACGGTTGAATCCTAAGATGAAAGAAGTGGTAAGAACTGAAATATTAAAGCTTCTGGAAGTAGGTATAATCTATCCCATAGCTGATAGTAGATGGGTAAGTCCCGTTCATTGTGTCCCTAAGAAAGGATGTATTACCGTTGTTCCTAATGATAAGAATGAACTCATTCCACAAAGAGTTGTCACTGGCTATAGAATGGTAATTGATTTTAGAAAATTAAATAAAGCTACAAGAAAAGATCATTACCCCTTGCCTTTCATTGATCAAATGCTAGAGAGACTATCTAAGCACACACACTTTTGTTTCCTAGATGGATATTCTGGTTTCTCTCAAATACTTGTGTCACAATCCGATCAAGAGAAAACCACCTTTACTTGCCCTTTTGGAACTTATGCTTATAGATGTATGCCTTTTGGTTTATGCAATGCACCTGCTACCTTTCAAAGATGTATGACTGCTACATTCTCTGATTTTTGTGAAAAGATTGTGGAGGTTTTCATGGATGATTTTTCCGTTTACGGAACTTCTTTTGATGATTGCTTAAGCAACCTTGATCGAGTTTTGCAGAGATGTGAACAGACTAATCTTGTCTTGAATTGGGAGAAGTGTCACTTTATGGTTAATGAAGGTATTGTCTTGGGGCATAAAATATGTGAACGAGGTATTGAGGTGGATAAAGCTAAAGTTGATGCAATTGAGAAAATGCCATGTCCTAAAGATATTAAAGGTATTTGAAGTTTCCTTGGTCATGCTGGTTTTTATAGGAGGTTCATTAAAGACTTCTCTAAAATTTCTAGGCCGCTTACTAATCTTTTGCAAAAGGATATTCCTTTTGTTTTTTATGATGATTGTGTGGAAGCCTTTGAAACACTCAAGAAAGCCTTAACCTCTGCACCTATCGTTCAACCACCTGATTGGAACTTGCCTTTTGAAATTATGTGTGATGCTAGTGATTATGTTGTTGGTGCTATTCTAGGACAAAGAGTTGATAAGAAATTGAATGTTATCCATTATGCTAGTAAAACTCTAGACAGTGCTCAACGAAATTATGCTACTACTGAAAAAGAATTTTTAGCAGTTGTGTTTGCTTGTGATAAATTTAGATCCTATATTGTTGACTCCAAAGTTATTGTTCACACCGATCATGCTTCTATAAAATACCTCATGGAAAAGAAAGATGCTAAACCTAGACTCATTAGGTGGGTTCTTTTACTCCAAGAGTTTGACTTAAATATCGTTGATAGGAAAGGAGCTGAGAACCCCGTAGCTGATAACTTGTCTAGGTTAGAAAATATTCTTGATGACCCACTACCTATTGATGATAGTTTCCCTGACGAACAGCTAGCTGCAATAAGTGTCTCACACAACACACCATGGTATGCTGACTATGCTAATTACATTGTTGCTAAATATATACCACCTAGTTTCACATACCAACAAAAGAAAAAATTCTTCTATGTCTTGAGACATTACTTTTGGGATGACCCACATCTTTATAAAGAAGGAGTATATGGCATTATTAGGCGTTGTGTACCTGAGCATGAACAGGAACATATCCTATGGAAATGTCATTCCGAAGCTTATGGAGGACATCATGCGGGAGATAGAACTGCTCATAAAGTATTGCAATCTGGTTTTTATTGGCCTACTCTCTTCAAAGATGCTCGTAAGTTTGTCTTATCTTGTGATGAATGTCAAAGAATTGGTAATATCGGTAAGCGTCAAAAAATGCCTATGAATTATTCACTTGTTGTTGAACCATTTGACGTGTGGGGTTTTGATTACATGGGGCCTTTTCCTTCCTCTAACGGGTACACTCATATTTTAGTTGCGGTCGATTGTGTCACTAAGTGGGTAGAAGCTATTCCAACTACTAGTGCTGATCACCACACCTCCATTAAAATGCTTAAAGATGTTATCTTCCCGAGGTTTGGAGTCCCTAGATATTTAATGACCGATGGTGGTTCACACTTTATTCATGGTGCTTTCCGTAAGATGCTTGCTAAATATGATGTTAACCATAGAATTGCATCACCCTATCATCCTCAATCTAGTGGTCAAGTAGAACTTAGCAATAGAGAAATAAAATTAATATTACAAAAAACTGTCAATAGGTCTCGTAAGAATTGGTCTAAGAAATTAGATGATGCACTTTGGGCCTATAGAACAGCTTATAAAAATCCTATGGGTATGTCTCCATATAAAATGGTATATGGAAAGGCTTGTCATTTGCCTCTAGAACTAGAACACAAAGCATTTTGGGCAATTAAAGAACTCAATTATGATTTCAAACTTGCCGGTGAGAAGAGGCTATTTGATATTAGATCACTAGATGAATGGAGAACCCAAGCGTATGAAAATGCCAAGCTATTCAAAGAAAAGATAAAAAGATGGCATGACAAAAGAATCCAAAAGCGGGAATTCAAAATAGGAGATTATGTTCTTTTATTCAACTCTCTTTTAAGATTCTTTGCAGGAAAGCTTCTCTCCAAATGGGAAGTACCATATATTATTGAAGAGGTTTATCGTTCTGGAGCTATCAAGATTAATAATGCCGAAGGTACTAACCCGAAGGTGGTCAATGGCCAAAGAATTAAGCATTATATCTCAGGTACGCCTATTAACGTTGAAAGCAATGTTATCCAAACCATGACACAGGAGGAACACATAAAAGAAACCTTCCGGAACACTCCAGAATACTTAAAAATAGGAGGTACGTGATACGATAAGTAAACGGACTCCGAAAAATCTGCAAAAATAATTTCTGTCAGTTTTGGAATATTTTAGAATTTTAGGAATAAAAAAATAAACCGGAAGGTGATCGATGTGAGCACGATACACCAGGACGCGCCAGGCACCCCTGGGCGCGCCCTGGTGGGTGCTGCCCACCTCGGGTGCCTTCCCGACTCCGTTTTCCTTCCAAATACTTGTTTCCCAAGAATAAAAATTCTCTATATATATCCCCGACTGTTTTGACGACCGTATCGCAGAAAAATCCCCTGTTCTTGTTTCGTTTTGTTTTCCTGACAGATCTGAAAATATGTCGTCTCAAGATTCAGATGGGGGGAGCCATGTTGATCCCTATGTTCCAGACCCGAAGATCTTTAGGGAGATTTACCCCTATCTATGGACCTCGGATGAAGAAGAAGATTTTACCATGCAGGAAACAAAAGATGACAGCTCTGGGGAAGAGGATGATCCATTGCCTCAACCCGGAGACATGCATGTGGAATTCAAGAAGTCAAGCCTCCCTAGAAGATACAAACCTAAGGTCCAATTTATCCCATCTCGTTTTCTGCAGGAAAGCAAGGAGGCCTTATGCCAAAGGATATTAAAGCTTGAATTGGAGAATGATGATCTAAGGGAAGAAAACTTTATGCTTAAATATAAGTTGAAGAAGAAGGCTTCTTCTACACCTCCACCTTCTTCATCACCGCCACCAAAGGAGATTTGAGTACATGGGTATGGGCACTCCCCTTGGCTTGAGCCAAGCTTGGGGGAGGTGCCCCGGTATCGTATCACCACCAATTTTATTCACCTTTTCCTATTTTAGTTCTATCTTTAGTTTCCCTTTGCCATAGTCGAATAAAAGTTTAGCGTGATCTATTTTCGTGTGCTAGTTTTGTTGTCCACCTATCTATGTAATCGAGTGAAAGTTATATAATAAAGTTTAGTTTGAGTTTTTGCTTCTCTACTTTCTTGTCGCAATCCAATAAAAGAAAGGCAATAAATGAAAAGAATCATATGCTAATCTTATGGTGAGTAATGACATCACATAATGAAAAGTATAAGTAGTAAAATTTGTTGGAGATTGACAAAAATAGCATTGGTCAATGATGCAATTCATGAAAGAATTAATTAGGGAAAAGAAGATTCATATGCAAATACACTATCTTGGACATCTTTTATGATTGTGAGCCCCCATCAAATATTATATGTCAAAATTGTTGACGTTGGACAAGGAAGACAACGTAATAATTTATGTTTGTTCATATCCGCATAGAAGTTATATTGTCATAGATCCTTTAACATGTGGTGCTTGCCCAATATCTTTGCTAGCCAAAAATTCCACACTAAGTAGAGATACTACTTGTGCATCCAAAAACCCAAACCAAATTCTTTCCTTGAGTGTCCACCATACCTACCTATGGATCGAGAAAGATCCCTCAAGTAAGTTGTCATCGGTGCAATAAGGCAATAAAAAATGCTTCTAAAAGTGTTTCGAGGTGATTACGTTGGGAGGCAAAACTATAAGCCCCTAAAATGCTTCTAAAAGATGTCAACAATAAATAATGCTTCTAAAAAATGCTTCTAAATGTGGTGAGGAAAGATCTAGGCACATATATCCAGTTGGATATGGGTGGGCATGAGTTATTATTGTTGACATCACCCTTGAGGTGATTACGTTGGGAGGCAAAACTATAAGCCCCTATCTTCCTATGTGTCCGGTTGAAACTTTTTGTTCATGGGTATGCCGTGAGCGTTAGCAATCATAGAAGACTAAATGATGGTTGAGTATGTGGACTTGCCAAAAGGCTCCGACATGAGACCCTTCCTGAAAATATGATGAATTGTAGTTGCAAAGTTGACTGAGAACACAGTTTGTTGGTTTCCAATAAGGTTTATGCTTCATACTTCTATGTTGTGATGAATTGTTACTTGTTCATGAGAAGCTTTATGATAAAAATATATTGAAATAAGTTTTTATGTTAGAGTTTGTTGTTGTTATGTTAATAAGCATGATGCTTCTATGTCCGTATTTTGTTTTTATTGACACCTCTCTCTCAACCATGTGGACATGCTTTTCAATATCGGCTTTCGCTTGAGGACAAGCGAGGTCTAAGCTTGGGGGAGTTGATACGTCCATTTTGCATCATGATTTCCTACTGTTATTTACTTTGTTCGGTTGAATAATAATGCTTTGGGGAGTGATTCTAATGCCTTTTCTCTCTTAATATGCAAGGTTTACACAAAGAGGGAGAATACCAGCAACTGGAATTCTGGACCCAAGAAAAGCACATCAGAGATACCTATTCTGCACAACTCCAATGAAGCTGAAACTTTACGGAGATTATTTCTAGAATTAATAAAAAATACTGGAGCAAAAATCTACCGGAGGGGGGCCACCTGGTGAGGAGCACCCACCAGGGCGCGCCAGGCACCCCCTAGCGCGGCCTGCTGGGTGGTGCTCACCCTGGCCCACCTCCGGAGCACATCTTCTGGTATAAATTCCCAAAAAACCTAAAAAAATTAGGCAGACGACTTTCGGGACGAAGCGCCGCCGCCTCGAGGCGGAACTTGGGCAGGAGCACTTTTGCCCTCCGGCGGAGCGATTCCGCCAGGGGAACTTCCCTCCCGGAGGGGGAAATCGAAGCTATCGTCATCACCAACACCCCTCTCATCTTTGGGAGACCAATCTTCATCAACATCACCATCTCCTCTCAAACCCTAGTTCATCTCTTGTGTTCAATCTTTGTACCGGAACCTCAGATTGGTACCTGTGGGTGACTAGTAGTGTTGATTACCTTGTGTAGTTGATTACTATATGGTTTATTTGGTGGAAGATTATATGTTCAGATCCATTATGCTATTCATTACTCCTCTGATCTTGAGCATGTTTATTATTTGTGAGTAGTTACCTTTGTTCTTGAGGTCACGGGAGAAGTCATGTTGCGAGTAATCATGTGAATTTGATACGTGTTCTATATTTTGATGATATGTATGTTGTGATTCCCTTAGTGGTGTCATGTGAACGTCGACTACATGACACTTCACCATTCATGGGCCTAAGGGAATGAATTGTGGAGTAGTTATTAGATGATGGGTTGCTAGAGTGACAGAAGCTTAAACCCTAGTTTATGCGCTACTTCGTAAGGGGCTGAATTGGATCCACATGTTTAATGCTATGGTTAGACCTTGTCTTAATACTTTTCTCGTAGTTGCGGATGCTTGCGAGGGGGTTAATCATAAGTAGGTTGTTAGTTCAAGTAAGAACAGCACCTTAGCACCGGTCCACCCACATATCAAATTATCAAAGTAGCGAACACGAATCAAACCAACATGATAAAAGTGACTAGACGAAATTCCCGTGTACCCTCAAGAACACTTGGCCAAATACTAGTGATTGTTCTGGCCTGTCCTTTGCCTCAAAAGGATTGGGTTACCTTGCTGCACCTTGTTTACCGTTACCGTTACTTGCTCGTTACAAATTACCTTGCTATCAAACTATCTATTACCTACAATTTCAGTGCTTGCAGAAATTACCTTGCTGAAAACCGCTTGTCATTTCCTTCTGCTCCTCGTTGGGTTCGACACTCTTACTTATCGAAAGGACTACGATTGATCCCCTATACTTATGGGTCATCGATGCGCCATCACATCCTCGTCTACCACAACTGCCTGGCCACAAGGCCTTGCGAGCGTTTCGCCAGGTTTTCAACAGCCCCAACTATAGGTTCGCAACGGTGGACACCACCAACTATCTAAAGGTGCTCAAGACTTCGGGTTTGGTCTGCCAGAAGCTTGTCGACATCCAAGGGCGGTATAGGGTCTGGGGTAGCAAGAAGGAGAGGGACTCCCTGGTTGACCTCGCCGCGAGCATCATCGACCCCTACTACGAAGACATGAAGGCTGAGTCCGACAAGGACAAACCTGTCTGGCACAAGGCCTGGGTGAACAAACTGGATGAAGAACACATCAAGTACGCGACCAACGACGCGTACACAACCTACGAGATGTACATGCGGATCATTGACATGAGGAAGTGCCTCCTTCCTGCAGACGGTGCGTGATAGCCACAAGCAGAGCATTGGCGGCAACCGTCATCATAGGAAGTACATGATTTGATGATCGACTACTTTTTATAATTTTTTATTAAGGAATGTACATGTGCCGTGTAGTCATTTATGTAATTGGATGTTCAATTTGGTTATGCAACTATGTTGTTGTTCTGTAGACAGAGCATATATAGATGTTGTGCAAACAGAGCAAATCACATCTCACACGCTTAAAATAAGGAACACGTCGGTGATGATTTCATCAATCGCTAATAATTGTTTACCAGCAACTGTTTGCCCACAACACACACAACTTGTCAGGAGAAACTGTCTTTGTTATTATTTGTCTTCCCACACGATTCTGATTACTGACCTGTTTGCCGGGTATCACACACATACCTTCTTACGCTAGATCGTTTGCGTTCTGCTGGATCAGCGCAAACAATTTATCTGACTGAACTGTATGTCGTACATCGCACACATCTGTATTTAGGTAACCGTTTGTGTTATTTTGGGTAATCGCAAACAATTCATGAGGACCAACTGTATGCCATGTATCGCATACGCAAGTCTTATCTGAATCGTGCTTGATCGATACGTCATCGCACACAGTTCACGTTATTGGCGGCGGGGCTAGAACTATACCGTTCGCGATTCATGCATCGCAGTTTGGTTGAAGAGTCTCTGATTGATATGTCATCTTTGGACCTTCCTGAAGTAGTGTAACCTCACGTCCTCCTGGTGTCTTCGATATTGGTTCTGTAGAAGACAAGGGGACAAAGCTCTTCGGTTATTTCTCCCCTCGTGTTGGGGTCAGTTCTTCTCATTGTCCGTTGCGGACGAGGCCGTCGCCGTGGTCGTCGCCCCTATATTGTTGATCATGCACGAGCTTCAACAGCTATGTGTGAGACCTCCTTTGCCTCTGTTTGTGGAGCACATGTAGGTCGACTCGTCGGCGACCTCGTGTGAGGGACATGATTCGCCTTTGTCATGTGGGCATTTGGAGGTGCCTGAGTTCATTGTGTCGGTGGCACCTGTGGCTGGTGACGTTGAGGCGTTCGGTATGTTGGCGCCTGATCCTTCGACGCCCAGCGAGCCACTCGCCTTTGTGGACTGTGGAGTTTCCGATATTACGGTTACTGACTCGCACGTGGTCGCGGCGAAAGTGATGTCTGTGCGTGAGAAGGTCGATGAGATTCTCTTTCAGGTTGAGCTTCACAGCTTGCTCGCACGTTTGAAGAAGCAAGCTTGAAGAAGGTTAGCCCTGGATCTGAAGAGACGATTGTGGAGGAGGCCCTCCGAAGCAAAACAAAGAAGAGTGACGTCACAGGAAAGGAATCCGAACTGCTTGATGATTCCATGGATTCTCGTGGTGCTTGTGGTCTTCAGCGGATTCTCTCGTTGGGGGTTTCTCTGCGATGTAGCAGTGTGGGTGTTGTTGATCATGCGCTTATGTGGTTGCATACTCTGTGAGTAGTCCATATGTGGTGGGTTTAAATCGATTTTTGTCCGGTTTCCCGTTAATTAACTAGGCAATTCTCTTGTGCTTAATTAATTAATAAAACAAATCTTTTGTCTCCGTTTCGAAAAAAAAGATTCACAATTGACAAAATCATACACACTTTAGAATTATCTGGTTTAGCATCTCTCGACATTTCATATGAACAATTAGAACGTGCGTCAAATTGAATTGAAATTTGAACTATTTTAACTTTATGTTAAAATTACTTCAATTGTTGTTGCATCGGAATATTTATCTTTGAGTTCTGCTGCACTGTGGTCTTTATTTTTGATTATTTTCAATATTTTGACTACACAAGAAAAAGAATGGGGACGGACCTTTGATGATCACGGTTGGATGGTCTCCCGCTCTAATCATGTCCGGGAACATTGGGTTATGTTGGTTTGGTGGTCCGCGTTGGGGGATCTGCTAGTTATAGAATTGGCCAGTGCTAGGCGCCGGCGGACCGGCCCAATTTTCGGCCGGTCGCCTAGCACTGGCTGGCGTACTCCTTCGCGTATTTGTACTTGTGTACCAGAGAAAGAAAAGAAAAAAGACTCGAGGCGATTGCAGTGTACTAGTGCATAAGGAAAACTAGCTGTAGGTGCTCGTTTTCTTTGTAACTTTGTACGTGTGTATGTAAAAAAGACTCGATGTGCTTATTCATTCAGGCAATGATCTGCGCTGGTGCGCCGGCCGAACAATTCGGCCAGTCGCCTGCCCAGCGTCAGATCCCTTTGCCTAGGGCCGTTAGATCACACCGTTGTATCGCCTCCTTCCTCGCGCGCACGAGCAGCAACAACGTCCTTCATCCCCGCAGCGCCGTCCTCTACCCCGGTCTCCGTCCTCGTCGCCGCTCTCGCCAACGATCACCGGTCGACGTCCTCATCGCCGCCTGGTCACCGTCCTTGCCCCCGGTCACCGTCCTCGTCACCACCGGTCGCTGCCCTCGCCCTCGGTCGCCGTCCTCGTCACACCGGTCGCCGCCCTTGCCCTTAGTCGCCGGTCGCCGTCCTCGTCGCCGTCGGTCGCCGCCCTCGCCCGCGGTGGAAGATTTTTTCTCATGCCGCTTTGAAGCTTTTTCTCTAGCCGGATGAAGCTTTTTCACAAATGGTTGAAGCATTCTCTCCCTGGGTGAAAGCTAGAAACGGGTTCCAGCAAAAAACGATGCCGGATGTAGCAAAAAACGATGCCGGATGTAGCAAATTTTGCTGGTCCAGCAAAAACGACTCCGATGAAACCATTTTTGGGTGCTACTTCCAGCAAAACACTGCGCCGGTTCCAGCAAATATCGAAGCCGGTTCCAGCAAATGTCGCGGATGGTTGCAACAAAAAACGATGCGGGTTGTAGCAAAAAAGTTTATCGCTTCCAACAAAAAAAGCTTACCGCTGCTCTCCGCAGTCGCCATTGTAGCAAAAATGTTGATCAGATGTAGCTTTCGTAGTTGCCGGTTGCAGCAAAAAAAATAAAGTGGTTGTAGCAAAAACAAAATAAACGTCACGCCGGGCGCCGTGTATGGTGGTAACAAAACCTGTGGCCGGTGGTAGCAAAAAACATCATGGTTTGCAGCAAAAAAACTTTGTAGGAGTTTCAGAGTTGTAGGGAAGAAGAAGAAGACGTATGTGAAAAAACGATTCAAGGAGCGCTCCCATGATGCATCTGGAAAAAACGATTTAAAAAGCGCTGCCGTTTCCTCAAAAAAAAAAAGAGAACGCTCCCGTGACGCAGGATGAAAAACGATCGTAAGGCTCGCGCGCGACCGGCCGAGCGTTCGGCCGGCGCCCCGGCCCCAAGCGTTTCCCTATAGAATTTGCACCGTTTACAAGAATTTCAGTTCAGTCGGACCACTTGAAACGATTCATATCTTTTTCCTACGATTCAGTTGGACAAACATTAGAACCAATAAAATCCCATAGAGATCAATCAATCAAGTTAGCTTAAGGTTGCATTTCTATGTTTCTTTTCTGTTCTGTGTCCTCGAGTCCTCGAACGTGGCTATCAATGCCGGTACTGTGGAAACACGAGGCAAATCTGCATCACACAATCGACCAGCGCGCCTGTCCAGCCAGACTAAACAATCGATTACTGCTATACAGTGCGCAGCCAACAGCGCACATCGCACGGTAGGAGCGGAATACTTAGCAAATACGCAAAACCGGCATACGAGCGAGGCATAATTGCTCTCCAACCCGTGATGACCAGACCCAGGGTTGAGTGAAGTTTGAAATAAACCCTGACATTGTAGAGGTTGACGGAAATGAACCCTCATCTTTAAATCCCTAAAGTTGGTACCCTGTATTTGCAGATCCCGGTCATTCTAAACCCTGTATGAGTAAAATCTTGTTTGTTGTAGTAGGAAAGTCGTGATCCCAGCCGGGATTGACTCCGACAGTCACTTACGACATGGACCCACCTGTCATATACATCTCCTTTCCCAATCTCTTCCTCACAAATTCACCCACAACCGATCCTGGGCTTGCCTCAGGATGATGTCATGATGTCTGATGAGGGTGTCGGACGGGGTCGGGTCGGCCGTGGACGCCATCCCAGACGAGCTCCTCGGCGCGTCAAAGCTTGACGACATACGTGGCTGACGGCGCTATCTCGACTAGGGCGCGCCGGCGAGCGATTGTTGCTCGTCCAGGCAAGAAAAATACCAGGCATCACAAGGGCGTATTGCAAACCATCGGTGTCCGGCGTCTCGCGAGCGGGTATCCGAAAGAGATCATTTAATCGATCAAGCCAGAATGCTAAACTCACGTACTACTACTGGTTCGTGCTTGTACAGGAATAGATCAAGCCAGCCCTTTACGTCCGTGTTTTTAAGCGGCACTTCAATCCTCATTCGGTGGTCGTCGATTTCGTCTTGGATACAGTAGAAGTTCCAGCGGCTGTGGTTGCCGTCGCCCTTGCCGCGCGTGCCCACGCTTGCTGAGCTGCAGTGGGAGGCAGCCATGGCGACCTGTTCAAGTCAATGTTGCGCCAAAGAGCAGTAAGAGCAGCGCTGCAGCAAGATGGGGTCCTTGACATAGCTCGAGACCAATCCCAGAGGGCCGCTGCGTGCGCGCGCTGCGATTCGGCCCAGGCCTCCAGTGCCGCGCGCCAGCCGGAGTGCTCTGCCGCGTCGGCTGCCATCCAGAGGGTGCTCACCATACGTTAGCAGGCTCGCCTCAGCCACCTCCTCAGCAGCATCTACCCTATTGACCTTGATGGATCTGAGAGGAAAGGAAACATGACTAAAGAGATGGGAGCGAGGAAGATAACCCGCACAACAGTGAGAGAAACGAGTTCCCGGTCAGGATTATGCTTTTCCCGGTGTGCCAAACATACCAGGGTTAGGATAAACCAGGATCAAATAGGTCAGGGTACCGAGTTCAGGGATTTAGAGGCGAGGGTTCATCTGGGTCGGCCTCTACAACCTGAGGGTTTATTTTAGACTTCACTCCAGAGGGTTAGCAGCGGTGGTGTACATCCAAAGACATACTCATACCGGCGCCGTACGGCGGTGTAGGTGACCGGACCGGGCGGTACGCCCCACGCCACGTCTCCGACACCGGTCACACGGCTCAGCACAGCAGCGGCGAGACAGGCAAGGCAGGCCTTTATCCCGCCCTGACCGTGGAGGTACACCCACCGACCGCGGGGTAAAGAAAGTGGCAGGCTAATCCGCTGTTCATTCTTAAACCCAACCCCAACCCCAGCAGCACAGCACAAGCCCAGCCCCAGCCCCAGCCCCAGATCCTGATCCCACTCGCTCGCTGCCGACCTGCCGTGTCCTCTGCTCGTGCTCCCGCTCTCCCCCGCGGCCCCGCCCCACCACCACACACTCCACCCGCTCTCGCTCTCGCTCTCCCTCGCTTCGCCAGTTCGCTCGCGCTTCGCTTCCCTCCACTCCCCAGTGGCAGTGGACTCCATTTCCCAACACCCGCCTGCCTCAGAGAGCTCGCTTGTCCGCTTCGCAGCGGCCGAGGCGGCGCACATGGCGCTGCCCCCTCCCCTGCTCCTCCTCCAGCTGCTCTCCCTCCTGCTCCTCGGCGCGCGCGCGGCGCTGCACGAGCGGGACGCGGCGGCGCTGCGGGACGTGCGGGCCGGCCTGCGGGACCTGCCGGGGTCGCGCTTCTTCGAGTCCTGGGACGACGGCGCGGACGCGCCGTGCGCCTACGCGGGCGTCGTGTGCGCGCCCGACGAGGACGACCCGTCCGGCGCGCTCCTCCGCGTGTCGGTGCTCACGCTCGGCACCGGCCTCTCCGACTCCCCCGGTCTGGCCGGCAGCGTCCCGGCCTCGCTCGCCAGCCTCACCGCGCTCACCGACCTCGTCCTCTACCCGGGCCGCGTGGGCGGCTCCATCCCGGAGGACATTGGGTCGGGCCTCCGCCGCCTCAGGCTCCTCTCGCTGTCCGGGAACCAGCTCACCGGGCCCGTCCCCGAGTCCCTGGCGGGGCTGCCGGAACTGCACACGCTCGACCTCGGCAACAACCGCCTTGAGGGCGCGATTCCCGCCGGGCTGCTGCTGCCGTCTTCCCCGAGCCTCAAGGTGCTCATCCTGGCCAACAATGTCGGCCTCTCCGGGCAGATTCCCGACCAGTTTCCCAGCTCGCAGCTGTTCCACGTCGACCTGAGCCGGAACGCGATAACCGGCGCGCTCCCACCGCTGCCGCCGACGCTCCGGTACTTCTCCGTGGCCGGGAACTCGATGGAGGGGAGCCTCGACCGAGCCTTCGCCGGCAACAGCCAGGGCCCAGCCGACCTGGCATTCCTCGACCTGTCGATGAACGACTTCTCGGGCTCGATCCCGCCGGAGGTGTTCGCGCTCCCGAGTGCGTCGTCGCTGCTCCTGTCCCGGAACAACTTCACGGGGTCTTTGGCCGTGCCGGAGGCGCCCGCGTCGGCGACGCCGCCGTGGTCGGTGGTGGACGTCAGCCACAACGGACTCTCGGGCGAGGTCCCGGAGGCGCTGGCGGCGGCGGGAAGCCTGTACGTGAACAACAACAAGATCTCCGGAGAGGTCCCGGAGGCGGTGGCCTGCAGCGTGGTCGACGGGCGCATGACGACCTTCTACGCGCAGCACAACTTCCTGACGGGGTTCCCGGTGCCGCCGACCCCGCTGCCGGACTCCGCGGCGCTGTGCCTCTCCTACAACTGCATGGACCTTCCCTCCGCTTCCGCGGCCGACGGGTGCCCCACGATCGGCGGGCCCCTGGAGTCGAGGCCCGCGGACCAGTGCCGGAGCAGCGGGGGCGACGGCTGAGCCTTCGCCGGCGCCGACGACGCCCCGTGGGCTGACAGGTGGGGCTCGGCCGTCGCATCGCGTCTCGTCCCCGGCTCCCGCGCGGCACGGGCGGGTCACCCACCGGGTTCACACATTTTGGTTTGTCCGGTTGGTTGTTTGGGCCGTGGTTTTTCATGTGATTTGGGTTTGAATTTATTCGTCGTCGGGCGCGCAACGGTCACGCGGCGACGAGGCTGGGTCGGTGTTTGATTCGTGATTCGCCAGTGCGTTGCGTGCGTGTGTGCTGTTACTACGCACCGGTTTGGCTGCGTACGTTGCGTCCAAAAGGAATCCGTGGCGGCCTCGGCAAGGCAGTAATGCCAATTTAAGCATTTCGGCCCATGCCCTGCCTACCGCAAGAGGACAACCTAATGCTGGCGTTGCTATGTATAGATAGCTGGCTGCCTTTAGCTGATTGCACTAGCCCTTTTCTTTTTTTGAGTAACTGATTTGCGACTAGTTTTTCTGAGACGTTTGAGTCGAAATGTTGTTGTATTTTCAATAGGTTCTGTGTCATACAATTTGTACTCCTATTTGTTAACGTGCAATTGGCTATTGCTTTCTTTTGCTGGACAAACGTGGATCTGTCATTTGTTTACCAGAGGCTACAGAGAAAAAACGTGGTAATCATTGCTCAAAATGACCCGTGACAATAAACGACCCCTTCCTTCAAGATCACTGTGGTGCCTTCACCGAAGCACTGATGTTTAGGTCCGGGACCGCGAGAGATCTTTTACAGTTTGGCGTGTTGAATTTTACAGGAACCTGTAATAGAAACTGTTTAGTTGCACTATAGAAAATTGCAAAAAAGTAAGATTAGGTGTGTGAAACAAAGAAAAAAAATGGTTTACCTAAGAGAGTCATCCCCACTAACTTATTTATATAAACATGCAAGCATACCACCTGACCATACAATTATGAAATGAGATAATCCCCACCTCAACATGCAATCATGCCATAGGAATATGTTTTTTATTGTATTTTTATTCAATAGATATTGTTATAACTACACATATTAAAATATAATAAGCCACATGTACTTTCAATTGTGGTTCTCATGTTATCAATCCAAATTTTCATCAACAAAATCCTCGCAACAACACGCAGGGTATCCTCTAGTTGATTCTAATCCTACAAACCAAACACATGATTTATAGAGAAAACGGATGTGCGCCTTGGCAGACCCAAGTTCGAATCGGGTGGGCGAAAATTATTTCGGGATTCAAAACTTGGTGTGGAACCTTCCTTCTTAATTATAATGTCGCAGGGCTCCTCCACGCTGGTCTAATTTTGGTGCATTTTCTGTTCACTTCCGAGGAAATCGCAGTGGGTAGTTCGGCCGTTTGGTTCCGCACCCTTAACTTGGGACCCCCCCCTCCCCTCGAGTCGCTCGCGCGGGCGACCCTGGGTCTGAAATCCAAGACAAAAAAGCTCCCCCCCCCCCTTGTCTCTCTGGTCATCGCCGGCCTCCTGACAGGCCTCTGCATGTGAAGGAGCGTCGTGTTGTGGGGGCGATGGTAGCTCGGAGGCGCACGGCGGAGGTGCGCAACGTTGAGGCAGACCATGGACGGGAGTGCGATGGAGCTAGGACGGGAGGCGCGGTTGAGATCCTAGTGGCTAGCGCATGTCGGCGCGGAGGTGGTTGCAGTGCATGTGCTAGGGGTGGAGGAGGTTGTTCCGGGCTGTGACGGTGGCAGCGCTGTGGTGGAAGGTTCGCGGTTGTCTGGGCGGCGTGATGGGCTCCCCTGGTGGCGACATCGCGAAGGTGCCAGATGGTGGAGGCGCAGGTTAGATCTTGACCCAACCAGGGCCCGTTTTCGTGTCTTGGGGCTATGACTGCAGTGTGGTTGTCCGCCTGGTGTCGGTGTGACAACTACCGGCAGTGGTGGTGCCTCGAATGGTGCGGTTGGAGATTGTTGGCTTGGGCTACAGACTCTTGGTTGTGTTGGAGGTGGTAGATGGGCTGCGTGTGCTTGCCCGTGCGAATCGGAGATGGACTGCGACATTCCGGCAATGATGACGAGGTGCTACAGTGGCGACGATGTGATCCAACTTAGACGATGCTGCCCCAATCGAGTGGGCGGGGTTGGAGATGTGCGATGTTACAGACGAAAGTCTGATGACCACAAGTATAGGGGACCGCAACAGTCTTCGAGGGTAGTATTTCATCCAAATTTATTGATTCGACACAAGGGAAGTCAAAGAATATTCATAAGCCTCAGCAGTTAAGTTGTTAATTAACCACACCCGAGAAATCACTTCCATGCATCAATTTATTAGTAGCACAACAATATGATAGTAGTGATGGTAGAGTAACAGTAACAGTTGCAGCAGTAGTAACGAGTTTGTAGAGGTAGAGCAATAGGAACTTTAACAAAGGCAATAGCATAAAAGCATAGGCATGGAGTATCGATGGGATGTTCAAAAGAGATTCAATATGCAACGGTCACAACCTAGAGAGATACAAAATTAGTTCCAATTCATCGATCATATGTAGGTATGTATTTCATAAATAGTCATACGTGTTTGCAGTATGAACTTGCATAACATTTTTTACCCGGTCCTCCCGTGGCAGCAAGGTCCTAATGGAAATTAAGCGTAATTAATGTGTTCCTCGTAATAGAGAACTGAAACAAAGTATTAACACATAGTGAATACATGAACTCCTCAAATTACAGTCATCCCCTTAGAGTACCCCATTTTTGTCACCTTGGGGTCTAGGGTTCGGAAAAATAACATTTGCATACAACTTGCAGATATGATCAAGAATTCATATATATTCATGAAAACATAATAGGTTCAGATCTAAAATCATTGCACCTGGGCCCCTAGTGGCAAGCATTAAGCATAGCAAAGTCATAGCAACATCAATCTCAGAACATAGTGGATACTAGGGATCAAGCCTTAACAAATTGACATGATTACATAAGGAATCTCATCCAATCCATCTACCTCCAGTATGCCTACAAGGAGATTACTTGCACATGATTGTGAACATCATGAAATTGTTGATGGAGAAGGGCTGATGATGACGACAACGGTGATTCCCTCTCTCCGGGGCCATGAGCAGTCTCTAGATTAGGGTTCCGGACGACGAACACGAGGTGGCTGCAGCTCCGCATCATAAAATGTGATGAAACTCTTTCTCTCATTTTTACCCAGGAGGATGTGAATTTATAGCGTCGGAATTAGTTAAAGAGGATACTCAGGGGCCCCGGATGGACACCCGACATGACTTGGGGTGTGGTCATGCCACCTGTCCATGTGGCCACCCCTGGCCCCTCTTCGGTACTTTTATATTTTCCAGAATAAATCTTCAAAAATTCCCGTCCTATTCTGAGAACTTCTATTTCTGCACAAAAATAAAACTATGGTAGTGCTAAAAACAGCGTCAGCCTGGGTTAATTTCACTCAAATCATGCAAATTAGATGTCAAAAAGAGCAAAAGTATTTGACAAAGTAGATACATTGGAGACATATAGAAGTCTTGCCCGTCTGCGGTCTATGCTGGTGGTGCTGATGCGCGAGGGTGTTGTTCCCCTCCTTGGAGGCATCATCGAGGTGTGTCGGCATCTCCTCCCTTGCCTTAGTGATTGGTTATTGTCTCCAGGCGAAAGCCTAGGTTCGCTTCCCAATCGGTGATGGCCGCGTTATCAACGTCGTTCCTCTATTGGGAGCATCGTGTATGGAGACACGGTGTGAAGGTCCTGGTTTGTGATCCTTTGGTTCTTGTTGCTGCCTAGGTTGAGCTTCAGGGACATACATTACACCGTCGTTGGTGCACCCAAGACGATGCCTTTCGAGACCGACCAAGTCTCGTCATCTACTCGCCAACCTCTTTTAGGCAATCATGGGTAGATGGTGTGTTGATTAGGGAAGTCAAGGTGGTGTGATGTCTTTGGAGGTGTTCGGTGTTGGTTGAGACACGACTTTATCTTTCGGACTAGGGTAGGATTCTTGTGTTGTGGTTGTAATGTGTCTGATGGTGTTTGTGCTATGCTTGTTGTTAGTAATGAGTGTAGTTTTCTTGTAACTTGTTTGTGCCTGCTATAAGAATATGGTACGCCTAGCCGTGTTCATGATTTTTCTATGAAAAAACCTAAGGAATAATTTTCTCCAAATCCATATGATTTCCTTTGAACCAAAGATGCACTTACCATCTTATTTCAGAAAAAACAAATCATATGAATCGATGAATTTTATCAACTTGCTCGTCCCTTAACATCACATTTTAGAAAACGAATCATATGGATTCATAGATTTTTATCGTCTTACCATGGCCCATAGCATCGGATTTTAGAAAACAAATCGTAAGGATTAGTGTTTTTCTTTCAAAAAACACACACCATATATATTAATTAATAATAAAATTGTTACAATCATTCGTTATAGAAGCCATCACGCAGGGTGGGACACTACTCACTAGTAAACAATTAGAAAGGTTAACAAAGCAAAATTTCCCTCGCAAAAAAAAAATCTCGCAATCTCATGCGCCACCTTGATGGCTTGTCTTGTAAGAGCATGGTTAATAGTATAGCCGATTGTCAGCTATAAGGAGTTGACATGTCACATATAATTGATCTAATAGCCAACACGTATAGTAGCAAGTTGTTAGGAAGTACTACTTTATTAATACATGACCCACCTTACATCGTCACAATGTTTCTTGAAGCCCGTGCTACAGTCGGCTATTAATCTGCATCCCGCTTTTGTTCTCTCTCCTCTTCTCTCTCATCCAACTCAGCAAAAATATAATAGTTTAATCCTTACATCCTACTAATTGTACCTTATTATACTTCCTCTAATGTTAATCAACCCGAAGCTTTTGAAGAGCTTAGTGATCCCCGAGGCCCCTTTCTTTAGATTAATGAAAACGAACCTTTCAAGACTTCCTCTTGATTTTTTTTCTTTGAACCAAACCTTAGAGATCTAAATATATGCCTCTTAGGATCGTGGGTGAAAAGATATATGAATGATAAAGGTAAGATATGAGTTTGTAAATGCCAAATTTGTAGAGACACTCTAATTTTAAAGGCCTCACGTTCAATTGAAATCTTCAATTTGGAATTGGCTCAACGGTTTTTGACCGGGTCAACAATTTTTGAAGGAGCTTTCTCATTCAATGCTTTTAATTCACTATCTCCCTAATTTAGGATGTTATCTATTTGATTGAGGTATTCAATGTAAGATTTGGTTCACGGTTTTGATCAGGTGAACGATTTTTTAAATTAATCGACAACAACTGGCCAACAAAAACATTTCAATCTTGGGCACCCTCTCACCACCTAGAAAAATGAAACACCAATAAGTGACATTGTAGCACCAATATAGTACATACAACTACTGTTAGAGAAGTACATGCATTCACATATACATAAGATGTCCCCACATAAGTATGGGTTGATTAACAAATAACACAGAATCACACCGCGAAAGGCACATCAAAATACCGCATTATTATAAATAAACAAAACACCCCTCATATCCCTTACTCCCCAAACCAAATATTCCCTCGGTTCAAAATATATGACGTATTAGTTTTTTAAAGTCAAATTTCTTTAACTTTGATCAAGTATAGAGCCAAAAATATTGACATCCACAATACTAAATAAATAAAATATGAAAATTCATTTCATGATGAATCTAATTATGAATAAAATATCAACTTGATATTATGGATGTTGATATATTTCTCTACAAATTTGATCAAACTTAAAGAGGTTTGAATTAAAAAAACTAATACACCTTATATTTTGAAACAGAGAGAGTAAAAAATAATAAAAATCCAACAACATTAACAGCACAATAAAGCACACCCAACCCTTCTAGTGCATGACCAATTCCTCAAATATTTTTTGTAGTAATGCGCTAGGGGCTTCCAACTTCTAGAATCTTTGATGATAATATGATGAATATGTGCTTGAAGCTTCTACAGATAGCTAAGAGCATATCCGTTACTGATTCTCGAAACTTACTTGGCAGTATGAGAGTTCTAGCTTTCTGTATGCAATCATTAAGTTTAGAGGTGTTGTGTCTGTTTATAAGGAAGAAGATTTGTAGCACATGGGTGCTCCACCCCCTCCTCCTTATAGGAACAATAAGTTCAAGAAAATGCCGAGAAATTTGAAAGAAAACTAGGTTTTTGGGATACCAAACTTGGGTGTCCGGTCTACTTTCATGTGAAATTTCATGAAAAATACAAGGAAACGTATTCGTGGCAAAAAAAAATCATGCGTATAGAAAAAACTGTTTGGATGCATTTTTGTTCGGACAATATTTTCTTCGCCATGGAAACGTTTCCTGATATTTTTCATGAAACTTCGCACGGGAGTAGATTGGGAACCCAGATTTGATGTTCCCGAATTTCAGTTTTTTTTGTATTTTTTACATTTAATATTCATATAGGGGTGTGGAGTACCCCAGGAGCTCCTGTGTATTTTCCCTGTTTGTACCCCCTTTGCATGGAAACTAGTGATTCCTCCTAGAATGTATGTGTTTTAGTTATATCCCCTTCCTCTCCTTCATGCATCGGGCTTTCCATTTCACAGTTTTTGGATTCACCAGGGTGGATGCGGGGCGGACGACGTACCTCGTGGGATTTGGCGGATCCATCTCGACAGGGACGGGCGATGAAACATGTTGGGGGTGGTAATGTTCGAGACGGAGGTGGCATGGTCTGGCGGGCGAAGAGTGGGGCAGATAGTGAAAACTATGCAGGCGCGATCTTGGTTTTGGCTAGGTCTACGGTGTCAGACGTCTGACGGCCTGGGAGCATTTGGATGTCGAACCGGTCCGGCCCAAAATGGTGGTCTACATTGGAGGATTAAAAGTGTGACCATGTAGGCCGAACATTCATACATATAGTATAGATTTGGTGGCGTGTTGGAGGTGCCCTAAGCTCCATGCTACGATCCATATGAATGGGGAATCGATCTATGTGATTGTTCAATATATGCTGCTAATTTGGCCAAATCATGGGCCACATATATATCATAGTAAGTGTATCACAGATTATGAGCCATTTCGATAGAATAGGAGATAAACACATAAACCCTAAGCCACAACCCGACGTTTATATAGGCCAACCATTTTTTTGAGGTGAAACACCATGAATTTCGTTAGTTAGTGGATCCGGCCACCGGCCACATCACCGATTACATCCTGGGGTAAATGAGTCATCCAAACAGTCTGGCTACTCGTCGGTACAATCATACCATGTCTAGCCAACAAGTGGGCAGGGACGTTAAATTTACGGGGACATAACCCAACCATAGTTTCGATGAAGCCTGTATGAAGCATGAGTTTTGTTTCCCTGGAGATCGTTCCAAAGGCTGCCCGGTCCTAAACATTTGTGCACATTGCTTGTTTTAGGCTTTGGCAATCAGTCATGAAGGAGACACGTTCCATACCAAAGTCCTCGGCAACCTTGACAATGTTCATGAGAGCTAATGACTCTGCATGAAGAGCTTCTCATATGGACCTGGCTGAGGAAAAACAACCTCTAAACCACCATCTGCACATTATTTGGTTGCCCGCATATAGGTGATAATCCACAAGTGCAGGGGATCATTTCTAGCCTTTATCGATAAGAAAGAGTGTCGAATCCAACGATGATCTAAAGGTAGAATTAATATTCTCTCGAGTTCTATCAACCACCGATACAACTCTATGCACACTAACGCTTACTTTAACTAGAACAAGTATGAAACTACTTTGCGGGAAAGAAACTAGAAGTACTTAGTAGGTGTAATAGATAGTTTTGCAAGATAATAAAGAACAAGTAAATAAAAGTTAGGGGCTTCTTAGATAAAGAACAATAAAGTAAATTCTTTAGTAGAAATCTTTTTTGTGTAACACAAGATAAAGATTGTCCATAGGCAATTGAACATAGCATGATAGATACTTATCATATGGAATGAGGGAGAGGCATACGCTAACACACTTTCCGTACTTGGATCATATGCACCTATGATTGGACCTCTAGAAAGCATCCGCAACTACTAGAAATCACTAAGGTAAACCCAACCATAGCATTAAACATCAAGTCCTCCTTACTCCCATATGCAAACAATCCCCTTACTCGGGTGTAAGCTTCTGTCACTCTAGCCATCCACTATAAGCGAGTCATGAACATATTGCAAACCCTCCAGCGGGATTCCTTCACGTGTACGCCTCACGGAAGGCACCTTAGGACAGCACCATATCAACATACAACTCATATCAATAACATCATACCACAATTAACCCGTACGACAAAAGAGATCTACTCAAACATCGTAGGATAGCCACACACCATTGGGTAATAATATATAGCATTAAGCACCATGTTTAAGTAGAGATTACAGCGGGGAGAAGAGGTTTTACACCGCTGCATAGAGAGGGAGAGAGTTGGTGGTGACGGCGGCGAAGTTGTTTTTGTAGATCGTCGTCACGATGGATGCCCCGGCGGCGCTCCGGCGCCATCGAGAGAGAGGGGGAGAGATCCCCCCTCCTTCTTCTTCTTCCTTGGCCTCCTCCCTAGGTGGGAGGAGAGTTTCCCCTCTGGTCCATGGCCGCCATGGCTCCCGGAGGGCAGGATCCCCTCCGAGATTGGATCTCTCTCTCTGTTTCTCTTCTGTTTTTGCGACTTGTTTTCTGGCCCTTCACCGTTTCTTAAATATCTGGAGATTCGTAACTCCGATCGGGCTGAAATTTTGAAGGGATTTTTATCGCGAAAATATCTTTCTTGCGGCGGAAGGAGGGCCCCAACCGACTTAAGGGCTAGCCACAAGCCATTAGGGCGTTCCCCCCCAGGCCGCGACCTGTTGGCTTGTGGGGCCCTCGGGCATCGTCTTGAGTTGATTCCGACTCGCAAAATTCACATATATTCCAAGAAAATCTCCGTAAAGTTTTGTCACGTTTGGACTTCGTTTGATATGAAATTTCTGCGAAACAAAAAACACACAAAAAACAGGAACTGACACTGGGTCAATAGGTTAGTGCTCAAAAATAATATAAATTGGTAAATAATTACTCAAAAAGTATCCTAGAATGGTAATATAATATCATGGAACAATCAAACATTATAGATACGTTTGAGACGTATCAAGCATCCCCAAGCTTAATTCCTGCTCGTCCTCGAGTAGGTAAATGATAAAAACAGAATTTTTGATGTGACATGCTACCCAATATGTAATCTTTTGCATGTAAGCTCATTGAGAAACGATGGATTAACAAACATTAACATAGTAATACTTATAAGCACAAGCAACAAAATCATTAATCTTTCAAAGTATACGATCCTCAAAGAATGTTTACCCCCATTCATCTTATTATATTAGCAAGGCATAGCTCCGTCTTCACCACATTAATACAAATGTCAAGCACCACGGTGCCCAAGTCAGGCAATTGGATCGTACTTTTCAATATGGATCAACTTTTTATTCTTCACGCAATACATGAGCGTGAACCATGGACATAGCATATATGTAGAATAGAATGTGGTGGTAGGTTTCAAAGGGGTAAAAGTGGAGAATAAAGTCTCACATCAACTCGGCGTATCAACGGGCTATGGAGATGCACATCTGTATATATCAATGCGAGGAGTAGGGATTGCCATGCAACGGATGCACTAGAGCTATAAGTGTATGAAAGCTCGACTGAAGCTAAGTGGGTGTGCATCCAACTTGCTTGCTCATGAAGACCTCGGGCATTTGAGGACGCCCGTCATCAGAATATACAAGCCAAGTTCTATAATGAAAAATTCCACTAGCATATGGAAGTGACAACACAAGAGACTCTCTATATGAAGAACATGGTACCACTTTGAGTCACAAGTGTGGTAAAGGATAGTAGCAAAGTCCCTTCTCTCTTTTTCTCTCATTTATTTGTTTATATTATTTTTATTTTGTTTTTTTCATGGTGGGCTCTTCCTTTTCTTTTTTCCGCCTCCCCCATTTTTCATTTTTCGCTCGTAGTCTCATCCCGACTTGTGGGGGAATCATAGTCTCCATCATCCTTTCCTCACTGGGACAATGCACTAATAATGAAGATCATCACACTTTTATTTACTTACAACTCGATATGAAAAACTGATAGGATGATATGACTATATATGAATGCCTCTGGCAGTGTACCAGGATGTGCAATGATCTAGCGTAGAAAAAGATATCAAAAAACGGAAAAACCATGTAAATATCATGCTAGCTATCTTACGATCATGCAAAGCAATATGACAATGGAAATACAAGTCATATGAAGTGACAGTGGAAGTTGCATGGCAATATATCTCGAAATGGCTATGAAAATGCCATGACAGATAGGTATGGTGGTTGTTTTGGGGAAGATATAATGAGGCTTATGTGCAACAAAGCGTATCATGTCACGGGGTTTGGATGCACCGGCAACATTTGCACCGATCCTAGAGGTGAGAATGGGCAAGGCACAGTACTGAAGAGGCTAGCAAAATATGAATAGGTGAGAATGCGTATGTCCATGGTTTCACATTAGTCATAAAGAACTCATATACTTATTTCAAATTTTTATTAGTTTTATCACAAATCAAAGTACTACCCGCATGCCCCGAGGGAGGAGGTTGGGAAGAGTTAACCATCGCGCGCCTCCGACCCGAAATAACACTAGGATTTCAACGAGGAATAGAAATGCTCACACATCCTCACCAAGCCTTTTTAATTTTTAGACAAACAAGAAGTTAACACCTCTTAATACCGATACTTCTATGAATCAACAATGATGCACTCACACCCTTTCACATCACCACATCAATATCATTAACCCACAATTTCTCTTTAATGTGCTACATGAAGGTTTTGATTATCACTCCTTGGATACCTATTATTTTTGGACTAGTCTTATAACCCATGCAAATTACCGTCACTGTTTATTAACTCTCAAACAAATATAAGTGAAGAATGAGAGTTTAATTCTTTCTACAAAAGACCTGGACATGCTCTAATAAATATAAGTGAAGCAAAAGAGCATTCTACAAATAACGGTTTTCTATATGCAGAGAAACAGGCATCCAACTTCAAATGATATAAGTGAAGCATGATGTCTACTACGCAACCTTCTTCTTGTAGACTCGTGTTGGGCCTCCAAGCGCAGAGTTTTGTAGGACAATAGCAAATTTCCCTCAAGTGGATGACCTAAGGTTTATCAATCCGTGGGAGGCGTAGGATGAAGATGGTCTCTCTCAAACAACCCTGCAACCAAATAACAAAGAGTCTCTTGTGTCCCCAACACACCCAATACAATGGTAAATTGTATAGGTGCACTAGTTCGGCAAAGAGATGGTGATACAAGTGTAATATGGATGGTAGATATAGGTTTCTGTAATCTGAAAATATAAAAACAGCAAGGTAGCAAGTAACAAAAGTGAGCAAAAATGGTATTGCAATGCTTGAAAACAAGGCCTAGGGTTCATACTTTCACTAGTGCAAGTTCTCTCAACAATACTGACATAGTTGAATCATATGTAAACCCCTCACGTGCGACAAAGAGTTCACTCCAAAGTCACAAATAGCGGAGAACAAACGAAGAAATTATTGTAGGGTACGAAACCACCTCAAAGTTATCTTTTCCGATCAATCGTATGAGCTATCCCTATAAGTGTCACGGACAGCCCTAGAGTTCGTACTAAAATAACACCTTAAGATACACATCAACCAAAACCCTAATGTCACCTAGATACTCCAATGTCACCACGAGTACCCATGGGCTTGATTATACGATATGCATCACACAATTTCAGATTCATCATGTTCAATCCAACACAAAGAACTTCAAAGAGTGCCCCAAAGTTTCTACCGGAGAGTCAAGACGAAAACGTGTGCCAACCCCTATGCATAGATTCCCAAGGTCACGGAACCCGCAAGTTGATCACCAAAACATACATCAAGTGGATCAATAGAACATCCCATTGTCACCACGGATATCCCATCGCAAGACATACATCAAGTGTTCTCAAATCCTTTAAAGACTCAATCCGATAAGAAAACTTCAAAGGGAAAACTCAATTCATCACAAGAAGATAGAGAGGGGAAAACTCCATATGATTCATCTATATTAATAAAGCTCGCGGTACATCAAGATCGTGTCATCTCAAGAACACGAGAGAGAGAGATCAAACACATAGCTACTGGTACATACCCTCAGCCCCGAGGGTGAACTACTCCCTCCTCGTCATGGAGACCGCCGGGATGATGAAGATGGCCTCCGGTGATGGTTTCCCCCTCCGACAGGGTGCCGGAACGGGCTCCCGATTGGTTTTTCGTGGCTACAGAGGCTTGCGGCGCGGAACTCCCGATCTAGGTTTCTTTCTGGGGTTTTTGGTATTTATAGGAATTTTTGGCATCGGTCTCAAGTCAAGGGGGTTCTCGAGGGGCCCACAAGCCAGGGGCGCGCCCTAGGGGGGCGCCCCCTAGGCTTGTGGCTGCCTCGGGACTCCTCTCCGGTATCTTTTTGCTCCAGTATTTTTTATATTTTCCAAAAATATTCTCCGTAAATTTTCAGCCCATTTCGAGAACTTTTATTTCTGCACAAAAATGACACCATGGTAGTTCTGCTGAAAACAGCGTCAGTCCGGGTTAGTTCTAATAAAATCATACCAAAATCATATAAAATTATTGTAAACATGGCATGAATACTTCATAAATTATAGATACATTGGAGACGTATCAGCATCCCCAAGCTTAATTCCTGCTCGTCCTCGAGTAGGTAAATGATAAAAGAAATAATTTATGAAGTGTGAATGCTAGCAAGTGCACAAGTTTGATCAATGATAATTCCAATCACTTTTTCTAGCATCAATATAAACCATAAACAGTAGCTCATCTCATAAAACTTCTCATGATCAAGTAACAAGCTATTCACATGTTAAAGTATAGACCAGAAAGTTTCTTGAAAACTAACAAACCATATTCCTAGTCATCGAACAATTGCAATTCATCTTATTTTCAGGATGGGTCTATGTAAGAGCCTTGATTTAGCAAATTCCACATACTCAACTATCATATAGTCTTCCATGATTATTGACACTCAAAGCATATTTTTAGAACAAATAGCATCCATCGAACACAGAGAAAGATAGGGGCTTAATGTTTCGCCTCCCAACTTATTTATCATATAGATAATTGTCAACAATAATAATTCATGATCAAATATATTTGTGTGGATATATATGTCTAGATCATTCCCCAACACATGACGCTTGCCAAGAGAAAAAGGCGAAATATAGGAAGTGGTGAAGATCACCATGACTCTTGCATAAAGGTAAGTACTAGAAAGTAAAAGATAGGCCCTTCGCAGAGGGAAGCAGAGGTTGTCATGCGCTTTTTGTTTTTGGATGTGCAAACCCTTAATGCAAAGCAACGTCACGTTGTATTGCCCTTTGTGATAGCAACCTTTATTATGCAGTCCGTCGCTTTTATTTCTTTACCATCACAAGTTCGTACAACGCTTATTTCCCCTTACAATAAAAGATCATACATATTTAGGAGCAATTTTTATTGCTTTTTGCACCGATGACAACTTACTTGAAGGATCTTACTCAATCCATAGGTAGGTATAGTGGACTCTCATGGCAAAACTGGTTTAAGGGTGTTTGGATGCACAAGTAGTATTTCTACTTGATGCGGAAGTTTTGGCTAGTATGAGGTGGAAGCAAGCACCACATGTTGGAGGAGCCATAACAATATAACTTCTATACAAATATACCCAAACATAACTCATTAAGTTGTCTTCCTTGTCCAATTTTAACTAATTTGCTCGAGTTTGAAAATAATTAATGAGCTCACAATCATAGAAGATGTCCAAGATAGTATATTTATATGTGGAATCTCTCTTCCTTCAATATTCTTTCATGAATTGTTCAAGTGACCAATGCGGTGTTTGCTAACTTTCAATAAATTTTATCACCTATACTTATTATGTGTGAAGTCATTACTCCCCATGGGATAAGTATATGAAGCATATTTAATTTCAGATTTATGATATTCAATTCATTCAACCATTTACTCATAGGATATAAGTGAAGCACGAGAGTGAATGACAAACTACTCCAAAAAGATATAAGTGAAGATCAATGCGTAGTCAACAATTAAATAACTATGTGATGACTCTCTCATCTAAGAATTTCAGATCTTAAGTATTTTATTAAACAGCAAGCAAAAGAAAAATAGCACTCCAAGAATAGCACGCATCATGTGAACGAATAAAAATTTAGGCTCAACATAGGCTAACCGATAATTGTTGATGAAGAGAGGTGGGATGCGTAGCATCCCCAAGCTTAGATGCTTGAGACTTCTTGAAATATTTACTTGGGGTTCCTTGGGCATCCCCAAGCTTGATCTTTTGTATCTCGTTCAATCCTCTCATATCATGGTTTCACCTATTCTCAAAAACTTCATCCACACAAAACTCGAAAAGAACTCGTGAGATAGGTTAGTACACATAATAATAAATAAACTCTTTATGTACTGCAAAGACAAGTTGCACAATAATTTTCAAACATCATCTACTGTTTATTATCATCTCCACAATTTATATCTACCAATATAGGCTATGGAAACTAGAGGATAAGTAGATAACAAAACTATGACAGCAATCTGTCCAAACAGAACAGCATGTAGCAATTTTAGAAAACAGTGTAATTATGTAACTCAAAAAATTATGGAAGTTTAGGATATGCTATAAAATTTATATGACAACACTGTGTAAAAATTTCAGAAACTTTCCACGTTCCAGTAAAATATGAAAATTCAAACACTACAGCAAAAGTTTCTGTTTATACACAGCACACATCAAACATGCAATTCAAGCATCCTGAAGGGCAATTCATGGAACTTTTTATTGAAAAACAAGATTATGAATAACACCTAACATAAAATAACAAAATATAATGATGATCCAAGCAAAGCACATATTATGTGATGAATAAAAATATAGCTCTAAGTAAGATATACCGATAATGTTGAAGACGAAAGAGGGGATGCCTTCCGGGGCATCCCCAAGCTTAGGCGCTTGAGTCTTCCTTGGATATTACCTTGGGGGTGCCTTTGTCATCCCCAATCTTTAGGTTCTTTTCACTCCTTATTCTCCTCATATCGGTGTCTCACCCAAAACTTGAAAACTTCAATCACACAAAACTTAACGGAACTTCGTGAGAAGGGTTAGTGTAATAAAGATAGATCATTCACTTATGTACTGTCAATACAAGATTCATAATTGTTACCACATGATACCTACTGTATTCTACCATTCCCATAATTTATACCATTAAATATAAGCTATGGAAACACTAAAACAAGCAAACTATGCATGCAAAACAGAATCTGTCAAAAACAGAACAGTCTGTGAAGATCTGTAGTGTAACAATACTTACCTGTCTCTAAAAATTCTTAAAAATTAGTACAACATGAATAATTTGTATATCAAGACTGTGTAAAAATTTCAGATCATTATCACTCTTCAGTAAAAAATGAAAATTCCTGTACTGGAGTCAAAAGTTTCTGTTTTGGTTCAGCATCAATTTTACTCATCTTGTGAGTCATCCCAAAGGCTTTACTTGGCACTTTATTGAAATAAAAGACACAAAACATGATTACTACAGTAGATTAATCATGTGAACACACAAAAACAGAAAGGAAAAGTGTTGGGTTGTCTCCCAACAAGCGCTTTTCTTTAATGCCTTTTAGCTAGGCATGATGATTTCAATGATGCTCACATAAGAATAGTAATTGAAACATGCAAGAGAGCATCATGAATCTCATGACAAACACATTTAAGTCTAACCTGCTTCCTATGCATAGGGATTTTGTGAGCAAACAATTTATGGGAGCAAGAATCAACTAGCATAGGAAGGCAAAACAAGCATAACTTCAAAACTTTGAACACATAGAGAGGAAACTTGATATTATTGCAATTCCTACAAGCATATATTCCTCTCTCATAATAATTTTTAGTAGCATCATGAAGGAATTTCACAATATAACTATCACATAAAGCATCCTTTTCATGATCCACAAGCATAGAAAATTTGTCACTCTCCACATAAGCAATTTTCTTCTCATTCATAATAGTGGGAGCAAACTCAACAAAATAACTATCATGAGATACTTGATTGACATAACCACTTTGAATATTAAAATCACGATGACAAGTTTCATGGTTACTATCACTCTTTATAGCATACATGTCATCATCATAATCATCATAGATAGTAGGCATGCCATTATCATAACAAACTTGATCATCAAAACTTGGGGGACTAAAAATATCATCTTCATCAAACATAGCATCCCCAAGCTTGTGGCTTTGCATATCATTAGCATCATGGATATTCAGAGAATTCATACTAGAAATATTGCAATCATGCTCATCATTCCAGGAATTCTCATTAAGTATTTTCATAAATTCTTCCTCTACCAATTGAGCACAATTTTCCAAACCATCATTTTCACGAAAGACATTATAAAGATGAAACAAATGATGCAACCTAAACTCCATTTTTTTTGTAGTTTTCTTTTATAAAACCAAACTAGTGATAAAACAAGAAACTAAAAGATTCAATTGCAAGATCTAAAGATATACCTTCAAGAAGTCACCTCCCCGGCAACGGCGCCAGAAAAGAGCTTGATGTCTACTACGCAACCTTCTTCTTGTAGACTCGTGTTGGGCCTGCAAGCGCAGAGTTTTGTAGGACAGTAGCAAATTTCCCTCAAATGGATGACCTAAGATTTATCAATCCGTGGGAGGCGTAGGATGAAGATGGTCTCTCTCAAACAACCCTGCAACCAAATAACAAAGAGTCTCTTGTGTCCCCAACACACCCAATACAATGGTAAATTGTATAGGTGCACTAGTTCGGCGAAGAGATGGTGATACAAGTGTAATATGGATGGTAGATATAGGTTTTTGTAATCTGAAAATATAAAAACAGCAAGGTAGCAAGTAACAAAAGTGAGCAAAAACGGTATTGCAATGCTTGAAAACAAGGCCTAGGGTTCATACTTTCACTAGTGCAAGTTCTCTCAACAATACTGACATAGTTGAATCATATGTAAATCCCTCACGTGCGACGAAGAGTTCACTCCAAAGTCACAAATAGCGGAGAACAAACGAAGAAATTATTGTAGGGTACGAAACCACCTCAAAGTTATCTTTTCCGATCAATCGTATGAGCTATCCCTATAAGTGTCACGAACAGCCCTAGAGTTCGTACTAAAATAACACCTTAAGATACACATCAACCAAAACCCTAATGTCACCTAGATACTCCAATGTCACCACGACTACCCATGGGCTTGATTATACGATATGCATCACACAATTTTAGATTCATCATGTTCAATCCAACACAAAGAACTTCAAAGAGTGCCCCAAAGTTTCTACCGGAGAGTCAAGACGAAAACGTGTGCCAACCCCTATGCATAGATTCCCAAGGTCACGGAATCCGCAAGTTGATCACCAAAACATACATCAAGTGGATCAATAGAACATCCCATTGTCACCACGGATATCCCATCACAAGACATACATCAAGTGTTCTCAAATCCTTTAAAGACTCAATCTGATAAGAAAACTTCAAAGGGAAAACTCAATTCATCACAAGAAGATAGAGAGGGGAAAACTCCATATGATTCATCTATATTAATAAAGCTCGCGGTACATCAAGATCGTGTCATCTCAAGAACACAAGAGAGAGAGATCAAACACATAGCTACTGGTACATACCCTCAGCCCCGAGGGTGAACTACTCCCTCCTCGTCATGGAGACCGCCAGGATGATGAAGATGGCCTCCGGTGATGGTTTCCCCCTCCGGCAGGGAGCCGGAACAGGCTCCCGATTGGTTTTTCGTGGCTACAGAGGCTTGCGGCGGCAGAACTCCCGATCTTGGTTTCTTTCTGGGGGTTTTGGTATTTATAGGAATTTTTGGCGTCGGTCTCACGTCAAGGGGATTCCCGAGGGGCCCACAAGCCAGGGGGGCGCGCCCTAGGGGGGGCGCCCCTAGGCTTGTGGCTGCCTCGGGACTCCTCTCCGGTATCTTTTTGCTCCAGTATTTTTTATATTTTCCAAAAATATTCTCCGTAAATTTTCAGCCCATTCCGAGAACTTTTATTTCTGCACAAAAACGACACCATGGTAGTTCTGCTGAAAACAGAGTCAGTCCGGGTTAGTTCTAATAAAATCATATCAAATTATTGTAAACATGGCATGAATACTTCATAGATTATAGATACGTTGGAGACGTATCAAAGCACATGAAGCATTCTATAAAGCCATACTCAAAAGATATAAGTGAAGTGGAAAGAGCATTCTAATCAACCATGGACTTTCCCATACCAGCATGGTGCATTCTAAAAGGAAAATAGAAGGAACACGACGCTCCAAGAATTTACGCATATCATGTGAACAAAACAAAAACCGAAACATACCGATAGTTGTTGAAGAAGAAAGATGGCATGCCTACCGGGGCATCCCCAAGCTTAGACGCTTAACTCTCCTTGAATATTTACTTGGGGTGCCTTGGGAATCCCCAAGCTTGAACTCTTGTCTCTCCTTATTCTTCTCATATCGATACCTCCTCGATCTTCGAACACTTCATCCACACAAAACTTGACAGAACTTTCATTAGAAACGTTAGTACATAATCATCAAATCTCGTCATGTCCTGCCATAACATTATTGCATAATTATAATCTAACATTACCCACTGTATGCAATCACAATTGTATGGCTCCCAAGTCATTGGGGCTCAACAAGAATTCAAACATAAGCACGCAAAGCAACTATAACAGCAATCTGTGAAAAACAGGACAGTCTGTAAAGATGCAGATGGAACATATACTTCTATAACTCAAAATATTCTGAAAAATAAGACGTAATAAAGAATTTGTATAACAGTATTTTGTCAAAATTTCAGAATTTTGCACGCTCCCATAAAATATGAAAATTGAAGCACTACAAAAAAAGTTTCTGTTTTTACACAGCACATATCATACAAGCAATTCAAACATCCTAAAGGTAATTCTTGGCACATTATTTTTATAATACAATGGATTTGTACAAGGGGATAATTATTTTTGTTGAAAAGTTTCTGTGATCAAGATTCAAAAAGTTTCCATGGGCATCAACAAAGTTCAAGGCTAGCCCCCCCCCCCCCACTTCACCGATGCTCGTCTTTCTCACTTTCACTTCTCTTTTTGAAAAGGTTTTAAGTGTTAGGGTTATATTGATGATGGCCTTTGGCCTTTTGTATTCTTGTCTTTTGGCATCCTCATGTACTAATATATATGGTGGCTTTGGCCTCCTAGTAATACAAGCAGCATATCCCTAACATGGTATTAGAGCTTTAGGTTTTTTTTTCGCAGTTGCAACTCGTGCTACTCCCGATCCAATCTCTAGTCCGGCCGCCGCGCTGTGGCTCTCTTTCTGGCCGGCCATGTTTCTGCTTCTCTTTGCTTTGCCTGTGTCCCATCTCTAGCCACAGGAGTCCAAGCTCTCGCCAGGGTGGCCAACTCCTGATCGATCCAGCCGCTGTCTACCAATTCCATCCAAACTTGACTGCTACTTCATCCGCCGGCTCGCTCCAGCCCCACTCCGCCCCTGCAGCGCCCGCCGCTCTGCTGGTCCATGCCCCGTTCGTGCCGCCGGCACTGGCGGTTACCCTGCTTGCCTCGATCCGCCGGTGTGCCGATCCACGCTCTGTTCGTGTCCGCCGGTCCTGGCGGTTACACTGCTCGCCCGGATCTAGCCCGCCACATATCCGATCTCGTTTCCAGCAACTCTTCTGCACGAGCCACCCTAAGTCAATTCGCGCCGGCCACCGTTGATTCCCGTGCGCCTTCAGATCGTGCGCTGCCCAGACTCGGAGATCGCTGGATCTCATCCAAGTTTCAGCCACCGGCCACCGGACCACGCCCAGGCTGCCGTCTGCGTCCGCCTGGTTCCTGCCCAAGACCGATGTCGTTCCCATGCTTCACCACCGCAGCTTGTGTACGTCGACTGCGTCGTCCTCGTGTGATCCACGCCCGTGCCTGCTACTCCACACCCTTGTTCTTCACGTGATCTGCTTGCTTGGGCTGCTGGTAGGCCGCTGTGCTACTCGGGTTATAGCCTGTTTTCTTTCGGTTGTTGGACTCCAAGAGGCTTTTTGATGTTGTCTCACAGTTCCGCTGCTGCTTTCCAAAAAAAGGAGAGATATTAAAAAAAAGATATGATGTGTTCGTCAGGCCTGCATCTCCGTCGCTGCCTGCAGAGTTTCGACGATGTTATTTATATTGATCCCGTCTCACACATGCATCGTCGGTACTTGGTGTTCATCCGCCCGTGACATTGTCCCCTATGGCATCTTCAGCAGGCTGTGTTGGTCGCTATTTGTCAACTCCTCTCGCGGCTAACGCGTGTGGTGGTGACCGCTCTACGTCGACTCCTCTCACGGTTTCCGTGTGTGGCGGTGATGGCTCTACGTCGACTCGCTACTCTCGGTCGACCCTACACACGGCGTTCGTGGATGATGGCGACTGCTCATCGTCGCCAGGTGTTTCTACCTCGACGCCTTCTGCCGTGTCCCTGTCTGCGCATGAGATTGCGCAGCTGCGATGCCTGCTTGTTGCTTGGGATTCTTCACCGACAGGTTCTGTAGGTTTCGTAACGGACTCTTCTAGCACTGAGAAACCACCTTCTACTCATTCAGGTACATCCCCATGGACTCTTGATACTGGATCATCTTTCCATATGACTTATGATTCTTCCACTTTGACCTCCGTTCGACCTGTCGAGTCTCCTGTTTGTGTTCTTACGGCTGATGGCACTCCCCTCCATGTAGCTAGTCGAGGCACTCTTAGCACTTCTTTCATTTCATGTTCCCTCTGTCGCTCATGTTCCTCGACTTACTATGCAGCTCATATCTAGTGGTCAAATTGTTGACTCTAGTTGTAGGGTCATTCTCGGCTTTGATTCATGTTCTGTTCAGGATCGTCGCACAGGTGCTCTACTTGGTGCTGGACCTCGATGCTTTGATGGTCTTTGGGAGCTTGACTGGCTCCGTCTTCCCTCCGCTGCCGCCCCCGCCAGTCTTCGAACCCCTGCTGCTGCATCTACTAGCTCTTTTCAGCAGTGGCATCATCGTCTTGGCCATTTATGTGGTTCTCGTTTCTCATCTTCGGTTCATCGTGGTGTTCTGGGATCTGTCTCGGGTAACGCTTCGTTGGATTGTCTGGGTTGTAAGCTTGGTAAGCAGATTCAGCTACCCTACCCTCACAGTGAGTCAGTGTCCGAGCGCCCTTTTGATCTTGTTCACTTTGATGTTTGGGGTCCGGCTCCCTTCACTTCGAAAGGGGGTCATCGCTACTATATTCTATTTATAGATGATTTTTCTCGGTACACTTGGATCTATTTCATGTGTTCTCGTAGTGAAGTTTTATCCATATATAAAAATTTTGCTGCCATGGTTCGTACCCAGTTTTCCACTCCAATTCATGTTTTTTGTGTAGATTCAGCTGGTGAGTATATATCCCATGCACTGCGAGGTTTTCTTGCTGAGCAGGGTACTCTCACTCGGTTCTCTTGCCCTGGTGCTCATGCTCAGAATGGTGTGGCTGAGCGCAAGCATCGTCATCTTCTTGAGACGGTGCGTGCGATGATGATCACCGCCTCTCTTCCGCCTCACTTCTGGGCTGAGGTTGTTACCACTTCCACCTATCTCATCAACATTCAGCCATCTGATGCTCTACAGGGTGGTATTCCCCTCGAGCGTCTTTCTGGTCGTTCTCCTGATTATTCGGTGCTCCGTTTTTTTTGAGGAACCTTGGACAGTGGGGCACCCCCACAGACTTTATATTAAAGGAGAAACAAACTTACAGGCAATTACATAGGGGGAGAAGAGAGAGAGGTGGGGGGGGAGAGGGTGTCATCAGCCCACCCAAGTACAAAAGGAAGTGTAGTTCAGGGGAGTCTAGCTATCAATTGATCAACAAAGGGCCATAGGCCACTTTTAATCCTATGCTTCATGAGTCCAAGATCAGACTTAAACCTGGCTACCCAGGAGGCATGAGTGGGAGCAATCCCCCTGAAAAGCTTGTTGTTCCTCTCCTTCCAAATGCCCCAAGATGCAACAGTGAAAATTTCGAAGAACATGGGGGAATTCCAGGCCAGTTTTGCAGCATGAACCGTATGGAGCCTATTATCATGCGTCTGGCAGTCAACACCAATGGAGGCCCAGCACTCCAAGCTGAATGTACAGCCAAAGAACAGATGTTCCAGCGTCTCTTCCGGGCAGTGAGCACATAGCAGGCACGAATAATCATTGCCTGGCAGCGCCATCCCTCTCCTACGCAACATGACCCGAGTGTTCAATCTGTCAGCCAGCAGCAGCCATGCAAAGAATTTCCATTTCATGGTGCACTTAGACTTCCAGACCCACGAGAAAGCATCATCGGCAACCATGTCCTGGAAACAGAACCGATAGTATCTGCTAGATTTGAACCCTGCATCTCCCCACACGCACAATCATTTGTCCACCTGGTCTTGATGAAGAGTCACAGCTCCTAGGTCCGACTGCATGTCCCGGATTTCCTGCCTGGCCTGCACTGATAGCGGGAGATGAAAGTTCTCTCCAATGGTATCTGCAGAGAGGAGATTACTGACGGAAGCGTCCTCAAATCTGGCAAAAGAGAAAGCTCTCGGGTATCGTTCTGATAGTAATTCCGGAGTCCACAAATCCTTCCAAAAGAGGGATGTGGTTCCAACACCAACCTCCACTTTCGTGACTCCTCTGTAGATAGGCGTGAGTTGAAGTAGGTCACGCCACCAGAAGGATCCACAAGGATCAGCCCCATGCGGCACCACATTTTGCGCCTGGTAGTAGGTCTTCCAGATGAGACTGACCCACGGCACATCCAACTGATTATAGAATTTGTGAAGTTGCTTGAGAAGAAGCCCTTGGTTCTGAATTCTGAGGTCAATGATGCCAAGCCCTCCCTTCTGTTTTGGTCTGCAAACCACATCCCAAGCCGCCAGAGAATAGTTCTTAATCCCATTTTCAGATTTCTTGGCCCAAAGACAGTGCCTCCGCAGCTTGTCCAAGTGCTCAAGAATCTTGGGCGGGATGCGGATAGAGCACATAGCATAAATCGCCAGCGAAGTCACCACAGAGTTGACCAAGGTTAGTTTGGACCCATAATCCAGCAGTGATGCTGCCATAGAGAGTTTCCTCTCCACGGACGCCACAAGCGACATCATGTCCGTGACAGACGGTCGCGTGGTGCCCAACGGTAAGCCCAGGTATGTGAATGGCAGTGAACCCACCGAGCATTGCAAGATATCCGTGAATGTTTGTACTCTATCCTCAGGGACATTCAAAGGGATCATGGTGGACTTCTGAAAATTAATTCTAAGGCCAACTGACAGAGCATAATCTTGAAGGATTTCTTTCATTTTAGCAACCTGAGCTATCTCCGCGGGCATGAAGACAATGGTGTCGTCAGCGTACTGAATGACAGGGTAATCCTCTTCGCTAGAAGGGATGGGTTTGGATATGTGGCCATTTCTGAAAGCATCATTGATAGCAGCCCGAAGAAGATCAGCAGCAAGGACAAAAATGAGAGGCGACAAAGGATCCCCTTGTCGAACCCCCCGGAGGCAATGGAATTGTCTGCCGGGGACACCATTAAGCAGGACAGATGATTTCCCAGAAGAGAACAAGGCGTTAATCCAACCCAGCCACTTATCATCGAAGCCCATGTGTTTCATGATATCCAACATGGGAGCATGCTCAATTGTGTCAAAAGCTTTTGCGAAGTCGAGTTTGAACAGAAGGATCTCCCTACCCGAAGATTTACACTGATGAATAAACTCAAACGCCCATGCAAGGCAATCCTGGATAGACCTCCCCTTAAGAAAGCCATACTGATTGCGGTGTATGATTTTTAGAATCACTTTTTGCAACCTGTTGGCCAGCAGTTTTGTCAGCAGCTTCAGGCAGCAATTGAGGAGGGTGATTGGACGATAATCATTCGCACTCTCTGGCGATTGGATCTTAGGGATGAGCGTGATAAACCCTGAGTTGATGCTCTCCAAATCAAGCGTTCCATTATAAAAGTCAGTACACAACTTGTAAAAATCCTGCTTGATGATACGCCAACAGCTTTTAAGAAAATACCCGTTGAAGCCATCTGGCCCCGGAGCCCTATCGGAGGGCATTTCTTTCACCACTTGATCGATCTCTGCCTCTGTGAATGGAACTGTAAGAACCTCAAGGCCCTCAATCTTTTTAATGATTGCTGAGAGATCAAATTTCATGTTCACTGGATCAGACTTGCCAAGGCGATCTTTATAAGAGTTGTACAACACCGATTCCTTCCCCACATGATCGCAAACTATCGTGCCGTCAGTCAGGCGCAGAGAGGCGATGGAGTTCCTCCTGTACCTCTCAGTAGCGATGGAGTGGAAAAACTTGGTGTTCCCATCTCCATATTTGAAATATCTGATAGTGCATCTTTTCTTCCTGTAAATTCTCTTATAATCCAACAAGGTGAGCAAGTGATTTTTCAAAATCTTCCTGAAATTAGCTTCAGGTACTGACAGGCCTCTCCTGTCCTCAAGACCATCAATTTCAAGCAGAGTTTTGTTTGTGTTTTCGATAAGAATGGAAAGTTTTGAGATGCCTTTACTCCATCCTTTCAGATCATATCGGAGAGTTTTCATTTTCTTACAGAGCAAAGCCGCGGAATTTGGTGCATAACACCGTTTAGACCATGAAGCTTGAACAGCGTCAAAGAATCCCGGATGACCAATCCAGAAGTTCTCAAAGCGAAAGATTTTTGGCTTAGGGATCGAGGTTTCAATGGTGATGGAGCATGGTGTGTGATCAGAAACAGGTTTACCCAGAGGTAGCACGACTGTGTTTGGGAAGGAGGCTGTCCAGTGCAAGGAAGAAAAGTGCCAATCAAGTTGTTCAAGCAAAGGATCATCCTGCATATTACTCCAAGTAAAAGACCTACCCTTGATGGGTAATTCCACTAGAGATTGGGCTCTAATGAAATCATTAAAGATGAGCATATCATTAGCATTTCCTCCCAGTTTGTTCCTATTATCGGGAGCACGAATGAAGTTATAGTCCCCAATCATGAGCCAATCCTCGGCCGCAGGGATTTGAAGATTGAATAACCATTGAACAAAATCATCCCTCGCTTGACCCTCACAAGGGCCATAAATATTCACACAAGACCAGACGTTAACTGTTTGAAGGGAAGAGAATCTAATACTGAGAGCAAAGGGCTCCATAAAATCAATCACACCTGAGAAGACCGAACTATTCCAAATAGTAATAATACCACCAGAGTTACCATTAGAAGGGATATAAGCAAATTGATCAAACTTCTTAGGGCAAAAAAGTCTGACATAAGAGATATCAAAAGTTGCACGTTTAGTTTCTTGCAAACAGACAACCAAACAACCACTAAGGTCTATAGCATTACGGATAGCTAAATGTTTTTTCTCTGAATTAATGCCACGCACATTCCAACAGAGAATAGACCACTGTTTTCGGTTACTCATGGGCTTCAGGATGATCAGCCTCTTGAGGTAACTCTGCCAGTAAAATCGCAGGAGTCAATTGGGCAGGAGGAACCCCGCAGAGATTGGTACCAATGCTCTGCATCATCTGAATCGGAGTGAATGGAGGAATATCATGTGAGTTGCCACCACCACCAGGTGCCAGCGGAGCAGTATTGGGTGCAGCAATTTTAACAACGGGCTTGACTCGGTCTTTAACCTTGGAAGCTCCACGACGGCTATCCGATGGCTGAGGAACACGGAAACCATCATATCTTGTAGAGCGGGTACTCCTGCGCAGCATCATCATGTCAACATGGGCTTCCTCATGGGCGATCATCTGATCAATGCAATCAGCCGCAGACCCAACTAACTGTAGATGATTATAGTCCGTCAGATCATGAGAAGAGTCAATATTCAGAGATGGCTCACTCATATCCCAAAGATCTTTTGGACAAAAGAGTGGGAGACCATCAGAGATCACCAATCTGAGGGTACTGCCAAACCCATCAAACTCCGGCAGAACAGAAGTAAGAATCTGCTGGCAGATGCCATCAATGAACTGCTGGACAGCTCGAAATGGGTTCAGAGGAAAGAACACAGCAGAAACCTGGGGGGGCAGGAGAGTAGGTGTGTAAATTCTTTTGAGCATCCCCCCTATCCAACATAAGAACTCTCTGTCCACTTCCAGGACAATTGGGGCAAAACCTCCCTGTGCTCGACTGAAAGCATTCCTCACTGCCGGCACTCCAGAAATGAAATCATCAGCCAAGGCCTCCACATAAGAAGCTTCAGACCAAACATCAGACAAATTGTCAACCACATTGTGCTCTGGAGGTACACCATCCATCAAAGAAGGTCCATCATATTGGAAGAAACTCCTGAAGCTGAATCCAGCATATGGAGCAGGGACTGCAGGCCACTGACGCCAACCGTTTTCCTAAACCTGTTCCACCTCTGCTGGCTCAACATTCCAAGCAGCCTCATTTTCTGCCTGCTGCTGTGCTATCTCATCAATCCTGGCTTGCTGGAGAGTAGTATAGTATGGTAGCTGATATGGGTGAGGGGAGACATTGAGCAGTGGGGGTTCATCTTCATTACCCATAAGGCCTGGGACAGTATTCCTGCCATTGAGGACATAAACAGGAACTGACCAAGAACGTCCTAATCCTGGGAGCATACCCACTCTAATAATCAGCAAGCTGTGCGGCACCTCTGCCACATCCTTGATGTGACACTTCACAAGGATTCTAGCTTTATTGCCCCCTCTGTTAGGCCAGGACAACAGCTTCCCAAAATTGGACACTGCCTTATTGACATAGTGCTCTGTTTGGTAGTCCAGGGGAAAAGCCAGCATCATGATCCAAACCTCATATTCAAAAGCTGGCATCCGCATATTAATGCCCTCATCATGCTGAACTAACGAAAAAGAGGAGTCCTCCTCAAGGGCATGGGGGCTTTCCCTAATTGCTTCATCTCTGCTCTCAACATCCGCAAAAGCAACCATTCCTATGCCAATCGGATAAACAAAATCCTCTGATAACTGATATTGCAAGTCTTCCGTGAGAATGCGACATACCTCATTGAGCTAGAACCTCTTCTGATGATCGGGAACTGGGGGATTAACTGACACAATAGCATACCGAGCATGATTCAACGGCGGGTCATCCACCACCATGAGACGGCGCTGCACACGATGAGGAGGACCATGCTCAAAGTGAGAGCCCAGGGGAGCAAAAGCGAAAGGCCGCACTGGGAAGTTGGCCATGGATCCTTCACTGCCAGTCGCCTCGCACCGGGAAGATGAGGGTTTTCCAATGGGTGGAAGCAGAGCTGGGCGGCGGGGGTTTGGAGGCGAAACAAGTGCTCCGGTTGGTATGGGTCCCATAAAAACCTTGTCAGGTAAACCGGGGGGGGGGAGCCGTATCGTCGTGCAATAGGAAGCCGCCACCTCCTGAGGATCCAGGATTTTCTGCGTTTGTTGCCGAAACGGGGACGGTGAGGCCGTTTTATCTGAGGCATGCACCCGAAAATCTCCCGAACCAGAATGGCAACCAGAGCTCGTGGGCCTCCAAATAAATGACGTGGTGGGACGCCCAAAACATTTCTTGTGGCCCACCCGATGACAATGTTTGCAGCGAAGAAGCCCAGGACACCCAATAGAGCCATGATCAGGTCGATTACAGATATAACAATTGACTGTAGTACCAGGGCCCAGCATGCATGAGCGTTTAGTGTCATTGACACGTTGAGAGCATGAATAACTATCCACTAGGGATGAGCAACAGTGACGGATTATACCCGGACAATTCTATTGAAGGTGGCCATGATAAGAACATGTGGAACATTTCAAAAGCCTCTGATCAATGTACTCCTGTGACGGGACATCTAAAATTTGAACCATGTTTTTAATATCAGACTCAGAGTAACCAGCCTGCCAACCATCCATAATATGGTAAAGGGCTTCATCTGATAAAGAATCCCAATAATTTCGGCTGAAGTTTAAACCCCTGAAAGATCGTTTGGCAGTTGAGATGATTGCGGGTTGCGGGAAGGCAAGAGATCCAAACCGAACAATACCATCCGAACCCGTAGGAGCCGAAAAATTGAAACCGCCAAACGAAATGGAGTGTTCCGGCGAAGGCATTCCTGCGGGCCTCACCGGCGGTGAGGTCAATCCTGCTTGAGCTAAAACACTGAAAGAATCCGCATGAATCACATTATTGTTCTGGGCCTTAAGCCATTTGGACTGAACTGCCAAGCGATTACCATGACTAGTATCAGATAATTCAGTATCAGCATGCCAGGAGAAATCCAAAAAACCAAAATGCCCAATATGTTCACCACGAAACAGATGAAAATGGCAGATGAAATCCGGCCAAATACGATCTCGAAGGCCATAGATGAAATGTCCCACTTTACTAGAGGCCACAGAGAAACGGAAGCGCCGATCACTCAAACGCATAACCCTAAAACCATGACTGAGGCCACCAATGCAGGATTGAAGAGCAAGACCCACAGATTCCTCCGTGAGAGGAAACAAAGCAGATGAAAAATTGACCACCAAAAAGAACTCCTTCGAGGAACCCGAGGAAGAGAAGTGGACCGTCGAATGAAAGCGAGAGCGCACCTGAGCCTCCACCGCGAGGCCGGGATTGAAGTCCCAGTGGAGGAGCCCCTCCATAGGAGCACTGGGCGGGACGAGTGGTGGCGGCGGCTCCTCCTGATTCCTCTCCCCTGCTCCTTTCCTGCAATGTGTTCGGTGCTCCGTTTGTTTGGTTGCGTTTGCTATGTTTTGCTTGCCCCTTGTGAACGCACCAAACTATCTGCTCAGTCCATTGAATGTGTCTTTTCTCGGATACAGTGATGAGCACAAGGGCTATCGGTGTTGGGATCCTATCGATCGCCGGATGCGTATTTCTCAGGATGTGACCTTTGATGAATCTCGTCCCTTCTACCCGCGTCCATCCTCCTCGACCTTTTCTGTAGAGGACATCTCATTTCTTACGTTTCCAGATACACCTTCCTCTGTGCCCATTATTCCTACTCCTCGTCCCGCTATTGCAGATCTGACATCGTCCTCTCCTATAGTTTCTTCTCCTCCCTCATCGCATGATTCTCCACCTTCATCACCGATACCTTCTCCACCTTCATCACCGACTTCTCCTTCTCCACCTTCATCATCGATACCTTCCCCTTCTCCACCTTCATCACCGATAAATTCCCCGTCTCCACCTCCAGTGATTCCACCTCTTCCGTCCTTTCCTTTCCATTATACTCGTCATTCACGTGTTGTGGATGAGTCTACCGATATGCCTTCTACTTCTGGTGTCTCCTCTTCCTCCTCTCAACCAACTTATGGTCTTTGTTCTCGGACTTGTCCGTCCCCTGACCGATATTATCCTTCTCGCTATGGTCTTTCGACCGTTCTTGAGCAGACTTCTTATCGAGATGCTATTGTTCATCCCGAATGGCAGCTTGTGATGGCTGAGGAGATTGTTGCCCTTGAGCGCACTGGCACATGGGACTTGGTTTCTCTTCCTCCCCGTGTTCGTCCCATCACTTGTAAGTGGGTCTATAAGATTAAGACTCACTCTGATGGTTCTCTTGAGCGTTATAAAGCTCGTCTTGTGGCTCGTGGCTTTCAGCAGGAGCATGGTCGTGATTACGATGAGACTTTTGCTCCTGTGGCCCATATGACCACTATCCGCACACTTCTCGCTGTGGCCTCTGTTCGCCACTGGTCTGTGTCTCAGCTTGATGTTAAGAATGCCTTTCTTAATGGTGAGTTGCGTGAGGAAGTTTATATGCAGCCACCACCTGGGTATTCAGTTCCTGATGGCATGGTTTACCGTCATCGCCGCTCTCTATATGGCCTTAAGCAAGCCCCCCGCACTTGGTTTGAGCGTTTTGCCTCTGTGGTTACTGCTGCTGGTTTTTCTCCAAGTGCTCATGATCCAGCGCTGTTTGTCCATCTTTCTTCGCGTGGTCGCACTCTTCTTCTTATGTATGTTGATGGCATGATCATCACTGGCGACGATTCTGAGTACATTGCCTTTGGCAAGGCCCGTCTTAGTGAGCAGTTTCTTATGTCTGATCTTGGTCCCCTTCGTTACTTTCTTGGGATTGAGGTTTCCTCCACCTCTGATGGATTTTCTATTTCCCAAGAAAAGTATATCCAGGATCTTCTTACTCGTGCGGCTCTTAGCAATGAGCGCACTGCTGAGACTCCTATGGAGCTCAATGTTAACCTTCGCGCTTCTGATGGTGAGCTCTTGTCTGATCCGACATGTTATCGTCATCTTGTTGGGAGTCTTGTCTATCTTGCGGTCACCCGTCCGGATATTTCCTATCCTGTCCATATTCTGAGTCAGTTTGTTTCTACTCCCACTTCAGTTCACTATAGTCACCTTCTTCGTGTTCTACGATATCTTCGTGGCACGATATATCATGGTCTCTTTTTTCCCTGATCGAGCTCTTTATAGCTCCAGGCCTATTCAGATGCTACGTGGGCCAGTGATCCTTCCGATCACCGTTCACTTTCTGCTTACTGTGTTTTTCTTGGTGGTTCTCTCATTGCCTGGAAGACGAAGAAACAAACTGCAGTTTCTCGTTCGAGTGCAGAGGCCGAGCTGAGAGCTATGGCTCTTTTGATGGCAGAAGTGACTTGGTTACGATGGCTACTGGAGGATTTTGGTGCTTCTCTTACTACACGTACCACCCTCTTGTCCCACAGTACAGGTGCTATCAGTATTGTGCGGGACCCCGTGAAGCATGAACTTTCCAAGCATATTGGTGTTGATGCTTTTTATGTGCGCGCTGCTGTGCAGGATCATGTTATTGCTCTTCAGTATGTGCCTTCCGAGTTACAGCTAGCGGACTTCTTCACGAAGGCACAAACTAGAGCACACCATAGATTTCACCTCTCCATACTCAGTGTTGTGGATCCACCATGAGTTTGAGGGGGGTGTTAGAGTTATATTGATGATGGCCTTTGGCCTTTTGTATTCTTGCCTTTTGGCATCCTCATGTACTCATACATATATGGTGGCTTTGGCCTCCTAGTAATACAAGCAGCATATCCCTAACATTAAGTTCCCCACTTTATTTTTTGTTTTTAATTATTTTAAAAGCACACAACATAAATAAATGACTCTCTAAAACTTCTGGGTTGTCTCCCTGGCAGCGCTTTCTTTAAAGCCATTAAGCTAGGCATATAGTGCTCAAATAATTGATACACCCGGATCCCAAGGTATATCAAAGCCAATTTTAATTAACAATAATTTATAATTAAGTAGTGAGCACAAAGTGATATATATCATGTGACAACGAAGTCTAACTCTCTTCCTATGCATTGCCATGTCATAAAAGAACAATTCATTCACACAAAGTAGAGGCCAATACATAACATAAGTGGTTTCTTGCAATTTTATTGTATTGGAAACATAGAGAGGTGAAGATTTGGTTCATCTCTCATAATAATTGCAAGTAGGAGAAGCAAGCACATGCATATTATATTCGTCAAAATCATCATGTGTGATAGTAAGACGCAACCCATCAATATAATCCTTAATAAGTGCAAACTTCTCCGATATAGTGTAGTTGGGAGAATTCAAAAAGATAATAGGACTATCGTGTGTGGGTGCAATAGCAATAATTTCATGCTTAACATAAGGAACTATAGCAAGTTCATATCCATAAGCATAATTCATATTGGCATCATGGCCACAAGCATAGCAAGCATCAAGTTCATCAAAAAGGGATGTTTCAAACGAATCCAAGGGATCATAGCATTCATCCTTCGGTATGTGCGAAGGGAAATTAAACAATGTATGAGTTGAAGAGTTACTCTCATTAGAAGGTGGGCTGTAGGATCACAAGTATGTCTAGAGGGGGGGTGATTAGAATACTTGACCAAATAAAAGTTCTACCTTTTCCCAGTTTTAGTTGTGGGCAGATTTTAGCAATAGTAGCAAGTCAAGTACACCCTACGCATGCATGTCTAAGAGTATAGCAGCGGAAAGTAAAAACAATCACATGTAAAGAGGTAAGGGTAAGAAGATCAAACGCAATTGTAGACACGAAGATTTTTCCAGTGGTTCCGATAGGTGGCGCTATCGTACATCCACGTTTATGGAGTCTTCAACCCACGGAGGGTAACGGTCGCGAGAGTCCACGGAGGGCTCCACCCATAAGGGTCCATGAAGTAGCAACCTTGACTATTCCATAACGGCTTCTGTCCACGAAGGACTAGCCTCACTATGGGTAGATCTTCACGAAGTAGGCGATCTCCTTGCCCGTATAAACTTCTTGGTTCAACTCCACAACAAGAAGTAGGAGGCTCCCAAGCAAAACCTAACCAATCTAGGAGGCACCACCCTCGAAAAGGTAATAGGCTTGATAGTGATGATAAACTCCTTGCTCTTGAGCTTCAAGATGATAGACTCCTCAACACTCAATCACTCTCTCAAAGATTTGGCTTGGTGGAAGAGATTGATTTGGTGGAAAGCAACTTGGGGAGGCTAGAAATCAAGATCCATATGGTTGGAGTGGAAGATCTTGATCTCAACACAAGGGTAGGTGGTTCTCTCTCAGAAATTTGGATATGGGAAGTAGGGAACTGTTCTGAGTGCTTCTCTTGCGAGTGGGATGTGGTGGAGGGGTATATATAGGCATCTCCATAAATCCAACCGTTACAACATTATTGGCCATCTCGGTGAAACCGAAGCAAAACTCGGTTCTACCGATATGTCAAAAATGTGGCAACTTTCGGAATCTCGGTGAGATCGATATAGAACTCTCGGTGGTACCGAAACCAGTGGCCGAGGGTAGTTTCCAAAACTCGGTGAGACCGAAGCATAAACTCGGAAATTACAATTTTATGAATTGGGTCACCAGAAGGTTGGTCACTGAAACTCGGTTGCACCGATGCAGTCTCGGTTGTACCGAAAAGTTAGGGTCTGGCTAGGGTTCTGTCTTGGGTAGAAAATCGGTAGAGCCGGATGGAAACTTGGTGGCACCGATTTTGTGAAGTTGGGTTTAGACAGAGCATTTTGTGGGAGAGCTTGTGGGTGTTTTTGGTGGCTAGCACTTGTGCACGTGGAGAAATTTGTTCACCAACAATACCTTACCCCCTTTTAATAGTATTGGCTTTCCTATGGACTCAAAGTGATTTCTCACAAAGTAAAAAGAGAGTCCTCTAGCTTGAAGCTTTGCCAATCAATTCCTTGCATCTTGGGGTATCTCCTCACAACATATAGCCATCCCATCATTGGACTATTCCTGAAATATACTTAGTGGAAACATGAGTCCAATGACATATATGTTGTTATTAATTACCAAAACCACCAATGGAGCAAATGTGCTTTTAATCTCCCCCTTTTTGGTAATTGATGACAACATATAGATCAAAGCTTCGACATATGATATAATCAATGAATAAAGTCATCTCTTTGAGAAGTATGTGATAAGCCAGAGCTCCCCCTAAATTTGTGCACTATTTTGAATTTGCGTTTGAATGCAAATGCACAATCGATTTGGTTCATGGGGCACTCTTCCATTTCACATACAGCTTGGTGGTGTGCGAGAATAATATGAATAAATAACATAGCACAACACATCAAGCAAGAAGTGAATGATCATTTCATAAGCATCTCAAAAGATAAGACGTAGTAGCAACACATAAGAAGTGCATGATCAAACACCAACAAGTTTAACACAAACGAATCAACCAAAAGATTTTAAAGTTTTGGAGAGCGATACAAATCAACACTCTCTCGCTCGAAGCCCTAATGATCTATACAACTTCTCCCCCTTTGGCAACAAGTTACCAAAAAGTTCAAAGGTATAGGACTAATCGTCTCTCTGGGGCTGATCTCCTCCGGTTGTTGATGTAGGAGTCGAGAGAACCGCATCCACGAAGACTTCTGCCGATGTCATGGAAGGGGTTGGAGTAGACACTGGAGGTGCTGATGGAGCTGGTGGGACTGAAGGAGCTGCAACAGGAGCTGATGTAGATGGTCTCATCTCTGAAGCTGGCACTGACATAGATCTGGCTTGTGTCTTCAATTGAGTGCTGGGCCTGAGAGGTTGACTTTCTCATCATCATCACCACCATCCTCTGAGGTGTGGGGAAGGGGTACTGAGTCCCCCTCCTTCTTGAGCTCATCAACTGTCTTTGTCAGCCCATCCACCTTGTTGTTCAAAGAGTGAAACTTGTCTTCAACAATCCTTTCCAAGCTCTTTTGGTTCTTGAGAATCTCCATGATGTCATTCTGCATGCCTTGGATAGAGATAAGAATGAGATCCATCAGCTCATTCCTTGTCCTTGGCACTGGAGCACTAGTGGCTCTAGCTGCCTCAGCTGCTGCCTGTGCAATAGATGAAGTGGGATGATCTGGGTTCATCTCCACAACATTGTCCTCAAACTCAGGTTGGAGAGGCATGTGGGGTCTATCAAGAGCATATACATTCTTTTCAAGCTTGGAGTTGATAAGCATCTGAATGTATGGAGCATATCCACATGACCTCTTTTGCTCAGCAGCTGTCCTCTTCACAGTCTCTACAATCAAATCCATGACCCTGAATCTGGTGTGAAGGTCAATGTGATGTAGCATGTTGATGGAGAATCCTATGATCATCTTCTCATCTCCTCACTTAGGCATCAACGTGTACCTCAGAATGGTGTTGGTGGTTGGCAAGCCTGCCTGCAGATAGTACACTGAGCCAAGCTTATGTGAATGCACATAGTCAGCAGGGATCTCCTTGTACATATTAGCCATGGAATTATGATTCATCTTGGCCTCTTAGTACATGACGTGGCTTGAGACTGCGTCGGTATTTCCCCAAAGAGGAAGGGATGATGCAGCACAGCGACGGTAAGTATTTCCCTTAGTTATGAAACCAAGGTTATCGAACCAGTAGGAGGATCACCACCACCCAATAAGCAGCACCTGCACACAAACAACAAATACTTGCAACCCGACGCGAAAGAGAGGTTGTCAATCTCTACGGTAAAAAGATAGAAAAGGTAGTGATAGATAGATCTCTCAAGAACACAAAATAGAAAAGGCAAATAAAATATGCAGCAATATGTTTTTGGGTTTTTGGTTTTGTAGATCTGAAAACAAAGATGCAAAAAGATAGATCTGAAAGCAATATGTTGGAAAAGTAGACCCGGGGGGCGTAGGGTTCACTAGTGGCTTCTCTCATGAGTATAGCGCACGGTGGGTGAACAAATTACTGTTGGGCAATGTCGGAGAAACGACACCTATGGGATCGGAGGATCCCTTTACGATTCGGCAAGGAAGAGGGTTTGTACAGAGAGCAGATCTATTGATCAACACGCGAAATTTTACCCAGGTTCGGGCCGCAAAGATGCGTAAAACCCTACTCCTGCTTGATTGTATTAAGTGTGTTCTAGCTCAAGTTCTGGGAGCGCTACGGTACTCAGCAGCTACACATGTAGAAAGGGCTGGAAAAGATCCGATCCCCCTGTAGCTACGCCTTGGGCCTCCTTTTATACGTTCGAAGGGGTCACCAACAGTGGCGTACAGTGCATACATGAGGTGTAAAATTAGCTACAGTGTTATCATACCTAACACTGACGGTTTAGGACAAGAACATTTAATGCTCCGTTGAGGTGTCCCTTAGCGTCTTGGGGATGGAAAAAGGGGCCGTCCCATCAGCACCACTTAAGCCCATCCACCGCTAGCACTTGACACGTTACCAGGAGGACAACAGCTAAAAGACAATCTGGTGACCGCACTGGAGCGATGACAAGGCAGCGAAGGCTTGCCGGGGCTATGCGATCGGCCCGGCAAGATCTTGCCGGGACGCCTAGCCCTCGGTCTTCTATCTTCTGATTATTGCCTTGCCTTGGATGGCGCCTTGACTTTATGAACTTGCATTCAGTTGTCTCCCGGCAAGCCTTGCCACAGGTGTGGCTACAACTGTCCGTGCACAAGTATGGGGTACTAAGGAACCCAATCTTAGTACACCGACAGTGCTTTTCTCATTCTTCCGCCGCCTCCACGCCCTCACCGTTCTCAGCCTCCGCTCCCCCATAGCCGCCATGCCGCCCAAAGCAAGCAAGGGCAAGGAGGTGGATGCCGCCGTTTCAGAGAGCAAGATGGCGCGGATGCGGAAGGAGCACGCCGTCTTCCCGCCGGTGCTCGACGCGGAGTGTCGGTGTACTAGAATTGGGTCCATTAGTACCCCGTACTTGTGCACGGACAGTTGTAGCCACACCAGCGGTAGGGCTTGCCGGGAGGGACCGCTGGATGCAGGTATAGCAACATCAAGAAGGCTTCCAAGTCACGGATCAGAAGATAGAAGACCGAAGGCTAGGCGCCCCCGGCAAGATCTTGCCGGGCTGGTCGCATAGCCCCGGCAAGACCCGCGCCCGGCAAGACCTCGCCACTGTTCTAGTGCACCGCCCCAGTGCAACGACCAGCTTGTCTGCTAGCTGTTGTCTTCCTGGGTGTGTGTCAGACGCTGATGGCATGCGGGATTAAGCGGTGCTGATGGGACGACTTCTTTTCCCGTCCCCAAGACGCTAAGGGACACCTCAACGGAGCATTTAATGCTCTTGTCCTAAACCGTCAGTGTTAGGTATGATAACACTGTAGATACTTTACACCTCATGCATGCCCTGTACGCCACTGTTGGTGACCCCTTCGAACATATAAAAGGAGGCCCAAGGCGTTGCTACAGGGGGGATCTTCTCTGGCCATTCTGCATGCGCAGCGCCTGAGTACTGTAGCGCTCCCAGAACTTGAGCTAGAACACTTCTAATACAACCAAGCAGGAGTAGGGTTTTACGCATCTTTGCGGCCCGAAACTAGGTAAAATTCCCGCGTGTTGATCGCTTGATCTACTCTTTGTGCAAACCTTCTCCCTGCCGAATCGTAAAGGGATCCTCCCGGTCCCATAGGTGTCGTTTCTCCGACATCTTTGACGCGCCAGGTAGGGGGAGGAGGTTGCGTGAACCCGATCTGGTGATCAGCGCGCCAGTTTCTTCATCAGCTTCATCGCCATGGCCCCCAAGAAGAAGGGTTTCACGGCGGTCGGTCCGTCCACATCCGCTGTCCCCGTGGCTGCATGCACGGGCGACGGTGTCGACGCGGGTGGAGGAGGCGAAGGTTCTGAGCTTCCGCGATGCTCTGGTGATCATAGCCAGGCGAGCGGCGTCGTTCGCGCCGCTAGATCTAGAGACGGAGCTGTGCTGCCAGCAGGCAGCGTAGCGAACTCCAGGGATGGAAGGGCGCCATCCAAGACACCCATGCCGGCGCATGCGCCGCGGCCTTCTCAGGTCGCAGGCGATGAGCAGCGCCGCGACGTTGGTGGTACTAGGCGTCCCCACGGAAAACTCCTGAGCATCAACCTCGGGATGTGCAACACCAACATGCACGTCCACAAGCTGGTGGAAGCGGTGTACGGTCGCGGGGCCGTAACGTAGCTCCTTCCAACATAGTTGGGAGTCAGAGCACCTCACGTTCCTCGCACCTGTCGCCGCCGCCTACACGAGCAGAAGCGCTGGCACGTGCACAGCTGCTTCTGAACTTCCCTCCTGCTGCGGACAAGCTCGACGAATGGAGAGCTGCCATTCAGAGCCTCGTTGGCCTCGCCAACGAAGATAAGCCACAGCAGGCGGAGCCTTCGCGCCGGCAGTCCATCGAGCCGACGCGTGTCCATGGCGAGAAGACCGGAGGCGGGGCCACCACGGTGCACTCTCCTCCACGGCGGCAACAGCAGTCGCTGACTCGACGGGTCGACACCCGTGATGACGATTCCACGGCGTCGTCCGATCCGTGAACTCGCCGCGATCAACGCCAAGTTCTTCGGGAGCGAGGCAAGGAAGACGCTCGAACTACCATCGAGCGGCGGCGGGAAGCGCGCTATCAGTCCGACAAGCGCGCAGGACCCACTGTAGACAAGTCGGCGCTGGGGTATCCTGTCGATCTACCTTACGAGGTGGGTTGTCCAGCGTTTACCCGTGAGCTGCGGCGAGTCCAGTGGCCCAATACCCGCACGTTCAAGCCGGAGGTCCCGGAGAAGTACGATGGCAAGACCCACCCATCGGAGTTCCTGAGCATCTACACCATTGCGGTGCAGGCTGCCGGGGCTCGTAACGACAAGATACTCGCCAACTACTTCCCGTTGGTGCTTAAGCCCAACGTCAGGTCGTGGTTGATGCATCTGCCGGAGAACTCCATTTCTTCCTGGGCAGATCTGTGTCATGAATTTGTTGGCGCCTTCACCGGAGGCCACCAAGCTCCTGGCCAAGAAAGCGATTTGCACCTCATCCCCCAGAAGGAGGGTGAAACCCTGCGCAAGTATATCCAGAGATTCAGCCGCATACACCACAACATTCCAGACGTTCACCCTGCCGCCGTTATCAGCGCGTTCCATCAGAACGTGCGTAACCGCAGGATGCGCGAAGAGCTGGCGATGAACAAGATCAGGGATGTTGCCGAGCTTTATGCTCTGGCTGACAAGTGTGCTCGAACTGAAGAAGGGAGGAGGCTCCCCGGCGAGGACGCTGGCGCAGGGGCCGACTCTGAGGATGAAGACGCTGCCGCCCCGGCAATGAAGGGCCGGCGGCGTAACAGGAAGAGCAAGGGCAAGGCTGTGCTTGCCGTTGAGGGATGCGGCAACCCCGGTACCGCCAAGAAGGCCAAGATTGATGACCCCGGCAAGGATGTTGCCGGGTGTGCCTCCTGCCAGGCCTTGGCGGCTGCCGACAAGCTAGACGGTTCCGGCAAGCAATATTGCAAGATCCACCGCACCAAGGGCCATGACCTCCAGGACTGCCGGCAAGTTGAGCAGCTTGTCGAGAAGCAGAAAGCCGAATACGAGAGGCGAGACAAGGAGAAGGGACAGGATGGTGCGGAGGGGTCCGGCAAGAAGCACGGTGGCCGAGGAGGTCGCCGCGGCAAGGCCAAGCAACAGAAAGAGAGGCCCGCTCACGGCCGTGACAAGCAAGAAGGGGGAGATGATGACATTGAGGAGGACGACGAGTCCAGCGAGCAAGAGTTCCAGAAAGCTATAGACGCCATGTGCGTTGACGGAGGTGCCTCGTTGCATTCTTCCCACCGCCAACTTAAACAGTGGGTGCGTGAGGTTAATGCGACTGAGCCATCTGTCGGCGCCCGGAAGCCTTTGAAATGGTCCAACACGCCTATCATTTTCGACGTTGAGGATCACCCTGATCGTGTAACTGCGGTTGGGTGTTTGCCGTTGTTGGTCTCACCAACGATTCGCAACCTCAAGGTGATGAAGATGTTAGTTGACGGTGGGGCCGGTTTGAACTTGATCTCACCCGAGGTGATCAAAAGATTGCAAATTCCTGATGGAGATCTCGAGGAGACGGGCTCGTTTCAAGGGGTCAATCCAGGAAGGAGTCAGCCCAAGGGAAAGATCACGCTTCCGGTAACATTTGGCAGCGATTTGAATTTCAGGACAGAGAAGATTGTGTTCAACGTCGCCAAGATTCCATTGCCATATAATGGGATCCTTGGCCGTCCAGCACTGGCCAAGTTCATGGCGGCATCACATTACACCTACAATGTGCTGAAGATGCCCGGGCCGATGAGCGTTATCACTGTCAGTTCCGACAAGAAGGACGCACTTATCTGTACCGACCAACTCTACCCGGAGGCAGTTGCAGCATCTGCCGCCAAGGCACTTGCTCCTGCCGCTGAAGCTCCCGGGGGGAAGAAGACCGGCAAGACCTCTCGCACTCACTCCGGCAAGCGCGCCTCCTCGGAGTGCTGCGCTCCCATTGAGGATGTCCCAGAGAGCTCCACCGGCAAGAGCAAGAAGTCCAAGGCAGCTCCACCAGAGACCAAGAAGGTGCCCGCGAAGGAGGACGGTACGGGAGGAACTTTCACCATAAGTTCCACCCTCGACAGCAAATAGGAAAGCGCGCTCGTTGCCTTCCTGCGGGCGAATGTCGATGTGTTTGCATGGCAACCATCTGATATCCCCGGTGTTCCTAGGAAGGTGATTGAGCACCACCTTGCCGTCTGTCCACATGCGCGGCCCGTCAAGCAAAAGGTCAGGAAGCAAGCTTTGGAGCGGCAACAGTTTATTGCCGAAGAAATTAAGAAGTTAGAAGCAGCAGGCTTGGTTAGAGGAGTACTTCATCCAACGTGGTTGGCCAATCCAGTTGTAGTGCGAATGGAAAATGGAGGCTATGTATTGACTATACAGATATCAATAAAGCCTGTCCAAAAGATCCTTTTCCCTTGCCGCGCATCGACCAGATTGTGGACTCCACTGCCGGCTGCGACTTACTGTCATTCCTTGACGCCTATTCAGGCTATCATCAGATTTTCATGTCCAAGGAAGACGAAGAGAAGACCGCATTTATCACCCCATGTGGTACGTACTGCTTTTTACGTATGCCTTTCGGGTTGAAAAGTGCTGGTTCTACATTTGCAAGAGCAGTCCAGATTGGTTTTGAGCCCCAGCTACATAGAAATATGGAAGCTTATATGGATGATATAGTGGTCAAGACCAAGGACAAAGCAATGCTCATATCAGATTTAGAAGAGACATTTGCAAATCTGCGCAAGATTAACTTGAAGCTCAACCCTGAGAAATGTGTGTTTGGTGTTCCATCCGGCAAGCTTCTCGGGTTCTTTGTATCTCAGCGTGGAATTGAAGCAAATCCCGACAAGATCAAAGCAATTGAGCAAATTCAAGCGCCAAGACGTGTCAAGGACGTGCGTCGTCTTGCCGGCTGCGTTGCCGCTTTGAGCAGGTTTATCTCCAAATCTGTTGAGCGCGCCCTGCCCTTTTTCAAAATTTTGAAGAAGGCAGGTCCAATGAAATGGACTCCGGAAGCGGAGGCAGCGCTGCAAGATTTGAAGAAGTACCTCTCCTCTCCGCCAGTGCTAGTCGCGCCAAAACCGCAAGAGCCGTTGTTGCTATATCTAGCGGCAACGAATCAAGTGGTGAGTGATGCGCTAGTGGCAGAGAGAGAAGTTGATGAAGAAGCAGCGGCAATGGCGGGACCGTCAAGCGACAAGCCAGGACCTTCCCCGGATAAATCTGGCGTGGACCAAGCAGGATCTGCGCAGTCAAATGGGACGATACAGAAGAAGAAGATGGTGCAGCGCCCAGTTTATTTTGTCAGCTCCCTTTTGCAGGGGGCTAGGTCAAGATATTCTGGTGTGCAGAAGTTGCTCTTCGGTCTCCTCATGGCCTCGAGGAAGCTGCGCCATTACTTCCAAGCACATGAGATCACCATTGTCACTCGCTTTCCGTTGCAGCGGATTTTGCGGAACCCAGATGCTACCGGCAGGATTGTAGAGTGGGTTTTGGAGTTGTCAAGCTTTGGTCTCAAGTTTGAAAGCACTTCGACCATCCAGAGCAGAGCCTTGGCGGATTTCATTGCAGAATGGACCCCAACGCTTGATGAAGAAGTTCCAGAGTCAACTCTCCCCGGCAAGGAAACCAATCAAGATTGGATCATGTATTTTGATGGGGCTTTCTCGCTGCAAGGCGCCGGTGCTGGCGTGCTGCTTGTCACACCCACCGGAGAGCACCTCAAATACGTGATTTAGATGCATTTTCCCTGGGAGAGGTCAACAAACAATACTGCCGAGTATGAAGGGTTGCTTGCCGGTCTCAGGATCGCGGCGGACCTTGGAATCCAGAAGCTTATTGTCAGAGGTGATTCTCAGCTTGTCGTCAAGCAAGTCAATAAAGATTATCAGAGCCCGTTGATGGAAGCTTATGTAGATGAAGTGAGAAAGTTGGAAGAGCATTTTGACGGTCTGCAAATGGAGCACGTTCCTCGTGCAGAAAACAGCATTGCTGATGGCCTGTCAAAATGCGCTGCTCTCAAGTTACCTGTGGAACCAGGAACTTTTGTGCTTCGACTGACTCAACCATCCGTAACACCGTCAATGGGACAAGAGAAAAGAAGAAAGTTGAGTTCCGGCAAAGCACTTCCCGGCAAAGCTCCCAGAAGCCGCCGGCAAGGAAGTTGCCGGGAACGAGGCCAAGCTTGCTGGTGAGCAACAGGCTCCGGCAGGGGCTCAGGCTCTTGCCGTCGAGACGAATGCTCCCGCCAAGCTTGCCGGGGAGCAGCAAACTCCGGCAGGGTCTCAGGCCCTTGCTGTCGAGACAACTGCTCCCGCGGCAGAAGACATGCCTTTAGTCCTTGTTGTCGAGCCCCAAGCTCCAGCATGGGCACAGCACATCGTCCTTTTCCTTCAGACAGGAGAACTCCCCGAAGAGCAGGAAGAAGCGGAAAAAGTAGCCCGTCAGTCTAGTATGTACCAGTTCGTGGACAACGTGCTGTACAGAAAGAGACCAAACGGTGTGAAATTGAAGTGCATTCCTCGGGAAGATGGACTGGAGCTGTTGGCAGAGATTCATGGAGGCATATGTGGCTCCCACATAGGATCAAGAGCACTTGCCGGTAAGGCATTCCGGCAAGGTTTCTTTTGGCCCACCGCTCTCCAGGATGCAACTGCGCTAGTAACCAAGTGTGAAGCATGCCAGTTTCATTCAAAGAAATTACATCAACCAGCTCAAGCTCTTCAGACAATCCCTCTTTCCTGGCCATTTTCGGTCTGGGGGCTCGACATATTGGGCCCTTTTCCCCGTGCTACCGGGGGCTTTGAGTACTTGTACGTGGCAATCGACAAGTTTAAAAAGTGGCCGGAAGTGGAAGCAGTGAGGAAGGTGACAGCACAGTCAGCTGTCAAGTTCTTCAAAGGAATAGTTTGCCATTTCGGTGTGCCTAACAGGATCATCACCGACAACGGCACACAGTTCACGAGCCACACCTTCATGCAGTATGTCCAAGACCTTGGCAGCAAGATCTGATTCGCTTCTGTTGCTCATCCAAGTAGCAACGGCCAGGCGGAAAGGGTAAATGCTGAAGTGTTGTGAGGTCTCAGGACAAGAACTTTCGACAGGCTGCGCAAGTGCAAAAGACGCTGGATTGATGAGTTGCCGGCGGTTCTTTGGTATATCAGAACGACACCAAATCGTGCCACCGGCCAGACACCCTTCTCCCTAGTATATGGGGCGGAAGCAGTTCTCCCCACGGAACTCATATACGGGTCACCTCGAGTGCTCGCCTATGATGAGCTCGAGCAAGAGCAGCTGTGGCAAGATGACGCGTTGCTCCTTGAGGAAGATCGTCTTCAGGCTGCTGTGCGAGCTGCACGCTACCAGCAAGCCTTGCGCCGCTATCCTAGCCGCAAGGTTCATGCCCGAAGTCTTGAGGAAGGCGACCTTGTTCTTCGGCGCGTTCAGTCGGCCAAGAATTCCAACAAGTTGACGCCGAAGTGGGAAGGCCCTTATCGGGTAGTACGAGTCACCAGGCCTGGCGCAGTCCGCCTGGAGACCGAGGATGGCATCCCAGTGAGCAACTCCTGGAATATCGAACATCTTCGTAAGTTCTATCCATAAGGCGCGGTTGCCGGGTCTCCCGGCAACCCCTTTTGTACAAGTCTTGCCGATGAAGCATGTAATCCTTTGTACAAAGCCAGGCGCAGACCCTGTGCGTAGTTGAATAAAGCCTAAGTGTTTTACAATTCTTGTCGATTCTCATGTTTACTTATGTGCATGTTTGTCTGAGATATTGTATTACGCTTATTTCCAGCAAGTGCTAACGAACCGCCAAGGTTCCATATCTCTATTTTCTCTTCTTTCTTTTTCTCAAAGGACAGAAGGTTCCCTCGCATGCAAGTTTGCCGGGGGGGAAAGATGGTATGGATACCAACAGGCGACGATCAAGGTTGACACCTTCCCGGAAGAAGTACTGCAACGGAAAGCTAAGTTGCAGAAACTTTAAACAAATTTTTTCTGTTTTGTTGTTCTCCTTGAACGATTTCAACTCTTGTATGGAAAACCTGCACGCGAAAGAACCTTGTTGTGATCGGTTGCGCCCTTACCCTGTTTCGAGTCCGCTCAATAGTATAGGTGGCTGCACTGAAAGCACCAAGGTCTCTTGCCGGTAGCGGCACCGCCAGCAGGCTGCTAAAGTCCCGCACCTAGCGCTCACGGCAAAGGTGCGCGCGCCGGCAAGTTTTCCAATCAAGCGTAGGGCAAATACATACGGAAAGAAATTAAACAAGGGGAATAACATAGCATTCGTTCAGAACATAGCAAGTTATATTACATCAATCTTGCCGCGATTCCAACATAAGATAAATTGTTCTTGGCATGGATGGCGGCGAGGAGTAAGGCAGCTAATCCCGGCGATCGCCTTCAACCCTCTTGACTTGGCTTACTCTGTCGATGATGGGCGCGACGAGCTCCTCAAGCGCCTTGACGTCTACATCCTTCGGCAAGCGGTCGAAGACGTTGGAGAGGTTGATGCCGGGGTTCTTGTGCACCACTTTGACGAGCACCTTGCGGAGGACGGCCTGGCAGAGTTTGCGCGACTCGCTGGCCAGATAGGCTGTTCGGTCGGAGTGAAGCTGCTCCAGGACTTCAAGCAGGCGGTCGAGGAAAATGGTCACCTTGGCGCTCGTGGACACCCTGTCGTTAGAAGAGTACCTGAAGCCTTGCATGCCCATGGTGGACAGTTGCGCGGCAAGTTTCTCCGCGACGTCGACAAGCTTCTCAGTCCAGATCTGCACTCCCTGCACATAATCGTTATGAGCGGTGGCAGCGCTCTTGAGTAGCTCCCGTTCATTACGGAGATCTTTGATCAGAGCCTTCTCGCGGGTCCTGCTGCTCTCAAGAGCCTCTTCCAGCATGGACAGCTTCACCTTTAGATCTTCGATGGAGTCGGTGGCAGAGGAAAGCTGCTTGGTCTTGTCAGATACGGCAACTTGCGTCTCCATCAAGCTGTGGAGAGCTTTGTCTCTCTCGGTTTCGAGTGTTGAGATCTTCTTGCCATGGTCCTCGAGATCTGCCTCCAGCTTCTTCACCCGCTCCTCCAGCAAGTTCTTGGCGGCCTCTGCAGCTTCGGCAGCATCGACGGCCTCCTTCAGCTTGCCGGCATGATCCGCAGTCAGAGCTTCGAGTGCCTCTTTGTGCTTCAGCTCCAGATCCAGGGTCCGCTGCACGACAAGCTTTTCAATCTCCTCGTCCTTGGCGCGGAGCTTGTTGGCAAGAGCCTTCTCGCGAGCGGTGAGATCATCATCATGCGCCTCAAGCCCGACGCGGAGTTCCCTCAAGCGTGCTTCCTCTGTGGCAACCTGTTGCTTGGCATCCTCCTATGCCTTCTCCACGTCAGACTGCTTCATGAGGAGGTCGTTCCATCTTTGGCTCAGCTGCTCTTGCCCCGCCCTCAACTCCTGAAAAGCTTCAGCAAACCAGGTCTGCGTCTCCTCAACACATTTCTGGAGATCTGCTTCCACCTTGTCGGCAACCGCGGCCCTGGAGTCTAATTTCTCCTTCCGGGCGCGGTGGAGTGCTTGGAGCTTCTGGTAATTGTCGCCCATGGCTTGGAGGAGTTTCTCTTCCTCAGATTTGCTGCTACTGGCGCTCGGTTCATCAACGATCTCGAGCCCGGCAACGGTGATGGCGTCGTTGTCGAAGATTTCCCCTTCGGTTGGCGCCCTAGTACTTGCCGTGCCTGGGATGCTGACGAACAGGCTGTCGCTGACCTTGAGGTACTTGCTTGACGAGGGAGTTTCGGATGTTGGTGGCTGTTCCTCAACAGCCGCCTCCCCGGCAGCTGGGGGCTCTGTGTCCGGCGTAGCGCCTGGCGCTCCTGCGGCAGGGATGCCGTCAGTACGGTCACTAGCCTCCTCACCGGCCCTCTCGGCAGATTCCTTGGCGGCGTCTTCCTATGCAGCCCTAGCAGCTTCGGCGCTGGCATCCTTGGCGGCCTCGGCAGCGGCGTTCTTGGTGGCTTCGGCGGCAGCATTCTTGGCGGCCTCCTCGGCGGCAAGCCTGCCGGCCTCGGCGGCAGCATCCCTGGCAGTCTCCTCGATGACGGTGTCAATGTCCATTTGCTCTGTCAAGGGAATGTTTGAAGGCCAAGAAAGCAAAACAAAATGAGATTGAGGTGAAAGTTCAAGAAGAGAAAAAAGGAAAAACAGAATAACAAGTACCTGCGCCAGCATTGGTTGCCGGCGTAGAACTGCCGGTGCCCGTGCTTGCCGGCTCTTCCTCGTCGCGATAGAGCACGCTAGAGGAAGTCCTTGCCGGCGATCCATCTCTGGGCGGCATGGTTGACGGACGCGGCATATCAGGGGTAGCCTCTGATGGTTCTCCTTGTCGCTGTTCTCCTCCTGCACGCCTGGCGATGTCAGCAGTAAAGATGCACACCCCGGCACTTGCCAGCGGGAAGTGAGTAATGGACTCACGCTGGGGGCTGCGCCGGGAGCTGAGTCGAGGACTGCGTCGCTGGCTAGGCCCCGGGCTGATGGAGATCGTCTCTGGCGCACCTGTGGTGCTTGCCGACGGCTCCTCGCCCGTCGAGGTCTTCGCCCTCTTCGCCATCCTCTGCGCCAGAGTTTCCGTATCCCTGCGGAGACAGGCCAAAGCAAGATAAATGAGTTAAGTAAGACCAAAAACTCAGAGAGCAAAAGATGCGACAAGATCCTTACTCCTCTTCTTCTTCTCCCGAGCTAAGGGCAGAGAGGTCGAAGTTGACTTCCGTCATCGTAGCCGTGGGAGGAGGTGGAGGGGTGCTCCTGGGCCGCTTGGCTGCGGTAGGCGTAGGTTGCTGATGAGCCTCTTGCCGCTGCGTTGCCTTGCCGGCTGTCCCCTTGCCGGGGGCTCCACTGCTCGAGGAAGGCTGGTGGACTGTGGCCCCAGAAGCGGCGCTCTGAAGGACGCGCCTCTTCCTTGGCTCAAGAGTCGGGGCCTCCTCGTGCAGCTCCTCCTCGGCTGTGTCTACGGCAGAAGGGCCCCGGGAGGATGTGCAGCCCTGCTCTCCGACAGCCTCGCCCTGCCCGGCAAGATCCTCATCCGGCAGCATTTCTCCTCCGCTGGTTCCCCCTTCCAGGAAACCAGCGCTGCCGGCCTCCGCGGCAAGATTTGCTTCCTCCGCCTTGCTGGCAATGTATGCCACTTCTTCCTCAGTGGTGTCGCGGACAAGGCCCTCTTCTTCCCGGATGGCCCTCTCCGTCAGGTTGTCAAAGAATTGCTGCACTTGCTCTTCAGATGGCTCAATCCAAGATCCGTCAAGGATGTGGGTGTCAAACGCCGGCATCATGGCGATGATTGGGCCTAGAGAGGAGTTGTTGCATAGAGGGACTATGCTTGCCGGCAGCTTGCATACCACGTCGCCCCTGAACAGTTTCTGACAGAGAGCTGCGTGCTGCATAAATGTCAGATTGCCATTCAGCCCAGGGCGCAGTCTCATGATGTCTGCCGCGTTCCGGAATTGCCAGGCTGGTCTCCCTTTGTTCTGCAAAGGGGCGATGCGCCGGCGAAGGAAATCGGCGCCTATCATCTCTACTGTGAGCCCGGCAGCTCTGAGACGGTGAATCCTGGTAGTAGCGACGGTGAGCTTCTTGTCGTAAGGATCGAGGGCGCTCCAGTCGTTGCTGCGCACTATCTTCGTCTGCCGCGGCAAGCAGAAAGGTTGGACTTCTGATTTTTCTGTCTCCCGAACCCAGCACCATCTGGCCCGCCATTCATCCAACTTCTCGCGGAAGGCCCCATCTGGGTAGACCTCCTTGGTTCCTGGCCGTGGGATCCAAGCGATGGAACTAGAAAGGGCCTCACCTTTTTGGATGCGGGGAATGAAGTAATGGTGGAAAAGAGCGGTGCTAGGAACTACTCCGGCAAAGTTTTCGCAAAGGTGAGCGAAAACGGACATGCAAGTTACGGCATTCGGCGTGAAATCCAAAAGTTGGAAGCCGTAGGAGAGCATGATGTCATTGAAGAAATCAGAGAAAGGGGGGCAGAGTCCGCAGTAGAAATAATCAGCAAAGAAGTGGTATTTATTTGGGCCGCCCCTAGAAGAACCTGGACTCACGGTGGTGGCCGGATGCGCTGTCGTCTCCGTCGCCCACATGAACTAATACCACTCCCTCAGTGCGGCCGCATCAAGCGCCGGGAGGAAGACGACGTGCTCCTTCCGCATCTTCGCCATCTTGCTCTCCGAGACGGCGGCATCCACCTCCTTGCCCCTGCTTGCTTTGGGCGGCATGGCGTCTATGGGAGACGGAGGCTGAGGGCGGAGAGGGCGTGGAGGCGGCGGATGAGAGGGGGAAGCTCTGTTTCGACTCGAGGAAGAAGACGGCGGCGGTTCCAGATTGGAAGAGACAAGAGGTAAATGAGCAGCGCCTCTGTGGATTCCTTTTTATGGGGAGGACGCGAGGCCGCCTCTTTACTAAAATAATATTGAAACGCTTCACGAGCGCGCTGCTGCAACAGCCCGCGCTGCGCACGTCCCCCACGTCCCGCATTCAATGGGCGTCGTGGGCGGCGCAGTAAAAGGAATGATTACAGCGGTGGATTACTCCTGCCACACGTGCCCGTGCATTGTTTGGGCCTGGCCCAACAACGCCTCGCACCCGTGTATGGCCCAGGCCCGGGGGCTCCTGTCGGTGTACTAGAATTGGGTCCATTAGTACCCCGTACTTGTGCACGGACAGTTGTAGCCACACCAGCGGCAGGGCTTGCCGGGAGGGACCACTGGATGCAGGTATAGCAACATCAAGAAGGCTTCCAAGTCACGGATCAGAAGATAGAAGACCGAAGGCTAGGCGCCCCCGGCAAGATCTTGCCGGGCTAGTCGCATAGCCCTGGCAAGACCCGCGCCCGGCAAGACCTCGCCACTGTTCTAGCGCACCGCCCTAGTGCAACGACCAGCTTGTCTGCTAGCTGTTGTCTTCCTGGGTGCGTGTCAGACACTGACGGCATGCGGGGTTAAGCGGTGCTAATGGGACGACTTCTTTTCCCGTCCCCAAGACGCTAAGGGACACCTCAACGGAGCATTTAATGCTCTTGTCCTAAACCGTCAGTGTTAGGTATGATAACACTATAGATACTTTACACCTCATGTATGCCATGTACGCCACTGTTGGTGACCTCTTCAAACGTATAAAAGGAGGGCCAAGGCGTTGCTACAGGGGGGATCTTCTCTGGCCATTCTGCATTCGCAGCGCCTGAGTACTGTAGCGCTCCCAGAACTTGAGCTAGAACACTTCTAATACAACCAAGCAGGAGTAGGGTTTTACGCATCTTTGCGGCCCGAACCTGGGTAAAATTCCCGCGTGTTGATCACTTGATCTGCTCTTTGTGCAAACCTTCTCCCTGCCGAATCGTAAAGGGATCCTCCCGGTCCCATAGGTGTCGTTTCTCCGACACGGAGACTCTGAGGGGGCGGTACCAGATGATGTGGGCGGCGGAGACGACAGCGCACCCGGCCACCTCCGTGAGTCCTGGTTCTTCCAGGGGTGGCCCAAACAAATATCATTTCTTCGCCGATTACTTCTATTGCGGACTCTGCCCCCCGTTTTCCGACTTCTTCAACGACATCATGCTCACCTACGGCTTCCAACTCATGGATTTCACGCCGAATGCCGTGACGTGCATGTCAGTTTTCGCTCACCTTTGCAAAAACTTTGCCGGAGTAGTTCCTAGCACCGCCCTTTTTCGCCATTATTTCATTCCCCGCATCCAAAAGGGCGAGGCCCTTTCTGGTTCCATCGCTTGGATTCCAAGGCCAGGAATCAAGGAGGTCTATCCAGACAGGGCCTACCACGAGAAATGGGATGAATGGCGGGCCAAATGGTGCTGGATTCAGGAGGCAAAAATCCCGCCCTTCTGCTTGCCGCGGCAGACGAAGATAGTGCGCAGCAACGACTGGAGCACCCTCGATCCTTACGATAAGAAGCTCACAGTCGCTACCACCAGGATTCACCGCCTCAGAGCCGCCGGGCTCACAGTAGAGATGATAGGTGCCGATTTCCTTCGCCGGCGCATCGCCCCTCTGCAGAACAAGGGGAGGCCAGCTTGGGAGTTCCGAAACGCGGCAGACATCATGAGGCTGCGCCCTGGGCTGAACCATAACTTGACGCTTATGCAGCACGCAACCCTTTGCCAGAAACTGTTCAGGGGTGACGTGGTGTGCAAGCTGCCGGCAGGCATAGTCCCCCTGTGCAACAACTCTGTCCAATCATTGCTATGATGCCGGCGTTTGATGCCCACAGCCTTGACGGGACTTGGATTGAGCCACCCGAAGAGCAAGTGCAGCAATTCTTTGATAATCTGACGGAGAGGGCCATCCGCGAAGAAGAAAACCTCGTCCTCGCCACCACTGATGTAGAGCTGGCGTACATCGCCACCAGGGCGGAGGAGGCAAATCTTGCCGCGGAGGCCGGCAGCGCCGGCTTCGTGGATGAGGAAACCAGCGGAGGAGAAATGCTGCTGGATGAGAATCTTGCCGGGCAGGGCGAGACTGCTGAAGAGCTGGGCGGCACATCTACCGGGGGCCTTTCTGCCGAAAACACGGCCGAGGAGGAGCTGCACAAGGAGGCCCCGACTCTTGAGCCAAGGAAGAGGCGTGTGCTTCGGAGCGCCGCTTTCGGGGTCCCGGCCCGCCAAGCTTCTTCGAGTAGTGGAGCCCCCGGCAAGGGGGCGGCCGGCAAGGCCACGCAGCGGCAAGGAGCCCATCAGCAACCTGCGCCTGCCGCAGCCAAGCGACCCAGGAGCACACCTCCACCTCCTCCCACGGCCACGATGACGGAAGTCAACTTCGACCTCTCTGCCCTTAGCTCGGGAGAAGAAGAAGAGGAGTAAGGATCTTGTCGCATCCTTTGCTCTCCGAGTTTTTGGTCTTACTTAACTCATTTATCTTGCTTTGGCCTGTCTCCGTAGGGATACAGAAACTCTGGCGCAGAGGATGGCGAAGAGGGCGAAGACCTCGACGGGCGAGGAGCCGCCGGCAAGCACCTCAGGTGCACCAGAGACGATCTCCATCAGCCCGGGGCCTAGCCCGCGACGCAGTCCTCGACTCAGCTTTCCGCTGGCAAGTGTCGGGGTGTGCATCTTTACTGCTGACATCACCAGGCGTGCAGGGGGAGAGCAGCGACAAGGAGAACCATCAGAGGCCGCCCCTGATGTGCCGCCTCCATCAACCACGCCGCTCAGAGATGGATCGCCGGCAAGGACTTCCTCTAGCGTGCTCTATCGCGATGAGGGAGAGCCGGCAAGCACGGGCACCGGCAGCTCTACGCCGGCAACCAATGCTGGCGCAGGTACTTGTTATTCTGTTTTCCTTTTTTGTCTCCTTGAACTTCCACTTCAGTCTCACTTTGATTTGTTTTCTTGGCTCCCAGACATTCCCTCGACGGAGCAGATGGACGTTGACACCGTCATCGAGGAAACCGCCAAGGATGCTGCCGCCGAGGCCGACAGGATTGCCGCTGACGAGGCCGCCAAGAATGCTGCCGCCGAAGCCGCCAAGAACGCTGCCGCCGAGGCTGCCAAGGACGCCAGTGCCGAAGCTGCCAAGGCTGCACAGGAAGAGGCCGCCAAGGAACCTGCTGAGAGGGCCGGCAAGGAGACCGGTGGCCGTACTGACGACATTCCTGCCGCAAGAGCGCCTGGCGCTGCGCCAGCCCCGGAGCCCCCAGCTGCCGGGGAGGCGGCTGTTGAGGAACAACCACCAACATCCGAAGCTCCTTCGTCAAGCAAGTACCTCAAGATTGGTGACAACTTGTTCGTCAGCATCCCAGGCACGTCAAGCACTAGGGAGCCAACTGAAGGGGAAGTCTTCGATGAAGACGCCATCGCCGCTGCTGGGCTTGAGGTCGTTGATGAACCAAGCGCCAGTAGCAGCAAATCTGAAGAAGAGAAGCTCCTCAAGGCCATGGGCAATAACTACCAGAAGCTCCAAGCACTCCACCGCGCCCGGAAGGAGAAACTAGATTCCAGGGCCGCGGTTGTCGACAAAGTGGAGGCAGATCTCCAGAAGCGCGTTGAGGAAACGCAAGCTTGGTTTGCCGAAGCCTTCCAGGAGTTGAAGACGGGCCAAGAGCAGCTGTGCGAAAGGTGGAACGAGCTCCTCATGAAGCAGTCCGATATTGAGAATGCACAGGAAGATGCCAAACAACAGGCCGCCACAGAGGAAGCATGCCTAAGAGAGCTCCGCGTCGGGCTTGAGGCTCATGATGATGACCTCACCGCTCGCGAGAAGACCCTTGCCGACAAGCTCCGCGCCAAGGACGAGGAGATTGAGAAGCTTGTCGCGCAGCGGACCCAGGATCTGGAGCTGAAGCACAAGGAGGCACTCGAAGCTCTGGCCGCGGATCATGCCGGCAAGCTGAAGGAGGCCGTCGATGCTGCCGAAGCTGCAGAGGCCGCCAAGAACTTGCTGGAGGAGAGGGAGAAGAAGCTGGAGGCAGATCTCGAGGACCACGGCAAGAAGATCTCAACACTCGAAACCGAGAGAGACAAAGCTCTCCACAGCTTGATGGAGACGCAAGTTGCCATATCCGACAAGACCAAGCAGCTTTCCTCTGCCACTGACTCCATCGAAGATCTGAAGGTGAAGCTGTCCACGCTGGAAGAGACTCTTGAGAGCAGCAGGACCCGCGAGAAGGCTCTGATCAAAGATCTCCGTAATGAACGGGAGCTGCTCAAGAGCGCTGCCACCGCTCATAACGATTATGTGCAGGGAGTGCAGATCTGGACTGAGAAGCTTGTCGATGTCGCGGAGAAGCTTGCCGCGCAACTGTCCACCATGGGACTGCAAGGCTTCAGGTACTCTTCTGACGACAGGGTGTCCACGAGCGCCAAGGTGACCATGTTCCTCGACCGCCTGCTTGAAGCCCTGGAGCAGCTTCACTCCGACCGAACAGCCTATCTGGCTAGCGAGTCACGCAAACTCTGCCAGGCCATCCTCCGCAAGGTGCTCGTCAAAGTGGTGCACAAGAACCCCGACATCAACCTCTCCAACGTCTTCGACCGCTTGCTGAAGGATGTAGACGTCAAGGCGCTTGAGGAGCTCGTCGCGCCCATCATCGACAGAGTAAGCCAAGTCAAGAGGGTTGAAGGCGATCGCCGGGATTAGCTGCCTTACTCCTCGCCGCCATCCATGCCAAGAACAATTTATCTTATGTTAGAATCGCGGTAAGATTGATGTAATATAACTTGCTATGTTCTGGACGAATGCTATGCTATTCCCCTTGTTTAATTTCTTTCCGTATGTATTTGCCCTACGCTTGATTGGAAAACTTGCCGGCGCACGCACCTTTGCCGCGAGCGCTAGGTGCGGGACTTTAGCAGCCTGCTGGCGGTGCCGCTACCGGCAAGAGACCTTGGTGTTTTCAGTGCAGCCACCTAAACTGTTGAGCGGACTCGAAACAGGATAAGGGCGCAACCAATCACAACAAGGTTCCTTCGCGTGCAGGTTTTCCATACAAGAGTTGAAATTGTTCAAGGAGAATAACAAAACAGAAAAATTTGTTTAAAGTTTCTGCAACTTAGCTTTCCGTTGCAGTACTTCTTCCGGCAAGATGTCAACCTTGAACGTCGCCGGCTGGTATCCATACCATCTTTCCCCCCGGCAAACTTGCATGCGAGGGAACCTTCTGTCCTTTGAGAAAAAGAAAGAAGAGAAAATAGAGATATGAAACCTTGGCGGTTCGTTAGCACTTGAGGGTCTGCGCCTGGCTTTGTACAAAGGATTACATGCTTCATCGGCAAGACTTGTACAAAAGGGGTTGCCGGGAGACCCGGCAACTGCGCCTTATGGATAGAACTTACGAAGATGTTCGATATTCCAGGAGTTGCTCACTGGGATGCCATCCTCGGTCTCCAGGTGGACTGCGCCCGGCCTGGTGACTCGTACTACCCGATAAGGGCCTTCCCACTTCGGCGTCAACTTGTTGGAATTCTTGGCGGATTGAACGCGCCGAAGAACAAGGTCGCCTTCCTCAAGACTTCGGGCGTGAACCTTGCGGCTATGATAGCGGCGCAAGGCTTGCTGGTAGCGTGCAGCTCGCACAGCAGCCTGAAGACGATCTTCCTCAAGGAGCAACGCGTCATCTTGCCGCGGCTGCTCTTGCTCAAGCTCATCATAAGCGAGCACTCGAGGTGACCCGTATATGAGTTCCGTGGGGAGAACTGCTTCCGCCCCATATACTAGGGAGAAAGGTGTCTGGCCGGTAGCTCGATTTGGTGTCGTCCTGATTGACCAAAGAACCACCGGCAACTCATCAATCCAGCGCCTTCCGCACTTGCGCAGCTTGTCGAAAGTCCTCGTCTTGAGGCCTCGCAGTACTTCAGCATTAGCCCTTTCCGCCTGGCCGTTGCTCCTTGGGTGAGCAACAGAGGCAAAGCAAATCTTGCCGCCAAGGTCTTGGACATATTGCATGAAGGTGCGGCTCGTGAACTGTGTGCCATTGTCGGTGATGATCCTGTTTGGTACACCAAAACGGCAAACTATTCCTTTGAAGAACTTGACGGCTGACTGTGCTGTCACCTTCCTCACTGCTTCCACTTCCGGCCACTTTGTAAACTTGTCGATTGCTACGTACAAGTACTCAAAGCCCCCGGTAGCATGGGGAAAAGGGCCCAAGATATCGAGCCCCCAGACCAAAAACGGCCAGGAGAGAGGTATTGTCTGAAGAGCCTGAGCTGGTTGATGCAATTTCTTTGAATGAAACTGGCATGCTTAACACTTGGTTACTAGCGCAGTTGCATCCTGGAGAGCGGTGGGCCAAAAGAAACCTTGCCGGAATGCCTTACCGACAAGTGCTCTTGATCCTATGTGGGAGCCACATATGCCTCCATGTATCTCTGCCAACAGCTCCAGTCCATCCTCCCGGAAAATAAACTTCAATTTCACACCATTCGGCCTCTTTCTGTATAGGACATTGTCCACATACTGGTACATGTTGGACCGCCGGGCTACTTTTTCCGCTTCTTCCTGTTCCTCAGTGAGTTCTCCTGTCTGAAGGAAATGGACGATGTGTTGTGCCCATGCTGGAGCCTGGGGCTCGACAACAAGGACTAAAGGCATGTCTTTTGCCGCGGGAGCGGCTGTCTCAACAGCAAGGGCCTGAGACCCTGCCGGAGCTTGTTGTTCCCCGGCAAGCTTGGCGGGAGCGTTTGTCTCGACGGCAAGAGCTTGAGGCTCTGCCGGAGCCTGTCGCTCTCTGGCAAGATTGGCGTCGTTCCCGGCAACATCTTTGCCGGCGGCTTCTGGGAGCTCTGCCGGGAAGTACTTGCCGGAACTCTACTTTCTTCTCTTCTCTCGTCCCATTGATGGTTTCACGGATGGTTGAGTCAGTTGAAGCACAAAAGTCCCTGGTTCCATAGGTAACTTGAGAGCGGCGCATTTTGACAGGCCATCAGCAATGCTGTTTTCTACACGAGGAACGTGCTCCATTTGCAGGCCGTCAAAATGCTCTTCCAACTTTCTCACTTCATCTACATAAGCTTCCATCAACGGGCTCTGATAATCTTTGTTGACTTGCTTGACGACAAGTTGAGAATCACCTCTGACAATAAGCTTCTGGATTCCGAGGTCTGTCGCGATCCTGAGACCGGCAAGCAACCCTTCATATTCCGCAGTATTGTTCGTTGACCTCTCCCGGGGAAAATGCATCTGAATCACGTATTTGAGGTGCTCTCCGGTGGGTGCGACAAGCAGCACGCCAGCACCGGCGCCTTGCAGCGAGAAAGCCCCATCAAAATACATAATCCACTCTTGATTCGTTTCCTTGCCGGGGAGGGTTGACTCTGGAACCTCTTCATCTGGCGTTGGGGTCCATTCTGCAATGAACTCCGCCAAGGCTCTGCTCTGGATGGTCGAAGTACTTTTGAACTTGAGACCAAAGCTTGACAGTTCCAAAGCCCACTCCACAATCCTGCCGGTAGCATCTGGGTTCCGCAAAATCCGCTGCAACGGAAAGCGAGTGACAACGATGACCTCATGTGCTTGGAAGTAATGGCGCAGCTTCCTCGAGGCCATGAGGAGGCCGAAGAGCAACTTCTGCACACAAGAATATCTTGACCTAGCCCCCTGCAAAAGGGAGCTGACAAAATAGACTGGGCGCTGCACCATCTTCTTCTTCTGTGTTGATTCATTTGGCTGCGCAGATCCTGCTTTGTCAGCACCAGACCCTGCCGGGGAGGATCCCGGCTTGTCGCTTGGCGGTCCTGCCGTTGCCGCTGCTTCTGCATCAACTTCTCTCTCTGCCACTAGCGCATCACTCACCACTTGATTTGTTGCCACTAGATATAGCAGCAACGGCTCTAGTGGTTTTGGCGCAACTAGTACTGGCGGAGAGGAGAGGTACTTCTTCAAATCCTGCAGCGCTGCCTCCGCCTCCGGAGTCCATTTCATTGGACCCGCCTTCTTCAAAATTTTGAAAAAGGGCAGGGCGCGCTCAGCAGATTTTGAGATGAACCTACTCAAAGCAGCAACGCAGCCGGCAAGACGGCGCACATCCTTGACTCGTCTTGGCGCTTCAATTTGCTCAATTGCTTTGATCTTGTCGGGATTTGCTTCAATTCCACGCTGAGGTACAAAGAACCCGAGAAGCTTGCCGGATGGGACACCAAACACACACTTCTCAGGGTTGAGCTTCAAGTTGATCTTGCGCAGATTCGCGAATGTTTCTTCTAAGTCTGATATGAGTGTTGCCTTGTCCTTGGTTTTGACCACTATGTCATCCATATAAGCTTCCATATTTCTATGTAGCTAGGGCTCAAAACCAATCTGGACTGCTCTTGCAAATGTAGAACCAGCACTTTTCAACCCGAAAGGCATACGCAAGAAACAGTACGTACCACATGGGGTGATAAATGCGGTCTTCTCTTCGTCTTCCTTGGCCATGAAAATCTGATGATAGCCTGAATAGGCGTCAAGGAATGACAGCAAGTCGCAGCCGGCAGTGGAGTCCACAATCTGGTCGATACGGGGCAAGGGAAAAGGATCTTTTGGACAGGCTTTATTGATATCTGTATAGTCAATACATAGCCTCCATTTCCCATTCGCCTTGCGCACTACAACTGGATTGGCCAACCACGTTGGATGAAGTACTCCTGTAACCAAGCCTGCTGCTTCTAACTTCTTAATTTCTTCGGCAATAAACTGTTGCCGCTCCAAAGCTTGCTTCCTGACCTTCTGCTTGACGGGCCGCGCGTGTGGGCAGATGGCAAGGTGGTGCTCAATCACCTTCCTGGGAACACCGGGGATATCAGATGGTTGCCATGCAAACACATCGACATTCGCCCGGAGGAAGGCAACGAGCGCGCTTTCCTATTTGTCATCAAGGGTGGAACTTATGGTAAAAGTTCCTCCCGTACCATCCTCCTTGGCGGGCACCTTCTTGGTCTCTAGTGGAGTAGCCTTGGACTTCTTGCTCTTGCCGGTAGAACTCTCTGGCACATCCTCAACAGGAGCACAGCACTCCGAGGAGGTGCGCTTGCCGGAGTGTGTGCGGGAGGCCTTGCCGGTCTTCTTCCCCCCGGGAGTTTCAGCGGCAAGAGCAAGTGCCTTGGCGGCAGATGCTGCAACTGCCTCCCGGTAGAGTTGATCGGTGCAGATAAGCGCGTCCTTCTTGTCGGAGTTGGCAGTGATGACGCTCATCGGCCCCGGCATCTTCAATACATTGTAAGCATAATGTGATGCCGCCATGAACTTGGCCAGTGCTGGACGGCCAAGGATCCCATTATATGGCAACGGAATCTTGGCGACATCGAAGACAATCTTCTCTGTCCTGAAATTCAGGTCGCTACCAAATGTTACCGGAAGCGTGATCTTTCCCTTGGGCTGACTCCTTCCTGGATTGACCCCTTGAAACGAGCCCGTCTCCTCGAGATCTCCATCAGGAATTTGCAATCTTTTGATCACCTCGGGTGAGATCAAGTTCAGACCGGCCCCACCGTCAACTAACATTTTCGTCACTTTGAGGTTGCGTATCGTTGGTGAAACCAACAACGGCAAACACCCGACCGTGGTTACACGATCAGGGTGATCCTCAACGTCGAAAATGATAGGCGTGTTGGACCATTTCAAAGGCTTCCGGGCGCCGACAGATGGCTCAGTCGCATTAACCTCACGCGCCCACTGTTTAAGTTGGCAGTGGGAAGAATGCAACGAGGCACCTCCGTCAACGCACATGGCGTCTGTAGCTTTCTGGAACTCTTGCTCGCTAGACTCGTCGTCCTCCTCAATGTCATCATCTCCCCCTTCTTGCTTGTCGTGGCCGCGAGCGGGCCTCTCTTTCTGTTGCTTGGTCTTGCCGTGGCGACCTCCTCGGCCACCGCACTTCTTGCCGGACCCCTCTGCACCATCCTGGCCCTTCTCCTTGTCTCGCCTTTCATATTCGGCTTTCTGCTTCTCGACAAGCTGCTCAACTTGCCGGCAGTCCTGGAGGTCATGGCCCTTGGTGCGATGGATCTTGCAGTACTGCTTGACGGAGCCCTCCGGCTTGTCGGCAGCCGCCAAGGCTTGGCAGGAGGCGCACCCGGCAACATCCTTGCCGGGGTCATCAACCTTGGGCTTCTTGGCGGTGCCGGGATTGCCGGATCCCTCGACAGCAAGCACGGACTTGCCCTTGCGCTTTCTGTTGCGCCGCCGGCCCTTCTTTGCCGGGGTGGCGGTGTCCTCATCCTCAGAGTCGGCTCCTGCGCGAGCGTCCTCGCCGGGGAGCCTCCTCCCTTCTTCAGCCCGCGCACACTTATCTGCCAGAGCATAGAGCTCGGTAACATCTCTGATCTTGTTCATCGCCAGCTCTTCCCGCATTCTGCGGTTGCGCACGTTCTGATGGAACGCGCTGATAACAGCGGCAGGATGAACGTCTGGAATGTTGTGATGTATGCGGCTGCACCTCTGGATATACTTGCGCAAGGTCTCGCCCTCCTTCTGGGGGATGAGATGCAAATTGCTCTCCTGGCCAAGAGCTTGGTGGCCTCCGGTAAAGGCGCCAACAAACTCATGGCACAGAACTGCCCAGGAAGAAATGGAATCCTCCGGTAGATGCATCAACCATGACCTGACGTTGGGCTTAAGCACCAACGGGAAGTAGTTGGCAAGTATCTTGTCGTCGCGGCCCCCGGCAGCCTGCACCGCAATGGTGTAGACGCTCAGGAACTCTAACGGGTGGGTCTTGCCATCATATTTCTCCGGGACCTCCGGCTTGAACGTGCGGGAGTTGGGCCACTGGACTCGCCGCAGCTTACGGGTAAACGCTGGACAACACACCTCGTAAGGTAGATCGACATGATACCATGGCGCTGGCTTGTCTACAGTAGGTCCTGCGCGCTTGTCAGACTGATAGCGCGCTTCCCGCCGCCGCTCGATGGTAGTTCGAGTGTCTTCCTTGCCTCGCTCCCGAAGAACTTGACGTTGATCGCGGCGAGTTCGCGGATCGGACGACGCCGTGGAATCGTCATCACGGGTGTCGACCCGTCGAGTCGGCGACTGCTGCTGCCGCCGTGGAGGAGAGTGCACCGTGGTGGCCCCGCCCCCGGTCTTCTCGCCATGGACACGCGTCGGCTCGATGGACTGCCGGCGTGAAGGCTCCGCCTGCTGTGGCTTATCTTCGTTGGCGAGGCCAACGAGGCTCTGAATGGCAGCTCTCCATTCGTCGAGCTTGTCCGCAGCAGAAGAGAAGTTCAGAAGCAGCTGTGCACGTGCCAGCGCTTCTGCTCGTGTAGGCGGCGGCGACAGGTGTGAGGAACGTGAGGTGCTCTAACTCCCAACTATGTTGGAAGGAGCTAGCTCACGGCCCCGCGATCGTACACCGCTTCCACCAGCTTGTGGATGTGCATGTTGGTCTCGCACATCCCGAGGGTGATGCTCAGGAGACTTTCCGTGAGGATGCCTAGTACCACCAACGTCGCGGCGCTGTTCATCGCGCGTGACCTGAGAAGGCCGCAGCGCGTGAGCCGGCGTGGGTGTCTTAGCAGGCGCCCTTCCATCTCTGGAGTTCGCTGCACCGCCTGCTGGCAGCATGGCTCCATCCCTAGATCTAGCGGCGCGAATGACGCCGCTCGCCTGGCTATGATCACCAGAGCATCGTGGAAGCTCAGAACCTCTGCCTCCTCCGCCCACATCCACACCGTCACCCGTCTGTGTGGCTACAGGGACAGCGGACGTGGATGGTCCAACCGCCGTGAAACCCTTCCTCTTGGGGGCCATGGCGACGAAGATGATGAAGAACTGGCGCGCTAGTCACCAGATCAGGTCCGCACAACCTCTTCCCCTACCTGGCGCGCCAAAGATGTCGGAGAAACAACACCTATGGGATCGGAGGATCCCTTTACGATTCGGCAGGGAAGAGGGTTTGTACAGAGAGCAGATCTAATGATCAACACGCGGAATTTTACCCAGGTTCGGGCCGCAAAGATGCGTAAAACCCTACTCCTGCTTGATTGTATTAAGTGTGTTCTAGCTCAAGTTCTGGGAGCGCTACGGTACTCAGCAGCTACACATGCAGAAAGGGCTAGAAAAGATCCGATCCCCCTGTAGCTACGCCTTGGGCCTTCTTTTATACGTTCGAAGGGGTCACCAACAGTGGCGTACAGTGCATACATGAGGTGTAAAAGTAGCTACAGTGTTATCATACCTAACACTGACGGTTTAGGACAAGAACATTTAATGCTCCGTTGAGGTGTCCCTTAGCGTCTTGGGGATGGAAAAAGGGGTCGTCCCATCAGCACCGCTTAAGCCCATCCACCGCTAGCACTTGACACGTTACCAGGAGGACAAAAGCTAAAAGACAATCTGGTGACCGCACTAGAGCGATGACAAGGCAGCGAAGGCTTGCCGGGGCGAGCCTTGCCGGGGCTATGCGATCGGCCCGGCAAGATCTTGCCGGGACGCCTAGCCCTCGGTCTTCTATCTTCTGATTATTGCCTTGCCTTGGATGGCGCCTTGACTTTATGAACTTGCATTCGGTTGTCTCCCGGCAAGCCTTGCCGCAGGTGTGGCTACAACTGTCCGTGCACAAGTACGGGGTACTAAGGAACCCAATCTTAGTACACCGACAGGCAATTGATAGAAAATCGAATAGTCATGACGATATCCAAGGCGATGATCATTATATAGTCATCACGTCCAAGATAAGTAGACCGACTCCTGCCTGCATCTACCACTATTACTCCACACATCGACCGCTATCCAGCATGCATCTAGTGTATTAAGTTCATGGAAAAACGGAGTAATGCAATAAGAACGATGACATGATGTAGACAAGATCTATTCATGTAGGAATAGACCCCATCTTGCTATCCTTAATAGCAACGATACATGCGTGTCTTGCTGCCCCTTCTGTCACTGGGAAAGAACACCGCAAGATCGAACCCATCACAAAGCACCTCTTCCCATGGCAAGAAAAATCGATCTAGTCGGCCTAACTAAACCAAAGCTTCAGAGAAGAAATACGAGGCTATAAGTAATCATGCATATAAGAGATCAAAGAATACTCAAATAATATTCATGGATAGAAACTGATCATGAACTCAAAATTCATCGGATCCCAACAAATACACCGCAAAAGTTTACATCAAATAGATCTCCAAGAGTCCATTGTATTGAGAATCATAAGAGAGACAGAGAGAGAGGAAGCCATCTAGCTACTGCCTACGGACCCGTAGGTCTATGGTGGACTACTCACGCATCATCGGAGAGGCACCTATGAAGAAGATGAACCTCTCCGTGATGGTGTTTAGATTGGATCTCGCGGTTCTGGAACTTGCGGCGGCTAGAAATATGTTTCGTCGACTCCCCTAGGGTTTTTGGAATATTTGGGAATTTATAGGCATCAGAGGCGGTGGAGAGGGGCCCCAAGGAGGGCACACCCAATCAGGGCGCGCCGGGCCCCCCTGGCGCGCCCTGGTGGGTTGTGGTCTCCACGGGCCACCTCTCCGACACTTCTTCGGCCCCCTGGGTGTCTTCTGGTCCATAAAAAATCTCCAAAAAATTTTATCGCGATTGGACTCCGTTTGGTATTGATTTTCTGCGAAGTAAAAAATAAGCAAAAACAGCAACTGGCACTTTGGCACTATGTCAATAGGTTAGTCCCAAAAAATGATATAAAGTTGCTATAAAATGATTGTAAAACATCCAAGAATGATAATATAACAACATGGAACAAGCAAAAATTATAGATACGTTGGAGACGTATCAGCATCCCCAAGCTTAATTCCTACTGGTCCTCGAGTAGGTAAATGATAAAAACAGAATTTTAGGTGTGGAATGCTGCCTAACATGTTCATCATATTCTTTACTTTTGTAAAGCATGGACATTTGGACTTGTAAATGATTCAAAGCAATAGTCTAGTTTTAACATAATGACTTCAATACTCAAGCATGTCAACAAGCAACCATGTCTTTCAAAATATCAACACTAAAGAAAGTTATCCCTAGCCCATCATGCTCAATCATTGATCCATTCATGAAACACACTCAAATATTAGCTATGCCCAATGCTCAAGTATGATCATAGTGCCCCCTAGTTGGTGCTTTATAAGAGAAGATGGAGACTCAAACTAAAAATAAAAATTGCATAATGTAAATAGATAGGCCCTTCGCAGAGGGAAGTAGGGATTTGTAGAGGTGCCAGAACTCAAAGTTTTAAATTGAGAGAGAGAAATATTTTGGGTGGCATGCTTTTCCTATCAACGAAAACGACAAAGTAGCTCACAATACTTTCCATGATAGATATATCATAGGCGGTTCCCAAATAGAAAATAAAGTTTATTCCTTTTTCCACCAAACTTTCACTTTCCATGGCGGGCCGTATCCACGGTTGCCTTCCATACCAACACTTTCCAAGGAATTTATTATTTGACAACATAAAGTAAATATATTTTTCTTTTTCATTTCGGGAATGGGCATCCCTATTACCGCCACACTCTCGTGCAATGACAAGTGAATAAACACTCATCTTAAGAATAACACATCTAGCATGGAAAAATATTGGACACTCCCCACCGTTTCATGAGCGGTACGAGCACACAAAAGAGAAAATTTATTTTGAAAATTTAGAGATGGCACGTACAAATTTGCTTGGAACGGCACGGAAATACCGCATATAGGTAGGTATAGTGGACTCATAAGGAAAAACTTGGTTTAAGGATTTTGGATGCACAAGTAGTGTTTCTACTTAGTACAATGGAGGCTAGCAAATAGATTGGGAAGCAACCAAACCAAGAAATGAAAATTCACATAAGCGAGCATTGAGCATAACTAACACCGAATAATGCACCATAAGTAGGATGTAACTTCATTGCATAACTATTAACTTTCGTGCATGCATAGGGAATCACAAACCTTAACAACAATATTCCTACTAAAGCACAATTACTCACTAACATGACTCACATATTGCTATCATCATGTTTCAAAACTATTACAAGGAATCAAGTTTAATTTACCCAATGATCTTCATGAAAGGTTTTATTATATCCCCTTGGGTATCTATCACTTTGGGACTAGTTTCATATATTGCCATTGCTTTTTGGCAAGCTCAAACAAATTTAAGTGAAGCACATGAGCATAAAGATTTCATCTCTCAAAAAGGTATAAGTGAAGCATGAGAGGATTTCTTCAAAAATTTCTACTCTCAAATTAATCTAAGTGAAGCATGAGAGTATTTCTACAAAAATTTCCAAGCACACCGTGCTCAAAAAGATATAAGTGAAGCACTAGAGGAATTCTATAGCTCAAAAACTTTAAGTGAAGCATAGAGAGCAATTCTAACAAATCATGGCATAATTTTGGCTCTCCCAAATAGGTGTGTACAACAAGGAAACAAATGAAAAACAAACAATCAAAGCAAGCAAAGATACAAGACGCTCCAAGCAAAACTCATGATATGTGACGAATAAAAAAATAGCTCCAAGTAAAATACCGATGGTTGTTAGAAGGAAGAGGGGATGCCACTCGGGGGCATCCCCAAGCTTAGTTGCTTGTTTCTCTTTGGATATATCTTGAGGGTGCGGTAGCATCCCCAAGCTTAGGCTCTTATCACTCCTTATTCCTTCATCCATCGTGATCTCACCCAAAACTTGAAAACTTCAATCACACAAAACTCAACAAAATCTTCGTGAGATCCGTTAGTATAATAAAGCAAATCACTACTTTAGGTCTTGTTGAAAACCCCTTAATATTTTATTATTTCATTATACCTACTGTATTTCAACTTTACCATGGCTTATACCCCCCGATACTAACCATAGATTCATCAAAACAAGCACACAATGCAACGAAAACAGAATCTGTCTTAAACAGAACAGTCTGTAGTAATCTGTACTCTAACCGTACTTATGTAACTCTAAAAATTCTGAAAAATTAGGAACACGTAAGGAATTTGTATAGAAACACTGTGTTAAAATTTCAGCTCAATATCATTTTCCAGAAAAAAATTAAAATTCATATACTGGACGAAAAGTTTCTGTTTCAGATTCAGCATCGCTTCTACTCATCCTTTGAATCATCCTAAAGGATTTACTTGGCACAAACACTAAATAAACCATAAAAACAAAATCATAACAGATGCATAATTGTGTGAACACTCAAAAACATAAAGGAAAAAGAAAAAAATTATTTATTCATTGGGTTGCCTCCCAACAAGCGCTATCGTTTTACGCCCCTAGCTAGGCATAACGCATAGATTCAAGTATTGTCATCTTTGGTTTTGGATCCATAGGATGCCCTCATGATTGATTCATATGGCGGCTTAATTCTTGTTCTAGGGAAGTGTTCCATACCCTTTCTCAAGGGAAACTGAAAACGAATATTGCCTTCTTTCATATCAATCACGGCACCTATAGTGCGTAAAAACGGTCTACCAAGTATAATGGGACAAGACGGATTGCAATCAATATCAAGAACAATAAAATCTATGGGCTCATAGTTCCTATTTGCAAGAATAAGCACATCATTAATTCTTCCCAAAGGTTTTTTAATAGTATAATCCGCCAAGTGCAAATTAAGAGAACATTCTTCGATATTGGTGAGACCAAGCACATCACATAGAGATTTCGGAATCGTGGAAACACTAGCACCAAAATCACACAAAGCAAAGCACTCATAATTTTTAATCTTGACCTTAATGGTAGGTTCCCACTCATCATGCAATTTTCTAGGAATAGAAATTCTCCAACTCCAACTTTTCTTCAAAAGATTTCATCATGGCATCAACGATATGTTTAGTAAAAGCTTTATTTTGCTCATAAGCATGGGATGAATTCAACATAGATTGTAGAAAAGAAATACATTCAATCAAAGAGCAACTATCATAATTAAAGTCTTTGCAATCCAAAATAGTGGGCACATCACTAGTTAAAGTTTTGACCTATTCAGACCCACTTTTATCAAAATTTTCATCAAGATTTTCACCCTCCAAATTATTGAGACGCCTTCTAGATAAAGTTGACTCTACTTCAGTCCCTTTATCATCAATCTTAACATTACTAAACAAGGAATCAATAGAAGAAACACAAATCACTTTAAGATCTTCATCTTTTTTATGAATGCAATCACTAGAAAACGAATTTTCTAAGATTTCTCTTTTAGCTCTAAGCATAGCGGTTCTTTTCTTACTTTCAACCATAGAGACATATAAAGCTTTAATTGATTCATCAATCTTAGGCACAAAAGCTTTTAACTTGAGATTTTCAACATCATGAGAAATTCTATCAATGCTTCTAGACATATCATCAATCTTATTCAGCTTTTCTTCTATCGTAGTATTGAAAGCCTTTTGCGCATTGATAAATTCTTTAATATTACTCTCATGATCAGAGGTGTTCCTATTATTATTGTAAGAAGAATTACCATAGTAATTACCATAATTATTAGAGGAATTTCCAGGAAAAGGCCTAGGATTAAAATTACCTCTATAAGCATTGTTATTGAAATTGTTTCGCGAGACAAAATTCACATCTACGGAATCATTATTTTGCTCAATCAAGGTAGACAAAGGCACATCATTAAGATCAATAGGAGCATTTTTACTAGCAACCAATTTCATCAAAGCATCAACCTTATCACTCAAAGTACTAATTTCCTCAACCGTATTAACTTTCTTACTAGTAGGTGCTCTTTCGGTATGCCATTGAGAATAATTAGCCATGATATTATCTAGCAATTTAGTAGCTTCACCCAAAGTAATCTCCATAAAAGTACCACCTGCGGTGGAATCTAAAAGATTTCTAGAGACAAAATTCAATCCCGCATAAATTTTTTGTATGGTCATCCAAAGATTTAATCCATGAGTAGGACAATTTCTTAGCATCAACTTCATTCTTTCCCAAGATTGTGCAACATGTTCATGCTCAAGTTGCTTAAAATTCATGATCTGTGTACTAAGGGAAATAATCTTTGCGGGCGGAAAATACTTAGTGATAAAAGCATCCTTGCACTTATTCCAAGAATCGATACTATTGCGAGGCAAAGAAGATAACCAAATTTTTGCACGATCCCGCAAGGAAAAAGGAAATAATTTCAACTTCACAATATCATTGTCCACATCTTTTTCTTTTGCATATCACACAATTCTACGAACGTGTTTAGATGGGACGCGGTATCCTCATTAGGATTACCGGCAAATTGATCTTTCATGACAAGATTCAACAAAGCGGCATTAATATCACAAGACTTCGCGTGGCGGGAGGAGCAATCGGAGTAATAATAACATCATTGTTATTAGTATTGGAAAAATCACACAACTTGGTGTTCTCTTGAGTCATCGTGACTACGCAAACAAGATTGCAAGCAAGGAAGAGATCCGGCGAGAAAAAGGCGAACGAAAAAGAGGGCGAATAAAATGGCAAATAATGTAATTGCAAGGAGATGAGATTTGTGATTAGGAACCTGGTAGATGATGATGGAGTCCCCTCGGCGCCCACGATAGGCACGTAGAAGAGACCGCCTCCTCCCCGGCAACGGCGCCAGAAATTCCTTTGACGTGGCTTGAGACTGCGTCGGTATTTCCCCAAAGAGGAAGGGATGATGCAGCACAGCGACGGTAAGTATTTCCCTCAGTTATGAAACCAAGGTTATTGAACCAGTAGGAGGATCACCACCACCCAATAAGCAGCACCTGCGCACAAACAACAAATACTTGCAACCCGACGCAAAAGAGAGGTTGTCAATCTCTCTACGGTAAAAAGATAGATTAGGTAGTGATAGATAGGAGAGATAGATCTCTCAAGAACACAAAATAGAAAAGGCAAATAAAATATGCAGCAATATGTGTTTGGGTTTTTGGTTTTGTAGATCTGAAAACAAAGATGCAAAAAGATAGATCTGAAAGCAATATGTTGGAAAAGTAGACCCGGGGCCGTAGGGTTCACTAGTGGCTTCTCTCATGAGTATAGCGCACGGTGGGTGAACAAATTACTGTTGGGCAATTGATAGAAAATCGAATAGTCATGACGATATCCAAGGAGATGATCATTATATAGGCATCACTTCCAAGATAAGTAGACCGACTCCTGCCTGCATCTACCACTATACTCCACACCTCGACCGCTATCCAGCATGCATCTAGTGTATTAAGTTCATGGAAAAATGGAGTAATGCAATAAGAACGATGACATGATGTAGACAAGATCTATTCATGTAGGAATAGACCCCATCTTGTTATCCTTAATAGCAACGATACATGCGTGTCTTGCTGCCCCTTCTGTCACCGGGAAAGAACACCGCAAGATCGAACCCATCACAAAGCACCTCTTCCCATGGCAAGAAAAATTGATCTAGTCGGCCTAACTAAACCAATGATTCGAAGAAGAAATACGAGGCTATAAGTAATCAGGCATATAAGAGATCAAAGAAAACTCAAATAATATTCATGGATAGAAACTGATCATGAACTCAAAATTCATCGGATCCCAAGAAACACACCGCAAAAGTTTACATCAAATAGATCTCCAAGAGACCATTGTATTGAGAATCATAAGAGAGAGAGAGAGGAAGCCATCTAGCTACTGCCTACGGACCCGTAGGTCTATGGTGGACTACTCACGCATCATCAGAGAGGCACCTATGAAGAAGATGAACCCCTCCATGATGGTGTTTAGATTGGATCTCGCGGTTCTGGAACTTGTGGCGGCTGGAATTGTGTTTCGTCGACTCCCCTAGGGTTTTTAGAATATTTGGGAATTTATAGGCATCAGAGGCAGTGGAGAGGGGCCCCGAGGAGGGCACAACCCATCAGGGCGCGCCGGGTCCCCCCTGGCACGCCCTGGTGGGTTGTGGTCTCCACGGCCCACCTCTCCGGCACTTCTTTGGCCCACTAGGTGTCTTCTGGTCCAGAAAAAATCTCCAAAAAGTTTCGTCATGATTGGACTCCGTTTGGTATTGATTTTCTGCGAAGTAAAAAACAAGCAAAACAGCAACTGGCACTTTGGCCCTATGTCAATAGGTTAGTCCCAAAAAATGAAATAAAGTTGCTATAAAATGATTGTAAAACATCCAAGAATGATAATATAATAGCATGGAATAAGCAAAAATTATAGATACGTTGGAGACGTATCAGTACACATCCAAGTCACCATCCTGTACTTGTGGAGCTCCTAAGATGGTAGCCTACTCTTCCACTGAAGATTCATATCTGGTGCCCTCAGTCATCCACACTATCCTGCCATCTGGATAGAAGTGTGCAGTGGAATAGAACTGCATGATCATCTCATCATTCCAGGGGGTCATCTCCCTACCAACAAAAGCATCAATACCAACAGGCTTTAAGTTATCTTGCACATGGGGGAAGTAGTCCTCATTTTCCTTAATGTAGCCCCAGTCTACATATCTCATGTCACTGACAGCTGGGCTCTTATCAAGTAGAACAGTCTCATAGAAATCCTGCTGCTCCTTGGTGTGGAATCTGTAGTCAACAACAGTCTTTCTCCTCTGAGAATAAGGATCTATAGCTCTCCATTTTCTCAGCCCTGAATCCTTTCTCTTCTTCATATCCTCAGCAAGTAGATAGTTGTCATTGTGTTGTGGGAGGTGAGGTCTAAGCTTCCTCAAAACTGAAACTTCTTTCTCTTCAGCCATAGTGGTAGATCTCTTGTAATTGGCATCAAGAGGGATATCTCTAGTGGTCCTCTTGGGCTTCTTGGGTGCTGAAGGCTTCTTGGGAGCAGATTTGGTGCTCTTAGCTGGTGCATCCTTGGGCATAGCATTTGCTAGAAGCTTCTTATTCTTCTTAGGAGGAGCCTGGGCAACTGGCTCTTCCTCTCCCTCAGCATCTGCTGGATCTTCATACATGGAAGTAGGTCTTCCAACAACATGTACTATCCTCTTCCTGCTTCTCTTCTTCTTAGCTGGCTTCTTGGGCATAGAGCTTCTGGCTGGCTCTATTGACATGGAAGCCCTAGCATTCTGTGGTGCTTTCATAGCCTCTGAACTGGCATACTCCTTCCTGACAGGTCTTCTAGATGAGGTTGCCTCAGATGCAGACTTCTTGGCAGCTATGTCTGCTTTGTCTTGCCTTTGCTTGGCAAGGACCTCCTCTGGCACAAAATCAGAATCCTCTTCATCTGAGTTTAACTTTCTCGTGGCTCTAGTTGCAGCCTTGGTCAAACCATGGGAGCTGGGTGTGCCTGGATCTTCTGAAGAAGATGAGCTGGCCTCAGGACTAGTGCCTGGATCTGCATCAATGCTAAGCTCTCTGGAGTCATTCTGACTGTCACCTGAAGCTGACATACTGTCCCGATGAATGGAGTATAGAAGAGCAGAAAAGTTGAGTATCACAAAAACACAGGCATTTTTCAAAAACCAAACTCAGAAACTAAGCGTATGAACTACTGCAAGATAAATTTCGGTAGCACCGGGTTGTGTTTTCGGAGTCACCGAGACTGACCACTGCCTTAACAGAAACTTGGCAGCCAAATTCGGTGTAACCGAAAAGGACTACCCGGTCTCTCCGAAATGGTTCTGAGTAATCCTAAACGCAGAATCGATGGAACCGATTCTTCCAACTCGGTGTCACCGAGATGTATATTGCGGGAGTTCAGATCCAAAATTCCATCGTTTTCTATTCTATGGATTGTTTTTGTGGGATAGGAAGATTGCACATGGTGGAATATAGATGAAATCATCAAAATGCGTTAGAATCAGGCATGGAACGCATGAGGAAATCGGAGCCATACCCTAACTTGGCGGTGGTCCAACTACGACGGCGACGACGGTGAAGATTTCCGTCGGTGGCGTGAATCCCAATGGCGAAGGCGCTCGGGGAGACAAAGGCGACGACCAAGGGGTCTGGTTTTGGCAGCTTAGGGTTGGGGACTTGGCGTTTGAAGATTGAATTTCAAAGCATTGGGTCCGCCGGCTTAAGTACCCTTTGTTGTCGGTGTCACCGATACTAAAATTGCGGTGTCACCGAGTTCCTCTACTATCAGTTGACAGGGAAACTCGATGCAACCGAGATTATGGTATCGGTGGTACCGAGGTGCAAAATCAGATCAACCCTAGGCATTCGGTGGAACCGAGATTTTATGGTTGGTCACACCGAGTTGCACTATAGGGAGGTTTTGGAGGTCAGCCTTGACGAAACGGTACTCCAAGTGCTCCTCACACAAAGGGTTCATCAAGTGCTTGTTCAAGTTTTTGTGATATAGCATGAATAGAATTTGAGGTGAGAAAGCATAGATAGCTAGAGGGGGGTCCTAGGCATTCTTGTATATCCAATTGGCAAAAGATAAACGAAAACCAAATAGCTACAATTGGATATCCTCGAATGAGTAAAGATATGCAGACCAACATGCTCACGCAATAAGATATCAAATGAAATCATGGCAACACATGCACAAACATTCAAGCATCTACCAAGCACTTTGGCGATGACGTAGTCATCTATATATGAGTATTTGACTTAGGAGCCAAGTAAGAATACTTGATCATAGGTCATACTAATCGTTTAAGCACAAGTGGGGTTACCACTTTTACATAAAGATTGTTAATGTTGTCACATTCCAAGAGATACTTTGACTGAATTCTTAGAGTAAAGCTCCCCCTTGACGTGACATCCCCCCTAAGCGGGATAAACTAACCTTGGGTTTTGTCGTAGAAGACTTCATGTGGGTCAGTGGGTGATGTAGTGGTGGATGCTCATAGTTGATGACGATCATCTTCAGTTGGGAGCAATCCTTTTTGTTTCTTACTCTCCTCACCTACATGGGTTAGTCCCAAACACAAGAGACAAACACAAGGATATCTATGGACATGGAGTGCAAAGCATACATGATGATGTCCATTGATTCATTAATTACCTTTTCCCTTTCTTACCTTTGAGGGAATGTGTGACTCCTTGAACTATTGCATAATGTTGATGTTGATTGCAACTAGTTCTTGCCAACAATGAATATGAGTGAATTTCATTGGCGGAGTCACCCCTCAAGAACCTCTCTAGTTCTTCTTCTTGGGGACCCACATAAAGTTGATGGGGATCCTTGGTGTTGAAGTGGCACTCGTAGAAGTTGAGCTTGTAGAAGCCTAGGGAACCCACTTGACCAAAGCTTGAGATTCATCTTCATATGAGTCAATCTCCTCTTGAAGCTTGTCCTTGCCCTTGAGCTTGTGATCTTGTGGTGGAAGGTCATCTTGAGCTTTTGTCCCCTTGGGAAGAGTATGTTCATACTTCTCCCTTTGAGGAACGAACTTGGGCTTGGGGTATTGACCTTCTTCCCATTCAACTCCATTTGCGTTGAAGTAGCTAATGCCATGGTTCTTCCGGTATCCTCCGTGCTTGCGTACAATTTCCTCAAATTGCTTACATCCGGCAAGACTTTTGTAGATACATTTCTCTATAATCCCTTTCAATAAGTCATTTTCTTGCTCAAGTGTAACTTGGCTAAGAGAATCGTTAGTGGAATCAATATAACTACTAGAAGCAATATCATTGGATTTATCATTTTTATTGCTACTAGTTGAAGAACCTTTCTTGCCTTTGTTACTAGATTGCTTAGTTTTAACTTGTGGAATAAATGTAGACAAGAGTAGTCGTTTGGCTAGATAAGAAGAAGTCTTCTTTCGGAGATCGTCATTGATTGCTTTAAGAAACTCATGTTCTTGCTCCAAATTGAGCTTCTCAAAGTGTAGCTTCTCATGAGTTCTTACAAGCTCTCTATGATCTTCTAAAGTAGATTCATGGGCTAACTTAAGAGTGTTTAATTCTTTAGTTAGTTGTTCTATTTCCTTCTTATCATCATCACATGACTCATCTTTACTAGCATGATCATTATCTAGCTCATTTTGACTAATATCACTGGTTTTGTCAAATAGCAAGTCATCATCTCCTAGTAAGTCATCCTCATCACTATTGAAGTCAAGATATTCGGGGTGTGATACCTTGGGGCCTTTAGCCATGAAGCAACTTCCACTCCCTTCATTTGGTGAATCAAATATGTCGTACGAGTTGGAGGAAACGAGTGCAAGTCCGGCAACACCTTCATCTTGACTATAGTCGGAGTCGGAGTGATAGCTTCTCTCAGAGTGGTCGTCGAAATCGGAGCGGGAAACCCATTCACCAACATGAGCTTGATGTCTTCTTCTTGAGTAGCTCTTGGTGTACTTGTCCTTCTTCTCCGAATCCCTACTTCTCCTTGAGGGTCTTCGTTCATAATGATCATCTCTACTCCTTCTCTCTCTTCGAGGTGACTCATCTCTTGAGCTCTTTCTTCTAGGTGACTCTTCCCTTCTTTTGTGGGGGGGCGTGCACTCATTTGAGTAGTGTCCGGGCCTTCCACAATTGTAACAATTTCGGTCATGACTAGATGAACGCTTTTCTTCATATCTTGAGTTGGAGCTTCTCTCTTTGCCTCTACTCTTGTAGAACTTGTTGAATTTCTTGACCATGAGGCTTATCTCTTCATTGGTAACAAGGTTGTCACTTGAGGTATTGGGAGCATCACTTGTGGCTTTGTAAGCACCGCTTGACTTGTTGTGAAGCTCTTCTTTGTCTTTGAGAGACATTTCATGAGCAACAATCCTTCCAATGACTTCTGTAGGCTTGAGATCTTTGTAGTTGGGCATCATTTGGATCAATGTGCACACGGTGTCATACTTTCCATCCAAAGCTCTAAGTATCTTCTTGATGATGAATTTGTCGGTCATTTCCTTGCTTCCTAAGCCGGCAATCTCATTGGTAATGAGAGCTAGCCTAGAGTACATCTCCGCGACTCCTTCACCATCCTTCATCTTGAACTTGTCAAGTTGACTTTGAAGCACATCCAAAATAGATTCTCTGACGGAATCAGTACCTTCGTGCATATCAACCAAAGTATCCCAAATTTCCTTTGCATTCTCAAGACGGCTGATTTTGTTGAATTCCTCAGGGCATAGGCAGTTGAAAAGAATGTCACATGCTTGAGTGTTGTATTGCAACATCTTCAATTCATCCGTGGTTGCTTCACGATCCGGTTCCTTTCCATCACCAAATAATTCACCTTGCAAGCTAACACGAACAACAGCCCAAACGGAGGAGTTATGACCAAGAATATGCATTTTCATCTTATGCTTCCAACTAGCAAAATTAGTACCATCAAAGTACGGACCTCTACGGTGGTAATTTCCCTCACTGGACGCGATACTCTCCTAGGTTGTGAAACCAATGCAATGGAGACCAAAGCTCTGATACCACTTGTAGGATCGCAAGTATGTCTAGAGGGGGCTGATTAGACTACTTGACCAAATAAAAGTTCTACCTTTTCCTAGTTTTAGTTGTGGGCAGATTTTAGTAATAGTAGCAAGTCAAGTACACCCTACACATGCATGTCTAAGAGTATAGCAGCGGAAAGTAAAAACAAGCACATGTAAAGAGGTAAGGGTAAGAAGATCAAATGCAATTGTAGACACGAAGATTTTTCCCGTGGTTCCGATAGGTGGCGCTATCGTACATCCACGTTTATGGAGTCTTCAACCCACGGAGGGTAACGGTCGCGAGAGTCCACGGAGGGCTCCACCCATAAGGGTCCACGAAGTAGCAACCTTGACTATTCCATAACGGCTTCCGTCCACGAAGGACTAGCCTCACTATGGGTAGATCTTCACGAAGTAGGCGATCTCCTTGCTCGTAGAAACTTCTTGGTTCAACTCCACAACACGAAGTAGGAGGCTCCCAAGCAACACCTAACCAATCTAGGAGGCACCACCCTCCAAAAGGTAATAGGCTTGATAATGATGATGAACTCCTTGCTCTTGTGCTTCAAGATGATAGACACCTCAACACTCAATCACTCTCTCACAGATTTGGCTTGGTGGAAGAGATTGATTTGGTGGAAAGCAACTTGGGGAGGCTAGAAATCAAGATCCATATGGTTGGAGTGGATGATTTTGATCTCAACACAAGGATAGGTGGTTCTCTCTCAGAAATTTGGATATGGGAAGTGGGGAACTGTTCTGAGTGCTTCTCTTGCGAGTGGGATGTGGTGGAGGGGTATATATAGGCATCTCCAAAAATCCAACCGTTACAACATTATTGGCCATCTCGGTTAAACCGAAGCAAAACTTGGTTCTACCGATATGTCAAAAATGTGGCAACTTTCGGAATCTCGGTGAGATCGATATATAACTCTCGGTGGTGCCGAAACCAGTGCCCGAGGGCAGTTTCCAAAACTCGGTGAGACCGAAGCATAAACTCGTAAATTCCGATTTTATGAATTGGGTCACCAGAAGGTTGGTCACTGAAACTCGGTTGCACCGATGTAGTCTCGGTTGTACCAAAAAGTTAGGGTTTGGCTAGGGTTCTGTCTTGGGTAGAAAATCGGTAGAGCCGGATGGAAACTTGGTGGCACAGATTTTGTGAAGTTGGGTTTAGACAGAGTATTTTGTGGGAGAGCTTATGGGTGTTTTTAGTGGCTAGCACTTGTGCACGTGGAGCAATTTGTTCACCAACAATACCTTACCCCCTTTTAATAGTATTGGCTTTCCTATGGACTCAAAGTGATTTCTCACAAAGTAAAAAGAGAGTCTTCTAGCTTGAAGCTTTGCCAATCCATTCCTTGCATCTTGGGGTATCTCCTCACAACTTATAGCCATCCCATCATTGGACTATTCCTGAAATATACTTAGTGGAAACATGAGTCCAATGACATATATGTTGTTATTAATTACCAAAACCACCAAGGGAGCAAATGTGCTTTCATGGGCGCGGGTAGCTAATCCGTGCTACCTCCTTTTGTTCTTCACTCTCCTCCTCATCTTTTTCATCTAATGGCTCATAGTTTCAGCAATTTCTTCTTTCATAGATTCCTGCCAAATATTAGTCTCTTCCAAGGCAGCGGTCATTCTCTCAATAAATTCTTTAACATCAGCATTAGAAGCATAGTTTTCATAGAAATATTTGAGTATGGCAAAAAAATTAGCTTTGTAAAGAGTGGCATCACACTTTTCAATCAAAGAAGCAATTTCATATGCACCTTTAAAAGCAACACATTCTTCAATTTGTTCAACATAATAATAACAATAGGCCGCCTTGGCATAAGAAGATAGTATTTCATTATCATTAAACACACATTGGTAGGGAAGGTGTTTTTTAGTTTCTTCAGAACAACAAGTAAAATCATGTATTTCGCATAAATTCCAAGCATAACAACACAAGTATTAATTTGATGCCCCAAGAGTTTCCCTTTTTGAGATATGCAATGTCGCACATAATAAGCATGCTCATGTAATGATTTCACCTCAACTAAGCTAGTTGGGTTTTTAGCACGAGCACAAAGGGATCGAAGATGATCCAAGTAATAAGCTTCGGTAGTACGGAACACTAGTGGTTCCTCAACTTTTGGAGCAGCAAGTACATCTATTTTTTTTTGTATTTTGCGTTTCCTACCCATATCTAAAGATAGAAAACAACTTATAACAGAAAATAAAAATTACTTAGTGATAAAGCAAACAAGCACACACGAGAATATGAACCACTACGCTATTGCTCTTCGGCAACGGCGTCAGAAAAAGGTCTTGATAACCCACGAGTGTAGGGGATCGTTTGTAGCCTTTTTCGATAAGTAAGAGTGTCGAACCCAACGAGAAGCTAAAGGTAGCATTAATGTTCTCTCAATTTCTATCGACCACCAATACAAATCTACGCACACTAATGCTTACTTTAACTAGAACAAGTATGAAACTACTTTGCGGGAAAGAAACTAGAAGTAGGTGTAATAGATAGTTTTGCAAGATAATAAAGAATGAGTAAATAAAAGTTAGGGGCTACTTAGATAAAGAACAATAAAGTAAATTGTTTAGTAGAAAGCTTTTTTGTGTAACGCAAGAGAAAGATTGTCCATAGGCAATTGAATATAACATGATAGATACTTATCATATGAAATGAGGGAGAGGCATACACTAACACACTTTCCGTACTTGGATCATATGCACTTATGATCGGACCTCTAGCAAGCATCCGCAACTATTAGAAATCATTAAGGTAAACCCAACCATAGCATTAAACATCAAGTCCTCTTTACTCCCATACGCAAACAATCCCCTTATTCGGGTGTAAGCTTCTGTCACTCTAGCCATCCACTATAAGCGAATCATGAACATATTGCAAACCCTCCAGCGGGATTCCTTCACGTGTGCGCCTCATGGAAGGCACCTTAGGACAGCACCATATCAACATACAACTCATATCAATAACATCATACCACAATTAACTCGTAGGACAAAATAGATCTACTCAAACATCATAGGATAGCCACACATCATTGGGTAATAATATATAGCATTAAGCACCATGTTTAAGTAGAGATTACAGTGGGGAGAATAGGTTTTACACCGCTGCATAGAGGGAAAGAGAGTTGATGGTGACGGCGGTGAATTGTTGGTGTAGATCACCGTCACGATGGATGCCCCGGCGGTGCTCCGGCGCCATCGGGGGAGAGGGGGAGAGAGCCCCCCTCCTTCTTATTCTTCCTTGGCCTCCTCCCTAGGCAGGAGGAGAGTTTCCCCTCTGGTCCATGGCCTCCATGGCTCCCGGAGGGCAGGAGCCCCACCGAGATTGGATCTCTCTCTGTGTTTCTCTTCTGTTTTTGCGACTTGTTTTCTGGCCCTTCGCCGTTTATTAAATATCCGGAGATCCGTAACTCCGACCGGGCTGAAATTTTGAGGGGATTTTTATCGCGAAAATATCTTTCTTGCGGCGGAAGGAGGGCCCCAACCGACTTAAGGGCTGGCCACGAGCCATCAGGGCGCCCCCTAGGTCGCGCCCTGTTGGCTTGTGGGGCCCTCGGGCATCGTCTTCAGTTGATTCCGACTCCCAAAATTCACATATATTCCAAAAAAAATCATCATAAATTTTTATCACGTTTGGACTTCGTTTGATATGGAATTTCTGCGAAACAAACACACAAAAAATAGGAACTAGCACTGGGCACTGGGTCAATAGATTAGTGCTCAAAATAATATAAATTTGTAAATAATTACTCAAAAAGTATCCTAGAATGATAATTGAATAGCATGGAACAATCAAAAATTATAGATATGTTGGAGACGTTTCAATAGGTTAGCTCAATGAGGGAACCTTACTTGGTTGGCCGCATTACATTAGGCGCACATAGGACACACTGTTTGGTTGTAACCTGCATAAGGTGATCTCACCACTTCTCACTAGTGGTGACCTTATCATACACGATCTTAACAGTTTCAGTCCTAGCTATGAAACAAATTATGGTTCACCACTTCTTCAGATCCTTGTCTGGCCTCTATTATCCCGCATTTCCTATGCCTACTCCATCCTTTTGTTCTTCCAGGCTTCGTTGTTAAATGCCTCCACACCATGGCTATCGAGGTCAACATCATCAAGCGTCACATCTTCCTCCTCACGCACTAGTTCATCACAACCCCATTGTAGGATCCATTTATGTTGAATGCAACATGCAAGAACAAGCTTAACTTGGGTAGGGTAAGGGTGGAATGGCTTCTGATCCAGGATCTTGAACCTGTTCTTCAGAACTCCAAATGCCCTCTCAATAGTTACTCTAAGGCTTGAGTGTCTGAGATTGAACAGCTCCTATGGAGTCCTAGGATAGTTCCTACCAGAGAACTCGTCTGGATGGTACTTGGTTTTCTTGAAGGGTGAAAGAACACCTGGCCGACATGCATAGCCAGCATCTCCTAGGTAGAACTTGCCATCGGGGATGTTGATGCCATCAAGATGACTCATGCTGTCACTGAGTATGTTAGCATCATGTGTTGACCCGTCCCAGCCAGCCAGCCCATATGTGAACTTCAGATCGAAGTCAACAGCAACAAGCACATTCTGGCTTGTGTAGTGCTTCCTCCCCTTGTATGCTGCAGATTGTGTCCTCGACACTCTGGCAGTGACATGAGTACCATCTATTGCCCCAATGCAATCCTGAAATGGCAATACAAGATTGTGCTAGTGCTCACCTTTAACAATCCAAGCATATGAAGCCATGAAGTACATACTGTCAGTGATCACCTTGAAGTATGGATATCATCTTTGGCTAGTGCGAATCTTGGTGGGAGCCCGTCCGGTTGGTGACTTGATCATCTCTCCTCTGAGGTCCCCAACAACATAGAGCACTTGCTTGAAGTACCATGAGATGGTCTCCATTGATCTCCTGAACGTGTTGTGGATAACCATGAACATCTGGTTATGGCCAACAACATGAAGGATCATGGCCACTTTCTCTTCCACACTGGTGTGGATGCTATCTTCTAGCAGCCCCCAACTCCTGAAGGTTTGGACAAGTCTGGCAAATGGTGCTATTTTCATTCTAAGCATTCACATAGCCTCTGTGTCATTGCAGTTGTATATGTAGTTCAAATTGGCGATCCTCTCCTGCTCCCACATAAGCATTGGAGCATAAGTGATGACATGTCTCTCAGCATGACGAACAACTCTCTTGTGCTTGAACATGAGTCATGTCTGAATCACACCTATCAGTGTTGTTGCCTGAACTACCAGCCGCATTCGTGCGTCCATAACCTAGTCCAGATTGTGGGTGCGTTGAGCAATGGGTAAATCGATCCTGCACCTTGCCTAACGGCCTAATAACGTACTAACATAGGGGAGAGGGGGTGTTGCTTACTGGCATCGGAGACGAGCACGACGAAGGGGGGGGGGTAGCCGAGTCAAGGACGACCAAACGGTGGCCAAATGGAAGGGGAGCAACAACTCCCGTTGCCAGATCTACCGCCGCCGTTTGCACAGGTCTAAGTTACCGCCGCCGTCGATGGTGAGGCTAGATAAAGCGGTTGTCCTAGAGGTAGTAGTGACTGAGTAAATGAAGGGGGGTGAGGCTAGATTTTGCGCCGTGCCACCGCACCCGATTTCCATCTACCGCCATCCCCACTCACTTTCAGCTTGCCCCCCTGTGCAAGCTTGCGCTACACTCAACCTGGCTCGCTAGAAACTCCTGATTTGACAGTTTTTAGCAAGCCAGGTTGTGGGCTGCTTTAAGCTTCGTGCCGATGCTAGCCACCCACCGCGTTTGCAACCAAATGCACTTTTCGTAGCCCATATGGACCTAGTTAAGACGAATGCAGGCAACCAAACATGTCCAAAGACTCCCAACAACAGCACATAGCACTTCCCCTGACTTGTCCCATGCAATGCATCCCCACCCCCTACCCCGGATTGGCCCGAGAACGAGGCATCAATATTCATCATAACCAATCTTGCGGTGGGCATTGCCACTTTGTTTCTCTTTCAGGATTGGTGCTCGGTATCTTGGCAATGAAACTCTTCCATTCGCTGGTCAAAATGGTGACTCAGTGAGCAAACTCCGTCGGAGTAAGTCATCGTTCTCCATGTCTTTTCCTGTTTCGTTCCGTCCAAAAGGACCACAACAGACAAACGGTTTGCATCTTTGTTTCCTCCGACCACCTGAAGATTGTCTCCAAAACTTGCAGGAGAGTGTTAGCTTGCATTATCCGTAAACATTCCGGGCATGTTTGGTTGCCCGCATAAGGCCCAACCAGGCCCGCGCAGGAAGGAATCGGGCTATTTGGTTGGCCTGCATACACTGTTCGGCATGCATAGTGCGGACTTTAAAGCACTCCAATCCAGGCCCGCGACCTACGCTCAGATCGGCGGTTTCTCCAGAGCCTGGCTCGTGCGAGGCAGAGGAGGGGAATGCGGCGATGAGCTTGTGCGACCAGGGAGATAGCATGAGCTTGCGCGTGTCTCCGAAAAATCGGCAGGAGGATTTTGGCTCGCCTTCCGCCGATTCGGTCGCCCTATTTAGCCCCCCTCCTCTCACCGCCCAAAGCCATGCCACCCTTCTCCCCCCTTTCAATCTTTCCTGCCAACGTGCATCGGCACCAATGACGAGGTAAGCAGATCTCCTTCACCGGCCGGTGGTCCACGGCGGCGGCGACTCACCTACTCAGCTTCTCCGACCCCTCCCACGTCCACCCGAGCTGCAACCATGGCCTCTATGAGTTCAATCACCTCTTTTCTCACTATTCGTTGTAGCTAGATCTGAGAGGATGTGGTCATAGGATTAGATGTGCAAGCATGTGGTAGGATGTGATATGTTAGCAGATGATAGATTTTGATGTTGTGGTAGCTATTTGTGCTGGATCTGTGTAGCTAGAGTAGTATGATAGTGATGAACAGTATGGATGAACACTATGGATTTGTACCATGCTAGAGTAGCTAGTTCTAATGTTGAGATAGCTATCGGTTGTGATGTTGTGGTACTATCTGTGCTATGCTTACTGTCTATGCGTGATACGATTGTAGGACATGACCACACAGACGCAAGATCTTAGTCAGGCCATTGTCCTCTTGGACAGCCAGTTCACGGCCTCCTATGTCGAGGACTCGCAGCCCCTCCTCAGTCAGAACATGCCTCCTGATTTAGACGTGTTCGAGGTGTCACCTGGTCCGTCTATCTTTGTGCCAGTTGTGCTCGTTGAGCCAACTGTCACTTCTGCTGCCGCTGCATTGAAGGCCAAGAAGGATGGTAGGGGGAACAATATGAAGTGACAACCGTTCATGTCCATGTTCGTGCTGAACAAGATGTGCGAGCTCATCTCTAGTGGGGTTAGGACTGACAAGGGCTTCAAGGAGGTGCACTTGAACACCATTTCCAAGTAGGTGTTCGAGTTTTGTGGCCAGGAGGTGAGCGCCACACAGGTGTACAACCACCTGAGGAAGTGGAGAGAGCTCGATGGATCCAAGTGTCCAAGCTCAGAGACCTTAGTGGCGCCTCCTGGGATCAGAGCACTTGCTCTATCGTTCTGGAGGTAGAGCACTACACCGGCCATGTCGCGGTTAGCTCACTGTCCTCTTGTTTTGCACACTGTCAACCACTGCCTTCTAGCAACTAACAACACTTGTGCTTCTATCTTAGGACCACCCCAAGGACACTGAGTTCCTCAACACACCCATCCTGAACTACAACAAGATGCAACACGTCTTCTCCTTCGGCCTGGCAACCGACAAGCATGCTATGGGCTCCGGTGAGGCTCTAGGTTCTCCTTCAGCCTGGCAACCGCCAAGCTTCCCAGGCACCTCGGATGTAGAGGCAGTCCTTGATGGCCCTGAGAAGCCATTTGAGCATTTCCCTGTGCTCGATAGGAAAAGGAATAGGGGCGACCTGATGGAGGAGGAGATCAGTGTCTTCAGCAGCATGACTGAGGCCATCAAGGAGGTGGCAACCGCCATTAGGGAGAGCAAGACCCTCGAAGTCCACCCTGACATGTACAACGCCATCATGGAGCAAGGTGGCTTCCGCGATGAGGCTCTCATGGCAGCTCTGAGCCACCTGCTGGACAACAAGGCCTAGGGTGTTGGGTTTGTTGCCATGGCAGATGCCCACAGGGTGCTCTGGCTCGGGAGCTAGCCGGGCAAGCACTACTACTAGAGCTTGCTACTGGTTACCGCGTGCATGATCCTGGGTGGCAATGGCGATGGTGATGGCGACGACAATGTATATTTTGTGTAGCTAGGGCTTGAAAACTATTTGATGGTTTGTATATTTTGTTGAGGTGGTACATACTAACCCCTCATGATGATCGTGAACTTGCGGTGGTAGGATGACACCCTCTTTTGAATGTGATGGTAGGATGACACCAAGGTAGTGCTAGATTTGAACTTGCTATGCCATATGATGATGCATGCTTACTACTTCTGCTACATTGCTTGCTCCTTGATTGTTCTTTTACTTGCTCCTTCAACTGTGGCTCTTGTGCACTGTTAGGACAAATGGTATGCGGTGTTCGTCGGGAAGGTACCTAGGGTTTACAGTTCATGGGAAGATTGCAGTGAACAAATGCCTCTGTCAGCAACAACAACCATAGATCGTTTAAGACTAGGCGGGCGGCAGAAGAAGCTTACGCCAACTATGTGCAAAAGTACACAGTTGGCGTCATTGACGTTGGCAACGTTGCAGTTGGCAAGGCGGCGCCACGCCTTGCAGTGAACAACTTCATCATCATCTTGCAGTCTGTCGCCATTGCACTGCTATGGTGTTGGTGTGCTAGGTGTGATCATGTGTAAGGTAGCCTCACCACATAACGTACAAGGTTAGCACACCTCGCACCGTGTGTGCAACCAAACAACGTGCTTATGTGTGAGTTCGGACAATGCGGGCAACCAAACACCGTGCGCTAAGCTGCCCCCTAATGCGTGAGAACTAAATGCAGGCAACCAAACAGATTGCAGATGCTGGTTTAGAGGTTGTATTTGCTCAACCAGCCTCATGTGAGCCAGTCTTCAGCTAGCCAGGGCCGACTGCTACGGCTGTGAAACACGCCCTCAGTTTTCAGCTACGTTGCAAGGATACGTCACAGAAGTGGTGTATTGGTGCAGGATACTGCACCAGGACGAGGATACGCCCGGATACGTGTGGGATACACGTATCCCTCCGTATCACATTTTTTCGAATTAAAATAAAGCAGAAAAGTTCAAAATACGTCTGGGACACGCAGGGATACATCAGGGATACGTAAGTGCCTGTTAACACTCGATCTATGGCCCATCAGAAGGCCTACTCTATGGATAGATAGACCTAATCGCTAGAATCCTTCCTCTCGCCATCATCTTGTAGTTGCCAAATCGCGAGGACTAGTTTCAGTGCATCTCTAGACTCACTTACGACCTTACGGCGCTGCCGCCGGCACCTCACAGCTTAGCTCGTCTCCATTCTCAAAGTCTTCCCCATCCGGAATAGGATTATGGGAGAACGAAGCGAAGTGCATCTATTTTTCTCAATGTTAGGACATAGAAAGGCAGCAACTTCTTCAGATCACTGATCAGGTTACTTAATAAATGTCAGATTTTTCATCCTAAAAAAAACGCTTTTTGGTGCTGAGTTTTTTAGGCATTTATACATATACTCGTCGTATCCCTGTAAGTCTATTTTCAGAAAAAAATGTCGTTTTACCGTATCGTTGTACCCGTATCCCCGTACCATGTAACATAGGTTTTCAGGTCACTTTCTCTCCGGACCGGTTTCACTTCCTTGCATCTTAGGAACAGATGGCCCCCATCCTCGAACAACTTGCCGCAAACTTCACAACGAGTGTCCAACTCCACTCCCCTTCTCTCAATGTTCATATTCAAAGGGTTAGTGTCGTGGCCAAATCTCCATAGGAAATGGTGTACCTTCCCCGAACAGTCAAGCTTCTTCCACAGTGCTTGCCAAACTGCTTGCTTCCAAACATCTCTATTCGAGCTCTCACCCGGTTGTCTGATTGCATCTCTCGTGATCATGTTAACATGGACCCGATATGCCGATTTGACAGAAAATAACCCCTTCTTATCGAAGTGCCATGCGATAAAAATTATTATGTTGATCAAATAACGGGATTTTCAGAATTGCAATTGCATCTGTCTCTCTAAATGTTTGCTTGGAGTCAATTGCAAGAAACCGCCACATTTGTGGCTAGGTTTGCAGGAAACCATCAAGTCGTTAATCCGTTGCAAAGAACACCGTAAAATTCGTTAAGCTGTTGCAAAAAGCACTGATTGGATGATTTGGGCCCTTTAATCACTTTCTGACATGTAGGACCGGATTGTAAAAAGCTGATTTGGCAAACAAATGTCATACACACCCCTGAATCTTAAAACGAAAAAGCAATCAGCCCCTGCGCCATCGAGAGGAGGCAACCGCCCCCTGCACCTGCCCACGCGCCGCCCTCACTGGCTCCTGTCGCCGCCGCCGGAAACCCCACGTCGCCGTCGTCGCCGCAGCCGGATGGCGGCCGGCACTGGAAGGGACGCGAGGGCCGGAGTCGGGGCCGCGGCGGAGCACAGCGGGGCCGGGGCCGGACAGGGGAGGGCTGGGGCCGATGCGGGGGAAGAGCAGGGCGGTCGGGTGGAGCGGTGGGCGAGGGAGGAGCAGGGCGGCGTCGACGGAGCGAGGGCGGGGGGTTGGGGAGGAGCAGGGCGGAGCACGGCCGGGCCGAGGCGGAGCATGGCCGGGCCGGGGCCGAGGTGGGGGAGGAGCGGGGCGGCCGGGCGGAGGAGCGGGGCAGCGCCAGCAGAGCGGGGGCGTGGGGTTGCACAGGAGCAGGGCGGCGCCGACGGAGCAGAAGAGCAATGCGGGCACTTGTGTGCATGCGGGCCAGGGTGGGGGTCTGATTGCTTTTGTTTTTTAGATCTAGGGGGTGTGTGCTATTTTTTTGCTAAGTCAATTTCTTACAATCTAGCCCCACTTGTCAGAAAGTGATTAAAGGGGCCAAATGATCCGATCAGTGCTTTTTGCAACAGCTTAACGAATTTTATGGCGTTTTTTGCAACGGATTAACGACTTGGTGGTTTCCTGCAAACCTAGCCACAAATGTGGTGGTTTCTTGCAATTGACTTGTTTGCTTGACAAGCTCCGTAACCCATGTATGAGTGTTGTTGGATTATAGATGGGCTTAGGCCCATGTAAGAGAATAATCCCTGGTTAATCTCTATGGCCCATGTGGGTGTACGACACGTGGTAGGAAGTTTAGTACCATACTGCTACAGTAATAAGAGTGAGACCTCTTTATAAGGGATACTCTACCACATGTCATTGGGAGCTTGGGAAGAGGAGTTGTACACGCGCTCCTCCTCCTTCGCCGCCCGCCTCGCCTCGTCATGACGCGCGCGCCGCGGGTTGCGGGAATGAGCCGAGCCTTATTTTTATCGGTCAGAAATGGTTAATTAAATGTGGATTAATTAACGAGTCTCTAAACGAAAGTGCCACTCTCCGAGACGTTGGACCGTGGGCTGTTCGTGGACTGGGCCGTGGGCCTGCCCCAGGCCCATCTACCCGACGACCTATATAAGGAGGCGTCGCGTGTGAAGTATAGCCTAATTCGTTCACTCTCTTCCTCTTTGTGCAACCCTAGCTGTCATCTATTGTTCCTCTCAGTGTGCTACTTCCGACGATCCCATCCTGACGACCGCGTGCACGGTTGATCGGGAGAGCAGGTGCCTCCGGAACCCCGTCGTTCGAGATCCTGCCCGGAAGAACGGCAATAAGGTTTTTGGGGGAGCGTCTCGGCGCGACTGCTCCGTCCCCGTCTCCGTCCTCCTCTGTTTCGACTAGTTTCCCTACATCGACCCATGGTCGTCGATGTCGCCGCCAAGAAGAAGGCCACAGATGACGCTGAGGCTGCCACCGTCGTCGCCGCGTTAGCCTGGCCAACTGGAGGGTATGATTTGTCCATCCCCCATTTACTCGTACTCGCACTAGCCGTATATGCCATGCTCATAGATATTTCGGTTCTATGTACTGTATGTGCTAGTATGCTTAGGTATCGGTATGAAGTGCATATCGTATTTATCATGTTTGTTGTTTATTCGTGGATTAGATCAATCGGTAAAGTGCTAATTATTCCATCAGATGCTTGGATCGATCAATTCAGCCACTTTGATGAGCAAAATTGCTCCCCGTCCAACCATTTTAACTTGGGTGAAACGATCTCGTCCGTCGAGTGTCCGAACCTGGAGAGGAGCGAGTTGGACCGTTCGATTAAACTGAAGCATTTATCCTGAAACACTACAGAACATCTTCAGTTAATTGTCCCCTTTCAGAACAGTGGACTAACAGCAGTTCCTGAAACACTACTGCTTCTCTACTCAAACATGCAAACATTACTATCAAAACCAAGGCATCGATTGTGATGATTAAAGAGATAGTGCTAGCCGCCAAAAGAATTACAATGTCTCTTAATTTCCTCTAGCTACCAAAACCTTCAGCTCTAAGCCTCTAACTATTTTTCCTGTCTTGCTTGTCACAGGAAAGACTGAAAAATATATATATATATATATATATATATATATATATGAAAAATTGCCTTCTTGCTCTGTCAACACATGGGCATATTTGGAGGTGGTGGCATGATCTTAGCATTTGGTTCCTTGCCGTTCTTCACAATGAACACCGTTTCCATCCCCCACACCATGTGGCGCTCGAAATGACAGTGCATGAACCATACGCCTAACAACCAAACCAAGACACAACAAGGATTAAGATATACAGTAGTACTTCCTCCGTCCCAAAATAAGTGTCGCAATTTTGATACTAAATTAGTGTAGATTTTGTACTAGATCAACGACACTTATTTTGAGGCAGACGGAGTACATTTGAAACATATACCTGTATATAAAAGCCTTTATATATAGATAGTCTCAAGTGAATCAAGAAGAAATGTTTGAACACCTACCAGGGTTCTCTGCACGGAGGCGGATTGCAACCCATCCATTCTTGGGAATGGAGACCGTGTTCTGGTACGGCGGGTCGACCAGGTTGTACTTGGCGGGGTCCGTGCGCTTGTCGAAGTTGCCAATCCCTCTCCCCACCACGTAGAAGCTAAACCCGTGCAGGTGCATGGGATGGCTGTCGCCGCCGAGGATGGTCGTGCCCTGCAACACCACCTCCAGGACGGTCCCGTACTCCAGGACCTTCACCCTCGTGTCTCTCGCGGTCAGCGCGAGCTCCGGGGGCAGGTCGTCGGCCGTGAAGTTGAAGGACGACGGCGGGTTGTCGGGGAAGTCGGTCCTGACCACGCCGCCGACGGCGGAGCGGTAGTAGGCTCCGAGGATGTCGCTCCACGGCTTCTCGAAGCTGACGTTGTTGAGGCTCGACGCGAAGCGGTTGCCATGGGGCCCCTTGCATGCCTCGCTGGGCGCACACGCGATCTCGTTGACGGCCACCGTGACGAGCATGTGCTCGTCGACGTGCCGGGGCACGTCGGCCGGGTGCTCCTTGCTGGCCAGCGACCTGAGCCGAGCCGTGAACGCCGCCGCCGCGGAGCTGTCGTTGATGGCGGGAAGGTTGGGGAGGTCATGCGCCGCATCGGCCGGCGCCGCGCGCCCGTCCGTGTACTCGAGGACGGCGGTGGCCGTGCTGTTGTCGAGAGTGGCCTGCGGGTTGGTCGCCAACGGCCTCGACGCCATGTAGAAGTACCGGGCGTCTGAGAGGCCACGGCGGGCCTTGAGCAGCACGGTCACCGTTTGGCCGGACTCGATGAACACGTGGTCGACGTTGAACGGCTTGGTGTAGGAAGCGTCGGAGCCGACCACGGTGAGGCGGTGCCCGGCGACGGCGAAGAAGAATCCGTTGGTAAGCGCCGCGTTGATGATCCGGAGCATGTAGGTCTTGCCGTGCTTGACTGGCAGCCTGAAGGTGCCGTCGCCGGAGCAAGAGAACAGGTCACCCGGCTGGCCGTTGATGGTGTTTGCGTCCGAGGGCTGGAAGTCGCTGCCCGTCGACACGGCGTCGGCAAGCACTTTCCTAATGTCGTCAATCCACCATTCGCCTGCGACGATGGAGATGGCCATGTCGTCAATGGAAACCACTACGACGCATTGCAGAACCAGGCGCGCAGAGCTGGCTACGTACCAAGGATGATGGGTATCTCTGTGTGCGGTTGGCTGAAAGGGTAGGTTGCGCCGCGCTTGGGGTGGATGACGATGGCGCCATGCACGGTGGCGCGGTCCATGGCGCTGTGCGCGTGCCACCACAGCGTGCCTTCCTCCTCGGAGAAGATGATCCGGTAGGTGAATTTGCTGCCGGGCCGGATCGGGCACTGCGTTATGTACTCCGGCCCGTCCCACCACGGACTCCGCGGCTGGTTCACTCCGTGCCTACAGCGTCGAAAGGGGTAAGAGTTGATGTATGTACGCCACCGATCCAAAGAAACGGAATCAGAGTTGCAGCAAGGACCATTTTTTCTGGTAGTATTAAGAATTGTACCAGTGGAGGGTGATGTTCTTGTCGCCCTGGTTGAAGACGTCGACAACGACGACGTCGCCCTTCCTGGCATAGATGGTCGGGCCGGGGAACTCGCCGTTGACGGTAAGGATGGTCTTTTCACGGCAGAGCCTCGTGTAGTTGCTCTCCTTTATCTACAGCCAAATGTTATGCATATATGCAGGAAAAACTACGATTCAGCGCAGGTTTTTCAATTAAGACGGAGAAAAAAAATCCCTGAGAAACCTCCAGCCGATGCGAAATAAAAATAAAATTGTAGTGAGACTTACGACGAAATCGTAGTGACGGTGACCGTGAAGGTGACTCGGTCCGCCGTCTTCCTATGAAATTGGTCAGTTCCCCGTCAGGCCCAGTAAAATTCTTGTGCCTTGTGCCCTCCATACATAAGTATATATATAGGACGGAGGCAGGTAGAAAGAACTTACCAAGAAACTGTACCGGGGGCGAGCACTCGACGACGGCGATCCCTGAGCTGCGACAATAAACGCTGCAACCACCACGCCGACCAACCAAGCTGCCGGCCCCTTGCTGACGCCCATCGTCGGTGACCGAAAAAAAGCCCACGGGCAGAAGGACTTGAGAAGATTGAAATCTACGCGCAGCTTTGGCCCTTGCGCATCCGTGTGCGTGTAGCAGGTTTGAAGCATGTGCGGATTCCTCAGCCCTTTGCTACTTATAGAAAGGAGTTAAACGCCAGCGGTGAACGCGAAGAGGAGTGATTCCAATTCTTCCTTTTCTTTTTTGGTAAATCTATGCACTCTTCTTTCGCCAGCGCCCTATATCTTTTGAGCTTTTGGATGGAATTAATTGCATGGAAACAGTAAGTGGATCCAGCTGGAAGACGCGCACAGTTTTGTGGTAGACTGATATTAACTATGGCGAGATCATATTTGATCTCGGGTATTTTTCTTTTCTTCTTCTTTGTAAGCCCATTAATTCGACAATAATACTTGGTATCTTTCTAATAAAATTGTATTTGTGTGAATCCAAGAATAAAAGGGACGCTTGCTCTTCTTATACTTTTTTCATTTTTTTTAGACTACACAGTGCATTCAGATTTTTTGAACAAACTATCTGATATTATTGTTACTGTTGGGTAGTAGCAATTTTTGATTGATTAATTCATAAATAAACCATGAACATGGGATTATCAGTATGAATCTCATACTGCTATCTAAGCATGTGATGACGAACTGAGCATAGAACCGAAACAGTAAATTGGGGACGAACAAATCACACTTCCCAATAGGCCAGGACAAAGCCTTCTTCTTGGCAGCAACGTCAACCCCATAACGTCGGTGTCGAGGAAGTAGTCGAAGCAGATGACGAAGATGAAGGCGAACAGTCGCGCCGAGACGCTTCTCAAAAACCTTATCCGCCTTCTCTCGGTGTGGGATCACAAAGGACGAGGTTTAGTAGGCCTGCTCTCCTGAACGGTCATACACGCAGTCGACAGGATGGGGTCACCAAACGCAGCAACAGTGAGTGGAACGACAATTACGGTCAGGGTTGTGTGCAAGGAGAGTGTATCGGCTAGGGATTGACGTCCATTTGATGAACGAGAAGACCATGAGAGACATCCAACGAGAGTAAAATTTGAATGATGGTCAGTTAAGCCACAGTTGAGTAGGTATCCAAGAAATCTCCGCCTTCTTTCTGGGTATAACCTCTAGCCACAAGTTTTGTACTTTTCAACAATACCGTCAGGCCTAAGCTTTCTTTTGAACACAAACTTATAGTTTGTACCCTAGGAACGATTAGTGATCTCCTATGTCCCGTTAACCACGATAGAACCATCTCATTAGGGACAACCTTCCAATAGTCAGCATCCGAAGATGCATAAGCTTCTGAAATGAAATTGGAAGTAGCATTCACGAGGTACAGAAGAAAACCATCAGCAAAAGCACTCAATTAATGGGTTCGCTTTTCTAAATGAAGGAGAAGACATGACGATGATAAAGCAAGAACCTACTAGCTCCTCGACATCAGTCACGAAAGCCACGCCAAGACAGGACAGGGCCAGGAAGGACACGTGAAATTAACATTAACGGCCGAAACTACACGCCATGCAAAAGATAGAAGGTTATCTTTTCCTTATTTGGTTTTTCATGTTTTCCTTTTTCTGCCTTTAATTCCTTCTGTTTTTATCCTTTTCTTGTGTTTTTTGACTGATAGTTTTAAGGTTTGAGAAAACTTCCTTAATGTCTCGAAGATTTTTAAATCTATATACATTTTAAATCTTAAAAAATCATGAAATTTCTGGATTTGTGAGGATTTGAAATTTTATGAAACTATTTCTAAAAGTATTTACTCATTTTAAAAAAATGTATTCATGTAATCTAAACTGTTCACATATTTTTACAAATTCTTCATGTAAACTGGAAAAATCTGCATCCATTTTTTAAAAATATTTTAAAATACTTGATAAATATTCATAATTTTAAAAATAAAATAAAATGCATTTCAAATTGAAATGAACAATCATTGAAATTCATAAGAAAATGGTAGAAGACTGCCATACGCATGTATGAATAGGCTTGGCAACCTATTAACTCAAACGATTTTATGCATTTTGTTCCAGAGATTGCACGTGTGTTCGCAGGGCTGAAACAATGATGTCATGTTTCTAAGAATTGTTCAATTTTTTTAAAAAAATCAATGTCTTTACAAAATGTCATGGAATGTTGAAAGCGTTCACATTTTTCTCAAAGGTGGCGAAGAAAATTCCATGGAATTATTCCTTTTCAACCATGTTTTAAAGAATTGTTCTTTTTTTACAATAAATGTTTGTACAATCTTAAAAAGTCTTCATGGATTTAAATAATGTTCATGAAACATAGAAAATCTGTTCATGCATTTTATATAAAATGTTCACGTATTTTTCACAATGTTCAAATTGTTTTAGAAATTGTCTGTGTTGTTTTAGAAAACCATATTCACGTACTCTTAAAAGTAGCTTGTATATTTTCAACGGATTTTTATAGTTTCTGTTAGACGAAGGAAAAAAAGAAATAGGATAGAAAATAAACAAACCAAAAATAAACATAAAAGTCATAAATAGCCGAAAGAAAAGCCAGTAAATACCATAGAGAAAAATTTAAAAGAAAACCCAAAAAATACATCCCAGATAAGTACTAGAAACCATCGAAGGAAGCCGCTCCCCTGTAAACACGCTACTCTCTGTTCAAATTGTTTTAGAAATTGTCTATGTTGTTTTAGAAAACCATATTCACGTACTCTTAAAAGTATCTTGTATATTTTCAACGGATATTTATAGTTTCTGTTAGACAAAGGAAAAAAAGAAATAGGAAAGAAAATAAACAAACCAAAAATAAACCTAAAAGTCATAAAATAGCCGAAAGAAAAGCCAGTAAATACCATAGAGAAAAATTTAAAAGAAAACCCAAAAAATACATACCAGATAAGTACTAGAAACCGTCGAAGGAAGCCGCTCCCCAGTAAACACGCTACTACCCTACTAGGGCATAGGCGACAACTAAATGCCCACATGTCGGTGGGGCGACTGTGTTGTCTATTATAGAGGCATGCACATCAATTGATAAGACAAACATATTTTCAATCTGTCATATAATATAGAGAAGACAATAAAAATGTTGTACGATGGGTTATTTGCCAATCTTATATACTCTAGATATTCTTAAATATGTGGTCATATTGTTGCTAAGTAATCATCTGAGAAAACATGCTTTTTCTTACGATTTTTCTCTCCTTCACCTAAACATTTGTCTTACATGTCACTCATTAAATAGTCCACTGTACATGCCCTGAGTGGCGTATAACATTTATAGCGTACGGATAAAAAACATTTATAATATACCACTAGCAAAGTAGCAAGTCCAGTTGTTACACGTGTAGCGGCAGCCACCTATATGTGGCTCTTGACAATTTTTCAAGGTCAAAATATAAGACAGACGCTTCTAGGCCCCCGATAAAAATACATGAATTACTTTCAAAAGTAAGGGGGGAACCAAATATGCAATATTATTTAAAAAATCAGGGGTTATAAAAAAATTGACAAATTAAATAAATGTTCAAAAAATTTATAAATACTACCATTTTTTAAAAGGGAAATCAGGAATAAAAACGACATTCCTATAATTTCAGAAATAAAATCACGGATTTAAAATGTTCACGGATATTAAGAAAACTCTTCGTGATCTTTATTAAAATAAACCGGATTTCAGAAAATTATGCAACTTCAAATTAAGTAGGAAAATTTATTTTTTCCCAAATCTCTATAAATTTCGAAATTAAATACGTTCAAAATTATTATAGAGTTAAAATATGCACGAATTTGAAAAAAATATTAAATTTAAAAATAATCATGAATTCTACAAAATGTTGTTTTTTTAAAATGTCCAAAAAATAATAAATAAAAAAGGAAAAGTTGAAAAAAAATAAACCATAAGAAAATGGTAGAGAAAACACAGGCAAATCCTATTTGGCGCTGCAGGCGCCCATTAACGTGCATTTTCGTTAACTGACGCCTGCAGCGCACATCACCTCCCTTGCTGGGCCGGCCGTCTAGAATTTTTTCTTCCTGTGTTTTAATCCAAAAAATTAAAGCAACTACCACCGAATCGAACCCACGACCTTCTTCACAAATAAACACGCCACAACCACAAGGCCACTAACCAACTTGTGCACTGTATCTTCATTTGACTCTTTTATTCGTTTGTCAGTTTGTTTTGTTCTTTTTCTTTCCTTTTTTTTCTAGTTCTTTTACCTTTTCTTTTATTTTATTTTCTTAAATGCGCAGTTTTTTAGTTCGTGAACTTTTTCATTTTTCGATGAACTCTTTTCTCAAATCAATGAAGTTTTTCTATTTTTGGATGAACTATTTTTTAAAATCAATGAACTTTTTTTTAAATCCGATGAACTTTTTTGAAATTTGATGATTTTTTTCAAATTTGATGAACTTTCTTCAAAAAATGGATGAACTCTTTTCAAATCCGATGAACTTTTTTAAGATTCGATGAACTATTTTCAACTTCGGTGAACCTTTTTTAAAAATTTCGTGAATTTTTGTTCAAAATCCGTGAACATTTTTGAATTCGTAAACGTTTTCGTTTTTGGCGAATTTTTTATATATATATATATTAATCAACGTGAACAAAGTTGCATATATGTTAATATTTGTACTAAAGGAGAGCTCAAATAGATTTATTTCCTTGTAATGGGCAACAAACTGAGCTTGGTGTATTTGTGAAGACTCGAAGCTGTTAACTTTGGCATGCAGAGATCGATTCCTGCTGTGCTCGAATTAGCGTCAGCTTTTTCCCTTCGAAGCTGTTAACTTTTTCGCTTTTTCCCTTCGTGTTAGCCTTTTTTCCACTGATTCGTTGGGCCGGCCCGCTACGCGCCGCGTGCAAGCGCCAGGAGCGCTGGCCGGCGCTTGCAGTGCCCAATAGGAGCTCCCGAAAACACATGTAAAGGAAAATATAGGATGAAATCTTATGGAAGATTTTCCAAACCGAAAAAACCTGTCATATGGCCCGATCCAATAGAGCGCGCATGTTACGCGTTTGCTCAACAGGCAAAGCGCTGTGCGTGAAATAGATTGTTCATTACTAGCCGTCGGCATGGCGAGCTTGAGACCTATGACGCCTTTGGATTTATATGGAGGGGTAAATGCCCTCGCCATCCTCGTGATAGAATGCCTGATTTACATTTTTTTTGGAAATAATACATGTATTAATTAAATAGTTAAATAATCTATAAATAGGTTATAGAAATAAGTAATAAATTGAAATTACGAAAAAGGTATTATGAAAAATAAAAATATTTGAAATATTTTCATCATGCATTTAAAAATGTACACATATGTTGTAGATTTTCATCATGTATTTCAATCACTGTATTGTAAAAAAATCGCTCTATTTTGATAAGGAAGTAATCTATATACCTACTTATATATATATATATATATATATATATATATATATATATATATATATATATATATATATAGGGAAAATGCATTCTACTACCGGGTGTAGTTACACCCATATCTCATATACTACCATGTGGTAGTATATATACTACTTTATCATTTTTAATATGTTCATATACTATATCTAAGATACTCCAAAACGAGTTATGTGAAAAAATTGCATGTAAGCCCATGTTTTTATCATATTTGTGAAATACGTACATATTTATACGTAAAAAGGAGTATGCTCAAAATATGGTACATACTACCTAAAAAATAGTATATATACTACCCAAACATTCTTACATACTACATACTACACGTACGTACTCTCCAATATAATAGATACTACCTACAACGTACGAAACCAAAGTGGAAGTAACTACACCCAGTAGTAGGAAAAATTTGTCATATATATATATATATATATATATATATATATATATATATTTTACTTTTATTCTTGGTTTCGTCCCGCTTCGGTTATTTTATTGGTTTCGAACACCTCATCTGTACCTACGTTATGTTTTTTAGCAACTCATCCTATGTTTGGATGTTACGTTTTCTTTTTTTGTCCTATCTTACGTGGTCTATTTGTTTCGGCCGTACTATTTTTTGTCACAACTTAAGCTGCCTGAAACGAAAGAAAAAAAGACGCACGCACGCGCATGACCATGCCGGACACGGACGCTCTATTGGAATCGAAGTACACACGCGCGTCCCTCAAACTAATCTCATAAATATCACTCCGGGAAGAGAGCATGTTGTTGTTATCTATGCTCGGCGTGCTCGGCGAGCCGGAACAAATCTTCGGTCAGATGAAATTGTGGACGCCCTTGACCCGGATCACCATTGCCATTGTTTCCCGGGAGAGTGCACCAAGATCGCCGGCTTCATGTGGTCAAGTCGGTTGTCTAGCTCTGCTTTCTTGCTAGCACGCATGGTACATACATGCATGCATCCTCACATGGCAAGCCAGGGTGATATGTGGCCGAGAAGCGAGCAGGAAGGACTGCTCCATGAGGTAGAGTCTGTCATCGAAATAGGTACATCGATGACTCTCCATTGTATTCCTTCAATCGATGCAGGGATCGACCCATCCTGCTCCCCGTTGGTCTGTTGTTGGGGCCGTCTCATGCAATGATGATGATCACAACGCTACTAGCGCATGATTCAGGTTATGCAGCCCGTATAGGATGATCCGTCTATGGACATGCATACAAAGGATTGATTTTGGTTCAGTTGGGTTCAGATTTCTCTTGAGTTCAGTTCCAATCATCCAACTCTGATGTAAACACGATTAATGTGGCATGTAGCAAGTACAGTTGGTTACGATGCATATCCTTTCACGTTGTTGCAGTAGACGTCGCGACAGCCACTGCTCTGTCGTCGACAGGGCCACCATCGCCACGTTGTCGCCATCACCATCTCGCCGCCTCATGGGATTTCCGTGATCAGTGTTGTGCGAGCAAATTGGAGACTAAATTTGACATGTCGAAAACGTGTAAGAGTAACTATTCTGAGTATGTTCTAGCAAAGACGATACGGCCGGGTGGAAACTCAACATGCTTAACTCAAAAAGGAAACTCAACATACTACATAGGAGAAGCTGCAGAGGGAGATTGAACATACAAAGGAACTGATAAGTCGGGCTTGGGGCGTGCTTCAAGTGAGCAAAAGGTAGCTGTACTTGAATTGAATGGTTGCTACTTGCATCAAACCAATGTAGTCGGTTGTTGTATTTTCATCCACCGTTTGTTTAATACATTTGCTTAGTTTTCTTGTGATGTCTAATTTTGTCTGTTTTGAAACACTAGAAATTGGAAAAGCTTGAGAAAGAAGGGTTGTTTGAGAAACCTTTCCAAAGGAAGTAATGAGCGAGTGATCCTTGGCGAGCATAATTTGTTGCCCAACTATCTCGAGCAGAATCAGGCACACCAACTTTGCCAAATAGATATTTGCTTTACGATGATTTTTTAGCAGATGTATTGTTTTTCCTTTGGGATAATCATATGATTTTGTTAAGTTTGTCCAATAAAACTCGCTAGGCACTTGATCACGGTGCTGACCAATTTATTTTTTTTAAAAAGGAGGAAGACCCCCGGCCTCTGCATCTGGACGATGCATGCAGCCACACAATGCTGACCAAATAAACTCCAAATTCTATCAACCTTAATTATTTGAGAAGCGATCATCAATATTTTTCCACGCTGGATAGATTGTTTTACTAGGCAGATGCTCTTAATTCAAAGTTACGAAGACCGTCCTGGATACGGTAGCTGAAGTTGTAAACGAGTGGAAAACTAATGATATCAAAGGCCTCCTTGGTCACTCTTAACTTTAGGAATGACATGCTGGGTAGAAAGGTCTAAATGGTGGAGACAAGGTATCGGGCACTTTCCGTATAGTTTGATCAGCATACTTATACATAATAAAATAGTGTTATAAATCAATAGACATTTACTTATGTTTTTAAATAGGTTTCTTGCATCGGAATGTCTTCTAGCAAACATCCTCTCTCGAGAACTCTCGTGAGTTATTATATCGATCACATCTATATAGTCCGATTCCTGATTCGTGGCCTTAAACATTATGTTTTAAGTAGGTAATTGCGGAGATGTTTTTTCTCCCGTTGCAACGCACGGGCATGTGTGCTAGTGTGTATTTAAGAATATTTTATCATATAGTTAAACATATTCACAAAAATAGAGGACCAGGCATGTTATTAACCAAGTTAAAAATCCTGGTACTCATACATAATGGCTGTATGCATCCTTAGTTGGTGCAGAGGCTGGGGAAGTGAAATTCTCCCCCATTTATAAGGGCGCGAGCGGCGACCCCAATCTGCTCCACCGGACAGCTCTTTCTCGTGATTTCTCCCTCGCCGCTGCTGGACGACGCCGTTGGCAAAGCCAGTGCGGCCGACGGCGGCGGTGGGGCGTTGTTTAATGATTTTCTTCTCTGGATCTTCCTACCCGATTGTGCACAGGCTACCTACCCATGGCGCTCCTAGATGGTGGCGGCTGGTTGTTCCAGCAGTGCTCATGGTGTGGTCAGCCGCATCATATCATGCACGGCGAGATGGATTTCATCCTCGTATGAATTGATCACAGCGGAAGGCAGATCCCGAGGTGGACTGCATTGCCATGTCCACGCGTCTGATTTGATCGCAGGCGCAGAACCCTCCACGGCTGGTCGCAGCGGCGGTTCTCGTCTGGGTTAGCAGCGGCCGGCGGGGGCACTGCCCAGATCCGGCCCGTCTGAATCCATGGGAGTCCCGTGGTGGTTGGCCCTGCTGTTCTTCGCGCTTCAAAACTTCGATCTGCTTCATGCCGGCCTCCTCGATCTTGACACCGACGGGTTCCGGTCTTCCTTTCGGAGATCTCAGCTTTTGGCGCATGGCGTCACTGGATATCTAGATCGGAATTGATCCGGTCGGGCATGCCCTCATCTTCGGCCAGAGATGCTTCATGAGGGTGTGGCGCGAAGCTTTGCTATCTTGCCGGTGCCATGGGACATGTCTAAATATAGATTTTCATGGCGTTGACAGTGGTGAAGAAAGTCATGGTGACTGCGATCGGAGACTTGTAATGACAGCATGGAGTTTTGGTTGCGTTAAAGAATGGCGGCACAGGATTTTTCCTGTGTGTCGGGTGTTGAGGACTTGCAGCGGCGACCTTGGCATGAGGGGGCGGCAACATAGGTGGACAACACATTCTATTGTCTGGGTGTTGCCTTTGGTTGTGGTTAGAGTGTTGCTGTTGCGAGTGTTTCATCACTACGACGGGGTCTTTGTTTTTATATTTCTCTCTTCTTCTTCTTTTTTGTTCTTGGCTGTGTGTATCCTTGATGTCTTTCGATGTCTTGTTGGTGCAGAGGCTGGGTGTAATTAGTATCTTCTCGATATTAATATATTCCCTTTATCGAAAAAATATTCACAAAAATCAAGGGAAAAAGACAAAAAGGCAAAATCAAAGATATACTCTAGAAATTTTAGCCGAAAATAGAAAAGGAAAATCATATCAGGAGAAACCAAAGAATGCAATCAAAAGTTCAAAAACGAAGAAAAAACCAACCAAAATTGAAAACAAACAACGAGGACCGGCTGTAATGTTTCCACAGCAACAGAAGCATAATCAACTCGTGGAAATGGGTCATGACATAAAGGGGAAATAGTGCAGGTTTTACCATACAATTGGAAGAAGAAGAAGGCTAGTATAATTTTAAATTTATTTTTTATTTTTCACTAGCCTCTCTGTGTCCAGTTGGCTGACCATTTTTATTGAATTTTGTTTACCTTAATAATTATCAAATCTAAGATGTGTTTTGTGTGTCTTATTTTCTTTAAAAAGGGCCATAAAGGAGAAAGAGTTCGTGTTTTGCCACCTATTTAACGCCAAGATTTGCAGGTCAGCCTTTGCGTCATTCACAATGTAATGATGGGCCATTTTCAAGGGAATAACGGAAGCATCCTAGTCTCTCAATACTTGCATTTGTTATATGAGCATGGCAACAATTATATATGTCTCTCAAAACGTAGGAAACATCTTGTTCAAAATCACTCTAGATAACTTGCAGGAGATGCAATCACACATGTTAGTCTGCAATTAACTAACCAGGACTAAATTTGCCAACATGATATGATCATGTAATAGCAATGAAGCTAGCGGCATGAAAGACTGATGACCCACAAGTATAGGGGATCAATCGTAGTCTTTTCGATAAATAAGAGTGTCGAACCCAACGAGGAGCAGAAGGAAATGACAAGTGGTTTTAAGCAAGGTATTCTCTGCAAGTGCTGAAAGTAGCGGTGATAAATAGTTTTGTAGCAAGGTAATTCGTGACAAGTGACAAGTAATTTCTCTTATAGGAAGCAAAGCGTTCTCGAGGACACATGGGATTTGTCATCTAGTCACGTTCGTCATGTTTAGTTGATTCACGTTCGTTACTTTGATAATTTGATATGTGGGTGGACTGGTGCTAGGGTGATGTTCTTACTTGAACAAACAACTCTCTTATAATTAACCTATCTGTAAGAGCACATTTCTCCATGTGTGGCTTTGGTAATTGATGACACCCATATGGGCTAATGGTTGCCTTGAGTTATATTCGAAGGATTTGTCCGTAGGTACTTCTTGAAGTCCATCTGTTGGTTTCAAGGAGTGTATATGGTGACCAAGGTGGTATTCAAGGTTTTATCAAAAGATTGGTCATAGAGAATATAAGATACAAGGTTGATCAAGACTAAGTCAAAGAGTGAATCAAGTTGATCAACATACAAAGCATACAAGATGTACCGAGAGGGATCAAGTGATCCCATGGTATGGTAAGCATTGTCCATTACGCTTTGTGTACTAACCCATGGTCTACGTGAGAGTTCTATGTGGGGTTAGGTATATTTCCATGGGCTTGCGTCAAGAGGAAGATCTCATACAACCCATGGAGGATGACATCAAGTGGTGCTCGACATCAAGGTTGCGGTGTGCAAGTTCAAGTGAAGCATCACGGAAAGATCATGCTTGAAGCTTGCCGTCCATTGTGGTGACAATGGACTTTTGAAGATGTACCGAAGAGTGGCTCACCCGTAGTGGAGTATGGGAGAGCAATCTACTAGTCTTCATCGAGCCGGCGCAATCAAGAAAGGTGGTCCATCTTGAGAAGGACAAGATCGTCATCATCTAGCTCAAGTGGACTATGCGCAAGGCCAAGGTTCAACCTTGATAGGGTTTTCTATTTTACCGGTCTCATGGTGGTAGTTGGGAGACCGGGTTATAGGATCGATAGCCGTACTATCAAGGGGGGCTCTCAAGTGAGTAGCTTGATCGTATCGTTCGTTGAGAGCTCAAACCATTGCATTCTTGGCATCATTATCTTTCTTGGTTCTTGGTTGGCTTTTCTCTATGTGCGTTCTTGAGCTTATGGTCAGCTTCATGACAAGCTCAAGTTCATCGAAAACGGAGTCCATATGCATTTTCTATGATGTTTTCGATGTTGGAGTTTTTGCTGGTTCTTCATTGATAGAGGTTTCACATCTCTATATCATTGGCATTTGTATACTGTCTCTTCTTATTATAACCAACAAGCATGGAAAGCTCTTGTCGCTGTTAGAAAGCTCCTGTCGTTGTTGGAAAGCTCTTGTCGTCCTGAATCCAACAAGCTTGAGTTTGCTCAATTCGGAGCTCATATGCGAAGGTTATGGCAGTTCTGGTTTTACTGTTTCCATCTGGTTGCTTGGGTTCTTTGTTGCTTTCCCGCTGTAGTACCTCTCTGGCCAGCACGATAGTACCGCTTACAGCCGGTACTACCGCCCTGGCCAGCGGTAGTACCGCTGGGGGAAGTGGGGTGGCTCGGGGAACTCGCACGAGGCACCAGACAGCTCCAGTCACTTGTCTGGTGTCCCGCGCCAGCCCTCCAGCCACAGCGGTAGTAGTGGCGGTAGTACTAAGAGGTACTACTGCCGCCCCTTCTACTGCCGCTCAGTTCAGCTGGTGGGCGGTAGTACCGCTCCCAGGGGCGGTACTACCGCTTGTGTGCGGGCTGTGGGGGTAACGGTTGGATTTCCCCCCACCTATTTAAGGGGGTCTTCTTCCCCAATGGTTCTTATCTCTTAAGCTCGAGTTTGCCCCCCATTGTTGACCTTCTTCGAGCTTGCTAACTCTCAATCCCTCCAATGATTCTTGCTAGTTCTTGAGGGAAAAGAGAGAGGAGATCTAGATCCACATTTCCACCAATCACTTTCTCCTCTAAGTGAGGGGAACCCCTTGGATCTAGATCTTGGAGTTCTTCGTGTTCTTCTTCGTTCTTCCTCTCATTTCCTCCATAACATTTGTTGTTGTCATGGGATTTGGGAGAGAAGGACTTGGGCACTCTGTGTGCCCTTGCCATTGCATTTGGTGCATAGGTTTGAGTTCTCCATGGTGATACGTGGAAGTGAGAAGTTGAGAAGCTTATTACTCTTGGGTGTTTGAGCACCCTAGAGCTTGTCCTCTTGGGTGCTTTGGTGCCCTAGACGGTTGGTGGTGCCTCGGAGCTCAATCATTGTGGTGCAAAGCTTTGGGCAAGCATCGGGGTCTCCAATTAGGTTGTGGAGATTGCCCCGAGCAATTTGTACCGGTATCGGTAACCGCCCCCAAGGGTTGCCAAAGTGTACGGGTACCGGTGACCGCCCCCAAGGGTTGCCATTTGTACGGGTTCGGTGACCGCCCTCAAGGGTCCCTTAGTGGAATCACGACATCTTGCATTGTGCGAGGGCGTGAGGAGATTACGGTGGCCTTAGTGGCATCTTGGGGAGCATTGTGCCTCCACACCGCTCCGAACGGACATTAGCATCCGCAAGGGTGTGAACTTCGGGATACATTGTCGTCTCCGCGTGCCTCGGTTATCTCTTACCCGAGCCCTTTACTTATGCACTTTACTTTGTGATAGCCATATCATTTCATGCTTTATATCTTGCTATCACTTAGTTGTTTATCTTGCTTAGCATAAGTTGTTGGTGCACATAGGTGAGCCTAGTTGTTTTAGGTTTTGTGCTTGACATATTAAACGTTAGTTTTATTCCGCATTTGTTCAAGCCTAAACCGTAATTATTTTAAAGCGCCTATTCACCCCCCTCTAGGCGACATCCACGTCCTTTCACTATCTCGCAAGCATCCGAAACTACTAAAGAAGAAATTAAGATAAATCTAACCATAACATGAAATATATGGATTCAAATCAGCCCCTTACGGAATAACGCATAAAGTAGGGTTTAAGTTTCTGTCACTCTCGCAACACATCATCTACTTATTACTCCTCAATGCCTTCCCTTAGGCTCAAGTATGTTGAAGTGTCATGAAGTCGACGTTCACCTGACACCACTAAGAGAAGAGAAACATGCATATCATCAAAATATCGAACGAATACCAACATCACACGATTACTTATAACAAGACTTCTCCCATCTCCTTAAGAACAAAAGTAACTACTCACAAATCATATTCATGTTCAATATCAGATGTGTATTGAATATGCTTAAGGATGTGAACATATAATCTTCCACCAAATAAACCAACTAGCATCAACTACGAGATGTAATCAACACTACTAGCAACCCCGAGGTATCAATATGAGGTTTTGAGGCAAAGATTGAATACAAGAGATGAACTAGGGTTTGAGATGAGATGGTGTCGGTGAAGATGTTGATGAAGATTGGTCCTCCCACCAAGGAGGGAATGTTGGTGATGATGATGGCTTCGATTTCCTCCCCCCGAAGGGAAATTTCTCCGACGGAATCGCTCCGTTGGAGAGCAAAAGTGCTCCTGCCCAGGTTCCACCTCGAGACGGTAGCGCTTCGTTCCGAAAGTCTTCTTCTAATTTTTTCGAGGGCAAATAGCATATTATAGGAGGAGATGGGCCCCGGGTCAACCCGGCAATCCAACCCATGGGCGACCGCGCCCATGGGCACCGAACCCGAATGGGTAGGGTATGGGTCGCCATATTCACCCATGGGTAAGCCCAATGGGTAACCCGATTAGTCATGGGTAGGGTATGGGCATGTGGTTTTGCCCGTGGGTCGCCCGATGGGTCACCCGATTAATATGAATGAGTAATATTCATTTTTATTTTATATGATGTGTGGACGTTTTGGTGAATATACATGCTTATTAATTTCAATAGTACAACCCAACACTGCGAGTAGCCATGCTTCTTTGTTTCACTTTATATTTCCTGTCGATCGCTCTAGAATGGTAAGGCCCATAGGAGTATATACTACTAGTTAGTAGTCCAGCTAACCTGGAAATGGTGAACTATTTTGGCCTATTGGGCCTCTAACGACTCAAGGTCATGCACGAGGCGTGTGTTGTTGCAATAATCTGAGCATAGGAGTCGATCCTTTAGTCCCACCTCGCTTGCTTGAGCGCACAGTAGGCTGGGTTGCTCTATAAAGTAGACAAGGAAGGGCGGTAGCAAAATTAAAAGGCATGCCAGATGCAAGACCTGCAGTCAGTTTGGCAAGATAAAAATGAATTAAAATATTAGACTCGATGGGTGCCCTATCAGGTCGGGTCACCCGTAGGGTTCGGGCATGGGTCTCCTTCTCTGCCCATGGGTAGGGCCATGGGCACACTATACGCCCATTACATATTTGGGCATGGGTCTGGGAAAGCTTGACCCGGCCAAACCCGAGCCGATTGCCAGGTTGAGCCCTGGGGGTCGGCCGAGGGAGCGACAAGCCTGCATGACATGCCCTGGGGCGTCACGTGGGCTCGTGACTCCCTCATGGGTCTCCTGATGGCAATTTCTTCGTCAATATTTTTTATATATTCCAAAATAATTCTCCATAAATTTTCAGGTCATTTGGAGTTCGATTCCGCTGTGGGTGCCCTGATGGTAATTCCTTCGCCAGTATTTTTTATATATTCTAAAATAATTCTCCTTAAGTTTCCAGGTCATTTGGAGTTCCATAGAATATCCAACTCTTCTATAGCCTTTGTATGAAACTTTCTCACCCGTATGTAAAGCTGGTAATGTCACCGTCTATAAAGCTCGACTTGTGGCAAAGAGTTTTTCACAAGTTCAAGGAGATGACTACGATGAGACTTTCTCACCCGTAGCGATGCTTAAGTCCGTCAGAATCATGTTAGCAATAGCTGCCTTTTTCGATTATGAAATTTGGCAGATGGATGTCAAAATAGCGTTCCTTAACGGTTTCCTTAAGGAAGAGTTGTATATGATGCAACTAGAAGGTTTTGTCGATCCAGAGAATGCTGACAAAGTTTGCAAACTCCAGCGATCCATTTATGGACTGGTGCAAGCATCTCGGAGTTGGAATCTTCGCTTTGATGAGGTGATCAAAGCGTTCGGGTTTATACAAGTTTACGGAGAAGCTTGTATTTACAAGAAAGTGAGTGGGAGCTCTATAGCGTTTCTAATATTATATGTGGATGACATATTGTTGATTGGAAACAATATAGAAATGTTGGAAAGCGTGAAGGAATATTTGAACAAGAGTTTTTCAATGAAGGACCTAGGAGAAGCTGCTTTCATATTAGGCATCAAGATCTATAGAGATAGATCAAGACGTTTAATAGGACTTTCACAGAGCACATACCTTGACAAAGTTTTGAAGAAGTTCAAAATGGACCAGTCCAAGAAGGGGTTCTTGCCTGTGTTGCAAGGTGTGAAGTTGAGTAAGACTCAATGCCCAGTGACTGCAGAAGATAGAGAAAAGATGAGTGTCGTCCCCTATGCTTCAGCCATAGGCTCTATCATGTATGCAATGCTGTGCACAAGACCCGATGTCAGCCTTGCCATAAGTATGGCCGGAAGGTTTCAAAGTGATCCAGGAATGGAACACTGGACGGCGGTCAAGAATATCCTAAAGTACCTGAAAAGGACTAAGGACATGTTTCTCGTTTATGGAGGTGATCAAGAGCTCGTCGTAAAGGGTTACGTCGATGCAAGCTTTGACACTGATCCGGATGACTCTAAGTCTCAAACCGGATACGTATTTATTCTTAATGGGGGTGCGGTAAGCTGGTGCAGTTCCAAGCAGAGCGTGGTAGCTGATTCTACATGCGAAGCGGAGTACATCGCTGCCTCGGAGGCGGCGAAGGAAGGTGTCTGGATGAAGGAGTTCATGACAGATCTTGGAGTAGTGCCTAGTGCACTAAACCCAATGACTCTGTTCTGTGACAACACTGGTGCCATTGCTCTTGCCAAGGAACCAAGGTTTCACAAGAGGACCAGACACATAAAGCGACATTTCAATTCCATCCGCGATTACATCAAGGAGGACGACATAAATATTTGCAAAGTACACACGGATCTGAATGTTGCAGATCCGATGACTAAACCTCTTCCAAGGGCTAAACATCATCAACACCAGAACTGTATGGGTGTTAGATTCATTACAATGTAAACCACATAGTGATGTGAGCTAGATTATTGACTCTAGTGCAAGTGGGAGACTGTTGGAAATATGCCCTAGAGGCAATAATAATTTGGTTATTATCATATTTCCTTGTTCATGATAATCGTTTATTATCCATGCTATAATTGTATTGATTGGAAACTCAAATACATGTGTGGATACATAGACAACAAAGTGTCCCTAGTAAGCCTCTACTAGACTAGCTCTTTGAGCAAAGATGGTTAAGGTTTCCTAGCCATAGACATGAGATGTCATTTGATAACGGGATCACATCATTAGGAGAATGATGTGACGGACAAGACCCAAACTATGAACGTAGCATATGATCGTGTTAGTTTATTGCTATTGTTTTCTGCATGTCAAGTATCTCTTCCTATAACCATGAGATCATGCAACTCACTGACGCCGGAGGAATACCTTGTGTGTATCAAATGTCACAACGTAACTGGGTGACTATAAAGTTGCTCTACAGGTATCTCCGAGGGTGTCTGTTGAGTGGGCATGGATCAAGACTGGGATTTGTTACTCCGTGTGACGGAGAGGTATCTCGGGGCCCACTCGGTAATACAACATCACAACAAGCCTTGCAAGCAATGTGACTAAAGTGTTAGCCACGGGATCTTGTATTACGGAACGAGTAAAGAGACTTGCCGGTAACGAGATTGAACTAGGTATAGAGATACCGACGATCGAATCTCGGGCAAGTAACATACCGAAGAACAAAGGGAACAGCATACGGGATTAACTGAATCCTTGACATAGAGGTTCAACCGATAAAGATCTTCGTAGAATATGTAGGAACCAATATGGGCATCTAGGTCCCTCTATTGGTTATTGACCGTAGAGGTGTCTCGGTCATGTCTACATAGTTCTCGAACCCGCAGGGTCTGCACACTTAAGGTTCGGTGACGTTTCGGTAGTATAGAGTTATGTATGGTGGTGACCGAAGGTTGTTCGGAGTCCCGGATAAGATCCCGGACGTCACGAGGAGCTCCGGAATGGTCCGGAGGTAAAGATTGATATATAGGAAGTCCCGTTTTGGTCACCGGAAAAGTTTCGGGTATTTCGGTAGTGTACCGGGAGTGTCGGGAGGGGTACCGGGGACCATCGGGAGGGGTGTCTCGACCCAAAGGGCCTCATGGGCTGTGGGAGGAGTCAAGCCAGCCCTTAGTGGGCTGGCCGAACCCCCCTCTAAGGCCCATGCGGCTAGGGGTGGGAAAAACCCAAAGGTGGAAAGGGTTTCCAAGTGGGGAAGTGGAATCCTACTCCTAGTAGGATTGGAGTAGGACTCCTCCACCTCCCACTTCGGCCGCACCAAGGGGCAGCCCTTGGGCCGCCGGCCTCCCTCCCCTTCCTCCTATATATACTAGAGGGAGAGAGGGCAAAAGCACTTCAACCCTAAGCCACGGTGCAGCCCTCTCTCCCAATAGATCAAGTCCTCTAGTTTTCAGCAGTGCTTAGGCGAAGCCCTGCTGGAATAGTTCCACCACCGCCGCCGCCGCACCGTCGCGCTGCCGGAGAACTCATCTACCTCTCCGCTCCCTCTTGCTGGATCAAGAAGGCGGAGATCGTCATCAAGCTGTACGTGTGCTGAATGCGGAGGTGCCGTCCGTTCGGTACTAGATCGTGATTGGATCGCGGGACGCTCGGCGATTTGGATCGCAAAGATGTTCGACTACATCAACCGCGTTTCTTAACGCTTCCCGTTTAGTGATCTACAAGGGTATGTAGATCCACTCTCCCTCTCGTAGATGCTCATCACCATGGATAGATCTTGCGTGTGCGTAGGAAATTTTTTGTTTCCCATGCAACGTTCCCCAACAGTATCGTATTTTGAGTATACTCTTTTTTACGTACAAATATATATGTATTTCACAAATATAATAAAAATCATGGGTCAACTTGTAATTTTTTCATATAACCCACTTTGAAAAATCTTATATATAATATATGAACATATTTAAAATGATAAATTAGTATATATACTACCACACGCTAGTATATGGAACATGTGGGGTAACTACCCCTGGGTGGTAGGATGTATTTTTCTTATATACATATATATATATATATATATATATATATATATATATATATATATATATATATATAGGTAAAATGTTTGGGGCACCTAGGTGCCTGGGCACCTAGACCCATTATGGCAAGCCATTTTTATTAGTGCATGGCGTGCAATCAATGAAATAGTAACTTTCCATTTTTCAATTGCATGCACTAATACCCCTACAAAGTCAATGATTGCTTTCCAAAAAAATTATTATGTTGATTTCCTAGCAATAATCCCTTTCAAAATATTATGCTGATGCATTATACCTAATGAAAATATACACATGCACGGGCTATTATATCTAATGAAAATATTCGGGTATATCTATATTTTTTATTAAGTAATATTTATGGTATGTGTGGTATTATATACTCATAAATTTCATGTCGAGGTATGTAAATACGATGAGTATGCACATACAAGAAAATATATTGCGTACTTTGGGTATATACCTACACAAAATCTAATGCATACGTACTAAAATAAGTGAATCCATACATACATAATCTAATGGATATGTACTAAATATTCAGGGTATATACATACACAAAAAATATAATGCGTTACATACTAAATATGCTGGTGTATCAAATAAACGAATCCGTACATACCTACTCTAATTGGTATGTACTAAATATTCTGGGTAAATACATAAAAAAACTCTAATGCATACGTACTAAATATTGTAGGTATATAAATATAAAGATCTAATAGGTACCCTAAATAACTGAATTCATACATACCTAATTCGTACATGTATGAAATAAAAATCCATATACCTAATGTGTAGTATGTTTTCCTTCTAAAGATAGGATACCATGCATGAAGTGTTTAATGATATCCATTAAATGATACACATCATAATTGTTTCCAAATTTAATTGTTTCATAATTGGCAATTACTAATGGATTGACCAGTTACCTTCTATACCTACCACAATAGCACGCATCTAAATGCAATCAAATGGAGGAAAAGCAAGGAGCATGTACACCTAGGTGCCCTAAACGGTCGTCCTACACAAACACTATTCTGATCATGGGATGAGAATAATATTCTGATAACTATATAACGTTGGAAAGCTATGGACACCAGGATAACAGCCTAGCTTGATTTTTTTGTAAAATGTACACGGTTTAAGAGCAGTTTTGAAAGTCGTTTTTCTTCATACAAGAAAACGTGAATCGTATTTTCGAGCCTATTTCTAAACTGTTTATCGGAATGAGGCAAATGAGATGGCGTTGGATAGCTGCTTCAAATCCGCTCCTTTCACATGTTGAAAGCTTTCCCAAATTCCCTACGGTTAAAGAGGAATTTCAAAAATGGCGGAATTTCTGAAACCGAACAGCTGGGTTCGTATTTTTGGGTTAATTTGAAAACGGCTAGTTCGATTGATGCAAATGATATGGCGTTGGAAATCTGATGAAAATGCACTTCTTTTTCGTAGAGAAAGTTTTTTCCAATTTTAAACTATTTAAACATAATTTTGAAAATGGCCGAAGTCCCACCGAGTTCGTATTTTCGCGTTATTTTCTCAATAGTTTGTTGGAATGCAGCAAATGATATGGCTTTGGAAAGCTTGAAGAAATGCAAAACTTTTATATGTAGATTGTTTTTCCAATTCCTTAAGGTTTTAAGTCAATTTTGAAAATGGCTAAAAATGTTTTTTTGCCGTAAATTCTACAAATTCTACAAACAGCAAGATCACGTGTTCTGCCTTTATCTTGAAACAGAGTCTTTGAAAATGCACCGTGTGAAGAACTTGAACTTCTTGCCATGTCTGAACTTCACTCTGTTTTTCACGTGTTGTTTTTTGGTCGTACATGTCCATCCACTCACCGGAATTGAGCAAGTGATATACCGATGGAAAGCTGCTATAAACACGCAACTTTTCCGTGTTGTTCCTTTTTCCATACTTGCGACGGTTTAAAAGATTTTCATGTGAAATTCATTCAGTGTAGTAGTTGAACTTCGTCTGTTCTCACGTCAAACTTTTGTCGCGTATTTTCGTTTGTAATTTCTAACCCATTCGTCGGTGTTACACAAATGATATTCCTTTTTGTACAAATATCTCTCACAATAATTTTTTAACTTTCTCTGACCGAGGACTTGAACTTATAGCAACAAAAAAATTGGACCTTGCCTTTTTATTCATCTTTCTCACATTAAACACACACCATGTAGTACGTGAACTTTCTCCGTTTTTATAATTTGATTTTTTAATTTCTTTTTTTGAAATCGAATTGCTCCCAAATAATAACTGAACTTCTTTGTGGATTGAGAGAATTATTTTAAAACACCAAAAACAACATCTTTTTGTGCTTTTTGAACATGGAAATACAAGGTGAACCTCTCTCGCAAGAATTTTTAAACTTCCCCGCGCAGAGCACTTGAACTTCTAGCAACAAACCTTTTACGCTTTTAGTTTTCTATTCTTTTATTCTCACCTGAAATGTATTCCTTGTAGTATTTCAACTTCTCGTTGTTTTCACCATGAACTTCTCTCACATTTTTGTTTGAAGTTCTCACTTTTCCTAATTTAGTAAAGAAAAAAATCTGGGTTGCTTTACACGTCGAACTACTCCATTATTTTAATTTGAACTTTTGAGCTTTTTTATTTTGAATTTCTATGTATTTATTTTTATAAATAGGGAAAATAAAATTGATCTGTTTTCCGTGTAAGGAATTTCACGAGCTTAATTTGAGCTTCTCGGCTTTTTTTATTTAAAATTATTCATTTTACTCTTTAGTAACGAGAAAAAAATCTGATTTTTTCATAAACTTCGAACTTGTCTGCTATTTTCATTTGAACTTCTCAGCCTTTTTTATTTGAACTTCTTCATTTTATACTTTAGTAACGAGAAAAAAAATCTGAGTTTCTTACATACTTCGAACATCTCCGTTATTTTAATTTGAACTTCTTAGTCTTATTCTTAGGAAGAAAATATGTTTTTAAATAAGCATCAAACAATTTTTTTTAATTGAACTTCGTAGTTTTATTTTTCCTAGAAACTTAAATAATTTGAGTTTTTCGTTTACATCAAACTCCTCCTTTATTTTAATTTGAACTTCTTCATTTTTATTCTTTAGTAACAAGGAAATTCTAGTTTTTTTATAAATATCGAATTTCTTTATTTTTGTAATTTGGACTTCTTGGTTTATTTCTTTTAGCATCGAAATATCCTAGTTTTGTAATAAATATTGGGCCGTGTGTTATTTAAATTTGAACTTTTAGTGTTTTTCTAATTTTAGAAACGACGACAACCCTTTTATGAGTTTTCAACATCTCTATTTTGAAAATTCGAACTTCTTGTTTTTATTGTTGAACTTATTGTTATTCATTCTTTAATAATTTTAGTTCTTTTATTATCATCTGAAACGCATTTCGTGTAGTAGTTGAACTGCTCGTCGTTTTCACATTGAACTTCGGTCACATATTTTTGTTTGTAATTCCTCACCCGTTCCTCGGAGTTGCACAAATGATGTACCTTTGGATAGCTGTTGAAAACACGCAACATTTTCTTGTTGACTATTTTTTTCAAATTCTCCACGGGACTTAAAGTTTTTTGAATACGCTAAAAAAATTCTATTTTCAAATGATATTCACCAAAATTTTGAACCATTTAAAGTAATAAATCATATGATATAGCATTTTTTTAAATTGACCTTCATACTTTTATTTTTCCAAGAGTGGGGAAGAATCTGAGTTTTTCGCATACGTCGAACTACTCCGTTTTTTAATTTTAACTTCTTGATCCTATTCTTTATGAACAAGGGAAATCTAAGTTTTTTTCAAACATTGAACTGCACCATTTTTTAATTCGGACTTCTTGGTTTTCATTCTTAAGTACGGGGAAATTTTGAGTTTTGTAATAAATTTTGAACCACTCCGCTTTTTTAAATTGAACTTCTTGGTTTTATTCTTTATTAACGACGAAAATATGAGTTTTTTATATTGATTAAGCTACTCCTTTTTTAAATTTGAACTTCTTGGTTTATTCTTTAGTATCGAGGAAAATCTTTTTTTTATAAATTTTAACTTGCTGTGTTTCTTTAATTCAGACTTCTTGGTGTTATTCATTAGTAACGTACAAGTTCTAATTTTATAGTAAACATTGAGCCGCTTCGTTATTTAATTTTGAACTTCTAGGGTTTTTTTAATGAGGAAACTTTGTTTTTATAATCTTTTTTTTCAACCGTTCCATTTTTTTATCTGAACTTCTCCATTTTATTCTTTTAGTAACGAGAAAAATCTGAGGTTTTTATCAACTTCAAACTTCTGTGTTTTTTGAATTTGAACTTCTTTGGTTTTATTCCTAGTAAAGAAAAAAATATTTTTAAATAAACATCGAATATTTGTGTTTAAATTTGAACTTCTTGGTTTTTGTAAAACAAGGAGTTTTTAATTATACATCAAAGTGTTTTTTTAATTTGAACGCCCTATTTTTTAAATTTAAACTTAATAGGAGTAAGAGGAGTGGGAGGCGTGGTTCGACAATCTTTTCGTGGTGTGTGATTTTTGAACTCCTTGGGTAGTCGTACATGAACTTCTCGCGAAACCCTTTTTATTTATACACTTTTTTTAAGGGTGTGTACATTCCACTGGTTTTTCTTTTGGTTTAAATTTTTTGTCTTGTGTGTGTTTTTTTAAATTCGACCATGCATCAACAGTTGCACACATAACATCAAAATCATCTCGCATGCACCAATAAACAAAATCCCTATGCATATATATATATATATATATATATATATATATATATATATATATATATATATATCGTACAAATAACAGAGGAAGTCTTTTTGATTCAAAAGGCCTACCAAAGATTCCAAATAACAAAATGGAAGAGGGAAAAGGGGAGGCATGCGACATGAGTGATGCAGTGGTGATGTGGATGCAACGGACGGCGGCAATGTCGACATGTGGAATTGTTTCCACCATATGTTTAAAATCAGAACAGTCCATTGATATTCCAGATAACAAAATGAATACATTATATACAAAGAGAAATGCAATGTCCGTGGACTATTTTTCTATGACGCACACACATTTGTTCTCATCCACCTCCCAAAGAAAATCAGAGCCACCACTACTGAAAGCTAATCATGCAAATAGAAAAAAGATCAATACTTTTTGCAAAAGCGAACGACTACTAGTTGAAGGGACTAGTTAAGTCAAACGCTTGTAGTATTAGCTCCTTCGTGTTGACCAATTCCACCAAGAACAATGCATGTATGGAACAGGCCGAGTGGGGTGAGGGAACGGGAGCAGGAGTTGCTCCAGCATGACCTGGTGAAAGAAGTTCAGCGCATCCCTGGCGTGCAGCTTCTTAGGGTGTGTTTGGTAGCATGTATGGACCTAGCTTAGTTGTTCCCCTCTCATACATGCTGAGTGTAGACATGCTGAGTCCATGCAGTTGCTGTTGTTTGGCAGTGATGTATGCACTGAGACATGCTGAGTAGAAACTTTGTTTGGCAGCCTGCATGTGTTTAGACTTGCAGAACAATTTCGAATTCCGAATATAATTTTTGAACGGTGAACAAAATTGAAAAATAGTGAACACAAATTTTAACATATTTTGAAATTCCGTAATTTTCTTGATAATTTAAATAAAATTCTAAATTCTTATATATTTTTTGAAAATTTAAATCAAAATTGAAATTCTAAACATTTTTTGAAAATTTGAACATATTTAAATTTTGGATTTTTTTGAAAATTTATTCGAAATTTGAAAATTTAAAATTTTATAAAAAATATTTTTTTGAAATCCAAAACTTTTCTTTGAAAAATTTAAACAAAATTTGAAATTCTGAACATTTTGTTGAAAATTTAAACAAATTTTGAAATTCTGAACTTTTTGAAAATTTAAACAAAATTTGAAATTCTGAATATTTTTTGAAAATCTAAACAAATGTTGAAATTATGAACATTTTTTGAAAATTAAACATATCTGGACATGGTCCGGTGGGTGGGGACGAGGGTCAGGGCCAGCATGGCTGCCTCCATGCACCCTGTTTGGGGTGCATGAGATGAGCATGGATGAGGGCCCTTTTATGCATCAGGTGGGCATAGCTCAGGTGAGCCCATGCACCCTACCAAACAAGCAAAAGTGGGTCGGATTGGGAATTTTTGCCCTCATGCACCCTCCATGCACCCTACCAAACACACCCTTAGAGCCCCTTCTCCATCTCTGCCTAGGCCACTTACCCATGTGTCTTCTCAGGCACTTCAGAGTTGAGGGTGCACGTTCGCCCGCGCCATCTGAACAACCTGGACTTCTGAACTTTTGAAGAAGAACAGAAAAATATACAGGCGATTCAGCCGCAAGCTCCTCAAAATTTTAACAAGTCCAGCACATCACAGTAGCGATTAGAGATAAAAAGGTTCACAGAGAGGATATCGGGGAGGTGCGGTCGCGCTGTGCTACACGCCGAAGTTGGACGTCGCCATCCAGAATTCTGAACTTCTAGGGGCGGCGGCTGCTGCTTGAAGAGGAACTAAAATGGGCTCGTTGTTGTTGGTTTAAGACGAAGGAGATGCGATTCGGACTGTCTTTGCCATGGTCGCCTCGGCCTTGCATAGGTCGCCGCGAATGGATGCGTGGGTGTGGCCAGCGTGGCATGCGAGGTGGTTCACGTCTGCCTGGACGCGATGGGGGTGAATCCCCACTGGGAGGACATAGAGGAGCGGTGCCTGAGCTCTGCCGGTGGTATCCTTGGGGAGGCGGAGGGTGCAGATCGCATGTGGGATCCCCACGGCGCGCAACAATGACGAGATGGAGGCAGCAATGCGCGTCAGGTCGCGTAGGAAGGGAGGGAAGGTCGAGACGGAGGGGCGGGGGGAGGTCGGGCCGGAGTGGCGGAGGTTGTCGGGGTGGAGGGCGGCGACAGAGATGGTCGGGGTGGAGGGCGACGGAGGAGGTGGTCCGGGTGGAGGACGACGGCGAGGGTGGTCGTGGTGGAGGGCGGAGGAGGAGGTGGTCGGGGCGGTGCCTGTGGTGGTGGTAGGCGGCGGAGGAGGTGGTCGGGACTGGCGAGTTGTGCGGTGGTGGCGTCCGATTCAGGTGGAGGTCCGGCGGCGATGGGATTGGGGGAAGGCGGGGATCGGGATTGGGAAAGTGGTGGGTCGAGCTGTTCGCGTCGTGGGGGTAGTGGTTTTTTTTTCTTCTCCGCGGATTCGAGAGTTCGGTAACATGTTCATCGGGCTATATATAGGGGTTGGAGTTTTCAGAATATTATTCTAATCCTGAGATTAGAATAGTGCTACTCTATATATACTAGTAGAGTGCCCGTGCGTTGCTACGGGCCAACAAATAAATTTAAACTCTCACCCGCTTCATTATATATAAAGCAACGACCAAGATACACGCAACTACATACAACACGCCACGACCACACACAACATGCCACCACCACACACAACACATACACAAGTCAGAAAAAACAAGGATATCAAGGAACAACAACACCCCCAAATCGACCACCAAACACACTACCGATGGACCAATCACTTGGAGTCGACACAGACCTCCGCCGTGAGCTAGGCACCGTGAAGAGGTGAAATCGCACATTGACAAAGCATGTACTCCAAAGTGGTTCCTAAAAGAAGGATATGCCACTGGAGTGTTGCCACCGCCCGATCCCGAGGATCAAGTTTTCACCTGGAGCAACATGAAAGACATGGTGTGACCATGAAGGAACCTTCAAGGAGGTAACGACCCCCGCGTGTGCAAAAACCGTCGGTCTGGCAAAAATGGGCAAGTTATGCACTCCGACACCCACATATCTCTGCCGAACCAGACGCTAAAGCACGAGCACCATCAAGGCCATGCTATGCCAGACACCAATGACCATGCCACTCGCGTGGCCATGGTAGCCATCCCGCACTCGTGACCTGAGACACATGCTCCTTCCACAAACATCGCGTCCCACATTGCTTGGGTTGCCGCCCTACTTCTAGACAACCCCGATATCATCCAAAGGCCTGGGCTTTGTCCTGAACGGCAACCCCAATTGATGGAGACGACAACGACCACCATTCCCCGAATATCGTTAGATATGAGCAACCAAGCACCCGGACGAAGAAAATGTGAAGAGAAAGAGTGGATCTCACCCATGACTGGCGACCCCTCTCTAGTGACGGGTGGTTCGACCACCATCGAAACCTCTCGTCGATCCAACCAACCTCCCCACCAGACACCTTGTGTCACCCCACTGCGCCAGCCGACTCAGATCCACACAAGGCCACCAGTGGCTGCCTGCACATCGATAAGGGGACAAGGATGGCCACCACCTGCAACCAAGAAGTCCCATTGAAAATGCCATCCCGCACCACTCTCCGTCAACCAGGCGCCGGAGTCGGAAGGGACCGCCCAGACTCCGACCAGCATGCGTCACTAGATCCTTATTCACATAGCCACCCCGCCAATAGATGCTCCTAGTTAATTCCCCGTGTGTTGCAACGGATATAAATATACATGTGGTTAAACATTAATCGTGTCAAACTTGTATTTTTTTGTATCCTTGTTCGCATTAAGCAATATTGTTCATTTTCTATACCGTTAAACCACTATTCTTCTTTGTCTTCCTTCTCCTCCTCATCTTCACCCACTATCTCTACCTTCACCTTGCAAGCTCGCTGCAACCATCAATCACGCATCCAGCTCAAAATCCCCAACCTTCCACATCCACACTATGAATTTTGAGGGATTATTTACCATTTTTTCTCCTTTTAGAGTCCTCAAACAATAATATCAATGTAAAAGTAATTAGCGTAAACTCCTTTATGACCGCACAGAACTGCTACGACCACCAACTCTCCCGTCTCGCCTACATGATGTGCGTCCACTCCCACAATTTTTCCCCTTACTCTGGTGAGGCCATCATTACCTCCAAACATTAGTTTGCCATCACCGATAAATTGGCCTATTGCACACAAACATATGTGATAAAAGCTTCTGCGATCGGACAATACCGAGGTAGAGCAACATGAAAAATAAAAGGTCATGCTTCTCATCTTCACACATCCATAGTTTAAAAAATGGCGATAGCCTTAGCACATTTTTCATACTCCCGTCCATACTGAAAATAATTCATGCATTGAGGAACACCATATAAAGTAAATTGGAATCCAAGAAAAACTAACACCTAGCAACGGTAACATGGATGGCTACTAGATGGCATGAGCCGTTGCCCAGATGCACGAAACACTCCCGACCGTGCACAGCTAGCCAAGAAACTTTGGGTCAAAACCAGGGTGTTGATACCTTGAGCAACTACACCCTAACGTTGGCAAGTGCCCAACGCAACTCCTCGTGGCCACCTCGGCCTCATCTGCCGCCTGGACGCACGCTTCTAGAACATACATGCATTCCGAATGACATCCTCCCTGCTTCCTGAGCAAGGTGGTCAGACACCGTAGCTTCTCCAGAGTGAATCATTCCGAAGGCGTTGTCGACAACGTCGTCCCTGTGGCGTTACTGCTTTCTCCCTGTGACTTTTGCTCCATTTACCTCCTTCTTCCTATGAAATTTTAGTAACAATATAAGTTCATTAATAATCAGTAAAAAACGTAGATTTTAGTACAATAAAATCGAGTATCTTAACAAAGTATTAGTAGAAACCAAATTTCCGTACACCAAGTAATTTTAGTACCTTCTGAAAAGAATAGTACAAGGGCAATCTTTCACGCAAAGTATGAAACTGAACCTTTAGTTGCACCAGATGACTACCCTTGTCATGTCAAGATTCAAGGTGCATATAGATATGCTACTGTCTTTTTTTAAGATGCTCATGAAGAGAACATACAAAAGATATGATAAAAACATTTTCATGTAATAAAACTACAGCCAACGAATTACATGACTGCATAGGCTATGCACGGTAATCGCCAATGGCAGCAAGCCAGCAACAGTAAATACCATATATGAGTTGACAACGTAAAAAATAACCCAGGAAATAACGTGTTATTCTTTTCAAACAGAAAAACAAGCAAGCTATGGATAATATACCTGGGGTAAGTCTCATCATCCTCCATTACCCTGCCAAGGGAAACACCAAACAAAAGCTTCTAGACTGTTAGAATAAAGCTTCTCCATTACCCTGCCAAGTTAGACTGTCATGCACGACATAACTTTAATTTGGTGTGTATTATCTGAAAGTGGAACTTACATATACGCATCTCTTGTACTATTTAAAAATAAATAAATTAGTATCCTTTAATTGTCATAAGGAACACATATGTAAGGATAAAAAATTGTCTGCAAACAGAGAGGACTACCAAAATATATCCAAAGAATAGTTTTACAATTTTTCAGCAATCTCATGAATCATAAAGAAGGATCAATAGCTATATGTACAAAATAAATTGAAATGGCTATTAAACCATTCAACATAAAACTAAATGTGCCTGAGACGGGAACATTGGTAATGGCGACTTACCGGAGACACCAAATCTAATTTGAGCAATAAGGGATATAGAAGATAAGATATAATATGTTGACAATAAAATACATGAAACGTCGGAAATTTAAACCCGATTATAAGCAGACACCATGAACAACATGAATCGAATTCAAGAACAAACCTGAAACTATTTGATGCCAGTCAATCTTGTATACAACATCATGACACCAAAGTCCAAGATTCTTAACAATTTGTTCATTGCGCCCCCTAGAGTATGTTGCCTCTTAGCAGGCTCACCAACCTTCTCAATCTAGGGGACCTTCTTCTCCAATGGCAGTTTAGTTAAAGCAATTGAAGTGATGCACAAGGAAAAAAAGGCACACTCAAGCAAACATACCTGAAGTCATGACGGCTGTCTTGGCGCTACCCATCTTTTCGTTTGACACCAGCGGCAGCCGGAAGGTCCTCCATATCGTCCATCTGCACCGCCCACATCTATTGATCTGCCTCGTGTGGCAGAGGGAGGCCGCTAGCGGGAGGAAGGGAGGGAGGGAAAGGGTGGTGTGCACCTACGGGTTGGGGAGGGGAGATCTTCAACAACACTGTGGCTAGGGTAGGGGTGGCTAGTCAAGAAGATGACAGATGAAGGCGAGGAATGGTGGCCATGACGACCGACATGACCAAGGTGGTGTGATACGAGCAGAGCAGGTAGCAATGCGGTTAAGCCAGGGGTGTCAGTAGCAACGGAACAACCGGCTACGTCAGTTGGCGGCGCGGGAGAAATGGCTGGCTAGTGCGCCGGACATTGATGCAGTGGCACACGCGTGCGGGAGCGGCTCCAGGTTTTGGGTCGAGGTAGAGGGAGGTGACGTTGACGACGGCGACCATGTAAAGTTACCCATGGTGGAAGGGGCAGAGGCGCCCAAGTAAAAGAAACCATGGAAAGGCGAGAAAAATCGGTGGAGTTGGGCTTCACGTGAAAAAAAGGTGAGGGGTGTGTGGAAAGAATTTGTGTTGATTGATTCCTAAATTACAGTGATCCATGACGATTTAATTACTTGGCAAACCACAAAAATGGTCTAGAAAATCAGGCAATGGGACGAAGCGAAGAAGTAGATGAAGCAAACGTGAGGAGGCGGTAACGAGAGAGGAAGTCTTTATTTTAAATCTTTTGTTGGTTTATAGGAAGGTGATCTCACATAAGAAGGTAAGGAAATTATGATGCGATTTTTGAAACCTTAATTACCCAAGAATTGAATTACCACCTACCAAAGAAAGCGCGAGAACTATTGCGGGATATAAATACCAAGCGGAATTGCATTCATGGGAGATCATTTGTATGTTAGGAAAGTGTTGGTTTACAAGGAAAGATTGGTTTACAAGGAAAGAGTGGAGAGGAATATTTTTGCTTAAAATATGTTATTTGTTTTCTAAAACAAATTGCATTGATGGAAGATCTTTTGTATGTTAGGAAAGTGTTGGTTTTAGGAAACATGCGTGAAATTGGATTTTATTATTTGTTAACATGCTATCGATGCCTCTCGTTTGTAATGTGTCTCGTTAGGAAAGTTTGAAAATGTTAGGAAAGTTTTTAATGGGATGGTGAAAAAACCAATGTGAAAAGATTATGATGGGACGTGAGGTACAAATAAACCGAACGAAAACAAACCGTGGAGGCTAGCCTACCAACTGAGACATTAGGAGTAGAGATGATGGATGATTGATTTTATGGAACGGTTGATGATTGATTTTGTATATGGAATGATTGATGATTGATATAAGGATGTAAATATTTTTAATTAAATAGACTGATTGTGGCCAAGATATGAATAGTTATCTTAGGAAAGTTGTGATGTGGAAGGAAAGAGTGGATAGTGATCGATTGTGGTACGTGAGGGATTGATGATGTGGGGGGGTACGAAGCGACGAAACGACGTACCAACTGCTCCATTAGGAATAGAGATATATACCTAGGTGCCTAGGCACTTTGCTTATCCATTGTTGGATCTTGGGTGGCTGATTTGTAAACCAATGTAAATGCCATAATTATTAGTTAATTTGGCAGACATTAATTCTTTGACTATCTCATGCATGCACGTCATGTTATATAAAAGCAGGTGATTAGATATACTATTAGGAATAAAAATCAACATTTATTATATCTTTATATAACATTTATTGATTCATAGTATAGATCACTAGGTATGTACATATATGTATATGTACTAATTTCATTAGTAGGTATATGCATACCTGCACATGTACATAATATCGTTAGTAGGTATATGTATATACGCGTTTGTACATAATTTTTTTCACTAGCCACAGAATAGAATAAATCATTAGATATGTATACCCACGTATGTAAATAATTTTATTACTAGGTATATATATATATATATATATATATATATATATATATATATATATATATATATATATATATATATATATATATAGGGTGGGTCTATTTTGACATCATCCCTTAAGAGTGTTATTCTGACACTAAACGCTTATTTTGACATCACATTAGAACATCACAGGATACCTGAACCGAACCCACCCACCCCACTAACCGAACCATGTATTAAAAAAACATCACCACACCCGCACGCACCCCACCTCCTTCCTCCTCCAGCACACCTCCCCCGATCCACCTTCTGCCCTCCCGGCGAGCTGCGCCGCCCCACCCCAACCGGCCTCCTCCCTCGCCCCGCGGCCTCAACCCCCACCGGTTTCTTCGCCCGCCGGCACCACGACCACCACCTCCACGGGCTTCTTCCTGGTTCCAACACCTCCCGGCCTACCTTCATCCCCGCTCACCACCTCTGCCACACCAAGCCGCCGCCCAGCCAACCACCACGCCCGACCCACTAACCACCGGATCCGGCAGGATCCTCCCCCCCCCCTCGCGCCTGCCCGGGGATGGATCCCCTCCAGCACCTGCCTGACGACAGATCCAGCGGGATCCTCGTCCCGTGCTTGCCGGCGAAGGTGCCGGGTCCTCCTCCACCTCACTCGTCCTGCGCAGCGACGGATCCGGCGGGATCCTCCTCAACCCCCTTACCCTGCGACGTCGTGGAGCTCTCTATGGCCCCTTCCATCGCGCCGACCCCCGACGACACACTTCCCCGCTGCGGCGAGCCACCTCCCTCGCCCAGGCGCCCCTACCAACCCCGCTCGGGGGCCCTGGCGGCCGGATCTGGTGCCAGTGGCCGCGTGTGGGCGGTTCAGTGGTGGCGCGTCGCGCTGGGTGGATCGGCGGGAGCTGGGCGAAAGCAAGACTGCCAGCGCCGGCAACATCGTACACGTTGGCCACCGTTGTGTTCATCATTTTTTGTTTTTTCTGTCTCTTGGTGCAGTGCAATGCAGCCTCCAGTGCAGCTCTGTCGTGTGCTAGCAGATTTTTTTGTTTAGTGAGCTAGCACTTCGGGATCGTCCCGACTTAGCCGTGCGGTGCGGTTCAGCAGCAAGGCAGGTTCGCTGAAGGGAGGCGAGCTTTACTTGTATTCAAGGTGGTACTTCGTTCTGCACTGCAAAAATCATGTTACAAAAAATCGTGGTTTCTATCCCTCTATTCTGCTCGAGCAGCGATGCAGTCCTCTCTGTCTGACATTGCAGTGCGATTTTCTATCCGATGCAAAATCAATAGCCCAAATGAGAAACGCAAAAAATGTTAGGGAGATTACAAAAACTATGCGGTTCATTTTTGATAGCGTCGCGGTGCACTTTCGATAGCGTCGCGGTTTACTTACGTCCGACGTGGAGTGCGGTCCACCTCCTCGTCTGGAAAAAATCATGTTTGACGAAAAAAACATGAAGTTCACTTGCCCTTCGAATGCAGTGCGTTTTACGATACGAAACAGTGCGTTTTTCTGTCTGATGCAGTTTCCTCGTTGAATTTGGTGTTGCGAAAAATAGAGTGTCCGCATTTCGGTAATGTCGAAATTGCTCTTAAGCCGTAAGGAATTAGAGAGGGTGTTCTACATGAAAAAATTGCGTATAGTTGATATCTTTCCAACGCCGTATCATTCCCATCGTTCCGATGAGCGGTTTGGAAAAATTTATGAAAATACGCTCGCTGCCACTCGTAGGCAGCCGCACCGTTTTTGAAATTCATGTAAAACCGTGAGGAATATCAACAAATGATCAACATATGAAAGTTGCGCCTATTACACAGCTTTCCAACGCCGTATCACACGCCTCGTTCCGACAAACGGTTAGAAAATAACAGCGAAAACCGTTCCAAAAATTTCGTAAAATTTGAAAAAAAGAATTCTGTTTTTTAGTAAATTTGAAATTACTCTCAAACCGTAAGGAATTAGAGAGAGTGATCTACATGAAAAAGTTGCGCCTCGACGATATCTTTCCAACGCCGTATTGTTTGACTCATTCCGACGAGCGGTTTAGAATAAAACGCGAAAATACGCTCGCTACCACTCGTCGGGCGGCCACCGTTTTCGAAACTGCTCTTAATCCGTGGGAAATCGCGAAAAGTAGTCAACATGGAAAAGTTGCGTATTTTCCGTAGCTATCCAACGGTATATTATACGTCTCGTTCCGACAAACGGTTTAGAAACTGGAGCAAAAATGGTGCAGAAAAAACGCGTGCAGTTTTTTCTGCTGACATTGTAGTGTTCATTTGATAGGGATGCAGTGCACCCGCGTTAACACTGCAGTTCGGAAGTGCTGTCAGAATAGTTATTCTCACATCGATGTCAGAATAGATGGTCTATATATATATATATATATATATAGAGAGAGAGAGAGAGAGAGAAAGTCTATTCATCACCCAGCGTGCAGAATAAGTTATTCTTTGTCCGAAGTAGTCTTACGATCGTTTCATTAATAAATTACGTTTGAAATACAATTAGTTAAATTTATATTTATTAACTATATAAAATTTGACATAAGAAAATAAAAATATAGGTCGTAAGATCAGAAAAATCACATTTTATGTATATTTTACACTATGTATTTATGTCTATAATTTTACGTGACATAAAATATTTTTTACAGTGATTATATATTTTCTTACGGTCTCTTTTTACATATAAAATAAGACAAAATTTACGAAACGTAAAATTACGGTGCATTGATGTGAAAATAGAGGGGGATGAAGAATAACTATTCCTCACCCAGGGTGACGAATAGTCAATCCCTATATATATATATATATATATATATATATCCACATACATACATATTTTTTTTACTAACTACAACCTAGAATAAATCATTGGATATATATATACCTGCGTATGTACATAAATTCATTAGTAGGTATTATATACGACGGGTATTCATGTGTGCGTAGAAGGTTTGTTGGCCCACGAGTCACATTGTGTGTACATGCATGTATACCTCGATCCAAAAAAGGATGCATGTAAACATGTATATCTCTTTCCTTTTATTTTCTTATTCTCTTTTCACCAATTAATGTGTGTTTTAATTCTTTACAAATCAATAAATGCTAATGCATTGACATGCACACTATTAAATGCTAGGTGCCCACAAACAATTTACCTATATATATGATGAATAGTATAACTAGGGTCACGCTATTCGTCAACCTGGGTGAAGAATAGTTATTCTTCACCCTCCTCTATTTTACCATCAATGCACCATATTTTTATGTCTTGTAATTTTTTTTCTTATTCATACCTAAAAAGAGAACATAGGAAAATATTAAATCGCCGTAAAAAATATTTTACGCTACATAAAGTTACAAACGTAAAAACATAGTGTAAAATATACATAAAATGTAATTTTTTTGTCTTATGGCATATATTTTATTTTCTTATGTCAAATTTTACATAATGAATCAATATGCATGTAACTATTTATATACAAAACGACATTTATTTACGAAACAATCGTAAGATTACCTCGGGTGAAGAATAACTAATTCTGCACCCTGGGTAATGAGTAGTGTGTGTGTGTGTGTGTGTGTGTGTGTGTATGTTTGTTTGTGTGTGTGTGTGGATCTTTTCCTACCATATGATGCTTGCCAAGTGGAGAATAAATGAGAGTGAAATAGGGATGAACATTATTGACTCTTGCATAGAAGTAAGTACAGAAAAGTAAAAATAGATGCTTCGCAAAGGGAAGCAGAGGTTGTCATGCGCTTTTTTGTTTTGATGTGCAAGCCCTTAATGGAAAGGAATGTCATTTTATATCGCCCCTTGTGATAGCAACCTTTATTATGCACCATGTCCCTTTTATTTCTTTGCCATCACAAGTTCGTACAAAGTTTATTTCCCCTTATAATAAAAGACCATACATATTTTACGAGCTTTTTTATTGCTGTTTGCACCGATGACAGCTTACTTGAAGAATCTTATTCAATCCATAGGTAGGTATTGTAGACTCTCGTAGCAAGAAACTAGGTTTATGGATGCACAAGTAGTATCTCTACTTAGTACGAAGTTTTGGCTAGCAAAAGATTATGAGCAACCATCACATGCTAGAGGATCCATGATAATATAACTTCTATGTGAATATAAGCAAACATAATCTATTACGTTGTCTTCCTTGTCCAACGCCAACTAGTTGATCAAGCATAGAATATTTGATGGGGGTTCACAATCATAAAAGATGTCCAAGATAGTATATTTATATGTGAGAGCTTCCTTTCATTATTATTTTTTCATGAATTGCATCAATGACCAAGGCTATGTTTGTCAACTTCCAACAAATTTTATCAATATACATCTTTTATGTGAAGTCATCACTCCCTATGGGATTAACATATGATATGTTTATTCTTTTTATTGCTAAGATTGAAACAAGAAGGTGGAGCAACCAAATCCAAACTACTACTTATTATATAACTCTCACACCGATTACATACATAGATAGATCACAAAACAAGCACTCGAAACTAAATCATACTAAAGATTTATTCTTCTAAATCATAAAATAACTACGAATCAAACTGGAATATGTAATGATTGTCAAACTGATGGTGATACGATACCGGGGCACCTCCCCCAAGCTTGGAACAAGCCAAGGGTGGTGCCGATACCCGTGTGCTCAAATTTCCTTATTGGGTGATGGTGGTGGTGAAGTGGTAGGCTTGTCCTCTGTCTTCCAAGGCGGAGGTTCTCCATCAAAGAAGGAAGAGCGGGTCTTTGGAATCCTGAAATCTGCAGCTATGATCATCCTTTTGAACCGGGATTCATACTCATAGTTTTGGTTTTGTAGATTATAGATTTGGGCCTAAAGATCTTGAAGCTGGGTGTGGATCTTAAAGATCGCCTCCACAATCTCCTTCTTTTCCATCTTATGTTCACGGATAACATCCGTAATCATGGAGTGGTTAGCACTGGTCCCATGCTAAACCATCCCTTGGCACTTGAAGATTTCATGTTTCACTGCTGCAAGCCTGGCCTTCCCGCTCCCCTCCTTCGATCCTTGAACATCCCGGATGTGAAGCACCCCCTCACGCATCTCAATGGTTTAAGGGTGTTTCATCACCTCCGCAAGATAAGGATTGATAACCTTCTCTAAGAACTTGTCCTTGGACGATCTTGATGAAGTCATGACGATCTAGATCTGCCAGAAAAATAGCCCGAAACAAGAACATATGAGAAACATGCGATATGGTGGTCAAATCAGCAAAGAGTATATATAATAAAAAAATCCCGTGCAGGACAAGTCTACGAAAGGAAAACGGAGTCGGGAAAGTCCACGAGGGAGTCATGAGCTCACACGACACACCCTGGGGGGTAGGGCGCGCCCCCTGAGCTTGTTGCTCCCTCGTGCACTTTCCAGACTGTTTCTTATTATTGTAATTTTTCATATATTTCAAAACGGACAAGAATTGTTGTTATGGAACTTTTGGAGTCGGTTTACTTACCGTACCACATACCTACCCTTTTTCAGGGTTCTGGAGCGTTCTGGAAGGTCTCCTTTCTGTGTTATTCCTCCGGTGTCATTGTTTGGATGATGTTCGTTTCCTTGTTAATGGGTGTACCTGAAATATAATGTTCAATTCTTTGCCCATTAACCACCTTAGGATTTGTCACTTCGGGATTGTTAATCTTGATAGCTCCGGAGCGGTAAACTTCCTCAGTGATATAGGGTCCTTCCCATTTCGAGAGAAGTTTTCCTGCAAAGAACCTGAAGCGAGAGTTGTATAATAGAACTTGATCACCGACATTAAACTCTTTTTTTGTATTCTTTTTTCATGCCATCTTTTAACTTTTTCTTTAAACAATTTAGCATTTTCATAGGCTTGTGTTCTCCATTCGTCTAACGAGCTAATATCAAATAACCTCTTTCCACCGGCAAGTTTGAAATCATAGTTTAGTTCTTTAATTGCCCAATAAGCTTTATGTTTTAATTCTAGAGGTAAATGAAAAGCTTTTCCATTAACCATATTATATAGAGACATACCCATAGGATTTTTTAAGTGGTTCTATATGCCCACAATGCATCATCAAGTTTCTTAGACCAATTCTTCCTCGATCTATTAACGGTCTTTTGCAAAATTAATTTTATCTCCCTATTTCTCAATTCAACTTGACCACTGGATTGAGGATGATAAGGTGAAGCAATTCTATGGTTGACATAATATTTAGCTAACGTTTTACGGAATGCATCATGGATAAAATGTGAGCCACCATCAGTCATTAAATATCTAGGGACTCCAAACCTCAGGAAGATAAAAAATTTAAGCATTTTAATAGAGGTGTTGTGATCAGCACTACTAGTTGGAATAACTTCTACCCACTTAGTAACATAATCAACAACAGCTAGAATATGAGTGTATCCCTTAGAGGAAGGAAAATGTCCCATATAATCGAAACCCCAAACATCAAATGGTTCGATAACAAGTGAATAATTCATAGGCATTTCCTGACGTCTACCAATATTACTAATTCTTTGACAATCATCACAAGAAAGGGCAAACTTATGTACATCCTTGAAGAGAGTATGCCAATAAAAACCGGACTGTAATACGTTATGTGCAGTTCTATCTCCAGCGCGGTGTCCTCCATAAGCTTCAGAGTGACACTTTTGAAGGATCTGTTCATGTTCATGCTCAGATACACAATGTCTAGTAACACCATCTACTCCTTCTTTATATAAGTGTGGGTCATCCCAAAAGTAATGTCTTAAATCTTGGAATAACTTTTTCTTTTGTTGTTAGGTATAGTTAGGTGGTATATATTTAGAAACAATGTAATTTGGTCGTTTGCTTTGCTGAACGGAATGCCAGATATACAAAACAAGGTAAATAAGAACTTGCAGTTCACCAACCATGACAGCAAGAATTTAAAGGAGAGTAAACCAGTCGTATCAAAGCAAATACAAGTGTGACATTAGAACTGACAACGCACAATACCAGTGTGACAAGCCATTGCTGCGCTGCTACTCGACATTCTTCAGATGTTGTTGGAGCTAGGAATACATTCTCAAATCAACTAGGAATCAATAGATCAAGAGCATACAAGAGCTACAGCTAACTTATAGTACAAAAATAAAGGAAAAGGCCATCATCAACTCATATCATCATCAGAAGATTCACTCAGCTCCAATGGATAACAGGCATAGAGTTTTATAATACATATCAACTTGACCTCGGCGAAGTACATCGCCGACGTCCAATCAACTGAGCCAGGCTTCTTTATCTTGACAGTAAAGTTGAAGTGATGAAATATCTTTAAATAATCCTCCACATTAAGACATTGATGGACAAGCTCGTCAAATTCATAATCAAGTCCCTAAGATGAACCAAGTGTTAGTCATAGATCTCTACAGTCCCAACAATAAAAAGCATTTAGAGCAGACGTGGAGAACCTTAAGATCATCTTTCCTCTCAATGTATCTTGTGAAAACCGCCATCGCCTCCTCGCTCATCCATCGTTTCGCATTTGCAGCAATTTCTTCTTTCTTAGAAGCATAAGTATGTTGTCCTCGTGCTTGGACAGATTGAGTTTGTTTTCCAACTTTCATGCTTGCATATTCTCTATTAGTTTCAAAGTCGAGTGGCCAATATTCTTGTGCTTGGAAAAACTGAGCTCGTTCTTCATCTTGTCTCATCTCAAACTCTATATCACCTTCATAGTCAAGTGGATAAAATTCTCCAAGTATCTCCTCCCTAGATAGAAATATCAGAATCCGGTCAGCAAAACATGGTTCATAATGTAATCTAGATAGATAAAGAGGCAGTTCATGTAGTGATACAAAATGGGACACGATGCAATAAACTGATTCTCAATTTAATTAAACTTGCATTAGTAAACTAAGCATCTTTGCTTAGATATAGGAGAAAAGTCCTGTAATAAACCTTGCTTTATTCACTATGAACCTTTGATTATAGTATTCGTGTATGGATATAATACAGGTTCACTATGCGGGGTTCACTAACCAGGTTCTAGAAATACATATGATGTGGGGTTCACTATGCCTAGCAACTGAGCTAATCTGCATTATGACATGTGAAAGACGATCGCATGGCTCCAATTATAGCTATTTGTTGACCTAAAGAAACATAACAGCACGACTGTTTTCTGAATATCCGTATGCATCATATGAGTGGAGTGTTTCAGCATGCATCACCACCCGAGTCAACTTCCACGGTGACTAATACTAAATTGGAGGCTTGGAAGTCTAATGAAAAATAAATCAATAAGCAATCTTAACCATGACGATACACATTTAATGTAGCATGTTTAGAGCATGCTACACACAACTCTAGATCACAAAATAAATAAACCGACAAAGCCAGTTAGAATCCATTCCAAGCTTTTTGCAAAATAATGAGTAATGTTTATATCACTTGTGACAGTTCAGCATGTCTCAATGGATGCATGCTACCAAACAGAAGTGCAGTTGTATACATTCAACATGTCTCAGCAGAGAACAACCATGCTAGGGTGAGATTGCTAATAAACACACCCAACAAGTACCCATTAGTACGACCATATGGGTTATAACAAGTACCCAGCAATACGACCATATGGGTTATAACATGTACCCATTAGTACAACAATATGGTCATAAAAGGTACCCAACATTTCAACAAACTATTTGTTCACTTACAAAAGAAAAGATGAAATAAAGATGGACATACTCACCAGATGATTCAAGAGTGTGAGGTGTGTCATTCAGCGTCAGGGTCTCCAACTTAAGCAGATACTTACTTTTACCCCCAAGCTCACTGCTGCTCACCTCAACCACATCCTCTGGGATCCTAATCAAAACAAGTATGAAAATGTGTCAGTGACTATTATGATCAAGATAGTGCAAATATAACAAGGACTAGCTCCTATGGATTTTGATTCAGAAGAAACAACCCAGACGCAGACGCAGACATTGCGGAGCCCAACCATCTATCCCGGCTGGGTGAAAAGCTGGCTGCGGGCCACAACGAACTATTTGACAACCAGTTCCTGGATGAAGTGATAATTGATAGCTACAACCGTAGTATCAAAATAAACAACTACCAAATTGCTTCACCACCAACAATAGTTTTCGACACAGATCCATGCTTGTGATAGACAAAAAAGAAAGAGACTCTCAAATATATCAGATACATGCTACCAAACAAACTCTCAACTCAGCACGTCCCAAAAGATACATGCCACCAAACAACATCTCAGCTCGGCATGTCTCAACGAATGCAGGCTACCAAACAAAAGTGCAGTTGTGTGCATTCAGCATGTCTCGGGAGAGAAGAACAATGCTAGGGTGAGATTGCTACCAAACATTAGTACGACCATATGGGTCATAACAAGTATCGATTAGTACAACCATATTGGGTCATAACAAGTATCGATTAGTACAACCATATTGGGTCAAGTATTTTCAACAACAAACCAATTGTTAACTTACAAAAGGAAGGGCGAAATAAAGATGGGCATACCCGTGAGCTGATTCAAGTGTCTGATGTGTGTCATTCAGCGTCAGGGTCGGATCCTTACTTGTACCCCCAAGCTCACTGCTGCTCAGCTCCACCACATGCTCCTCAGCCCTAATCAAAAGAAGTAGATAATGTGTCAGCGACTATTATGACGAAGATAGTGGAAATATAGCTAGGATTTGTTGGCCTTCTCCATTTTTTCCAGGCGAAAGACAGTGCAACAAATAGTTAATACATTGTGATTTCTAATGGATATTGCGACAGAGGTTGGTGATGAATTGTTTAGTGCAAATGTCCTTGCCTTGCGTTGGCGACTTGAACTTAAGAGTGCGGTGTAGGTAATTTTGGACTACATGCAGTGTTATACTCCTGTTCACAGTGGCCTAATTCGCCGGCCAATGGATAACAAAAAATGACCAACAGGGAACAGCCCCCTGTGGCATCTTCATTCTGAAGAAACAACCCCGCGCGTACATTGTGGAGCCCAAACATCGACCCAGGTGGCAGGCTGGGTGCAAAGTTGACCTCGCGCCACAGCCAACTGGTTGTGGTTGACAACCAGATCCTGGATAAACTACAACCAAAGTACTATCAATCAAAATAAACAACTACTCGTAGTAGATCCATGTCTGTCTGTGATAGACAAAAAAGAAAGAGACTCCCAAAGAGCACGTCCCTGCAGTTCACAAACTAGGAAGGAAATCTCACCGAGTTTCAGTTCCACTCCAAGAGGATGGGTCGCTGGCCATCGCGAGGAGGGCGGAGGACAACCTAGGAAAAACAAGTTTTGGGTCTCTCCCTCAATTATTATTATTTTTTTGAAGAAGCTCTCCCTCAATTTATTTAGGCAACGATGATGAACACTTTTTATTTTGATTTCTATTTCGAGGGAAGAGGAGGCCTCCTATTCCACGCTTCCGGAACAGACGAGGTAACGGAAGAGCTCCTCATCATGGGCCGGCCCAACAAGAGGCCAGCAATCGCACGGGGACGCGCCGGTTTTTTCTGGTTCGCTGGTCGCTGGCCATTTTTGGACGCTCCAAATAATAATCAGGATTCAGAAAAAGTTCATGAATTCGAAAAAATTCACGAGTTCAAAAAAAGTCAGAAGGATTTGGAAACAAAATCAGAAATTCAAAAACCAGCGCGTCCCCGTGCGATTTCATGTACGCCTGGCGAACTCCATGAACTTTTTTTAAAATGCATGGATATATTCAAACTCAAGAACCTTTTCCAATATTACATTTTTTCTTAAAACCTAATATATAATTTTTCCAAATTCGTGAATATTCTTTTCGAAATCTACGAACTTTTTTCAAAACCATGAACTTTATTTTCAAATTCAATGATTTCTAAAATCCGAATTATTTTCAAAATCCGCGAAGTTGTTTCCCAAAATCAATGATTTTTTCTAAGTCCATGCTTTTTAAATCCGCCAACTATTTTTCAATTTCGTGTTTTTGAAAGAAGTTCTTCCTTCTAAGTTTTTTTTAAATCATGATTTCTTTCTGAATTCATGAAACTTTTTTTAACCCTGTTTGTTTAAGAAAGAAATAGGCTTTTCTGATAAAGTCGACAGTGGGCCGGTCAACCGCGACCAGCGAACCTGAAAAAACCGGCGCGTCGCCGTGCTAGCGCTGCCCTCTTGTTGGGCCGGCCCGTGATGGGGGCGCTGGGGAGGAGCTCTCCGTTACCTCGTCTGTTCCGGACTTCCAGCATTAAAGCGTGGACTAGGAGGCCTCCTCTTCCCTCGAAACAGAAATCGAAATAAAAAGTGTTCATCATCGCCTAAATGAATTGAGGGAGAGACCCAAGCTTGCTTTTCCTAGGTTGTCCTCCGCCCTCCTCGCGATGGCCAGCGACCCATCCTCTTGGAGTGGACCTGAAACTCGGTGAGATTTCCTTCCCCTTCACCTCCCTGCCCTAGTTTGCCAACTGCAGGGACGTGCTCTTTGGGAGTCTCTTTATTTTTTGTCTATCGCAGACAGACATGGATCTGTGTCAAAAACTATCGTTGGTGCGGTGTTGAGGCAGTTTGGTACTATGAGTAGTTGTTTATTTTGATAATACTTTGGTTGTAGTTTATCCAGGATCTGGTTGTCAACCACAACCAGTTGGCTGCCGCCCGGGTTCCATGGTTGGGCTCCGCAAGGTGTGTGCCTGGGTTGGTTGTTTCTTCTGAATCACAGCGTCCACCTAAACTGAATCACAGATTTGTTGGATATTTTGATCTAAAGCCTAAACTGTAGCAGTCATCTGAGTTGTGGCTATTATGTGCTTAAGTGGAAAATATCTGAAGAGCTACAGTGGGGCGGTTGCTACAGTAGGCGGTTGCTACAGTAGGCAGCGGCACTGTAGCTGCCGGCTGAGCTGCCCTGATCAGGGGCAGCCTCTATCCAACCAGGTGTTGGCCCCCTGGTGCACTATGCTATAATGAAAGAGAGATAAAAGGATAAGGGAGAGGTGTAGCCTGCAGTAGTATATAGCCAGCAAACACATACATAGACTTGCGGCTTTCTCCCTCTCTGTTGCAACTGATCATGCAAGCATAGCCAGCACTGGGAAGGACCTACACATCCATCAGACTAAGTTCTAGGTGGTGAAGGATTAAGGGCATAGGATGGTTGCTCCAACAGATTAAGGAGGAGATGGCAGGACCTCAAGACAAAGGTAAAAATATCCATCCCCTGATTGTTGAGTGGCTCAAATCTTGTGCAAGATGATCCTGTGATCATCCTTTACAGTGATCATCCTTTACATTCAACAATATTACCCGCTGACTAATCACGGGACATAGAACTAATCACAGCCTCCAATTTAGTCACAATAGAAGTTGACTAAAGCACGGGTGTGAATTGTTTGACCTAGCTAGGGTGGTGATGCATGCTAAACAATCGATTTATAATCTCATATGATGGATACTGATTTTCAGAAAACACTCGTGCTGTTATGTTTCTCTAGGCTAACACAATAGGTTTATTGGAGCTATGTGATCGTCTTTCATAGGTCATAATTCAGATTAGCTCAGTTGCTACGCATAGTGAACCCCACATCATCTGTACTTCTAGAACCTGCAGGTTTTAGTATTATATATACCCATACATGAATACTATAATCAAAGGTTCATTGCGAATAAAGCATGGTTTATTACATGAACTTTCTCCTATATCCAAGGAAATAGTGCTTATAGTTATTTAATACAAGTTCAATTTCGTTGAGAATCTGTTTATTGCACCTTGCTTCTTGTATTTGGTACATGTGTAGATTACATTATTAACCATGCTTTGCTGACCGTATTCTGATATTTCTATCTAGGAAGAATAAACTTGGAAGATTTTATCCACTCGACTTTCAAGGTAGTATAGAATTTTTCGAAAAACAAGATGAAGAACGAGCTCAACTATTCCAAGCACGAGGATATTGGCCACTTGACTATCAAGCTAATACACAATATGCAGACAAACAAGCTGAAAAACAAACACAATCAGTTGAAGCCCGAGGGCAACATACTTATGCTTCTAAAAAGGAAGAAGTTGCCGCAAATGTGAAACGATGGATGAGCGAGGAGGCGATGGAGGCTTTCAGAAGATACATTGAGAGCAAAGATGATCTTAAGGTTCTCCATTTCTGCTCTAAATCATTTTTATTGCTGGGACTGTGGAGAACTATGACTAACATTTGTTTCATCTTAGGGACTTGATTATGAGTTTGACGAGCTTGTCCATCAATGTTTTCATGTGGAGCATTATTACAAGACATTTCATCACTTCAACTTTACTGTCAAGACAAAGAAGCCTGGCTCAGCTGATTGGACATCTGCGATGTACTTCGCTCAGGTCAAATCGATATGCATGATAAAACGCTATGTCTGTTACCCTTTGGAGCAAGATCAATATGGTATGAAAAAATTTCACCTTATGACTTGTAGTGGACCTAAAAAAATTCTAACGTTGCGATTTACTTTGGCAGGTGAATGTTACGCATGTGAGAGCCAAGGAATGGGAGAACTGAGGCACCCATTAAAAGGGATATACGATTTGGGCAGGGAAGATATACAACCTCCCTTCTATTATGAGGACAGTGACTCTGATGAATTCAATCCAACAACGGCACGGAGTGAATCTTTTGATGATGATATGAGTTGATGATGGCTTTGTCCTTTATTCTAGTACTCCCTCTGTACAGAGGGAGTATTAAGTTAACTTTGGCTCTTGATGAGAATGCCAATGTATAATGTACCAGTAGTAGTAGATAGTAGTCCATCTGAAAAATGTCAAGTAGCAGTGCAGCAATGGTTTGGCAGCTGGCTGGGATTTATTTTTGGAGGGGTCTACTATTTAGAGAGGCTGGCTAGGACATGGGAGGTGCTATTCTGTGTTGTCGGTTCTAATGCCACACTGGTATTTGCTTTGATGCTAGTGGTTTACTCTGCTTAAATTCCTGCTTTCACAGTTGGTGAAGTGCAAGTTTCTATTTGCTTTTTTTTTTCTTGTTTTGACATTCCGCGCCAGCGGTGACATATGGGAGGAGCAATTGCCATCCCATTCTCATCGCTGGGGCACTTCCATCCACGTTTATCACCACTTGAGGTCCTGGTTGTGGTGGCGACCACAGATGGGCAGGCTTCTACTTGGCGTTTTCAACCTGGCGCCGCATCCTGTACGCTGGCTGTTTTGACCATCTTTGGTATACTCAACCTGGTAATGATGAGTATACCGCGCTTGTCATCTTGCACACCCAACGATCTTCAAAATCATGACAGAAAATATTATTCACCAGCGCCACAGCCCACTGGTCCATCTCAGGGTCGATCAATGTCGGGGGATTATTCCCGGATAGGCTCAAGGAGACGACTCAATATTTCAAAACATCAGGCTGGCTCCCCGGTCCGGCTGGTTTTCAGGTTGGCCGGCTCCTCGGTCCTGCTGCTCCGGCTGGCTCCCCGGTCCGGCTGGTTTTCAGGTTGGCCGGCTCCTCGGTCCCACCTGGGAGCCGGCCAACCCGGGAGCCGGCTCCCAGGTGGGCTGGCTCTCCGGTCCGGCTGCTCCAGCTGGCTCCCCGTCCGGCTCCCCGGCTGACTCCCCGTCCGGCTCCTCCAGCTGGCCAGCAACGCGAAATCAACCGCAGCGTTCCATCGAACACGACATGAAGACACTATAGCCCGCGTCATGCATCCAGCACCGTTGACCAATAGTGACGCACTGTAACCTGCATCATGTGTCACTTCGCATGCCATCTCCAAATAGTGTAGTAGGAATTGTGGGCCATTACTTGTTCCCTGGACCTCATTTTATAAGAGGCACCATAGGGTTCACTTGGCCAAGAAGACTTTGGCTTGGTGGCCAAAGCTCCCACTTGGCCACCAAGCCATGCCCACTATAAAAGTCACTCACGTGCACACACACAAAGGGGCAAGCCCTCTCATCTCCTCTCAGGCTCCCTCATTTCCCTCTCATGCGCGCGCGCGCACACACACGCATGAGAAGAGGAGCCCATGGCTTTCTTCTCCCATACAGCTCTAGAAGCAACTTTGTACCGCCATATACACCGCATATATTATCAGACATGCAGGATTAGGGGTATTATCTTCCCGCGAGAGCCCCGAACTTGGGTAAACCACCGTGTGATACTACCCTATCCCATCCCGGATCTTCCACGGCAGCCTTGCTCTCACCTCGATTAGCCACCCACTGGCATCTGTTGTGAGAAAACGACGACAGTTGGCGTCCACCATGGGGCTCGCTGCCGCCGGAAACCGCGGTAGCGGGACCTTCTTCGTCACCACCACCGCGACGCCGGCCGCCCGTCGTCGCTCTCACGTTCCTTCGCCCGCGCCCGGCCTCGGCGCGCTCGTCTCGCTGACCGCTTCCCCAACCACGCGCGCTTGCGGCTTGCGGCCGCGACGAGCCGCCACCGCGTCCTCCTCACGCTGGCGCTGCTCCTGGCAGGCGCGCTCACGCCGGCGCCGGCCGCGTTCCGGCGGCTGCAGCAGCCGCCGCTCGGCCTCCGACCGACGTCCGCGCCCGTAACGGCGTCTTCTGGGCGTCGGCGACGCTCAAGGAAAAAAAACAAGCTGAGACTCGTGCCCGCACGTTGCCTCCCTCACAAGAAAAACACCCTTTTCCCCGCAAGACCACGCCCACGCAGCGCCGGCGAGTGATCCACATGGCAACCCGCTCCCCTCCCTGCTGAGCCACGGCGCCGGCGGCAGGCTTCACTGCTCCGGTCCTGCGCAACCACCGCGTCGACCTCCTCCGGGTCGCGCTCCAAGGATGGCCACCGTCCTCCCTGCTCGCCCGAGCCTCTTCGCCTGCAGCCGCCTGCCATGGCCGGTCCGAGCGCCGCCTCTCCGATCCCCTCGCCTCGAGGCGCCGGTTGCCCCGAGCTCCGCCACCACCTACAGCTACAGCCGCTGCTGCACCGTCCTCGTCGCGCCTCGTCTCGCCCGCGGATGTCTTCCACGCGGGAGCCCATCATCTTGCCCCGCGACCGCTTCCACCCTCGCTGCCTTTGAACTGCAGCTCCTCCGGCCATGTTCGTCCGTGCATCGCCTCGTGCACGTGCCCGAGCCCATGCGGCACATCTGCATCACCAAACCGCGCTTCCCGTCACTCCAACCTCCTGCTCGTGCGCCGCGACAGAGCTGCCTCCCTGCCCAAACTCCCACGCGACGCGCACGCACACACATCTCGTCAGGGAGGGGAGCTCCTCCAGCCGATCCCCATAGCGCCAGCGTCCCCATGTCGTGGCAGGACCTCTGCGCCAGCCTCATGCGATGACGGCGCGCCTCCACGTCGCCTCGCGAGCTCCGGCCTCCACAACGCGGACCTCCCCCGAGCTCCCCCTGTGACGCGCCCGCCCGCGTCCAGCCCCACAGGCGGCCGTCCCCACGCCGCTTGGCCGCACGCGGCCCTGCTCCGGCTCTCCGCCCCTTCCCGCGCGTCGCGCCTCTCCTGCGCCTCCTCTCGTCCGCGCGCTCGCGCGCCCCGAGCCGGCCTCCAGCGTCGCCCCCCCGAGCTCCTCCCTCCGCGGTCCGGGCGGCTCTACACACGCGCGCACCCGCGGCGACGGCTCCGCCCGTCTGCCCCTGCTCCACCTCCGGCCTCCAGCGCACTGGCTCCCCAGCTCCGCATGCGCCTCCCCGCCTCCGGCCCGGCGGCCTGTTGGCCCAGCCGGCACCCCTTCGGCCAGCTCCTGCGCCCTGCGCGCCTGGCCCTCCTCTCCAACGCGCGCGTGTCCGTGCACGGCCTTGCCTGCGGCCGCTCGCTCGGGCCTCGTCGCCGCTCCGGCCCGACCGGCTCCCCCGGGAGCACGCGAACCTGCTCCGCACCTGCATGGGCACCTCCAACGCCGCTTACCCTATGCCTCCGCCTGCGCGACCCGGACCGCGTCGCCGGCTCGCCGTCCCGCACCCGCCAGCCTGTCCGCATCCCTGCTCCCCGTGGCCGGTCCGCGCCGTCGCTGGCTCCAACCCGCGCGCGCGCCCGCGGCTGGGTGCCTCGGCCCCCGTCGCCGGCTTCGCCCGCGCGGCCCCGCCTACCCACGGCCGGTCCGTGTCGCCTGCGCGCCCCGCCTGCCCGCGGCCTGTTCGCGCCGCCGCCGGCTCCGCCCCGCGCTACCCCGCTCCGCCCACACCACGCACGCCCGCCGTTCCGCGCGCTACGCCGGCTCCGCCGCGGCCTGCACGCGCCCCGGCTCCCGCTGCTCGCCAGGCCGTGGCCGGCTGCCCACGAGATCGAAGCGAGCGCCGGCTCCAAAAAGAAAGGACAAAAAGAGCGACGGCTGTCCGAAGAAAATATACGCGGCCGGCTGGACAAAGAAGTGGGAGACGGCTGCCCATGCAAAAAAAAAGAGAAAAGGCAAACTGAGCCCGCGTTCGCTCAGTTGGCTGGCTGGCCCGCCCGTCTGCGTCGCCGCCTGGCCGGCTGGCCTGCCCGCCTGCCTCGACACCGGCCCGGCCGCCCGACCGCTCCGACGGCCGATCGGTCGGGCCCGGCCGGCTGGCACACCCATCGACCGGCGAAGGCTCAACGGCCACACCCAGCGGGTGCGTCGGCACGCCGGCGTGCTCCTCTCATAGAAAGCCACGTCGGTTGTCATCAACAACAACCACTTCGCCGGCGCCAAAAAGCAATGTGAGTCCCCGTCCACACAACTTTGCACCACGCGGAAAAACGGTTACCCCGAGCGACCCTCGGGGGCCATCCACGCATTTGTTTCAGCTGCTTTACTGTTCACCCCAGCGCCAACTAGTCTCGGCCCGAGGGCTGGCCGTTTGGCCCAATACATTCGTTCCCACAAGATGGCTTATTAGCGTGTACGGTATCGAAGGCCCACTCTTTGTCTTAGGTACAGACCGCACCGCGGCTGTCCGGCTAGCGAGAGCAAAAGCTAGAGATCACCATACGCGAAAAAACGTCCGGGGAGAAAACGTCTTGTGAGACCCGGTCGTTTCATTTGTGAGTATCTGCTCGGTCGAATCCGCTCCTCAGAGTGCGAGTACTGTACGCTCCACTCAACGGCCCACTCTTCGCCCCAGCTATAGACCAGCTCCCGGCTGTCCGGCTGGCAAGAGCAAAAGCCAAAGATCGGAGAGGACATGAAAAAGACTGAAGGGGGCTCGGAATAAACCGAGTCGACACCCTCTGCATAAACTTGCACTACCAACACCAAATATTTGACATATGTGCGCCGACTAACCTTCTCTTTTGCATGATCATTTCCATGGGGATCCCCCCTCGCCCGGAGGCTCGGAGGCTACACCCAGCAGGTGCGCTGGCATGCCCCTGCTGGAAACAGCCAGCCGGCGGACTCCGCATCCGCGTCCGGCAGGACCCCGCGCCCATCAGCCGGCGGACCCCGCGTCCGCGTCTGGCACGGCCACGCGCCCATCAGCCGGCAGACTCCGCGTCCGCGCACGGCAGGGCTCCGCGCCCACCAGCCGGCGGACTCTGCGCCCGCGCCCGGCAGGGCCCCGCGCCCATCAGTCGGTGGACACCGCGTTCGCGCCCAGCAAGGCCCCGCGCCCACCAGTCGACGGACTCCGCGTCCGCGTCCAGCAGGGCCCCGCGCCCACCAGCCGGCGGACTCCGCGTCCGCGTCCGGCAGGGCCCCGCACCCATCAGCCGGCGGACGCCACGTCCGCGCCCAGCAGCGCCCCACGCCCATCAGCCGGCGGACCTCGCGTCCGCGCCCGGCAGGGCCCCGAGCCCACCAGTCGGCAGACTCTATGTCCTCGCCCGGCAAGGGCTCGCGCCCATCAGCCGGCGGACTCCGCGTCCGCGCCCGGCAGGGCCCCGCGCCCATCAGCCGGCGGACTCCGCGTCTGCACCTAGGAGGGCTCCGCGCCCATCAGCCGGCGGACTCCGCGTCTGCACCTAGGAGGGCTCCGCGCCCACCAGACGACGGACCCCGCGTCCGCGCCCGACAGGGCTCCATGCCCGCGCACAGCAGGGCTCCGCTCCTGCCAACCGGCGGACTCCGCGTCTCTGCCCGGCACCCTCGACGCCACCGTCTGCTTCAACAACAGCAAAGACCCTCCGTCCGACTCTTCGAGTCGCCCGGAGGCTCGGAGGCTACACCCAGCGGGTGCGCTAGCGCGCCCCCGCTGCAAACAGCCAGCCGGCGGACTCCGCGTCCGCGCCTGGTAGGGCCCCGCGCCCACCAGTCGGCGGACCCCGCGTCCGCGCCCGGCAGGGCTCCGTGCCCATCAGCCGGCGACTCCACGCCCACGCACGGCAGGGCTCCGCGCCCACCAGTCGACGAACTTCGCGTCCGCGCCCGACATCCTTGACGCCACTGTCTGCTTTAGCAACAATGAAGACCCTCTGCCCGACTCTTAGAGTCACCCGGAGGCTCGGAGGCTACACCCAGTGGGTGCGCTGGCACACCCCCACTGGAAGCAAGCCACGTCGACCGCGGCCCGCAGCCGACCGTCACCAACAAACTCTGCTACGACAACAACGAAAACCCTCCGCCCGACTCTCCAAGTCACCCGGAGGCTCTGAGGCCACTGTCAGGGGGATGACCCCCGGGTAGGCTCAAGGAGACGACTCAACATTTCAAAACATCGGGGTGGCCAACGCCACCGGTCTTGCTGCTCCGGCTGGCTCCCCGGTCCGGCTGGCCCCCAGGTTGTCGGCTCCCAGGTTGCCCGGCTCCCGGGTCGGCCGGCTCCCCGGTCCGGCTGGCTCCCCGGTTGGCCGGCTCACAGGTTAGCCGGCTCCTAGGTGGGCTGGCTCCCCGGTCCGGCTGCTCCAGTTGGCTCCCCGTACGGCTCCCCGACTGACTCCCCGTCCGGCTCCTCCAGCTGGCCAGCAACGCGAAGTCAACCGCAGCATTCCATCGGACACGACATGAAGACACTATAGCATGCGTCATGCGTCCAGCACTGTTGACCAATAGTGACGCACTGTAGCCTGCATCATGTGTCACTTCGCATGTCATCTCCAAATAGTGTAGTAGGAATTGTGGGCCATTACTTGTCCCTGGGCCTCATTTTATAAGAGGCACCAGGGAGGTTCACTTGGTCAAGAAGACTTTGGCTTGGTGGCCAAGGCTCCCACTTGGCCACTAAGCCATGCCCACTACAAAAGGCACTCACGTGCACACACAAAGGGGCAAGCCCTCTCATCTCCTCTCAGACTCCCTCATTTCCCTCCCATGCACACACACACGCGCGCATGAGAAGAGGAGCCCATGGCTCCTCTCCCATACAGCTCTAGGAGCAACTTTGTACCGCCATATACACTGTATATATCATCAACATGCAGGATTAGGGGTGTTATCTCCCCGCGAGAGCCCCGCACCTGGGTAAACCACCGTGTGCTACTACCCTATCCCGTTCCGAATCTTCCATGGCATCCTTGCTCTCACCTCGATTAGCCACCCCCTGGCATCTGTTGTGAGAAAACGACGACAATCAACTCTCTTTCGGACCCCCTTTGCAATGCTTCTCTATGCATACGGTACGATGCTCAAAGCTGAATTTGGGCTTGTTTGTTTGGGCTTCAGATAAAGTCAGCTTCAGGTTCGCTATGCGACAAAGCTGATTCGAGGCAAAGTATATAGATTTGGGCATAATAATCGTCGATATGACGATTTTGGCCAAAAAGGTCGCTCCATATTAGGAGGTTGTGAGGCGTTGGGTCCAAGGGCTCATGCGGGAGGGGAGAAATTTCACCTCCCTCCTCGTCCTTTATTTATTCTAAAGTATACTTTGTACAATTTGGCTGCATTCAACAATGTTGGAAGGGTCATCACTGAACATAGAAGTAGTTTGAGCCCGAGTACCGTTGAGACGCTGATGTGCCTCGAGGACTGGCTTCGAGCAGCCGGTAATATGTTTTTAATTATTTTGTCATACTTTATTTAATACCTTCCATTTTGAATGTTTCATCATGAATGCCTTCAATATTGCAGATCGTCAAAAGGCGGAACCAACAGTTGGAGACCACGGCGGTGATCAAGATGATATTGGAACCACCTAAGGTAATTCTGCTAGATGTACTTTGCACTTTCGATACATTATTATATCATGATATATTTCTATTTTTGAAAAAGAGAGGACCCATTGGAAGTACTTGAAGAAATAGCACTTGTCCATCTTCTTAAATAGCTCTCTTAATCATAACCTGGGAGCACTACTTTGCAACTATACATGGCCCGTGTAATACTTTGGAGTCTATCTTGTGCAGCAACATTTTCCCATGTTCCCTTCAATTCTCATGTACTGGATTAACTTTTGAAGTTTGAACCTGAGCCATAAGATCTTCCATGAACTGACAATGCTTTAAAATCTACAAAAATGATTCGCCTAGTAATGTATTTTGCAATTATGATCTTCTTAGTTCTGGTTGTTGATTTTCTTGTTTTTTAGAAGTTTGATTTGCTTTTTATGCTGCAGGTTTTGTCATACTTGATCTTCCTTTAGAATCGCTACCGTCCACGCGTCCAGAGGATTCAAGAGACGAAGAAAGAAATGGCTCACGTCAGTGTGTCACCCATGTCCAGAGCAAAAAGTCATCAAAAATTTCAGGCATTTGTAATGTGCATTTTAAAAGCAAATGGTGCTATGATATGGTTACATGTATCCTGTAGTGAAGAAAATTTGTGTTAATTCCTTTGTTGCATGCAACATGTAGCATACTTGTATGAGATTCTGGAGGCTGTAACTGTGTAGCGTGTGGACGTGTGGTAAGTATTCTGAAGGCTGGAGCTTTTATGTTTATTCCTTTGTTGCATGCTTGTATGATATTCTTAAATGGGATCCCACTTAATCCCACTTATCCCATCAAAAATTTAGTGGGTTGTCCACTACTTGCCAGCAAACAATGGTGGGAGGAAGTGGGTTTGCGATGGGACACCCACATACAGTCCCACCTGCAGCCTGATCTCCTCTTGATCTATTGATTTTGAAGTCAGAATTGCTAGCTGATTTGACAATGACAATGTAAAATATGCCATAGGTTCCAAAGTGTTGCAAAGCTAATCTTCTCCAGATCCAAGCAGCTATAGCATCACCAAAGGCGCCAAACCTTTGCAACCTAACATAAAACTCAAGCACAGTCTGCACTCGGATACAAAACGCCAGCCACACAATTGCAATTCTTGGAACAAAAACAAAAGGAAGCACATGATCGATTGTATACTACTACGTTGTTTAAGGTTATTCCTGTCCAAGAAAAGTGTTCCCTGAGCGGCTGAGCACAACCGTTTCTTCCAATGGAAAATCTGAACCTCCCAACCTCATCTTCCAACGAAACAAAACACTCTGCTACAAAGCCCTTCTCCGCATAATTGCGAACCAATATTACATTCAGAAAGAGCAATGCATCACACACAAGCAGACGCGCTGCTGCAAGAAAACAACACACTGTATTGAGAGGTGAGGTATATTATCAGTGTGCCCAAAATTCAGCCATGTTGGCAACATAAACGGACAAAAACAGTTCAGACAGTACAACACAAGGCAAAGCTGCATCTCCCTCCGTCTTTGGTACAACAAGTTGCGTCCTCATCAGACCTATACGAGCTGCATCAACAAGCACACGCCACCGCTCCACTTCTGCTATGGGCTACGGGATACAATCCACCTAGAGCCAGAAGCTCGTTCGCAATCTTTATAGCCGGTACGCCAAGGGTGCTGAGTATTCTTATATCTGATGATAGAACTGTTCTGGCCATTTGGGGAAAACTCGTTTGAACAAGCTCATGCACACGGTATCGTGCTGCTGGACGCTGCTGTTGAATATGCATTTCATCGAACCTGGCGGCAAGAATAGAAAGGGTTCAGGCACATAAAACCGGATCAAACTGCACCAATACATCAGCGGCGGGATTAGTCAAACATACCGTGAGTGCCGACAGTCTCCTTGATCCGGCCGCGTTTGCCATGTTTCGTCCACAGCTCAACAGGCTGCAAAAAAATAATGGTGTGTTACTAGCATTGAAGACAAAGTAATAGGATACATCGATGCAAACACCAAAACACCCACCTTGAACCATCTGACGTCTTCTGGGTGGTGGAACATGTACCGCACCATTGCTTTGAGTTTCGAGACTCTCTGGGGATACCTGCACAAGTTGTCAAATAAGAAAACGTTGATTAGATGAAACCAAAACAAGAGCCATTCAAGGGGTGAAATATTTTACGCATATCACATTAGATCAAGTGGAGGCATCAGCGGTGCATGTATTCAAATTATGACCAGCAAGAACTTCCAAGAAAAATTCAAAGGCTTAATACTTTTTTTTCTTCACATAATGTGTTGGGACAAGAAAACAGTTTCAGCCAAAACCATTTGAATCTGTGCTCTCCCATCTACAACTTGTTATTTTGGCTTTATTTTTATTTATTACATTCCAACTTCCCTTCTTCCTATCCTGAGTTAAGTGTATGCATCAACTGAGAACTTTTTCAGATGATCAATCTATGTCAATTTCATCCTGATCATCCCAAGAAAATTTCCAAGATGATGGGCAGATTGCAATCGTTCAGTTCAGGTTGAAACAACGGAAAATACAAGATTGCAACCCTGGACAGATTGAGCAGCCAGCATCATCTGATATATCCCCTTTTGAACATTCTAAAGAAAATGAACTTTGAAGAATTATCGAGCTAGGCTAGGGCACTGACCAGCCAGTTTCTGATCATTTTTTGGTCCACTAAAAAGTATCATTCTATATTTTTTCCAAAGAATGTGTTCGTTTATTCTTCTATAAAGAATGTATTAGAATCTCAGCAAAATTAGTACAAATGCACCTACTTCAGGTCCGCATAGAGCCTACTGTAACAGTTGGTTTAGCTCTATTATTCTATCCTCCAACCAAACAAAATTGCAAGACATGTTCCCAGTTCTCCATAGATGAATCCCCTTCTACATAAAGCACTAATGGTATAGATAAGAGTCGTTTCAGAAACCAATCGCCCCATATTTTGACTTTGAAAGAAACTAGGTCCACTTAAAAGGCCTTCATCATAGGAGAAAAACTGAAAGATACTCTTGGTTCAAGCCTATGTCAGCCCTCCACCTCGAACACAGGGGAGGGACTTTGAACCAACTGGGGCTCCGTTACTATGATGGGAACCAAATTTTGTATGAACGCAACTACATATAATTAATTCTAAAAATACAGAAATATAACATTCAACGATCAGTTCTACGAATGAAACTGTGAGTACATAATACTGGTAGGAAAACAATGTACAAGTTGCAGGCATATTTGCCCAGTAAAATATGCTACCAAAGCTTACCCGGTCAAAACAATTTTTTTGAGAATAATCTGGTCAGGATCCACACTTTTCAGTGTACCTACTGCAGCAATGACAGGTTGTTGCCCATCTATGTTCTTCAAAACAATCAGAGGAACGGGTGGAAAGGAAATTGGAGCATAGACGGAGGCAATAGAAAATCGCCCATGATGTAAAAATCGCTCCATCTTATGCTTATTGCAATTGATGTTGTCAGATGAAAATAGTGGCCTAGAAAAGGGTCAAAACAATCAGTAAGATACTTCTCTGGTTATACAGTGCAACGGCATACCTATACAAAAAAAAAAAAGAGAATCTACTCCCTCCGATCCATATTAATTGTCAGAGGGAGTATATTATTCTCAATGGTACGGCTGAACTTTCATTACCTTGCCGTAAACTGCCGGAACCCAACATTGAAAATAAGAGGTTCCTTACTTCTGATAGGAGCTTCATAGGAGTCATGTTTTTTTATGCTGCAATAAATAGCAAGTGCCAATTAAAGCTCAGTGCAGGGGCATTCTAGAATTATATCCAGCAAACAAATATTTTGAAATCCAAGATGATGCACATAATGTGTACAATAAGACAACAGTCAACACAAAGCTAGTGGAGGTTTACTGGCTTACTATTGTCAAGTTAGTACGAACGTCCTACACAAGTCCACTTTAGTAGCCAAGGGAATCCTGAGGAATAACACAATTACTCCTGAACTTACACTAACCAAACATCCAAATTCTATTGAATTGTCTACGAGTGCTTTGACTGAAACTGTGTTACAGCCTGTTCACATGTACATCATGCCAATATTCATATAAGCACGCGCTAACAGGATCCATCAATAAAAATAATACACAACTTAGTATGCATACTTACAGAAAATTGGACCACATGAGTTTGTCAAGTAGATGAAAAAAATGAATACCTGAAATGAAGAACTGAAATTTTCGACTCATGTTGAAGAAGACCAGAAACAACCACAGGTAATCTTCTTGATGGATGACAAAGTTTGGAGGCGACATCTGTAGGAACATTTTTCACGTGAAGCATAACGTATGATCCTATTCGAGCACAATCCTTTGAGCTTTCTTCATCTAGCTCAGCCCTTTTAGCAAGCACATGCTTTTGTGTTCGTGTAAACTTATCAAATGCAAATATTCTTGAATATTCAGGTGGCAAAGATTCCTGAGGTCAACAAAATGGGGAGAAACAACCACGTCACATGACATACATAAAGTTTATATTAAATTTGCACTAGCCAGTAATAGCAAAATCATAAGCACCTTAGGATCCCAGGATGATGTCCTAAATGATTTTAGTCCTCTGTATTTTGCAAAACGTTTTCTTGCCGGGACATCTAAGGGTGTCTCCACCTCATCAGGAAATTCTGAAACATTATATAAGATATGCATGTCATATTTAGGAATCACATAGTGTATAGGGCTAGTAACAAACCTGGAGGTAGAAGTCAACCAAACAGGCATCAACTGGAACAATTAATAAGACTAGAGACTTAAGTTGATTCCTGGGTGACCCCTCCAAGGAGTCATTACATTGACACGATGATTCTAACAAGAATCTTGGTCTTGGCAGTTCCAAGCCCAGGTTCTTTATCCACAATATTTTTTAACGGCCCATTTTTATCTTCAAGTAATTTTCGTAGGCGCAACTTTTGGGCCAATGGACACGCAAAACCATTTAACTTAGCTTCATATAATGATAACTTTTGGGGCAATGGGAAAAGAAACCTAGTTCTGCCACCTCAAATTAAATACAATGGGATATGACAGATAGAACCCTCTTCCATCCCACATGTCAGCACACTAGAAAGTGTCGGGTACAATAGTGGTGGCAGTTGGCACAGCTATCATCGTCGCGGTTTGTGAGCCACGAGTAAGCGGTGCAGGCCCATGAACAGGGTGGCACAAGGGTTCATTGGTGGTAGTAGCTTAAGGGATCACGGCAATGAAATTTAAATAGTGGCTGCGTGCGTTAACATTGCCCCAAAAGTTATGGTCACCGGGAATTTACTCTTATGTTCCTTCACATAAGAAACCCAAAGCAACCACAACTCTTCAAATTAATTAATAACACGCCAATAATAGGGTGATAAAAGGAAATAAATTAGCTTCCTAATTCATGCTGTCATCTGTCATACCAAAGATTAATTTCTGACAACCTCAGCCTCTCCATATTACAAATTAGCATAGAATATGCTTTTGAAACATGTAGTGTCCTCAAAAAGATCTCAAGAATAAAGAGTATTACAATCTGGGTTCTCTGAAACCAAGTTTTGTCAGGTTATTATGAGTTATGACCAGTCGTCACCTAATCTGACTAATTCCTTCTCTTTTTTTCTAATGGACAACACAATACTTAACTTAATTGAAACTTAGAAGCCTTTTGCACCTTTTCTGGGCCAGTATTGGGAGGAGGGGGGGAGGTCTACAGTTTGCTACATACTGGTTGGCACTGGGAATTAGCTGGGAATGTGTACCAGCAAACCAATAAATAAAAATAAAAAACAGGAACCAGGTTTTAGACCCTCCATGTGGTGTGCTTACCAATGTTCAGGTATCGGTAACTGGTACCATATCGGTCGGGTGCTGGGTAGGGATAAATAGGCGAGTCGGCTGATAAATCAGTTAATCGGCTATTTTCGGTAACCCACCGAGTAGCGATTGACTTACCAAGATGCCGACTAACTGGCCGATATTTGGAACATTGATGCTTACTAAAAGGGATTTTAAACACTTGAAGGTAATTGAAAACCCGTACCTTCATCATCAGCATTAGATTCTTTGATTCTCTTAATGTCTTCCTCTATCTGCTCTTTGGTAAGATTTTCATCATCCTGAAAATGCAAAAAGGATACAATTCAGTTTGAGGCATGTACCTAAAAATTGACTAAGGAATCCAAAGAGTAAAATAAGAGAGAACAGTAATTTCAAAAGGCCAACAAGGCACACCTCACAATTTACAGAAAAGCAGAGAAGAGCAAAGCAGTACCCCAGCAAGATAATGTTCCCTCCATATAAACAGTTCATGTAAGGTTGCAAAAGGTGGGCCAGAAAACTTTTGCGAATTATTTAAACTTTACTACTTAATTTAAGTAACTTAAGTTGATTTAATTTGAGCAAATATATAGTATAAAAATATCGCGTTGAGTAAGTGTACATTTGAATCCCTCGTTTCAAAAGTAATTTTGTATAATGACTCATGTCATGAAAGTTTTACACCTTTAACGACCTATCTGCATCCAGACATATATTAAAATGTTGCCCATATCTAGTGCCAACCGGATCCAGATGGGGTGGGAAATATCGGTCCAGTCCAGCGCAACTGGGAACTATAGTTCTCTAGGTAGGAGCATTGGAGTTTTTTCGCTAAATCCTTCTTAGATTATCCCTCTCACCCTCCCTGACCACATTACGTTTTTCGTATCGTGCAAAACCAGTCACAAACAAAAAAAAAATATGGCAAACAAAATGTGGAGGGAGGAAAATAAAAACATAAGCATTCCAAAGGCAAGAGTTGTACTGGCATGTACCGGCTAAATCAGCAAAAGGCTGGTGAATGGAGCAAGTGCATTAAATAGTATAATGTCGTCAGATCAACGACAAGAAATAAGGTAACTTACTCCCATCTCAGTACCCCCGATAGTTTCTTGATCAAATTTCTCCGTGAAGTGAGACACTGCATCTATATCTGAACTATCGCTGTCGTGCTCTGAGTGATCTTTCTCATCAATTACCATTCCAGCACCATCTGGATTGTCATTCTCAGAATCATCACCTTCATCATCTGTATCATCAACAATCCAAGCAGCCTGCCAATAGCATTAATATTATTTTAAATTTAAAAATATCATGGGCTATATTAAGAGTAAATATTCAATCTTCAATAGCCTTGTGAACCTGGTATTCCGATGTGCCGCGAGGAAGTTTCCTCTTTACAACCTTTCTTTGTTTATTGCTTTCATAGGCTTCCTCCATCTCAGCTTCTGTTGGCCAAGTCTAATCAAATACAAATAATACTGCAGATTAGTACTTAAAATTGATTTGCCTAGTTTGACTTGTACTTGAAAAGAAAAACAATGTCATAAACAAATATAAAGAGGAAACTTTTGAATTGACATAGTATCCACAACAAGGAAAAACGGTGTAGTTCATGAGAATCTGCAGCCATGGGAAGTGTAAAGTGAATCATATAAAAATCTGACAAATGCTCCCAAAAAAGATGGGCCCAACAAAAACAAATATACCATTAAGTTTGCTATGCTTAAGCATATACCATATCTACTGAAACATGTGTTGCACCTGCTGAAGGAAAAGACCATTTTTAAGAACACATCTAATACAGAAACAGTAGGCCATGTGACAAGCATCTCATGTAAAGAAATAATCATCAAACGAAAAAGGAACACCTCAGTGCCACGTGTGATTAAATTTGGAAGTAATCACTGTCCAACAGAAATTAAGCACAAAACTGAAGTTCTGAAAAGGACAACAGTTTCCTTTTTCAACCGCAAAAGTGAAAAAACACAAAACAATGGCTTATTAAATCACTAAGCTAGATCGGGGAAATTATCACCTGCTCTCCTGCAAGAGGATCTGGAATATTTTCAACAAGTAATGGTTCCTGATTCAAGGGGTCTGGAACGAAGGTATCAATAATCTGAAACAGGCAAACGATGACAAGTTAACGGAGCGTGATCAATAAAAACTGTATGTAAGATGGAAAAAAAAAGAACTCATACAGTGGATGATTCTATATCATAATAACGTTTCTTCTTTTGAAAGTAAAAATTGTAGGGGAGGCCCTGACAGCATGTCGTAATATACATGTAACTGCACTATCCAATTTCTAAAACTCTGCATTTATCCTATATAACAAACCTGAATTTGATTATCATCTGAATCCATTACTTCGGAGTTTTTCCTCTCACTAACAGGACATGGATCCTTGAGGATATCAATTTGTCCTAACTGAAAATCACCAGCACCTGACACATGTACCTTTGATGGAGCAGGTGTTAGAACAAGAAGCAGATAAGACTACCAATAAAAATTAAAACAAAGATCACCCACAAGCTGATTCACTGAAAGATTGTGGGCCCGCAGATATCCAAACACAAGCAAGGTGCACAATCCCATACTGTCACCTGGTTTTATGCAGGCCTGAAAGAAAGATCTTAAATTAGCATCATCAATTGTCAAATAAAAAAGAATGCAGGTGCACATAAGCTTTGCAAGAAGCAAAGACTAGAGTTGGGTGATATTGTACAGGTAGTAAACTTGAGAGATAACAATACATGTGATAATATTAAAGGCAAATTTAATGAAAAGTATGATTTGCTTTGATATTCAGCCTAATTTGTAACTGAAATACAGGATTGCAACCATAACTGCAATTCTTAGAGGGCATGGCGGGAGGGTCAAATTAAAACTCCTCTGCACAAAGTATGCGAGTTTCAGTGGAAGGTGAACTCACGGAAGTTGTTTGTGTACAAAATTAGTGAGAATAGTCAGTTGGTCTAGAACTTACAAGAACAATCACAACCATTAGTTATAATTTTTATTGTTAGGACTGCAACTAATTTTTTTGGAATCAAAGCCAATGTGACAAATCACAACCTAAGTATATTAAAATTTGAGCTAGAGTATAATCCAACAGTACTATTGAGCAAGACAAACAGGAGGAGTATGAGTCAATGTACTTTATCCAAGTGTTTCAACAGTACCATACTTGCACAGAAACGATATTCTCAAAGAAACTTAAAAGATGAGAAACATCAATGCAGTAGGGCAAACGTTTATGTTACGACAAAATAACAGTTAACAACTTTTTTATGAAAGTGAGATGAAGTTCTTACAACCTCCTCAGACATAACATAAGGTCTCTGATTTCTCCAATGTGGTGATGAAAGATGTTGCTCCTTGAAAAGCCGCATGAACTGGAAAATTTTAAATCGGTGATAAATAATCAGAAGGAGCATTAGGACTATAGAATAGAATACATAAAAGAAGGAAAAGTCGTCATGTTTCTCCATTTAAAAACAAACAAAAGAAAATTTACCATATGCAAATCATCCTTAGTTTCCGCTGCATAGAACCTGCAATCTTCAGGCAGCTCTGGAGAAAGGAAAGAAACCGCTGCTTTCTTCAATTCCTGCTTACTTTTGGTATCTGATGGAAGATCCTGATAATATTAAAGAATTAAATTGGTATTCGCAAGATAGCGTCTTGAGTGAGAAAAGCTCGGTATGGCGAACTTACTCGAATGAAAACAGCTGTACTAGGTAAGCCCGCGGCTCGAAGAACAGATAGACATTGTGATCCAAACTCATCAACTGGATTGCCTGAATCGCTGTTGTATAATGAATTTGCCGACACTACGAATGCTAACAAATCAGCAACCTAGGTAAGAAAATACAATTTGCATGTTCGACGATATTAGAGTTAAGAAATTCCAAAGAAATATAATTCTGCCATACTGAGTTTGGTTGAAGAGCATACCTTTGCCAGTTCCATGCATGAGGTGAGATCGCCATATGGTGCTTGCAGTACCTTAACAAATATCATGAATATAAAACAATGAAATTGACTAACTAAATTCAATAAACAGAAAAAACTGAACACTAAAATTAATGCAGGTACATATATAATGAGAATTATGTGCAGCCCAGTCATGGCCAAACATGCAGCAAAATGATGCAAGAATAGGCACAAAATGGAATGGTTGAAAACTTGAAAATAAATGTTTGCATTATGTACCAGGCATCTTTATTACTCTATTCCTACTGAACTAACCGTGGTTCGAAGTTTATAGGCGGGAGAGGCAACGGTGTTGGAAGTCAGTTTCTCATCTCCTCCTGCTGCAAATGTCAAAAGATCTTCGGCAAGTGGTCCAACATTTGCAGATGAGGAAAGGCCACAAAGAACCTGCAAAAACCAGAGATTAGATTATATTTATTGTGTGACAGCAAGAAACAATAAAATTGGCCAATAGTGTAGGACAACGAGACAAAGATCAAGAATACTAACAATAACACGGGGTGCACTTGAGGAGCCATTAGATGACCGCTTCTCCTTTAGCAAGGCAGCGCGTTTCTGATCACGGATCTGCAACCCAAGTTAAAAATATTTCAGGCAATAGGATAAGAATGGAAAATGATGATAGCAATGATCAAACTCTTTAAACATCAAATCGATGAAAATCCAACAGAAAACATATCCAACAACATAATAGAATTCATTTGGATGACAGACATGTAGCTTAAAAATAATACAAAGTGAACAAAAAGAATGTGCAGATTGAAATGAATTTTTTGAGGCTGTCCCTTTATCTAGCAAGAACAGAGAAAGGTTGGAAGAAAAGAAGTTGATTAAATTTTAAGCCAAAGCAAATTTTATCAATATAAATATTCTTTACATGGCACAAGCCCCTACTGCTTGTTGGCAGAAGAAACATTCGAGCTCAACCAAAACAATTTATACAAATTGAAGCAATCTAATAGGCAAAATACAGAAGGTTACAGTTTCACCTTTGCAAAATTAAGCTTATAGGTTAGTCAACAGAAATCTGGCTTCAAAATGGTCAAAACAGGACGGAGCTCAATGAAAGCGAACAAATTCGTGTACGTCACTTGCGCCTAGTATAATCGCTAGCAAGTACTAGTACCAAACAGCATACAAGATATGAACAATAGTCTAATAATAACAGAAAAAATGTAATCATGCAGGGCCTCAAATTTCGTCAGGTCTATCATTAGCCTAAGCTTGACCGTCGCAGCTAAAGCACAAAAGGGGGCCTGAGCTTGACCGTCGCAGCTAAAACACAAAAGGGGGCAGCTCGCTGAGCTAGAGCGTCTCACCGCTTTGCTGTGCTGGAGACGTGCCGCACGGGCGCCCTTGACGGCGGCGCGGTGGCTGCCCACCGGCTTCCCGCTCCTGACCTTATCTGCGGACACAGCAGCACCCCGGCAGCCAGTGAGATTTGCAGTTTTACAGAGGGGAAAAGCGATGTATAAAACGTAGGGAGCTCCCGAGAGAGGGAGGAGCAGGAGTCTAGCTGTGCTGTACCGATCTTGTGCGAGTGGCAGGAGGCCTTGGAGGCGAAGCGCGTCTTGTGCGCCTTGTTGACCTGCGAGCGCGCGCCGCCCATCTCGCCGGCGGCGGCGGGGCAGGTGGTGGGCGCGTTGGGGTTTAGGGCTCGGGTTGCTGTGGCGGCGCGCACGAGAGGTAGAGCTCTCCGTCGTTGCCTGCTGGTTTTGTTTTGCCAGAGAAGATATTGGGCCTCTCGTGGGCCACTTTTTTGGGCGAACACGGAGCTAAAGCCTAAAACGTAAAAGCACTCCCCTAGAACACTTGTCCACAATATATACATACATGTTACATATATATATTTCCTCAAAAAAAAAAACATGTTACATATATATATATCTTTCCCTATATATATATATATATATATATATATATATATATATATATATATATATATATATATATATATATATATATAATAATAATAATAATAATATAATAATAATAATAATATAATAATAATAATAATAAAGCACGGATTGACTCCGTGGGTTCATCGTCACAATACGCTTCTTCCCGTGAGTTTACGCCTTCAGTTTGAATTTTTAAAACATATACGTGTCCACCCCAAGGCACAAGGCATAAAAACTGAAGACAAACCTCCACCAGCGACGCAAACCTATCTGAATTCTCGATCCAACCCATCGCTTCGTTTCGTCCCGAGATGGAGTCAAACTCCACCTCCACTGCTGCCTTCGCAACCCGTTCAATAAATATCGATTCGGGAGGTGGAGGAGAAGCGGACAGGGAGGCGTACGCCACGCTCGTGCTGCCGGAAGCCTCCGCACCTCCTGCTGCCGCCGGCTGGTCGCCTCCCTACCCGGCGGGCGTCCCGAGATCCCCTGCTGCGACGCTACTCCCTTCCACACCGCCGGATCGACGCTGTCGATATCGTGTCGTGCGGCGCTTCCCCTCTTTAATACGGGCGAAATCAATGTCGCGGATCCCATCTGACCCCATCGTCCCAAGCAGCCCATGTGCGACGACTCACGGGTTGAACTAGATGTGGGTGCCGTAGTCGTCGCTGCCTGGGTGTGCACAAAAACCTTGACGAACGAGGATTGTAGGTCTCCTTGGAGATGGCGAGACCTGATCCACTGGTGTGCGGCAGACGCCATGGTAGTTCCCGAGCTCGACCTTTATGGAGACCTCCCATGGCGCAGCCACGCCACATGTGCCATGACCCATCCGTACATTCGTTTCTCGCTAAGAAGTCGTCAGCGCCGCCAGGGAACATGGCCCGTACCGGATAGTGGAACAGCGGCCCGCAAGCATCACCGGCTTCATGGCCGCCGGCCCTGGCTGTCGCATGATGTCCTTGGAAGCCTGCGGCTGCTGGGGCGGCTGATGCGGCCGCTGGCTTGTGTTGCTACTGCTGCTTCTTGCCCTCCTCATAGGTGGCGCCGCCACCACCTCCAGCCCGGTGACCACTGCCTTGGCCGGCTTCTCCTACTTGCACTTGGTAATCATCTTCATCTGCTCAGCTAGCTCTTAGTGTGAGTCGGTCTCTAGATTTGGATTGGAATGGCAATAAGAAGTCTTGAATGCAGTGAGCTAGAGAGGAGGGAATTTACCTGCCAATTATTCTGACGAAATTAATCGGTCAATTTCCTTCCAAGATTTGACAGTAATAATTCACTGGCTTATCTTAGCTCAGATTCAGCTTATTTGTTAGTCTGGGGATCAATGTACAACTGTCCATCTGAGATATATGTAGGAGTTACGGAAGGCTACTTTATATCATGTGAATGGAAGGCATGAGAGTTGGCTTTTCAGATCAGATGTATATAATCAAGCAACTCTGAAGATTGTTGGTCAGCATTTGCTTTCATTCATGACGTAGCTCTTTTCGCTCAGCTCCAGCCAGCAGCATATTCTTTATTACTAGGCCAACATAGAAAGATGTTCGAATGTGTTGTTAAGGTGACTGAAGACAAGCCGATAGATTCGACCTTGAAGATATGGCTTTGCTGGCTTTAAGTATTGCTTTAAGTTATTCAATGGTGTTCATATAGCAAATTTCTGATGATTTTGTGTATGCATATGTATATGCTTCCTTTTAAACTGACACAAAAATATATTATTTTTCATCTCTAAATGTTCATGTTTATGTCTTTTAGGCTGTACTTATTGAAGAATTCAGTTGTATTGGACCAGTCCCTTTTGTATGCATATAATGACGCACGTCTTTCACCAATTATACTCTGCAAACCTGACAAACAATCATACTATGAATCAGAACAATTTTAATTTTTGTGTAAGCATTACTTCTCATCCGATATTTTGCACTATCAAGGATCACGTCATAATTGTGTCTAGCCTTTTTAACTATTAACTACGTACACAAAAGAGGTGCTAATACAAAATGTAGAGAACTAAAAAAACAAAGTGACAGAATTGTAAGATATTTTTGACTGGGCATAATTGTAAGATAATTCTGAACACATTGCATTTTGTTTATAGAAACCAGTGGAATAAGGTAACTGGTGTGTTTTGGTTCCTACTCTTTTCATCTGTCAATGTATGGTCCGATGTGTGGAACCTCAATAGATTTGGGAGGAACTCTTTTTCTAATGAGAATGTGGGAATCCAGCTATCCTTTTTGTTCTCCAAAAATCTATTTGATTTATCCTATTTTGTGAATTCGTAGTTTGTCTCTTTATGGCTGTGAGTGACAGAAGCTTCTTCTCTGCAAAAGGGAAAGCAATCTAACTATATCAATCTTTCCTTTTTTGTGGGCAAACTTTGGAGCCTACAGGACTTTTCAAAGTGTAAATACATGATAATTTCCGGCATTCAAATTGAAGCAATTGTGGACAAAACTCTGGGAGTATATCACATGTGGCCGAGATCATTGTCTTGGGATTTCATGTTGGATGCATTGTGTCGACACCATGGCCACCATCGGTAAGGGTCGAAAGGAGGATAAGCAGCAACACAGGTGGGGCAATGTGTTACAATAGAGGACGTCAACACGTGAGGGGTGTTGAGCCATACTTATATTTGGCTATGGATGTATGATTTTTTTTCTCCCGTTGCAACGCACGGGCATATTTGCTAGTATATATATATAGGACTACTTTTCTGTACTCCTGGGTGTATGTACTCCCATCCTTAATATACCTTGTATACGCATTGATTATACCTCTTTATCATTCTCAATATACTTCATTAAATATTGTAAGATACCTCAATACAAGTTTTGTTGAAAAAATATCACTTGCGACGTACTTTTTGTAATATACCTTTTTCACATATAAACAAATCAGCATATACGTACACCTTTAAAAATATGTAGACTCGCATGAATTTTTTCATGAAACTCATTTTGAGGTATCTAGTAATTATTAGTGAAGTATATTAAAAATAATAATGAGATATAAAAGATTCATTTATGTGGTATATGAGGAACGGGAGTACGTACTCTCAAGAGTACAGAGCCATTTTCCTATATATATATATATATATATACATATACAATAATTAAAGCGGCTAAGCTAGCTTGCACCACATGCATTTCAAGTGTTTGACAGGAGCTCTTCTACGGGTGACACGTGTACCTTTGCCCACTTTGGTACACTCCTGGTTTAGTGATGATTTTTTTTTTCTTGATTTTCTATTCTAAGATGGTTTGGGGCTAAGCTAGCTTGCACCACATGCATTTCAAGTGTTGGACAGGAGCTCTTCTATGGGTGACACGTGTACCTTTGCCCACTTTGGTACACTCCTGGTTTAGTGATGATTCTTTTTTCTTGATTTTCTGTTCTAAGATGGTTTGGCCGATTTTTTTAATTTACTTCCGCGTGTTTCGTGGTAAGGAAGACTCCGAACAAATTTAGGACACCGCCCGCTCCACCGCTCTACACGTACATAAAAAAGCTCTACTTCCGCGTGTTTCGTGGTAAGGAAGACTCCGGACAAATTTAGGACACCGCCCGCTCCACCGCTCTACACGTATATAAAAAGGGTCTTTCTTTTGTCCCCTCCCCATAGAGGAGCTCCAATTCTGTGTTTTTTCTTTCCCCATATATCGCCATGGTAGAAATCGCCGCCGCAAAATACCCGTCTGTCAGTCGGTCACCAACTGTGGCGCCTCTGGATTCCTGACGTCCCTGACGACTCTCCCGCCCACATAGCGGTGTGGCAACCCACCTTCTATACGTCGTCAAGTCACGACCGCGTTGCAGCGCTGCCCATCTCCACCTCACTGCACCCCGCCTTTGATGCCGCGTCACATCAAGCTTACCAACACTGGCGTTCAGCCACCTCCTAGAGTCATGTATCATGGCCATCAGCCCCTTCCTTTGGATCCTCTAGCACTTGCGCGAGGTAGGGAAGACCTGTACACGTGTGGAGTTGGTATGGCGGCCACGGTCAACCCGCGGGGGAGATGTCATTCTCTATCGGAGGCTAGATCTCCCATCGAGCCGTGTTCGGAACTCCGCACCACCGAAACGATGTGTCCGATGCGCTGCTCCATTCTTTCTATCTCGTGGGGATGAAGAGGGGTGGCCGAGTGAGCGCACAAACTCAGGGTCATGGAAGACCCACACACGACGCGGTCGACACTCGGTGTGGTGTAGAGCGTGTCTCCCGATGGGCTCGAAGTCGCGGATGCAGACGTCACCAACGCTTTGGTCGGCACCGCTTGCTCTCGCCAGTGCGTCTCCCCTGCCGCTCCTCCGCGGTGCCTCGGACCTTCCCTTAGGTATCGTCATGGCCTTCGTGAAGCAAAAATTGACACCGCCCACTCACCGTTGGTGCCCACTCTGTGAGCATCCTCCTACCTCCCAGAACACACCACCGTCCCTACAAAGACCATGCTTGGTTGTGCCACGAGCTTCAGAGTGGCGCCTAGAGGTTAGACAAGGCCACTCCCCATGTCTCCTTGGCCTTCCCGCTCCTCCTCCTAACCGTGACTCAGTGCACCCTATTCATTCTCCATGACTCCCTCCTCCCCACGACATGCATCGATGGCTGCAGTCGCCGATCGTGCATCTTGCTCCTAATCTCAATATAGGTATTCCCTCCGATCCAAATTAATTGGCGCACACTTAGTACAAAGCTGTACTAAGTGTGTGCCAATTAATTTGGATGAGTGGCAGTACTTTTTTTTGCCACCCTGAAATGTTACAAGATATTCAGATACATAGGACGACAAAGTTGTACTAAGTGTGTGCAAAGGCAAGGCCCCGTTGTATCGTTGATCCATGTCTCGGCCTCCACGTACTTTTCATTGGCATGTACCATCATAATCTCTTTTGCTCTCTTTGATTTATGCGGGGCGGGTGACACCGAAGTAGTGTTTTCAATGAAGCCAGTTTCAGAGCAGAAAAAAAGACAGTCAATGAAACAAAAAGAAGAGAGTAGCATTTTGGGTCTGGGCAACACACGCCTTTCTTCTTCTTTTTCAGTTAACCTGTTCTATACAACGAATGGTTGAACTTATACATGATTCAGTTGCCAACACAATTATTGAAATATTGTCAAACCTACCCTGCTTTCAGGGAGACACCTAGCTAATTAATAATAGACCAGGCAAATTACTATTTGACATCGATACTTTCACACTATAAATATAGCATCTCCTGGTATACTTTCCTTTGCCACGCTACGAATATGGCACCTACTCACTAAACGTCTATTTTCAGAAATATATCATTTTCCACCTATCTTCATTAGTACAGAAAGAAGACCTCTATGATCCATATATTCTACATCTGCAGCTATTATCATACACAAATTTCAGTCACTTTTGGAGCATAACAAAAAAAACTAACATGATCCATAGGTAAAATCGTACAACCTTCGTCCTTTTCACGCACAGAACAAACTAATCAGCTAGCCATGCAAGAAAAATAACTACAATAAAGCAACAAGGACTCACGAATAATAAAGCGCAAGGACCTACATGAACCAATTGAAGACACAAATACTTTCACACCATCAGCTCGCTTTTGAACCCAGTGTCTTCTTTTCTCTCATCACAGAAAGAAACACAAGCGCACACACCAGCTCTCCGATGGGCACGGCGTGCCGCCGTGCCTTCGCCCGCTAGTAATGAGTTAGGGCCTCTTTGGTAGCTTGCCAAAACTTCCAGCTTCCGCAAATCTATGAACAGAGCTGGCCCGAACGGCCCAGCTCCAAGAAGCTAGCTTCAAGGATCGAAGCGGCATGCACATACAAAAACGCGTAGCTGCAGTTTGGGCGATCCAGGAATCGGGAATCATGGAGTGACGTTATTTATAAGCAGATGCCACCGCTAAGTGACTCGAGGGGTTCACGTACCGGTTTGCTACTTCTATCTCGCCTCTGCTAATGTGTCCGATGGGCCTTAAGGCTATACCTGGCCAAACCTCGAGCCGGGCCGGGTCTCGGCCCGGGCCTAAAAAAGCCCGGCGTTGAAAACCCAGGCCCGAGCCCGGCCCGGCCATCGGGCCTAATTTCTGAGCCCAAGCCCGGCCCGGCAGGCCCGGCCCGGCGTAGGTGTAAACTCGGGTTTTCGCAGGCCCGAGCCCGGCCCGGCCCGACCACCGGGCTCAAAATCTAGGCCCGAGCCCGGCCCGTGGGCAAGGTCGGGCCGGGCCGGGCCGGGCTTTTTCGGGCCGGGTCGGGCTGGGCCGACCAGGCCGGGCTGCCCATGGCCAGGTCTACTTAAGGCCATGTTACCTCTTGAGCCGGTTGGGCTCCAGCCCGTCCAGGCAGATTGGCATGTTGGCGCGTATGAGAAGCTGGAGCGAGGAGCCGAACATATTTTTTATCGCTAGCGCTCCCATCGAAAGCTGACGGTGGAAACGAGAAGCTGGCGGTGGAAACGAGAACTGGGATTCGAAGATTTGCATGAGTTATGGGGCTACCGAACAGGCCCTTAGTCTGAAACTTGCAACACTCAACCCCACCGCCATCAAACTTGCACCAAATGTGATGATTTGGTCCTAGGCTAATCGGAGAGCGAAAAGTGGTGCCAGCTGGTTCGAGCCGGTCGTCGCCTGCACTTTTGCAGATTCCCCCTGTCTTTATCACTAATTAATCCGCACTACACACCTGAATTAAGTTGTTGTGAGTTCCGTTTCATGTCTGTTCCTCCCCTATTTCTGTTTCAGCTCACAACGCTCCCAGCTCGCCACAGTCCAGCTCGCCACCATGGTTTCCTTTGACGATCCGTCTAGCTTTTTGGACAACGATTTTGTCATGAGTCAGGTTAGTCCTCGAGTTGGTCCTCTACCTCAAGCAACTAGGGTTAGGTTTTCGATGGTAAATGGGAATTTTACAGAGCTGACTTGGTTTTGTTTTAGCCTTCTGCCACCATTTTCTGCTCGAAATGAAGAGGCCTGGCTACAAATCTTGCTGCTAGATGTGAGCACCGAGCCGCCTGTGAGAAGCTCGTGGCCTTTGAATCGGTGGATAGTGGGAGGAGATTCCTATCTTGTGCACAGAAGGTTAGTAGGTAGCTAACTAAATTTGCATTGCTACATAGTGCTCTGTACAGTGTCTTTTAAGTGTGGATGATAGTGCCATTATAGTGCTCTTTTGTGATCTTGAAGAAGAATTGGTGAGAGACAGTTCGGTGTTTAATTTCAGTTATTCTCATGCTCATGATTGAGTGTTAAAAGTTAAATTGATAGGAAGGTTCCTAGCTTGTGCACAAAATGTGGTTATTCTCATGCTCATGATCATGGTTTTGAAGAAGATTTGTTGAATTTGGAACCCTTGTAGTTCAGTAGTCCTTCAAGTTCAGTGCTGAAAGTTAACTTAACTTTTGTAATTAACTAGATTTTTGCACTTAACTGAATTTTTACGCATGATTGAATTATGTTCGGTGTTAAAAGTTAAATGAATTAGTGTAGTTAAGTGAATTTTTGCACTTAGTTGAATTTTGTTTATTGTTAAAAGTTAACTGAATTTGTGCAGTGATAAAAGCTAATTGATTTTGTGCAGTTAACTGAATTTTTGCACTTAATTGGATTTTTTCAAGTGCTAAAAGTTAACTGAATTTGTGTTGTTAATTGAATTTATCTATTGTTTTTTTGTTTAGGTTGAGCTGTAATTTGATTTTTTTTAATTGATAGGAAGGACCTAAATGCAGTTATGTGTAGTGGGTTGATCTTGAGTGGCCTGCCCCTTTGAAGACGAGTCTAGCTAGGATCTGAGGCATGTATGATAATGAGAACAAGCTGAGGCTCAAGCAAAATGTAGTCAATGCTGAAAAAAACATGAAGATTCTGGGAGAGAAGAAAAAGAAGGAAAATAAGCTTAGATTTTTTTTAAGTTGATATTGCTAAGATGGTAGCCGACAAGGAGTAGGCTATGGCCCAATTGGGCAACACACAGCTTGCTTTGTCTGACCTAAAGCAAGAGCTTGAGAAGAAGAACATTTCTGACAAATCTATCGTAAACATTCATTAGGTGTTGAGGGCTAAGGCAAAGAGAGAGGGTTCAGATGATGCATGAGAGGGACAATTTGGTGTTACAGAGGGATGAGTTGAAGCAAGAGAAAATGAAGTTAATACATGACCGATGATTTATTCAAACATAAGGAGGACACCAAGGGTAAGATAAGGAAGATTAAGGAGATCTAGGATGAATTTGAGTGACGCAATGTTGTTGTAATTGTTGGTCCAATAATTTACCATGTGATTCTTCTCGATGCATGCTTTACTTTTCACTCGCTAGTTCTTGCTCGCTCAATGTACTTTGTTTACTTTCATCTCGCCGATGGGTTCCGAGAGATTTGAAGTTTCCGAAAGAAATTTTAAATCTCCCATTCACCCCCCTCTGGTAGACATACTTTGTTTCTGTAATTGGTATCAGGGCAAGGTAATCCTTGTCTCTGATATAGGGTCTAACCACCTTGGAATTTAAGTATGTCTTCAGTGAGCTACAAGTCACATCTCAAGATTCTCGTCTTCGATGGGACGGACTATCCCTTTTGGAAGGAGAAGATGAAGATATGTCTCCAAGCGATTGATGATGATATGTGGCACGTTGTGCAGTTTGGCTATGTCATTCAAGTGCCTCAGTATCCCACTAACTGGGAAAATAAACTCATTTAGATGGAAGCTCAAGTGAAAGATGAAATATGTATTCATCTTTCTCGAGCGTAATCCATCGCTATCGTTGGTGTGAATCTACCAAGGAATTGTGGGACATCCTCGAAAAAAATCAATGAGGGTGTGTCGAGGCCCGCATTGATACTCTTCATGCTAAATTTAACAGATTAAAGAGAGTTGGAGATGAAAGTTGTTAGCAAACCCTCAATCAACTGTGTGACATTGCAAATGAGTTGCAGGGCCTCGGGCCCAAGATATCATTGATCATGAAGTTGTGAAGAATTTGCTCATATCTATGGACAGCTCATTCAACACTCAAATTCTGATGATCAGGGAAAGAGATGACTTCAAAGTTTTCGATTCAGCTCATATCATTGAAAGGTTGAACACATATGAAGAACATGAAGAAGAAAAGAGAGATCTCTATGGCTCAAGTTACCGAAAGAGCCTGATACGTCTCCAACGTATCTATAATTTTTGCTTGTTCCATGCTGTTATATTATCATTCTTGGATGTTTTACAATCATTTTACTATAACTTTATATTATTTTTGGGACTAACCTATTAACCTAGAGCCCAGTGCCAGTTCCTGTTTTTTCCGTGTTTTTAAGTTTTACAGAAAAGGAATATCAAACGGAGCCCAAACGGAATAAAAATCTACGGTGATTTTTTATGGACCAGAAGAAGCCCAGGGAGCGTTGGAGTTGGGCCAAAAGAGCCACGAGGCCACCACAAGCCTGGGGGGCGCGCCCTGGCTTGTCGTCGCCTCGTGGCCCCCCTTGACTTGTTTCCGACGCCAAAAATTCCTATAAATACAGAAACCCCTAGAAACAAACCTAGATCGGGAGTTTCGCCACTGCAAGTCTCCAGAGCCACGAAAAACCAATCGGGAGCCCGTTCTGGCACCCTGCCGGAGGGGGAAACCATCACCGGAGGCCATCTTCATCATCCCGGCGGTCTCCATGACGAGGAGGGATGTAGGTGTACTAAAGTTTGGGTCTTTAGTACCCCATACTTGTGCGCGGGCAGTTGAAGCCAAACCAGCGGCAAGGTCTGCCAGGAGATAGCTGAGTACAAGCCCAAGGTTATCAAGGAAGCATTTGAGACAATAATCAGAAGACAGAAGACCAAAGGCTAGAGCCCCGGCAAGACCTCGCCACCCTGTCACCACTCCAGCGCAGCGACTAGCTTGTCTTTTAGCTGTTGTCCTCCTGGGTACGTGTCAGGTGCTAACGGCGGATGGGCTTAAGCGGTGCTGATGGGACGGCCCCTTTTTCCGTCCCCAAGAAGCTAAGGGACACCTCAACGGAGCATTAAATGCGTTTGTCCTAAGCCGTCAGTGTTAGGTATGATAACACTGTAGCTACTTTACACCTCGTGTATGTGCTGTACGCCACTGTTGGTGACCCCTTCAAACGTATAAAAGGAGGCCCAAGGCGTAGCTACAGGGGGATCTTCTTCTGGCCCATTCTGCATGTGTAGCTGCTGTGTACTGTTCACCACAAGCGCTCCTAGAACCAGAGCTAAAACATATCCAATATACTAAAGCAGGAGTAGGGTTTTACGCTTCTCAGCGGCCCGAACCTGGGTAAAAATTCCTCGCTTTGATCGTTAGATCTGCTCTTTGTGCAAGCCTTTCTCCCTGCCGAACCGTAAAGGGATCCACGTGATCCCATAGGTGTCGTTTCTCCGGCATCTTTGGCGCGCCAGGTAGGGGGGGAGGTTGCGTGAACCTGATCTAGCGTTCAGCGCGCCAGCTTCTTCATCATCATCATCACCATGGCTCCAAAGAAGAAGGGTTTCACGGCGGTTGGTCCATCCGCATCCGGTGCGCCTGTAGCTACGCGTACGGGCGACGGTGCGGACACAGGCGGAGGAGGCGGAGATCCTGAGCTTCCACGACGTTCTGGTGATCATAGCCAGGCGAGCGGCGTCATTCGTGATGCAAGATCTAAGGACAGAGTTGTGCTGCCTACAGGCGGCGTAGCGAACTCCAGGGACGGAAGGGCGCCTTCTAAGACACCCACGCCGGCGCATGCGCCGCGGCCTTCTTAGGTCGTGCGCGATGAACAGCGCTGTGACGTTGATGGTTCCAAGCGTCCGCATGGAAAGTCTCCTGAGCATCACTCTCGAGATGCACGGGACCAGCATGCACGCCAACATGTTGGTGGAAGCGGCGCGTGGTCGCGGGACCATGATGGAGCTCCTTCTAACACAGTTAGGAGTTAGAGCACCTCACGTTCCTCGCACCTTTCGCCGCCGCCTACACCGGCAGAAGCACTGGCATGAGCACAAGTGCTCCTGAACTTTCCTCCTGTTGCGGACAAGCTCGAAGAGTGGAGAGCTGCTATTCAAAGCCTCGTCGGCCTCGCTAACGACGATAGGCCGCAGTAAGCGGAGCTGTCGCGGCGGCAGTCCATCGAACAGACGCGCGCCGATGGCGGGAAGACCGGAGGTGGCACGACCACGGTGCACTCTCCCCCACGGCGGCAACAGCAGTCGCTGACTCGACGGGTCGACGCCTGTGATGATGACTCGACGGCGTCGTCTGATCCGCGAACCCGCCGCGATCAACGTCAGGTTCTTCGGGAACGAGGCAAGGAAGACGCTCGGACTACTATCGAGCGGCGGCGGGAAGCGCGCTATCAATCTGATAAGCATGCAGGGCCTACTATAGACAAGCCAGCGCCAGGGTATCCTGTCGATCTACCCTATGAGGTGGGTTGTCCAGCTTTTACCCGTGAGCTGCGGCGAGTCCAGTGGCCCAATTCCCGCACGTTCAAGCCGGAGGTCCCGGAGAAATATGACGGCAAGACTCACCCGTCGGAGTTCCTGAGCATCTACACCATTGCGATGCAGGCTGCCGGGGCTCGCGACGATAAGATACTCGCCAACTACTTCCCGTTGGTACTTAAGCCCAACGTCAGGTCGTGGTTGATGCATCTGCCGGAGAATTCCATTTCTTCTTGGGCAGATCTGTGTCACGAGTTTGTTGGCGCCTTCACCTGAGGCCACCAAGCTCCTGGCCAGGAAAGTGATTTGCATCTCATCCCCCAGAAAGAGGGCGAAACCCTGCGCAAGTACATACAGAGATTCAGCCGTGTACATCACAACATCCCAGATGTTCATCTTGCCGCTGTTGTCAGCGCGTTCCATCAGAACGTGCGCAACCGCAGGATGCGCGAAGAGCTGGCAATGAACAAAGTCAGGGATGTTGCCGAGCTCTATGCTCTGGCTGATAAATGTGCTCGAGCTGAAGAAGGGAGGAGACTCCCCGGCAAGGATGCTGGCGCAGGAGTCGACTCTGAAGACGAAGATGATGCCGCCCCGGCAAAGAAAGGCCGGCGGCGTAATAGGAAGCGCAAGGGCAAGGCCGTGCTTGCCGTCGAGGGATCTGGCAACCCCGACACCGCCAAGAAGGCCAAGGTTGATGGCCCCGGCAAGGATGTTACCGGGTGCGCCTCCTGTCAGGCCTTGGCGGCTGCCGACAAGCCAGAGGGCTCCGACAAGCAATATTGCAAGATCCATCGCACCAAGGGCCATGATCTCCAAAACTGCCGGCAAGTTGAGCAGCTTGTCGAGAAGCAGAAAGCTGAATATGAAAGGCGAGACAAGGAGAAGGCCCAGGATGGTGCAGAGGGGTCCGGCAAGAAACGCGGTGGCCGAGGAGGCCGCCGCGGCAAGGCCAAGCAACAGAAGGAGAGGCCCGCTCGAGGCCGCGACAAGCAAGAGGGGGTGACGATGACAACGACGAGGATGACGAGTCCAACGAGCAAGAATTCCAGAAAGCTACAGATGCCATGTGCCTTGACGGAGGCGCTTCGTTGCATTTTTCCCACCGCCAACTTAAGCAGTGGGCGCGTGAGGTTAATGCGACAGAGCCATCTGTCGATGCCCGGAAGCCATTGAAGTGGTCCAACACGCCTAACATTTTTACGCTGAGGATCACCCTGATCGCATAACTGTGGTCGGGTGTCTGCCGTTGTTGGTTTCGCCAACGATTCGCAACCTCAAAGTGACAAAAATGTTAGTTGACGGTGGGGCCGGTTTGAACTTGATCTCGCCTGAGGTGATCAAAAGGTTGCAGATTCCTGATGAAGATCTCGAGGAAATGGGCACGTTTCAAGGGGTCAATCCAGGAAGAAGCCAGCCCAAGGGTAAGATCACACTACCGGTAACGTTTGGTAGTGACCTGAACTTCAGGACCGAGAAGATTGTCTTCGACGTCGCCAAGATTCCATTGCCATATAATGGGATCCTTGGCCGCCCAGCACTGGCCAAGTTCATGGCGGCATCGCACTACGCTTACAATGTATTGAAGATGCCCGGGCCGATGAGCGTCATCACTGTCAACTCTGACAAGAAGGACGCGCTTATCTGCACCGATCAACTCTACGGGGAGGTAGTTGCAGCATCCGCCGCCAAAGCGCTTACTCCTGCCGCTGAAGCTCCCGGGGGGAAGAAGACCGGCAAGACCTCTCGCACTCACTCCGACAAGCACGCCTCCTCGGAGTGCTGCGCTCCTGTTGAGGATGTGCCAGAGAGCTCCACCGGCAAGAGCAAGAAGTCCAAGGCAGCTCCACCAGAAACTAAGAAGGTGCCCGCCAAGGAGGATGGTATGGGAGGAACTTTCACCATAAGTTCCACCCTCGACAACAAATAGGAAAGCGCGCTCATTGCTTTCCTGCGGGCGAATATCGATGTGTTTGCATGGCAACCATCTGATATCCCCGGTGTTCCCAGGGAAGTAATTGAGCACCACCTTGCTGTTTGTCCTCACGCGCGGCCCGTCAAGCAGAAGGTCAGGAAGCAGGCTTTGGAGCGGCAACAGTTTATTGCCGAGGAAATCAAGAAGTTGGAAGCGGTAGGTTTGGTAAGAGGAGTGCTTCATCCAACATGGTTGGCCAATCCAGTTGTAGTGCGCAAGGCGAATGGAAAATGGAGGTTGTGTATTGATTATACAGATATCAATAAAGCCTGTCCAAAAGATCCTTTTCCCTTGCCGCGCATCGACCAGATTGTGGACTCCACTGCCGGATGCGATTTGCTTTCATTTCTTGACGCCTATTCAGGATATCATCAGATCTTCATGGCGAAGGAAGATGAAGAGAAGACCACATTTATCACCCCATGTGGTACGTATTGCTTCTTACGTATGCCTTTCGGGTTGAAAAGTGCTGGTTCGACATTTGCAAGAGCGGTCCAGATTGGTTTTGAGCCCCAGCTGCATAGAAATATGGAAGCTTATATGGATGACATAGTGGTCAAAACCAAAGACAAGGCAACGCTCATTCAAGACTTAGAAGAGACATTTGCAAATCTGCGCAAGATCAATTTGAAGCTCAATCCTGAGAAGTGTGTGTTTGGTGTTCCGTCCGGCAAGCTTCTTGGGTTCTTTGTATCTCAACGTGGAATCGAAGCAAAGCCCGACAAGATCAAGGCAATTGAGCAGATTGAAGCGCCAAGGCGTGTCAAGGATGTACGACGACTTGCCGGCTGCGTTGCTGCTCTGAGCAGGTTCATCTCCAAATCCGCTGAGCGCGCCCTACCCTTTTTCAAAATCTTGAAGAAGGCAGGTCCAATGAAGTGGACTCCGGAAGCGGAGGCAGCGCTGCAGGATTTGAAGAGGTACCTCTCCTCTCCGCCGGTACTAGTTGCGCCAAAACCACAAGAGCCATTACTGCTATATCTAGCGGCAACGAATCAAGTGGTGAGTGCCGCGCTAGTGGCAGAGAGAGAAGTCGACGAGGAAGCAGCGGCAGCGGCAAGACCGTCAATTGACGAGTCGGGATCTTCCCCGGCAGAGTCTGGCGCCGACAAGGCAGGATCTGCGCAGTCAAATCAAGCAATACAGAAGAAGAAGATGGTGCAGCGCCCAGTTTACTTTGTTAGCTCCCTTTTGCAGGGGGCTAGGTCAAGATATTCTGGCGTGCAGAAGTTGCTCTTCGGCCTCCTTATGGCCTCAAGGAAGCTGCGCCACTACTTTCAAGCACATGAGATCACCGTCGTCACTCGCTTTCCCTGGCAGCGGATTCTGCGAAATCCAGATGCGACCGGCAGGATTGTAGAGTGGGCTTTGGAACTGTCAAACTTTGGTCTCAAGTTTGAAAGTACTTCAACTGTTCAGAGCAGAGCTTTGGCAGAGTTCATTGCGGAATGGACTCCAACGCCAGACGAAGAGATCCCGGAGACAACTCTCCCCGGCAAGGAAACGAATCAAGAGTGGATTATGTATTTTGATGGGGCTTTCTCGCTGCAAGGCGCCGGTGCTGGCGTGCTGCTTGTCGCACCCACCGGAGAGCACACGTGATTCAGATGCACTTTCCCCGGGAGAGATCAACAAATAACACTGCAGAGTATGAAGGGCTGCTTGCCGGCCTCAGGATCGCAGCAGACCTTGGAATTAGGAGGCTCATCATCAGAGGTGATTCCCAGCTTGTCGTCAAGCAGGTGAACAAAGATTATCAAAGTCCGTTGATGGAGGCTTATGTCGATGAAGTGAGGAAATTGGAAGAGCGTTTTGACGGTCTACAAATGGAGCACGTTCCTCATGCGGAAAACAGCATTGCTGATGACTTGTCAAAGCGCGCTGCCCTCAAGTTACCTGTGGAACCAGGAACTTTTGTGCTCCGATTAACTCAACCATCCGTGACACCATTGTTGGGACAAGAGAAAAGAAGGAAGTTGAGTTCCGACAAGTATTTTCTGGCAGATCTCCCAGAGGCCACCGGCGAAGAAGTTGCCGGGAACAACGCCAAGCTTGTCGGTGAGCGACAGGCTCCGGCAGGGCCTCAAGCCCTTGTCGTAGAGACAAATGCTCCCGCCAAGCTTGCCGGGGAGCAACAGGCTCCGGCAAGGCCTCGAGCCTTTGCTGTAGAGACAAAAGCTCCCACGGCAGAAGACATGCCTTTAGTCCTTGTTGTCGAGCCCCAGGCTCCAGCATGGGCACAACACATCGTCCATTTCCTTCAAACAGGAGAACTCCCCCAAGAACAGGAAGAAGCGGAGAAAGTAGCCCGTCGGTCTAATATGTACCAGTTTGTGGACAACATCCTGTACAGGAAGAGGCCCAACGGTGTGAAATTGAAGTGTATTCCCCGGGAGGATGGACTGGAGCTGTTGGCAGAGATACATGGAGGCATATGTGGTTCCCACATAGGATCAAGAGCTCTTGTTGGTAAGGCATTCCGGCAAGGTTTCTTTTGGCCCACTGCTCTCCAGGATGCAACTGCACTAGTAACCAAGTGTGAAGCGTGCCAGTTTCATTCAAAGAAACTGCATCAGCCAGCTCAAGCTCTTCAGACAATCCCTCTCGCCTGGCCGTTTTCGGTCTGGGGGCTCGACATATTGGGCCCTTTCCCCCGGGCTACCGGGGCCTTTGAGTACTTGTACGTTGCAATCGACAAGTTCACAAAGTGGCCGGAAGTGGAAGCAGTGAGGAAGGTGACAGCACAATCAGCCGTCAAGTTCTTCAAGGGACTAGTTTGCCGTTTTGGAGTACCAAATAGGATCATCACCGACAACGGCACACAGTTCACGAGCCACACCTTCATGCAGTATGTCCAAGACCTTGGCGGCAAGATCTGTTTTGCTTCTGTTGCTCATCCAGGGAGCAACGGCCAGGCGGAAAGGGCAAATGCTGAAGTGTTGCGAGGTCTCAAGACAAGGACTTTCGACAAGCTGCGCAAGTGCGGAAGACGCTGGATTGATGAGCTGCCGGCAGTTCTTTGGTCAATCAGAACGACACCAAATCGAGCCACCGGCCAGACACCCTTCTCCCTAGTGTACGGGGCAGAAGCAGTTCTCCCCACGGAACTCATATACGGGTCACCTCGAGTGCTCGCTTATGATGAGCTCGAGCAAGAGCAGTTGCGGCAAGATGACGCGTTGCTCCTTGAGGAAGATCGTCTTTAGGCTGTTGTGCGAGCTGCACGCTACCAGCAAGCCTTGCGCCGCTATCATAGCCGCAAGGTTCATGCCCGAAGTGTTGGGGAACGTTGCATGGGAAACAAAAATTTTCCTACGCACACATAAGATCTATCCATGGTGATGAGCATCTACGAGAGGGAGAGTGAATCTACATACCCTTGTAGATCGCTAAGCGGAAGCGTTAATAAACGCGGTTGATGTAGTCGAACGTCTTCGCGATCCAAATCGCCGAGCGTCCCGCGATCCAATCACGATCCTTCCGATCTAGTGCCGAACGGACGGCACCTCCGCGTTCAACACACGTACGGCTTGATGACGCCTTCACCTCCTCGATCCAGCGAGCGATGGTGAAGTAGTGGTTGAGTTCCAGCAGCACGACGGCGTGGTGATGGTGGTGAGGAACAATCTCTGCAGGGCTTCGCCAAGCACTACGGAGATTATGACGGAGGAACTAGAGGGTTAGGGTTGCCGCACACGGCTTGGGGAAATCTTGATGTGTCCCGTGTGCTAGCCCTGCCCCTCTATTTATATGTTGAGCCTTGGGGTCTAAACTTGGAGTAAAAGCCTCCTCCGGGTCGGTTTTGCCCGCACAAGGTCGGTTTGGCCCGCAGGGAAAGAGTCCAACTCGGATCCCTGCCGAACCGTGCACAGCCGCGCACAAGCGGTAGTACCGCTTCACACAAGCGGTAGTACCGTTCGGGCGGTAGTACCGCTTCACACAAGCGGTAGTACCGCTCGGGCGGTAGTACCGCTTCACACAAGCGGTAGTACCGCTCGGGCGGTAGTACCGCTTCACACAAGCGGTAGTACCGCTCCGGCGGTAGTACCGCTTCACCAAGCGGTAGTACCGCTTACGCGGCAGCAAAACTACTTTTGCACTTTCCAATACCTTGTGGGCTTTATCCCTTTGGCTCATATAAAGTGTTGCTGCACCCGAACACTTCGGTAAACATCAGGAACCCCTTCCGGTGAACTCCGGAACCCTTCCAGAGATCAAAACACTATTATCACATATATCAATCTTTACCTCCGGACTATTCCGGAGATCCTCGTCATGTCCGGGATCTTATCCGGGACTCCGAACAACTTTCGGTCACCAACATAATAACTCAATTATACTAATCGTCACCAAACGTTAAGTGTGTAGACCCTGCGGGTTCGAGAACTATGTAGACATGACCGAGACACCTCTACGGCCAATAACCAATAGCGGGACCTGGATGCCCATATTGGCTCCTACATATTCTACGAAGATCTTTATCGGTCGAACCTCTATGTCAAGGATTCAGTTAATCCCGTATGCTGTTCCCTTTGTTCTTCGGTATGTTACTTGCCCGAGATTTGATCGTCGGTATCACTATACCTAGTTCAATCTCGTTACCGGCAAGTCTCTTTACTCGTTCCGTAATACAAGATCTCGTGGCTAACACTTTAGTCACATTGCTTGCAAGGCTCATTGTGATGTTGTATTACCGAGTGGGCCCTGAGATACCTCTCCGTCATACGGAGTAACAAATCCCAGTCTTGATCCATGCCAACCCAACAGACACCCTCGGAGATACCTGTAGAGCACCTTTATAGTCACCCAGTTACGTTGCGACGTTTGATACACACAAGGTATTCCTCCGGTGTTAGTGAGTTGCATGATCTCATGGTCAAAGGAACAGATACTTGACATGCAGAAAACAATAGCAATAAACTGACACGATCAAATGCTACGTTTACAGTTTGGGTCTTGTCCATCACATCATTCTCCTAATGATGTGATCCCGTTATCAAATGACATCTCATGTCAATGGCTAGGAAACCTTAACCATCTTTGATCAACGAGCTAGTCAACTAGAGGCTTACTAGGGACACAGTGTTGTCTATGTACCCACACATGTATTTGAGTTTCCAATCAATACAATTATAGCATGGATAATAAACGATTATCATGAACAAGGAAATATAATAATAACCAATTTATTATTGCCTCTAGGGCATATTTCCAACAGTCTCCCACTTGCACTAGAGTCAATAATCTAGTTCACATCACTATGTGATTTACATTGTAATGAATCGAACACCCATGCAGTTCTGGTGTTGTTCATGTTTAGCCCTTGGAAGAGGTTTAGTCAACGGATCTGCAACATTTAGATCCGTGTGTACTTTGCAAATATTTATGTCGTCCTCCTTGATGTAATCGCGGATGGAATTGAAACGTCGCTTTATGTGTCTGGTCCTCTTGTGAAATCTTGGTTCCTTGGCTAGAGCAATGGCACCAGTATTATCACAAAACAGAGTCATTGGGTCAAGTGCACTAGGCACTACTCCAAGATCTGTCATGAACTCCTTCATCCAGACACCTTCCTTCGCCGCCTCCGAGGCAGCGATGTACTCCGCTTCGCATGTAGAATCTGCTACCACGCTTTGCTTGGAACTGCACCAGCTAACCGCACCCCCATTAAGAATAAATACGTATCCGGTTTGCGACTTAGAGTCATCCGGATCAGTGTCAAAGCTTGCATCGACGTAACCCTTTACGACGAGCTCTTGATCACCTCCATAAACGAGAAACATGTCCTTAGTCCTTTTCAGGTACTTCAGGATATTCTTGACCGCCGTCCAGTGTTCCATTCCTGGATCACTTTGAAACCTTCCGACCATACTTATGGCAAGGCTGACATCGGGTCTTGTGCACAGCATTGCATACATGATAGAGCCTATGGCCGAAGCATAGGGGATGACACTCATCTTTTCTCTATCTTCTGCAGTCACTGGGCATTGAGTCTTACTCAACTTCACACCTTGCAAAACAGGCAAGAACCCCTTCTTGGACTGATCCATTTTGAACTTCTTCAAAATCTTATCAAGGTATGTGCTTTGTGAAAGTCCTATTAAGCGTCTTGATCTATCTCTATAGATCTTGATGCCTAATATGAAAGCAGCTTCTCCTAGGTCCTTCATTGAAAAACTCTTGTTCAAATATTCCTTTACGCTTTCCAGCATTTCTATATTGTTTCCAATCAGCAATATGTCATCCACATATAATATTAGAAACGCTATAGAGCTCCCACTCACTTTCTTGTAAATACAAGCTTCTCCGTAAACTTGTATAAACTCGAACGCTTTGATCACCTCATCAAAACGAAGATTCCAACTCCGAGATGCTTGCACCAGTCCATAAATGGATCGCTGGAGTTTGCAAACTTTGTCAGCATTCTCTGGATCGACAAAACCTTCTGGTTGCATCATATACAACTCTTCCTTAAGGTAACCGTTAAGGAACGCTGTTTTGACATCCATCTGCCAAATTTCATAATCAAAAAAGGCAGCTATTGCTAACATGATTCTGACGGACTTAAGCATCGCTACGGGTGAGAAGGTCTCATCGTAGTCAACTCCTTGAACTTGTGAAAAACCCTTTGCCACAAGTCGAGCTTTATAGACGGTGACATTACCGTCCGCGTCCGTCTTCCTCTTAAAGATCCATTTGTTCTGAATGGCCTTACGCCCTTCAGGTAATACTTCCAAAGTCCAGACTTTGTTTTCATACATGGATCCCATCTCGGATTTCATGGCCTCTAACCACTTCTCGGAATCCGGGCCCATCATCGCTTCTCCATAGTTCGTAGGTTCATCGTTGTCTAACAACATGACCTCTAAGACAGGGTTGCCGTACCACTCGGGAGCAGTACGCGTCCTTGTCGACCTACGAGGTTCGATAGCAACTTGATCCAAAGCTTCATGATCATCATCATTAACTTCCTCTTCAGCTAATGTAGGCTCCACAGAAACAACTTTCTGCGCTGCGCTACTCTCAGGTTGAAGTAAAGGTTCAACAACCTCATCAAGTTCTATCTTCCTCCCACTCAATTCTTTCGAGAGAAACTCTTTCTCAAGAAATGTTCCGTTTTTAGCGACAAACACTTTGCCTTCGGATCTGAGGTAGAAGGTATACCCAACTGTCTCTTTTGGGTATCCTATGAAGACGCATTTCTCCGCTTTGGGTTCCAGCTTTTCAGGCTGAAGCTTTTTGACATAAGCATCACATCCCCAAACTTTAAGAAACGACAGCTTTGGCTTCTTGCCAAACCAAAGTTCATATGGCGTCGTCTCAACGGATTTCGATGGTGCCCTATTTAAAGTGAATGCAGCTGTCTCTAATGCATAACCCCAAAACGATAGTGGCAAATCGGCAAGAGACATCATAGATCGCACCATATCCAATAAGGTTCGATTACGACGTTCGGACACACCATTACGCTGTGGTGTTCCAGGCGGTGTTAATTGTGAAACAATTCCACACTGTCTTAAGTGACTGCCAAACTCATAACTCAGATATTCTCCTCCTCGATCAGATCGTAGGAATTTAATCTTCTTGTTACGATGATTCTCAACTTCACTCTGAAATTGTTTGAACTTTTCAAATGTTTCAGACTTGTGTTTCATTAAGTAAATATACCCATATCTACTTAAGTCATCAGTGAAGGTGAGAAAGTAACGATAACCACCGCGCGCCTCAATGCTCATCGGACCGCACACATCAGTATGTATGATTTCCAATAAGTCACTTGCCCGTTCCATTATTCCAGAGAACGGCGTTTTAGTCATCTTGCCCATGAGGCATGGCTCACATGTGTCAAGTGATTCAAAATCAAGTGACTCCAAAAGTCCATCAGCATGGAGCTTCCTCATGCGTTTTACGCCAATATGACCTAAACGGCAGTGCCACAAGAAAGTGGTATTATCATTATCAATTCTACATCTTTTGGCATCAATGTTATGAACATGTGTATCATTACTATCGAGATTCAATAAGAATAAACCCCTTACATCGGGTGCATGACCATAAAAGATATTACTCATATAAATAGAACAACCATTATTCTCTGATTTAAATGAGTAACCGTCTCGCAATAAACAAGATCCAGATATAATGTTCATGCTTAACGCAGGCACCAAATAACACTTATTTAGGTTCATCACTAATCCCGACGGTAATCGAAGAGCGAGCGTGCCGACGGCGATCACATCAACCTTGGAACCATTTCCCACGCGCATCGTCACTTCGTCCTTTGCCAGCCTCCGTCTATTCCGCAGTTCCTGTTTTGAGTTGCAAATATGAGCAACCGCACCGGTATCAAATACCCAGGCACTACAACGAGAGTTGGTAAGGTACACATCAATAACATGTATATCATATATACCTTGTTTGTTGTTGGCCGCCTTCTTGTCAGCCAAATACTTGGGGCAATTCCGCTTCCAGTGTCCAGTTCCCTTGCAATGAAAACACACAGTTTCTGGTTTGGGTCCAGCCTTGGGTTTCTTCACGAGAGGAGCAACTGCTTTGCCACTCTTCTTGGAGTTACCCTTCTTACCCTTGCCATTTTTCTTGAAACTAGTGGTTTTATTGACCATCAACACTTGATGCTCCTTCTGAATTTCAGACTCAGCGGCTTTCAGCATCGCAAACAGCTCGGCGACTGACTTGTTCATCCCGTGCATGTTATAGTTCAACACGAAGCTCTTGTAGCTAGGTGGCAATGATTGAAGAACTCTGTCAGTGATAGCCTCTGGCGGAAGGGGCATCCCTAACTCAGCCAGACGGGTGGAGTACCCAGACATTCTGAGCACGTGATCACTGATAGACCCGTTCTCCTCCATCTTGCAAGCATAGAACTTATCGGAGATCTCATATCTCTCGATCCGGGCATTCTTCTGAAAGATAAACTTCAACTCCTGGAACATCTCATATGCTCCATGACGTTCAAAACGTCTTTGAAGTCCCGGTTCTAAGCCATACAACATTGCACATTGAACTATTGAGTAATCATCAGAACGAGCCTGCCAGGCGTTCACAACGTCTAGAGACTCAACTGGAGCGGGTGGATCACCAAGCGGTGCATCAAGGACATAAGCCTTCTGGGAAGCCGTAAGGATAATCCTTAGATTACGGGCCCAGTCCACAAAGTTACTTCCATCATCTTTCAACTTAGCTTTCTCTAGGAACGCATTAAAATTCAGGGGTGCTACTGCGCGAGCCATGATCTACAACATAAATATAGCAAAGACAACTTAGACTATTGTTCTTAGATAATGAGTTTAGTTAATCATATTTAAAAAACTCCCACTCAAATTGACATCCCTCCGATCATTCGAGTGTAACATGATCCAAATCCACCAACTCAAGTCCGATCATCACGTGAGTTGAGGTGGTTTCAATGGTGAACATCTTCATGTTGATCATATCTACTATATGACTCATGTTCGACCTTTCGGTCTCTTGTGTTCCGAGGCCATGTCTGTACATGCTAGGCTCGTCAAGTTTAACCCGAGTGTTCCGCGTGTGCAACATGGCTTGCACCCGTTGTATGCGAACGTAGAGTCTATCACACCCGATCATCACGGCGTGTCTCGAAACGACGAACTTTCGCAACGGTGCACACTTGGGGAGAACACAATTTATCTTGAAATTTAAGTGAGGGATCACCTTATAATGCTACCGTCGTCCTAAGCAAAATAAGATGCATAAAAGGATTAACATCACATGCAAATCATAAGTGACATGATATGGCCATGAACTTGTGCTTTTGATCTCCATCTCCAAAGCACCGGCATGATCTCCATCGTCACCGGCATGACACCATGATCTCCATCATCTTGATCTCCATCAACGTGTCGCCATAAGGTTGTCGCGCCGACTGTTGCTTCCACGACTATTGCTAACGTTTAGCGATAAAGTAAAGCATTACATAGCGCTTAATGATTGACACGCAGGTCATACAATAATTAAAGACAACTCTATGGCTCCTGCCAGTTGCCGTACTCATCGACATGCAAGTCGTGATATTCTATACAAAACATGATCATCTCATACATCACATATATCTCATCATGTAATTGGCCATATCACATCACAACATACCCTGCAAAAACAAGTTAGACGTCCTCTAATTGTTGTTGCAAATTTTACGTGGCTGCTACGGGTTTGCAAGAACCGTTCTTACCTACGCAAAACCACAACGTGGTGTAGTGATTGCTTTTTGATCTTCTAAAAGAACCCTCTTCATTGAAATCGATTCAACTAAAGTGAGAGAGACAGACACCCGCTAGCCATCTTTATGCAACGAAGTTACATGTCAGTTGAAGGAACCTGTCTCGCGTAAGTGTACGCGTAATGTCGGTCCGGGCCGCTTCATCTCACAGTACCGCCGAATCAAAAAATCAACTAGTAACGGCAAGCAATATGTATACACCCACGCCCACAACTCGTTTGTGTTCTACTCGAGATCTCATCTACGCATAGACCTAGCTCATGATGCCACTGTTGGGGAACGTTGCATGGGAAACAAAAATTTTCCTACGCACACATAAGATCTATCCATGGTGATGAGCATCTACGAGAGGGAGAGTGAATCTACATACCCTTGTAGATCGCTAAGCGGAAGCGTTAATAAACGCGGTTGATGTAGTCGAACGTCTTCGCGATCCAAATCGTCGAGCGTCCCGCGATCCAATCACGATCCTTCCGATCTAGTGCCGAACGGACGGCACCTCCGCGTTCAACACACGTACGGCTTGATGACGCCTTCACCTCCTCGATCCAGCGAGCGATGGTGAAGTAGTGGTTGAGTTCCAGCAGCACGATGGCGTGGTGATGGTGGTGAGGAACAATCTCTGCAGGGCTTCGCCAAGCACTACGGAGATTATGACGGAGGAACTAGAGGGTTAGGGTTGCCGCACACGGCTTGGGGAAATCTTGATGTGTCCCGTGTGCTAGCCCTGCCCCTCTATTTATATGTTGAGCCTTGGGGTCTAAACTTGGAGTAAAAGCCTCCTCCGGGTCGGTTTTGCCCGCACAAGGTCGGTTTGGCCCGCAGGGAAAGAGTCCAACTCGGATCCCTGCCGAACCGTGCACAGCCGCGCACAAGCGGTAGTACCGCTTCACACAAGCGGTAGTACCGCTTGGGCGGTAGTACCGCTTCACACAAGCGGTAGTACCGCTCGGGCGGTAGTACCGCTTCACACAAGCGGTAGTACCGCTCCGGCGGTAGTACCGCTTCACCAAGCGGTAGTACCGCTTACGCGGCAGCAAAACTACTTTTGCACTTTCCAATACCTTGTGGGCTTTATCCCTTTGGCTCATATAAAGTGTTGCTGCACCCGAACACTTCGGTAAACATCAGGAACCCCTTCCGGTGAACTCCGGAACCCTTCCAGAGATCAAAACACTATTATCACATATATCAATCTTTACCTCCGGACTATTCCGGAGATCCTCGTCATGTCCGGGATCTTATCCGGGACTCCGAACAACTTTCGGTCACCAACATAATAACTCAATTATACTAATCGTCACCAAACGTTAAGTGTGTAGACCCTGCGGGTTCGAGAACTATGTAGACATGACCGAGACACCTCTACGGCCAATAACCAATAGCGGGACCTGGATGCCCATATTGGCTCCTACATATTCTACGAAGATCTTTATCGGTCGAACCTCTATGTCAAGGATTCAGTTAATCCCGTATGCTGTTCCCTTTGTTCTTCGGTATGTTACTTGCCCGAGATTTGATCGTCGGTATCACTATACCTAGTTCAATCTCGTTACCGGCAAGTCTCTTTACTCGTTCCGTAATACAAGATCTCGTGGCTAACACTTTAGTCACATTGCTTGCAAGGCTCATTGTGATGTTGTATTACCGAGTGGGCCCTGAGATACCTCTCCGTCATACGGAGTAACAAATCCCAGTCTTGATCCATGCCAACCCAACAGACACCCTCGGAGATACCTGTAGAGCACCTTTATAGTCACCCAGTTACGTTGCGACGTTTGATACACACAAGGTATTCCTCCGGTGTTAGTGAGTTGCATGATCTCATGGTCAAAGGAACAGATACTTGACATGCAGAAAACAATAGCAATAAACTGACACGATCAAATGCTACGTTTACAGTTTGGGTCTTGTCCATCACATCATTCTCCTAATGATGTGATCCCGTTATCAAATGACATCTCATGTCAATGGCTAGGAAACCTTAACCATCTTTGATCAACGAGCTAGTCAACTAGAGGCTTACTAGGGACACAGTGTTGTCTATGTACCCACACATGTATTTGAGTTTCCAATCAATACAATTATAGCATGGATAATAAACGATTATCATGAACAAGGAAATATAATAATAACCAATTTATTATTGCCTCTAGGGCATATTTCCAACACGAAGTCTTGAGGAAGGCGACCTTGTTCTTCGGCGCGTTCAGTCGGCCAAGAATTCCAACAAGTTGACGCCGAAGTGGGAAGGCCCTTATCGGGTAGTACGAGTCACCAGGCCTGGCGCAGTCCGCCTGGAGACCGAGGATGGAGTCCCAGTGAGCAACTCCTGGAATATTGAACATCTTCGTAAGTTCTATCCATAAGGCGCGGCTGCCGGGTCCCCCGGCAACCACCTTTTGTACAAGTCTTGCCGATGAAGCATGTAATCCTTTGTACAAAGCGAGGCGAAGACCCTGTGCGTAGTTGAATAAGACTAAGTGTTTTACAGTTCTTATCGATTTCCATGTTTATCTATATGCATGTTTGTCTGAGATACTGTATTACACTTACTTCTAGCAAGTATTAACGAACCGCCAAGGTTCCATATCTCTATTTTCTCTTCTTTCTTTTTCTCAAAGGACAGAAGGTTCCCTCGCATGCAAGTTTGCCGGGGGGAATGATGGTATGGATACCGACAGGCGACGTTCAAGGTTGACATCTTGCCGGAAGAAGTACAGCAACGAAAAGCTAAGTTGCAGAAACTCTAAACAAATTTTTGTTTAGTAAAGTTATTCTCCTTGAACGATTTCGGTCTATGTATGGAAAACCTGCACGCGAAGGGAACCTTGTCGTGATCAGTTGCGCCCTTACTCTGTTTCGAGTCCGCTCAATAGCTTAAGTGGCTGCACTGGAAACGCTAAGGTATTTTGCCGGCAGCGGCACCTCCAGCAGGCTGCTAAAGTCCCGCACCTAGCGCTCGCGGCAAGGCTGTGCGCACCGGCAAGTTTCCAACGAAGCGTAGGGCGAGTACCATACGGAAAGAAACCAGACAAGGGAAATAGCATGCATTCATCCAGAACATAGCAAGTTATATTACATAAATAAATGCCGCGATTCTAACATAAGGCAAAATTGTCTTTGACATGGAATGGTGGCGGCAACGAGAAGTGAAGCAGTTAGTCCCGGCGATCGCCTTCAACCCTCTTGACTTGGTTCACCCTGTCGATGATGGGCACGACAAGTTCTTCAAGTGCCTTGAGGTCCACATCCTTAGGCAAGCGGTCGAGGACGTTGGTGAGGTTGATGCCAGGGTTCTTGTGCACCACTTTGACGAGCACCTTGCGAAGGACGGCCTGGCAGAGTTTGCGGGATTCGCTGGCCAGATGGGTTGCTCGGTTAGATTGGAGCTGCTTCAGGGCGTCGATCAGACCCTCAAAGAACATGGTCAACTTGGCGCTCGTAGACACCCTATCATCGGAAGAGTAGTTGAAGCCTTGCAAATCCATGGTGGACAGCTGTGCTACAAGCCTCTCCGCGACGTCGACAAGGCGCTCAGTCCAGATCTGCACACCTGCCACATAGTCATTATGTGTGGCGGCGGCGCTCTTGAGCAGGTCCCTCTCATCCTGGAGGTCTTTGACCAAGGTCTTCCCACGAGCCCTGCTGCCCTCAAGAGTCTCCTCCAGCGTGGCCAATTTCGTTTTCAGATCGTCAATGGAGTCAGTGGCTGAGGAGAGCTGCTTGGTCTTGTCGGATATGGCAACCTGCATCTCCATCAAGCTATGGAGAGTCTTCTCTCTTTCAGTTTTTAGTGTCGAGAGCTCCTTGCCATGATCCCCAAGGTCTGCTTCCAGCTTCTTCACCTTCTCCTCCAGCAAGTTCTTGGCGGCCTCTGCAGCTTCGGCAGCATTGACGGCTTCCTTCAGCTTGCCGGTGTGATCTGTGACCAGAGTTTCGAATTTTCCTTGTGCTTCTGCTCCAGCTCTTGGGTCCGCTGCGTGACAAGCTTCTCAATTTCTTCATCCTTGCTGCGAAGCTTGTCGGCAAGTGCCTTCTCGCGAGCGGTGAGGTCATCATCGTGAGCCTCAAGCCCGACGCAGAACTCTCTCAAGCGTGCTTCCTCTGCAGCGGCCTGTTGTTTGGCCTCCTCCTATGCCTTCTCGACATCGGACTGCTTCATGAGGAGCTCGTTCCAGCTTTGGCTCAGCTGCTCTTGGCCTGTATTCAACTCCTGAAAACCTTCGGCGAACCAGACTTGCGTTTCCTCAACGCGCTTCTGGAGATCCGCCTCCGCTGCTTCGACAACTGCTGCCCTGGAGTTCAGCTTATTTTTCTGGGCACGGTGAAGCGCTTGGAGCTTCTGGAAGTTGCTGCTCATGGCCTGGAGGAGCTTTTTTTCTTCACATCGGTTGCTGCTGATGTGTGGCTCGTTAACGATCTCGAGCCCAGCAGCGGCGATGACGTCTTCGTCAAAGACTTCACCTTGATTTGGCACCCCAATACTTGCCGTGCCTGGAATGCTGACGAACAAGTTGTCACCAACCTTGAGGTACTTGCTTGACGAGGGGGCTTCGGATGTTGACGGCTGATCCTCAACAGCCGCCTCACCAGCAGCTGGGGGCTCCGTGGCCGGTGTAGCGCCTGGCACTCCTGCGGCAGGAATGCCGTCAGTACGGTCACTGGTCTCCTCACCGGCCTTCTCAGCAGACTCCTTGGCGGTCTCTTCTTGTGCGGTCTTGGCGGCTTCGGCGGCAGCACTCTTGGCGGCCTCGTCAGCGGCAATCCTGTCGGCCTCGGCAGCGGCATCCTTGGCGGTCCCCTTGATAACAGCATCAACGTCCATGTGCTCCGTCGAGGGAAGATCTGGAGGCCAAGAGAACAAACAAGATACGGCTGAGGAGGAAGTTCAAGAAGACAAAAAGAAAGACAAAGCGACAAGTACTCTGAGGCAAGCGGTTTACCTGTGTCGAGCTGCTGAGAAGGGTTGCCGGTGCCTGTGCTTGCCGGCTCCTCTTCATCATGGTAGAGCTCGCTTGCCGAAGACTCGCCTCTGGGCGGCGTAGTTGACGGAGGCGGCGCATCAGGTACGGCCTCCGATGGCTCTCCTCATTGCCGCTCCTCTCCTACACGCCCGGTGATGTTAGCAGTGAAGATACACACCCCGGCACTTGCCAACGGAAAGTGAGTAGTGGACTCACGCCGGGGGCTGCGTCGTGGGCTGGATTCCGGGCTGATGTTAATTAGCTCTGGCGCACCTGAGGTGCTTGCCGGCGGCTCATCGCCCGTTGAAGTCTTCGCCCTTTTCGCTATCCTTTGAGCCAATGTTTCTGTATCCCCGCGGAGACAGGCCAAAGCAAAGCAGATTAGTTAAGCAAACCGGAAATTCAAAAGATAAAACATATGACAGGACCCATACTCTTCTTCTTCCGAGCTGAAGGCAGAGAGGTCGAAGTCGACTTCCGCCGCGATGCTTGTGCGAGGAGATGAAGGAGTGGTCCTGGGCCGCTTGGCTGTGGCAGAAACAGAAGGTTGCCGGGTTGAAGCACTAGATGTGGCTTCCAAAGAACCCGCTTCGTCTTCTTCTCGGGAGCTGGGGGCTCCTCGTGCAGCTCTTCCTCAGTTGTACCTCCGGCAGAAGGGCCCCCGGCAGACGTGCCACTCTGTTCTCCGGCAACCTCACCCTGCCCGGCAAGATTTTCCTCTGACATCACTCCTCCTTCGCTGGCCTCTTCTTCCGTGAAACCAGCACTGCCGGCCTCCATGGCAAGATTCGCCTCTTCCACCCTGCTGGCAATGTATGCCACTTCCTCCTCAGTGGTGGGGCGGATGAGATGCGTTTCCGCCCGGATGGCCTTCTCCGACAAGTTGTCGAAGAATTCCCGTGCCTGCTCTTCGGATGGCTCGTCCCAAGTTCCGTCAAGGCCGTGAGCATTGCACACCGACATCATGGCGATGATCGAAGCCAGAGCGGAGTTGTTGCACAGAGGAATGACGCCAGCCGGCAACTTGAGCTTCGCGTCGGATCTGAACAGCTTTTGGCAGAGGGCCGTGTGCTGCATGACCGTCAAGTTGTTGTTCAACCCAGGGCGCGGCCTCATGATGTCTGCCGCATTCCCGAACTCCCAAGCTGGCCTCCCCTTGTTCTGCAGAGGGGCGATGCGCCGGCGAAGGAAATCCGCGCCAACCATCTCTATTGAGAGCCCGGCAGCTTTGAGGCGGTGAATCCTGTTAACTGCGATTGTGAGCTTCTCATCTTGAAGGTCGAAGGCGCTCCAATCGGCACCGCGCACTATCTTTGCTTGTCGAAGCGAACAGAAGGGCTGAGGGTCTGTCTCCTGAATCCAGCACCATTTGCCTCGTCATTCTTCCCACTTCGCGTGGTAGACCCCGTCTGGGTATATCTCCTTATTCCATGCCCTTGGAATCCAGGCGATAGAACCAGAAAGGGCATCTCCCTTTTGGATGCGAGGAAGGAAATAGTGGCGAAAGAGGGCTGTGCTAGGGACTACTCCGGCAAAGTTTTCGCAAAGATGAGCAAAGGTTGACATGCATGTCACGGCATTCGGCGTAAAATCCAAGAGTTGGAAGCCGTATGTGTACATGATATCGTTGAAGAAATCAGAAAACGGGGGACAGAGGCCGCAGTAAAAGTAATCGGCGAAGAAGTGATATTTATCTGGGCCACCCCTAAAGGAACCTGGGCTCACGTGAGTTGCAGGATGCGCCTTCGTCTCCTTCGCCCACATGCACTGGTACCGCTCCCTCAGTGCGCTCGCGTCCAGCGCCGGAGCGAAGACGGCGTGCTCCCTCCACATCTTTGCCAGATCGCTCTCCGAGACGGCGGCTTTCGCTCCCTTGCCCTTGCTTGCCTTGGGCGGCATGGCGGCAATGGGGGCAGAGGTCGAGGACGGTGAGGGCGTGGAGGTGGCGGATGAGTGGAGGGGCTCTGTTTTGGGCTCGAGGAAGAAGACGACGGCGGTTCCCAGATTGGAAAAGACAGAAGGTAAATGACCAGCGCCTCTGCGGATTCCTTTTTATGGGGAAGGTGCAGGGCTGCCTCTTTACTAATCAATGTAATAACGCTTTTGCGAGCGCGCTGCTGTAACGGCCGCTCCGCCCACGTCTCCCACGTCGCGCATTCAACGCGCGTAGTGGGGGGGCGCAGTAAACGGAACAATTACAACAGTTAATTCCTGCCACGCGTGCCCATGCACTGTTTGGGCCTAGCCCAACAACGCCTCGCGCCGTGTATGGTCTAGGCCCGGGGGCTCCTGTCGGTGTACTAAAGTTTGGGTCTTTAGTACCCCATACTTGTGCGCGGGCAGTTGAAGCCAAACCAGCGGCAAGGTCTGCCAGGAGATAGCTGAGTACAAGCCCAAGGTTATCAAGGAAGCATTTGAGACAATAATCAGAAGACAGAAGACCAAAGGCTGGAGCCCCGACAAGATCTTGCCGGGATGGCTCGCAGCCCTGGCAAGACCCACACCCGGCAAGGCCTCGCCACCCTGTCACCACTCCAGCGCAGCGACCAACTTGTCTTTTAGCTATTGTCCTCCTGGGTACGTGTCAGGTGCTAACGGCGGATGGGCTTAAGCGGTGCTGATGGGACGACCCCTTTTTCTGTCCCCAAGAAGCTAAGGGACACCTCAACGGAGCATTAAATGCGTTTGTCCTAAGCCGTCAGTGTTAGGTATGATAACACTGTAGCTACTTTACACCTCGTGTATGTGATGTACGCCACTGTTGGTGACCCCTTCGAACGTATAAAAGGAGGCCCAAGGCATAGCTACAGGGGGATCTTCTTCTAGCCCATTCTGCATGTGTAGCTGCTGTGTACTGTTCACCACAAGCGCTCCTAGAACCACAGCTAAAACATATCCAATATACTAAAGCAGGAGTAGGGTTTTACGCTTCTCAGCGGCCCGAACCTGGGTAAAAATTCCTCGCGTTGATCGTTAGATCTGCTCTTTGTGCAAGCCTTTCTCCCTGCCGAACCGTAAAGGGATCCACGTGATCCCATAGGTGTCGTTTCTCCGACAAGGGAGTAGTTCGCCCTCGGGGCTGAGGGTATGTACCAGTAGCTATGTGTTTGATCTCTCTCTCTTGTGTTCTTGAGATGGCACGATCTTGATGTACCGCGAGCTTTATTAATATAGATGAATCATATGGAGTTTTCCCCTCTCTATCTTCTTGTGATGAATTGAGTTTTCCCTTTGAAGTTTTCTTATTGGATTGAGTCTTTAAGGATTTGAGAACACTCGATGTATGTCTTGCGATGGGATATCCGTGGTGACAATGGGATGTTCTATTGATCCACTTGATGTATGTTTTGGTGATCAACTTGCGGGTTCCATGACCTTGGGAATCTATGCATAGGGGGTGGCACATGTTTTCGTCTTGACTCTCCGGTAGAAACTTTGGGGCACTCTTTGAAGTTCTTTGTGTTGGATTGAACATGATGAATCTGAAATTGTGTGATGCATATCGTATAATCAAGCCCATGGGTACTCGTGGTGACATTGGAGTATCTAGGTGACATTAGGGTTTTAGTTGATGTGTATCTTAAGGTGTTATTTTAGTACGAACTCTAGGGCTGTTCGTGACACTTATAGGGATAGCTCATACGATTGATCGGAAAAGATAACTTTGAGGTGGTTTCGTACCCTGCAATAATTTCTTCGTTTGTTCTCCGCTATTTGTGACTTTGGAGTGAACTCTTTGTCGCACGTGAGGGATTTACATATGATTCAACTATGTTAGTATTGTTGAGAGAACTTGCACTAGTGAAAGTATGAACCCTAGGCCTTGTTTCTAAGCATTGCAATACCGTTTGTGCTCACTTTTATCATTAGTTACCTTGCTGTTTTTATATTTTCAGATTACAAAAACCTATATCTATCATCCATATTACACTTGTATCACCATCTCTTCGCCGAACTAGTGCACCTATACAATTTACCATTGTATTGGGTGTGTTGGGGACACAAGAGACTCTTTGTTATTTGATTACAGGGTTGCTTGAGAGAGACCATCTTCATCCTACACCTCCCACAGATTGATAAACCTTAGGTCATCCACTTGAGGGAAATTTGCTACTGTCCTACAAAACTCTGTGCTTGGAGGCCCAACACGAGTCTACAAGAAGAAGGTTGCGTAGTAGACATCAAGCTCTTTTCTGGCGCCGTTGCCGGGGAGGTGAGTGCTTGAAGGTATATCTTTAGATCTTGCAATTAAATCTTTTAGTTTCTTGTTTTATCACTAGTTTGGTTTCATAAAAGAAAACTACAAAAAAATGGAATTTAGGTTGCCTCATATGCTTCATCTTTTTAATGTCTTTCGTGAAAATGATGGAAAGGAAAATTGTGCTCAAGTGTTAGAAGAAGAAGTTATTAAAATGTTTGGCACTAAATCTTTGAATGATGAGCATGATAGAAATATTGTTAGTATGAATTCTCTGAATATTCATGATGCTAATGATATGCAAAGCCACAAGCTTGGGGATGCTATGTTTCATGAATATGATATTTTTAGTCCCCCAAGTTTTGATGAGCAAAACTATTATGATGATGGCATGCCTCCTATCTATGATGATTATTGTGATGACATGTATGCTATAAAGAGTGATAGTAACCATGAAACTTGTCATCATGATTTTAATATTCAAAGTGGTTATGTCAATCAAGTATCTCATGATAGTTATTTTGTTGAGTTTGCTCCCACTACTTTGAATGAGAAGAATTTTGCTTGTGTGTGTAGTGATAAAAATTCTATGCTTTTAGATCATGAAAATAATGCTTTATGTGATAGTTATATTGTGGAATTCCTTCATGATGCTACTGAAAATTATTATGAGAGAGGAACATATGCTTGTAGGAATTGCAATAATATCAAGTTTCCTCTCTATGTGTTCAAAGTTTTGAAGTTATGCTTGTTTTGCCTTCCTATGCTAGTTGATTCTTGCTCCCATAAATTGTTTGCTCACAAAATCCCTATGCATAGGAAGTGGGTTAGACTTAAATGTGCTTGTCATGAGATTCATGATGCTCTTTGCATGTTTCAATTATTATTCCTATGTGAGCATCATTGAAATCATCATGCCTAGCTAAAAAGGCATTAAAGAAAAGCGCTTGTTGGGAGACAACCCAATATTTATACCTACTGTTTTTGTGTGTCCACGTGATTAATCTACTGTATAATCATGTTTTATAGCTTTTTTTCAATAAAGTGCCAAGTAAAGCCTTTGGGATAGTGTGGATGATAGTTGACTTGATTCTGTGCAAAAACAGAAACTTTTGCTCTCAGTCCAGGAATTTTGTAAATTCACTGGAACGTGCTTATGATCTGAAATTTTTACACAGTCTTTATATACAAATTATTCAGGTTGTCCTAATTTTTCAGAATTTTTTGAGACAGAGAAGTATGGTTACGCTACAGATCTTCACAGACTGTTCTGTTTTTGACAGATTCTGTTTTACATGTATAGTTTGCTTGTTTTAGTGTTCCCATAGCTTATATTCAGTGATATAAATTATGGGAATGATAGAATACAGTAGGTATCATGTGGTAACAATTATGAATCTTGTCTTGACAGTACCTAAGTGAATGATCTATCTTTATTACACTAACCCATCTCACGAAGTTCCGTTAAGTTTTGTGTGATTGAAGTTTTCAAGTTTTGGGTGAGACACTGATATGAGGAGAATAAGGAGTGACAAGAACCTAAGCTTGGGGATGCCCAAGGCACCCCCAAGGTAATATCCAAGGAAAACTCAAGCGCCTAAGCTTGGGGATGCCCCGGAAGGCATCCCCTCTTTCGTCTTCAACATTATCGGTATATCTTACTTGGAGCTATATTTTTATTCATCACATAATATGAGTTTTGCTTGGAGCATCATTTTATTTTCTTGTTCTCTGTTAGGTGTCATTTATAATCTTGTTTTTCAATAAAAAATTTCAAGAATTGCCTTAGGATGCTTGCATTGCATGTTTTGATGAGTGCTGTGTAAAAACAGAAACTTTGGCTGTAGTGTTTGAATTTTCATATTTTACTGGAATGTGGAAAGTTCCTGAAATTTTTACACAGTATTTTCATATAAATTATTTAGCATGTCCTAAATTTTCATAATTTTTTGAGTTACAGAAGTACACTGTTTTCATAAATTTCTACAGACTGTTCTGTTTGGACAGATTGCTGTCATAGTTTCGTTATCTACTTATCCTATAGTTTCCGTAGCCTATATTGGTAGATATAAATTGTGGAAATGATAGCATACAGTACCTAATGTTTGAAAATTATTATGCAACTTGTCTTGGCAGTACATGAAGTGTTGATTTATTCTTATGTGTACTAACCTATCTCACGAGTTCTTTTCGAGTTTTGTGTGGATGAAGTTTTTGAGAATAGGTGAAACCATGACATGAGAGGATTGAACGAGATACAAAAGCTCAATCTTGGGGATGCCCAAGGCACCCCAAGTAAATATTTCAAGAATTCTCAAGCATCTAAGCTTGGGGATGCTACGCATCCCACCTCTCTTCATCAACAATTATCGGTTAGCCTATGTTGAGCCTAAATTTTTATTCGTTCACATGATGCATGCTATTCTTGGAGTGCTATTTTTCTTTTTCTTGCTATTGAATAAAATACTCAGATCTGAAAATATTTATTGAGGGAGAGAGAGTCCTCACATAGCTCCTTAATTGTTTGACTACTCATTGATCTTAACTTATATCTTTTGTGAGTAGCTTGTCATTTCCTCTCATGCTTCACTTATACCTTTTTGAGGGATGAAATCTTTATGCTCATGTGCTTCATTTAAATTTGTTTGAGCTTGTAAAAAAAAGCAATGGCAATATATGAAACTAGTCCCAAAGTGATAGATATCCAAGGAGGATATAATAAAAACTTTCATGAAGATCATGGGACAAATTAAACTTGATTCTTTGTAATAGTTTTGAAACATGATGATAGTAATATGTGAGTCATGTTAGTGAGTAATTATGCTTTAGTAGGAATATTGGCATTAAGGTTTGTGATTCCCTATGCAAGTACGAAAGTCAATAGTTATGCAATGAAGTTATATCCTACTTGTGGTGCATTATTCGGTGTTAGTCATGTTCAATGCTCACTTATGTGAATTTTCGTTTCTTGGTTTGGTTGCTTCCCAATCTATTTGCTAGCCTCCATCTGTACTAAGTAGAAATACTACTTGTGCATCCAAAATCCTTAAACCAAGTTTTGCCTTATGAGTCCACCATACCTACCTATATGCGGTATTTCCATGCCGTTCCAAGCAAATTTGTATGTGCCATCTCTAAATTTTCAAAATAAATTTTATCTTTTGTGTGCCCATACCGCTCATGAAACAGTGGAGAGTGTCCAATATTTTTCCATGCTAGGTGGGTTATTCTCACGATATGTGTTGATTCACTATCATTCACGAGAAAGTGGCTGGTATTCGGGATGCCCAGTTCCATGCTCAAAAATCAAATCAAAAATATAATGAAACAAAACTCCCCCAGGATTGTTGTTTGTATGGACAGTACCCGTGGATTCGGCTCGCCGTGGAGTGTGATTGATTGGTGGAGGGGGGGTAAAAACTTTATTTTCTGTTTGGGAACCGCCTATGATTTATCTAGCATGGAAAGTATTGTGAACTACTTTGTCGTTTTCGTTGACAGGAAAAGTATGCCACCCAAAATATATTTTTTCTCTCTCAATTTAAAACTTTGAGCTCTCGCACCTCTGCAAATCCCTACTTCCCTCTGCGAAGGGCCTATCTATTTACTTTATGCAATTTTTATTTTTGCTTTGAGTCTCCATCTTCTCTTATAAGCACCAACTAGGGGGCACTATGATCATACTTGAGCATTGGGCATAGCTAATATTTGAGTGTGTTTCATGAATGGATCAATGATTGAGCATGATGGGCTAGGGATAACTTTCTTTAGTGTTGATATTTTGAAAGACATGGTTGCTTGTTGACATGCTTGAGTATTGAAGTCATTATGTTAAAACTAGACTATTGCTTTGAATCATTTACAAGTCCAAATGTCCATGCTATACAAAGAAGAAAAGAATATGATGAACATGTTAGGCAGCATTCCACATCAAAAATTCTGTTTTTATCATTTACCTACTCGAGGACGAGTAGGAATTAAGCTTGGGGATGCTGATACGTCTCCAACGTATCTATAATTTTTGCTTGTTCCATACTGTTATATTATCATTCTTGGATGTTTTACAATCATTTTACTACAACTTTATATTATTTTTGGGACTAACCTATTAACCTAGAGCCCAGTGCCAGTTCCTGTTTTTTCCGTGTTTTTAAGTTTTACAGAAAAGGAATTTCAAACAGAGCCCAAACGGAATAAAAATCTACGGTGATTTTTTATGGACCAGAAGAAGCCCAGGGAGCGTTGGAGTTGGGCCAGAAGAGCCACGAGGCCACCACAAGCCTGGGGGGCGCACCCCCTAGGGCGCGTCCCCTGGCTTGTCGTCGCCTCGTGGCCCCCCTTGACTTGTTTCCGACGCCAAAAATTCCTATAAATACAGAAACCCCCAGAAACAAACCTAGATCGGGAGTTCCGCCGCCGCAAGCCTCTAGAGCCACGAAAAACCAATCGAGAGCCCGTTCCGGCACCCTGCCAGAGGGGGAAACCATCACCGGAGGCCATCTTCATCATCCCGGTGGTTTCCATGACGAGGAGGGAGTAGTTCACCCTCGGGGCTGAGGGTATGTACCAGTAGCTATGTGTTTGATCTCTCTCTCTCGTGTTCTTGAGATGGCACGATCTTGATGTACCGCGAGCTTTATTAATATAGATGAATCATATGGAGTTTTCCCCTCTCTATCTTCTTGTGATGAATTGAGTTTTCCCTTTGAAGTTTTCTTATTGGATTGAGTCTTTAAGGATTTGAGAACACTTGATGTATGTCTTGCCATGGGATATCCGTGGTGACAATGGGTTGTTCTATTGATCCACTTGATGTATGTTTTGGTGATCAACTTGCGGGTTCCGTGACCTTGGGAATCTATGCATAGGGGTTGGCACATGTTTTCGTCTTGACTCTCCGGTAGAAACTTTGGGGCACTCTTTGAAGTTCTTTGTGTTGGATTGAACATGATGAATCTGAAATTGTGTGATGCATATTGTATAATCAAGCCCATGGGTACTCGTGGTGACATTGGAGTATCTAGGTGACATTAGGGTTTTAGTTGATGTGTATCTTAAGGTGTTATTTTAGTACGAACTCTAGGGCTGTTCGTGACACTTATAGGGATAGCTCATATGATTGATCGGAAAAGATAACTTTGAGGTGGTTTCGTACCCTACAATAATTTCTTCGTTTGTTCTCCGCTATTTGTGACTTTGGAGTGAACTCTTTGTCGCACGTGAGGGATTTACATATGAGTCAACTATGTTAGTATTGTTGAGAGAACTTGCACTAGTGAAAGTATGAACCCTAGGCCTTGTTTCTAAGCATTGCAATACCGTTTGTGCTCACTTTTATCATTAGTTACCTTGCTATTTTTATATTTTCAGATTACAAAAACCTATATCTATCATCCATATTACACTTGTATCACCATCTCTTCGCCGAACTAGTGCACCTATACAATTTACCATTGTATTGGGTGTGTTGGGGACACAAGATACTCTTTGTTATTTGATTGCAGGGTTGCTTGAGAGAGACCATCTTCATCCTACACCTCCCACGGATTGATAAACCTTAGGTCATCCACTTGAGGGAAATTTGCTACTGTGCGCTTGGAGGCCCAGCACGAGTCTACAAGAAGAAGGTTGCGTAGTAGACATCAGAGCCACACACTTAAAGTTGTGGCTGAATCTTCTTCAGAAGACAATGCCAAAGAAGTTTCTGGTGATCCTGACAGTATCAACAAAGATCTCGCACTGATAACGAAATGCTTCCAGCGCTTCCAAAAGAAAAACAGTTTCAGAAAAAGGGACCGAGTAACTCTTGCTCCTCCAAGCCTTCATCAAAATCCATAGGAGACTACACCTGCTTCAAATGCAAAAGGGTGGGGCATTTCATCTTAGATTGCCCTCTCTGGGAAGCTAAAATTTGAGCCAGTGGAAGATTTGATTCGAGCAACAACAAGTATGGAAAGGACAAGAGCAAAACTATGACTCGGATGATGAGAAGGAAACCAAGATGTTCTTAAAGAAGAAGGACAACAACTCCTCCAAGTCATCGTCAATATCTTCTTCATGGAATCCCTCCAAGTCCTCGTCCAACCGGAAGAATACCTCTCGCAAGGCCAAGGCGTACATCAGAAAGGAGATGGACTCCGAAGAAGAAGAATCGCCAGGATCCGATGAAGCCGAGGAGTCTGAAGATGAATCAGATTCTGGCATGGCTGGCATCGCATGCGCCACTACACCGGCATCAAACTTCTTCGATAACCACTCGAGCGATGATGAGGCTCCTACTTTCTGCTTCATGGTGAAGGTGGCAAAGGAAAAGGTACATACCAAACATCATAAGGTTTACACCAGTGATCAATTTTCTTCGAATGATGATGATCATGCTAAACTAATTAAAATTGCCAAGAAGCAACAATGGTCTCTTGAAAAAGATTGAGATAACCTTCAGGAAATCTGAAGGGTTATTGGTTGAGGACATGGAGAAAATCCAAACACTGACATAAGAGAATTCTGCTCCGAGTCACAAATGGTTGAACTAACTGGTCATCATGATTATCTCTTGGCAGACCACGAGAGGCTGACTTATGATTACCTGAAAAGGTAACACGAACTCGGGTCGCTGAGAAATTCTCATGAGTACTTGATTAGGGAAATTCTCTTCTCACCCAACAACTTAAGGAAAAACCTAAAGTGCTCATGCCACCTTGCTTAAAATGTCTCAGACTTAGCAATGTTGAATCTTCTACTGCTACTAAAAGCGTTTATGCTACTGATGATACTGTTGCTAACCACTCGATTGAACAAACCACTGCCATTTCTGATGAAGATGCTAGGTTGAAGGATCTTCTTTAGACCGGGACGTTCAAAAGCCTCAAAGGGCATCAAACCCTGTGTGATGTTCTAAAGAAAACCATCATTCATAAGAATCCTAGAAACAAGGATTGGGTTCGAAAGGAAACTCAATGGAAATGGCACGTACTAGGAACCTGAGCAATATCCTCGTACTGTGTGGGTGCCAACAAAGAGCAAAACTATCGATCCTACATTAATCTCATGATATTGTCCCATTCTCGAATATGTTGATTGATACTTGTGATCTGCGTTGGGTTTTTCCCCGGAGAGGAGGGGATGATGCAGCACAGTATAGATAAGTATTTCCCTCAGTGAGAACCAAGGTTATCGAACCAATAGGAGGACCACACAACTCCCGTCTTCAGCGCCTACAGACAAAGAGCAAACACTTGCACCCTGCGCGGGCAAGAGGGTTGTCAATCCCCTTGAACTCGTTACTTGCAAGCAAATGAGTAGTGTAGATGATAGTTGATAATTGTAAATTGAAAAATAAATAAAAAGTAAATAAATGGCAGCAAGATAATAATAGCATTTATAAATATATATATATATACATACATACATACATACATACATATATATATATATATATATAAGTGAATAGACCCGGAGGCCATAGTGTTTGCTAGAGGCTTCTCTCATAATAAAGCATGTTGTGGGTGAACAAATTACTGTTTGGCGATTGATAGAAAAGCGCATAGTTATGCAATATTTATTCACTACAATGATCTTGTGTATATAGGCATCACGTCCATAAACAAGTAGACCGACTCCTGCCTGCATGTACTACTATTACTCCACTTCGAGAGCGCTTCTATGCTTGCCTCTCTAGGTATTAAGTTCATGCAAAGAGAGTAATGCTTGGAGAACGATGACATGATGTAGACAAAGTGAACCCAATTAATATGAATGAATCCCATCATTTTATCCTTAGTGGTAGCAATACAAATACGTGTCTTGTTCCCTACTTTCTCACTAGGATATAGAGCACCGCAAGATTGAACCAACTACAATGCACCCCTCTCACTAAAGATAAACCAATCTAGTTGGCCAAACGAAACTGATAGATCAGAGAGATTTACGAAGCTATGATGATCATGCAGACAAGAATCAAATAAGTATTCACAGGTGACTCAAATCTTTTATCATAAATGATCTCAACATAAAACCACGATTCATCGGATCCCAACAAACACACCGCAAAAGAAGATTACATCAAATAGATCACCGCGAATATCGCGGTGAATTTTGTATTGAAGATCAAAGAGAGATAAGAAGCCATTGACGTACTAGCTATGGACCTGTAGGTCTGTGGTAGACTACTTACACATCACCATGGGAGCAGCAAGGATGATGAAGAGGCCCTCTGTGATCGATCCCCCCTCCGACAGGGCACCGGAAAAGGGCTCTAGATGAGATCGCAGCGGAACAGAGCCTTGTGGCGACGGAAAAAGTGTTTCGGGAGCTCCCCTAGGGTTTTTGGAATATATGTGAATTTATAGGCCAGGGTACGGGGTCAGGAGAGCCAGGGGCGGCCACAAGCTAACATGTCTTCTTCTGGTCCAGAAAAAATCATAAAAAGGTTTGAGGGCAATTGGACTTCGTTTCGTACTGTAAACCTGAAAGGCCAAAAACATGCAGAAAACGGCAACTGGCACTTGGCACTGGTTTAATAGGTTAGTGCTCAAAATTAATATGAATCAGCAAAAAAAAGCCCAAAAAGTATCCTAGAATGATAATATTATAGCATGAACAATAAAAAATTATAGATACGTTGGAGAAGTATCAGCATCCCCAAGATTAATTCCTGCTCATCCTCAAGTAGGTAAATGATAAAAACGGAATTTTTTGATGTGACATGCTACCCAACATGTAATCTCTTGCATGCATGCTCAATGAAAAATGATGAATTAACAAACATCAACATAGTAATATTTATAAGCATAAGTAACATAATCATCAATCTTCGAAATATACGATCCTCAAAGAATGTTTACCCCCCATTCATTTTATCATATTAGTAAGGCATGACTCCGTCTTCACCACATCTTCTATACCTAAATAGGGGCACCCCACTAGGTGATTTTCCTGCCTTCTGATGGAGCCACGTCACCCGAATTGTTCTAGCCATTGATGCATCATAGATCTGTGGTCTGCAGCCGTCCGATCAAGTGTTCACCAAATTTACAAGGAGCAGCCACCGCTAAGTGAACGTACCGTTGTAGGATCGAAAGTATGTCTAGAGGGGGGGGTGATTAGACTACTTGAGCAAATAAAAATTATACCTTTTCCCAATTTTAAGTGTTGGCAGATTTTAGCAATGATAGCAATTCAAGTACACCCTACACATGCATGTCTAAGAGTATAGCAGCGGAAAGTAACAACAAGCATATGTAGTAGAGGGTAGGAAGGAAGATCAAACGCAATTTGAAGACACGAAGATTTTTCCCGTGGTTCCGATAGGTGGTGCTATCGTACGTCCACGTTTATGGAGTCTTCAACCCACGGAGGGTAACGGTCGCGAGAGTCCACGGAGGGTTCCACCCATAAGGGTCCACGAAGTAGCAACCTTGACTATTCCATAACGGCTTCCGTCCACAAAGGACTAGCCTCACTATGGGTAGATCTTCACGAAGTAGGCGATCTCCTTGCCCGTACAAACTTCTTGGTTCAACTCCACAACACGAAGTAGGAGGCTCCCAAGCGACACCTAACCAATCTAGGAGGCACCACCCTCCAAAAGGTAATAGGCTCGGTAATGTCGATGAACTCCTTGCTCTTGTGCTTCAAGATGATAGACTCCTCAACACACAATCACTTTCTCACAGATTTGGCTTTGGTGGAAGAGATTTATTTGGTGGAAAGCAACTTGGGGAGGCTAGAGATCAAGATTCATATGGATAGAGTGGAATGGCTTGATCTCAACACATGAGTAGGTGGCTCTCTCTCAGAAAATTGGATGGGGCAAGTATGGAATAGTTCTGAGTGCTTCACTTTCGAGTGGGTGGTGGTGAAGGGGTATATATAGGCATCTCCAAAAATCCAACTGTTACACCTAAAGTTACCAACTCGGTGACACTGAAGTGTAAAACTCGGTGGTACCGAAGTGACCAAAAGGCAGTAACTTTTGAATCTCGGTGAGACCGATACATAACTCTCGGTGGTACCGATTAGATGACCAACGGTCAGATTGCACAACTCGGTGAGACCGATTCTCAATTTTTGGTGGTATGAATTCTTGACAACATCTAACCAGAGAGTTGGTCCAAAAACTCGGTGAGACCGATTCTCAAAACTCGGCGGTACTGATTCTTGAGAATGGCTAACCAGGAAGTTGGTCCAAATCTCGGTGAGACCGATTGGCAAAACTCGGTGGTACCGATGCTTGAAAATGGCTAACCAGAAAGTTGGCAACTGAACTCGGTGGCACCGAAGTGGAATGTTGGTAGTACCGAGATGGGTTTGGCTAAGGATCGGTCTAGGGTTTGAATCTCGGTGAGACCGAATAGGAATTGTTGGTCTTACCGATTTTAGTGGTAGGGTTCTAGACAGGGTATTTGTGGAAGAGCTTGTGGGTGTTTTTGGTGACTATCACTTGTGCACGTGGAGCATCTTGTTCACCAACAGTACCTTACCCCCTTTTAATAGTATTGGCTTTCCTATGGACTCAAAGTGATTTCTCACAAAGTGAAATGTAGAGTCCTCTTGCTTGAAGCTTTGCCAATCCATTTCCTTGCATCTTGGGGTTTCTCCACAATCCTTTTGCCAACCTATCATTGAACTTTTCCTGAAATATACTTAGTGGAAACATTAGTTCAATGACATATATGTTGTTATTAATTACCAAAACCACCAAGGGAGCAAATGTGCTTTCAATCTCCCCCTTTTTGGTAATTGATGACAACATATAGATCAAAGCTTCGACATATGATATAATCAATGAATATAATCGTTGCTTTGAGAAGTATGTGATAAGCAAGAGCTCCCCCTAAATTTGTGCATTATTTTGAATTTGCGTTTGAATGCAAATGCACAATCGATTAGGTACTTGGGGCACTCTTTCATGTCACATACAACTTGGTGGTGTGCGAGAATAATAAGAATGAATATCATATCACAACACAATCAAGCAAAGGTGAATGATCATTTCATAAGTATCACAAGGATAGGAAATAGTAGCAATACACATCAAGTGTGTGATCAAACACCAACAAAGTTTAACACAAGCAAACCAACCAAAAGTTCAATGTTTTTGAAAAGCGGTAAAAAGCAACGCTCTCTCTCTCGAAGCCTAAAGATCTATATACATCTTCTCCCCCTTTGGCAACAAGTTACCAAAAAGTTCAAAGGTATATAACTAAGCGCTCTTCTGGGGCTGATCTCCTCCGGTGGCTGATGAAGGAGTCGAGAGAACGGCATCAGCGAAGACTTCTGCAGACGTCATGGACGGAGTCGGTGTAGAAACTGGAGGAACTGGTGGAGCTGATGGAGCTGAAGAAGCTGTAGCAGGTGCTGATGAAGGTCTCAACTCTGGAGATTGCACTGTAGCTGATCTAGCCTGAGTAGTGAACTGAGTGCTTGTCCTGAGAGGTGCACGATCCTCCTCCTCCTCATCATCATCTGTAGAGTGAGGGCTAGGCACTGCGTCAACTTCCTTCTTGAGCTCATGTCAACACTTTTCTCTCTGAAGTCATTTTGTCTATCATCAGAACCTGACATCTCTAACCCTGTGAAATAGAGTATAAGAGTGGATAGGTTGAGTCATCACAAAATTGCAGAAGATTTTCTCAAATTTGAACTAAAATTTCTTAAGATTTGCATTCTGCCAAGTGAATTTCGGTACTACCGATGCAAACCTTTCGGACCCACCGAGACAAACAACCTGCTAAACAGAAACTTGGCACCACTTTCGGTGAGACCGAAAATGGGCACTCGGTTTCACCGAGGTTGTTCTCAGTCGACCAGAAAAGGGAATCGGTGCTACCGATTCTTTTGCTTCGGTGTTACCGAGATTCAAGTCGCGGACGGCAAACCCTAAAAAATTGTTCATTCTCTAGTCTAATGAAGTTTCTAGTGGATAGATCGATCTCAAACTTTGTCTTATAGATGGAAAAGTCCTAATGCGCAAGATTCGGAAAAGGGAGCGCACGAGGGGTCAAAATCATACCCTAACTTGGTGACGATATCGCTACGGCGGTGACGGGGGGGGGGGGGGGGGATCCGTCGACGGCGTGGACTTCCAACGGCGGAAGCGCTCGGGAAGACGAAGGCGACGACCAGGGGTCCTTGTTCGGCAGCTAGGGCTTTGGAGGGGATGACGTTTGATGAGTTAATTTCAAAAGTCAGGTCCGCCTCATTATATACCCGTGGCTGTCGGTGACACCGGTTCTAACTTTTCGGTGTCACAGAGTTTCGCTACTGTCAGCTGATAGGGAAACTCGGTGTAACCGAGAAGATAGAATCGGTGATACCGAGTGTGAAAACCATATCAACCCTAGGCATTCGGTGATACCGAGAATTTGGTATTGGTTCCATCGAGATGCACTTGGGAGGTTTTAATGGCCAGTCCTTTGTCGATACGGAACTCCGAGTGCTCCTCACACAGAGAGATCGAAAAGTCCTTGTTCAAATTTTGTGATGCAGCAAGAATGGAATATGAGACGAGAAAGCATAGATAGCTAGAGAGTGGTCCTAGGCATTCTTGTCCATCCAATTGGCAAAAGAAAAATCAAAAGCCAAATAGCAACAATTGGATGTCCTCGAATGAATAAAGAAATGCAGACTAACATGCTCATACAATAAGATGTCCAATGAAATCATGGCAAACATGCACATACATACTAGCATCTATCAAGCATTTTGGCGATGACGGAGTCATCTATATATGAGTATATTGACTTAGGAGCCAAGTAAGAATACTTGATCATAGGTCATACTCATCGTTTAAGCACAAGTGGGGTTACCACTTTTACATAAAGCATTTAATGTTGTCACATACTATGAGATGCTTTAACTCAAGTCTTAGAGTAGAGCTCCCCCTTGATGTGACATCCCCCCATAGGAGGGATAAACTAACCTTGGGTTTGTCGTAGAAGACTTCATGTGGGTGATGTAGTGGTGGATGCTCAAGGTTGATGAAGATCACCAAGAGTTGGGAGCATCCTTGTTGTTTCCTTACTCTTCTCACCTACATGGGTTAGTCCCAACACACAAGAGACAAATACAAGGATATCTATGGACATGGAGTGCAAAGCATACATGATGATGTCCATGGATTTGTTGATTACCTTGTCCCTTGCTTACCTTTGAGGGAATTTGTGACTCCTTGAACTATTGCATGTTGTTGATGTTGATTGCAACTAGTTCTTGACAATAATGAATGTGAGTGAATTTCATTGGCGGAGTCACCCCTCATGAACTTCTCTAGTTCTTCTTCTTGGGGACCCACATTAACTTGACGGGGATCCTTGGTGTTGAAGTGGCACTTGTAGAAGTTGAGCTTGAATTAGCCTTGGGAACCCACTCCATCAAAGCTTGGGATTCATCTTCATATGAGTCAATATCCTCTTGAAGCTTGTCCTTCCCCTTGAGCTTGTGGTCTTGTGGTGGAAGGTCATCTTGAGTGTTTGTTCCCTTGGGAAGAGTATGTTCATACTTCTCCTTTTGAGGAACAAACTTGGGCTTGGGGTATTGACCTTCTTCCCATTCAAATCCATTTGCGTTGAAGTAGCCAATGCCATGGTTCTTCTGGTATCCTCCATGCTTGCGTATAATTTCCTCAAATTGCATACACCCGGCAAGACTCTTGTAGATACCTTTCTCCATAATCCCTTTCAATAAATCGTTTTCTTGCTCAAGTGTAACTTGGATAAGAGAATCATCATTAGTGGAATCAATAGAACTACTAGCAACATCATTAGATTTAGCATTTTTATTGTTGCTACTAGATGAAAAACCTTTCTTGCCTTTGTTACTAGTTTGTCTAGGTTTAACTTGTGGCATGAATGTAGACAAGAGTAATCGTTTGGCTAGATAAGATGAAGTCTTCTTTCCGAGATCGTCATTGATAGCTTTAAGAAACTCATGTTCTTGCTCCAAGGTGAGCTTCTCGAAGCGTAGCTTCTCATGAGTCCTTACAAGCTCTCTACGATCTTCGAGAGTAGATTCATGGGCTAACTTAAGAGTGTTTAATTCTTTAGTTAGCTGTTCTATTTTCATCTTATCATCATCAACCAACTTATCTTGACTAGCATGAAAATTATCAAGTTCATTTTGACTAACATCACTAGTTTTATCAAAGAGCAAGTCATCATCACCAAGTAAATCATCTTCATCACTATTGAAATCAAGATACTCGGTGTGTGATACCTTGGAGCCTTTAGCCATAAAGCAACTTCCACTCCCTTCATTTGGTGAATCAAATAGATCATAGGAGTTGGTAGTCACTAGTGCAAGTCCGGCAACACCTTCATCTTGACTATAGTCGGAGTTGGAGTGATAGCTTCTCTCGGAGTTGTTGTCGGATTCGGAGCCGGAAACCCATTCACCAACATGAGCTTGATGTCTTCTTCTTGAGTAACTCTTGGTGTACTTGTCCTTCTTCTCCGAGTCGCTACTTCTCCTTGAGGGTCTTCGTTCATAACGATCATCTCTACTCCTTCTCTCTCTTTGAGGTGATTCATTCCTTGAGCTTCGTCTTCTAGGTGACTCTTCTATTCATTTGTAGGGAGCCGTGCACTCATTGGAGTAGTGTTCGGGCTTCCCACAATTGTAGTAGTTTCGGTCACGACTTGACGAACGCTTCTCTTCATATCTTGAGTTGGAGCTTCGTTCTTTGCCTCTATTCTTGTAGAACTTGTTGAATTTCTTTACCATGAGGCTTATCTCTTCATTGGTGACAAGGTTGTCGCTTGAAGTTGCGGGAGCATCACTTGTGGCTTTGTAAGCACCGCTAGACTTGTTGTGAAGCTCTTCTTTGTCTTTGAGTCTCATCTCATGAGCAACAATCCTTCCAATGACTTCCGTGGGCTTGAGATCTTTGTAGTTGGGCATCATTTGGATCAATGTGCACACGGTGTCATATCTCTCATTGAAAGCTCGAAGTATCTTCTTGATGATAAATTTGTCGGTCATCTCTTCGCTTCCCAAGCCGACAATCTCATATGTGATGAGAGCTAGCCTAGAGTATATCTCTACGACTCCTTCACCATCCTTCATCTTGAACTTGTCAAGCTGACTTTGAAGAACATCCAACTTGGATTCTCTCACGGATTCGGTACCTTCATGCATATCAACCAAAGTATCCCAAATCTCTTTTGCATTCTCAAGACGGCTAATTTTGTTGAATTCTTCGGGGCATAGGCAGTTGAAAAGAATGTCACATGCTTGAGCGTTGTATTGCAACATCTTCAATTCATCCGCGGTCGCTTCACGATTCGGTTCCTTTCCATCACCAAAGAATTCACCTTGCAAGCCAACACGAACAACGGCCCAAACGGCGGGGTTATGACCAAGAATATGCATTTTCATTTTGTGCTTCCAACTAGCAAAATTTGTGCCATCAAAGTACGGACCTCTACGGTGATAATTTCCCTCACTAGACGCCATACTCTCGTAGGTTGTGAGACCAATGCAATGGAGACCAAAGCTCTGATACCACTTGTAGGATCGAAAGTATGTCTAGAGGGGGGGTGATTAGACTACTTGAGCAAATAAAAATTATACCTTTTCCCAATTTTAAGTGTTGGCGGATTTTAGCAATGATAGCAATTCAAGTACACCCTACACATGCATGTCTAAGAGTATAGCAGCGGAAAGTAACAACAAGCATATGTAGTAGAGGGTAGGAAGGAAGATCAAACGCAATTTGAAGACACGAAGATTTTTCCCGTGGTTCCGATAGGTGGTGCTATCGTACGTCCACGTTTATGGAGTCTTCAACCCACGGAGGGTAACGGTCGCGAGAGTCCACGGAGGGCTCCACCAATAAGGGTCCACGAAGTAGCAACCTTGACTATTCCATAACGGCTTCCGTCCACGAAGGACTAGCCTCACTATGGGTAGATCTTCACGAAGTAGGCGATCTCCTTGCCCGTACAAACTTCTTGGTTCAACTCCACAACACGAAGTAGGAGGCTCCCAAGCGACACCTAACCAATCTAGGAGGCACCACCCTCCAAAAGGTAATAGGCTCGGTAATGTCGACGAACTCCTTGCTCTTGTGCTTCAAGATGATAGACTCATCAACACACAATCACTCTCTCACAGATTTGGTTTTGGTGGAAGAGATTGATTTGGTGGAAAGCAACTTGGGGAGGCTAGAGATCAAGATTCATATGGATAGAGTGGAATGGCTTGATCTCAACACATGAGTAGGTGGCTCTCTCTCAGAAAATTGGATGGGGCAAGTATGGAATAGTTCTGAGTGCTTCACTTTCGAGTGGGTGGTGGTGAAGGGGTATATATAGGCATCTCCAAAAATCCAACCATTACACCTAAAGTTACCAACTCGGTGACACCGAAGTGTAAAACTCGGTGGTACCGAAGTGACCAAAAGGCAGTAACTTTTGAATCTCGGTGAGACCGATACATAACTCTCGGTGGTACCGATTAGATGACCAACGGTCAGATTGCACAACTCGGTGAGACCGATTCTCAATTTTTGGTGGTACGAATTCTTGACAACAGCTAACCAGAGAGTTGGTCCAAAAACTCGGTGAGACCGATTCTCAAAACTCGGCGGTACCGATTCTTGAGAATGGCTAACCAGGAAGTTGGTCCAAATCTCAGTGAGACCGATTGGCAAAACTCGGTGGTACCGATGCTTGAAAATGGCTAACCAGAAAGTTGGCAACTGAACTCGGTGGCACCGAAGTGGAATGTTGGTAGTACCGAGATGGGTTTGGCTAAGGATCTGTCTAGGGTTTGAATCTCGGTGAGACCGAATAGGAATTGTTGGTCTTACCGATTTTAGTGGTAGGGTTCTAGACAGGGTATTTGTGGAAGAGCTTGTGGGTGTTTTTGGTGACTATCACTTGTGCACGTGGAGCATCTTGTTCACCAATAGTACCTTACCCCCTTTTAATAGTATTGGCTTTCCTATGGACTCAAAGTGATTTCTCACAAAGTAAAATGTAGAGTCCTCTTGCTTGAAGCTTTGCCAATCCATTTCCTTGCATCTTGGGGTTTCTCCACAATCCTTTTGCCAACCTATCATTGAACTTTTCCTGAAATATACTTAGTGGAAACATTAGTTCAATGACATATATGTTGTTATTAATTAACAAAACCACCAAGGGAGCAAATGTGCTTTCAACCGTTTCGTCCTGTCGCTGCTGGCCTCCGATTCTATTTCCTGGCTGTGCGTTTGACTTAACTGATTTGGACACTAAAAGGCCCATTCCAAGCCCATATGCATCTATCGTTGTCCAGGATGCTAGCAGCCCACGTACGAACCCTTCCGTCAAGCTTCATTCGTCCGCTCAAGATATCCCCTTTCGTCAAGCCACCGCTGCTGCAACTGCCCTTCCGTCGGCCGTGCACCACCTACCCTTCCCGGCCAGCTGACGCGGCCCCTCATGCTCTCGCAGCAGCAGCCACTGCCCACGGTTGGCTCAACCCTGCCGCCCTCACTGCTAGCGGAGCCTCGACGAGCAACCTCTCTAGAGATGCGGGATCCAGCCGCTGCCACCATGGATTCCGCAGCCACGTTCACGCTGTACCAGCGCTGCCGCCACGCTCCATGCTCCTCGTGGCCAGCCACCGCAGGTGATTTACGCCGCCATACCCATTGGCCCCCCTGCCAGTGACCCCAGTGTGTTGCCCTTCCGCTGCTCCAGAGATGAGCATTAATTCCAAATTCGTTCGTCTTCCACGCTTTAATGTCGCAATTTCTTCCACCTCCGTGCCACAAATGCACATGAAACGGCCTCGCAACACTCAGTTTACGGCCCTCATTATCTTCTGCCTTCATTACCCTGCAAATGCGGGCAAATTTGTGTTTATAACCCCTCTGTACTGCCATACCTATACACCACGAACGCCTGCTCACATCCACGCCTGGGAACCGACTTCTGCCCTGGTAGGTGCACACTCCCTCTTTTCGGCCCTCTTAGTATTCCTATCCTCACAAGATTATGTTTTCCAATTTCTCAGGCCCTGCTAGGGATGAAAGGATGTTGAGCGTGTAGGTCTTTTGCTGTTCTCCACAGGTTGCTTGCACCTTGCATTTCTTTCAGATTCTTATTTCGTAAGATTGTTATTCAATATGATGGACATAGTTCAAAAGCCAATATCATCATTTTACTAATTTATTTGTCCTACTGCTGCACCCCACCTGTTTTCAGTCACCCAGGATTTCTCCTATCCCCCAACTTATGTGTAAAAGTATTGCAGATTGCTCTCCGGATCAAAAATTGCTTCAACTTCTGCTTAGTAGGTCTCCTGCTCCTCGGATTGGCTTCATTTCATATTTGCAACGGTCTCCTCCTTCTTGCATTGGTATGCGAACATATGCACCATCCATTTGTTTCCATGCATTAGATCTCTTTGTCCAGTCCCTTATATCAGTACTCCCTAGATTGTTTTCTGCCGTGCTAGGTACACACTCCCTGGATTGTTTTCTGCGATATATTTATTCAAACATACAGGCTACAATGTACTTCCATTTAAGGCAAATTTTTTGCACATGCTTTGCAAAGATGGATAGCAATGCAAATTCTTCTATAAATCGTGGTATCCATTCAGTCTCACGCGGTCGTGGACGCCCCCGTCTTCAGTCACAACCAGTTGTCACACCTGAAATAAACCAATCTGCTTCTTCCAATAACCGCCGGTGACGTACACAACTTAGGAATAGAGGTTAGTTAGGATAATTATGTCCCTTATATATGTTTTCATACATGTATCGCGTCCAGCTTATTCCATCAACCTCTGCTTTATATCAACCAGCAACAACATCTACAGATGAACGTTCAGTACGTCAACGATTAACCGGAGAGTCCTCTACGTCAGCTTTGCAAACACCAAATTTGGCATTAATCCATAATCGTAAGCTCTTATTATTTACCAATTAGTGTATTACAGATTGAAGTCTCCTTTTTGTACAAATTAAGAGAAACATAGACGACCTATCTTTCAGGAACTATCTTTCAACCCTTAAACCTTGGGGGACCCACACATTCATGCAGACATTGTGGTTCTTTGTTTTGGTATGGAGAGCGTATCCGTAGAGAGAGACATACTTCTGATCCAACATATAATTTGTGTTGTAAAGGAGGGAAAATCTTGCTGAGACCATATGATGCTCCTCCCGAGCCTTTATTGGATTTATTCACCTCACAAAACACTGGAATTTCAAACCACTTTTTTGATCATATTCGGCAGTATAATACCATGTTTGCGATGACTTCAATGGGCGCTAAAGTTATTGAATCCATAAATGATGGCCGAGCACCCTATGTGTTCAAGATTAGCAGTCAAGTCTGCCATCGTATCGGTTCTCTAATGCGACCTGAACATTGTCGACCAGAATATGCACAATTGTACATCTATGATATAGAGCATGAGGTTAGAAACCGCATAAATATTACTGCATCTTCTGGCCCTTCCTCATCGCGCTCTTTGTCTGCCCGCCCTTCTTTCAATGCTAATCAAGATATTGTCCAGTCCCTTATATCAATGCTCAACACCCATAATCCCATAGTGAAACTATTTAGAACAGCACGGGAAAGATTGACTACAGATGCTCCTGATCAATTATTTATTAGATTATATGGCAAGCCTGACGCACATGGAGACATCTATAGTGCTCCGGTCGCATCTGAGGTTGTAGGGTTGGTTGTTGGTGATATTGGGTCAACTGATATTGGGAGGGACATTATAATAGATAATCGTTCATCAGGATTACAACAAATCAATGAAAAACATTGCAAGTTTATGTCTATGAAGTATCCTCTATTATTTCCATATGGAGAGGATGGTTACCATGATGACCTAATGTATCGCACCTCGCCACAAAATCAAGCTATAGGACGTCAGAAAGCAACTATGCTAGAGTACTATGCATATAGGTTACATGATAGACCAGGTGATTTCAACACGCCATTGAGAAGTAAAAGATTGACACAAGCTTATCAAGTGGATAGTTATTGCTGTGTTGAAGAATATCGTATTGCATTCTATCGCAAGCCTGGATTTCAGAAAAAATATAGATCATCACCATATAATGTGTTGGCCAATTCTGTCTCAAGAGGTACTACATCCGGTTCTTCGGTTGGTCGGAGGATTATATTACCATCTTCATTCACAGGAGGCCCGCGATATATGTACCAAAACTATCAAGACTACATTGCTATATGTAGGAAATATGGCTTCCCAGATCTCTTTGTCACATTCACTTCAAATGCAGCTTGGCCTGAAATAGTAGAGGCTCTATCATCCATTCCAGGGCAACAACCTTCTGACCGTCCAGATATTGTCAATAGGGTATTCAAAATGAAGCTAAATATGCTAATGGATGATATTAAAAAGAAACAATTCTCCGGACCAACAAATGCAGGTAATTTGTCGTCTCCACATCATTAATTGATTTTATGTTGCTTGAATCCAACATTTCGTTTATGTAAATAACATGCCTATATTTTGTAGTTATCTACACCATTGAATTTCAGAAACGTGGACTTCCTCATGTCCATATCATCATATGGTTATCAAAAGATGAACCCCTAGATGCGAAAAAGATAGATTTTCTTATTTTAGCTCAGTTGCCAGACCCTAAAAATGATCCAATAGGTTATGATGCTATATCTTCATTCATGATACATGGACCTTGTGGAAATCTAAATACTAAATCTCCCTGTATGTCTGAAGGAAAATGCACAAAAGTTTATCCTAAAGAGTTTTGTGAGCAAACAACTATATTGGAGAATGGTTTCACACAATATGCTCGGCCAAACAATGGAATAACTGTCAACAAAAATGGAGTTGACATTGATAACAGATTTGTCGTTCCTCACAATGTCGTCTTGGTAGTTAAATATCAAGCTCACATAAATGTAGAGAAGGTTAATCATGATGGCATGCACAAATATCTTTTCAAGTATGTGACAAAAGGATTTGATTGTGCCAGAACTAAAATCCATTCTAATTCTGGATCATCCAATTCATCAAGTGAAACAGTCAATGAAATAGAAAATTATCTAGAATGTCGTTGTATCACACCCAATGAGGCTGCTTGGCGTATGCTAGAGTATGATATTCACTATGCAGACCCTTCCGTAGAAAGACTTCCGGTTCATCTTCCATTTCAAAATAATGTTATTTACTCAGAAGATGATGACCTTGAAGAAGTGATTGAAAATCCAAGTAATATGACAACTAAGTTCACTGCATGGTTAGAAGCTAATATGCAACACCCTCTGGCTAAACAATATACATACATAGAATTTCCTGAATATTTTACATGGCACTCCAACTCAAATGGGAAATACTGGGATTACCGTCGTCGTTCTAGAAGAATTGGCAGAATTGCTTATGTCAACCCTTCCCAAGGAGACCTTCACTATCTACGTTTGTTGCTCAACATTGTCAAAGGTCCAACCTCCTTCGCTCAAATCAGAACTATAAATGGCCATGAATATCCTACATTTCGTGCTGCATGTGAGGCTTTAGGTCTCCTTGGTGATGACCAAGAATGGTCCAATGCTTTAAAGGATGCGACTCAATGGGCCATGCCTTACGAATTACGCCAGTTGTTTGTCACAATTTTGCTTTTTTGTGATGTAACAAATCCTAGAAAACTTTTTGATGACCACACGTCAAAAATGTCTGAAGATGCAGCCCATCAATTGAATCACAACCTTGGTCACCCTAGCAATCCCTTAGCAGATATATATATTCCATCTTATCTTTTGAATGAATTGGATAAATTGCTAAGAGATGCAGGATATTGCTTATCCCATTTTAATTTGCCACTACCTGATGATACTGCCAATATTTCTGGACAAAATAGGCTACTGCTGGATGAGCTTAATTATGATGTGTCTGCTATGACTGCCACTTTAAATGACAATATTTCAATGCTGAACAACAACCAGAAAGATGTTTTTGATGCTATTTACAATTCTGTGATGAATGGTGAAGGTCAAACATTTTTTGTTTATGGATATGGAGGAACCGGAAAAACTTTCTTATGGACTACTTTGCTTAATTCGGTAAGATGCAAAGGGAAAATTGCATTAGCAGTTGCATCGTCAGGAATTGCTTCCCTGCTGCTACCAGGGGGTCGAACCCCCCATTCCCGTTTTAAAATTCCATTAGACATTTCTCAGAGTTCCATGTGTAGTATAAAGAAAAATATGCACTTGGCAGAACTTATCCAAAAAACTTCTCTTATTGTTTGGGATGAGGCCCTGTTAATCATAGATATTGTTTTGAAGCATTGGACCGTACACTTAGAGATATATTATCAGAAACAAGGCAAAATGCAGAAAATACGCAATTTGGAGGTATCACTGTTGTTCTTGGTGGAGATTTTAGAGAAACACTTCCGGTAATACAGAATGCAACAAAACCCCAAATTATGAGGTCCTTCATTGTTAATTCTTATTTATGGAGACAATGTAAGCTTCTCCAGTTAACTGAAAATATGAGGCTGAAGTTAGGAAATCTCTCCACCTCAGACAGAGAGGAGCTAAGTAATTTTGTTGATTGGCTTCTTAGGGTGGGCAATGGAACTGAACCTATTGTTTCTGTCCCAAATGATTCTAGCAACTCATTTATAGAGATTCCAGATTCTTTGCTTCTATCATCAGATTGTAGGAACCTTGATGGATTGATATAATTTGTCTACGACTTAGGTTCCGAGCCAGCAAATATTTCATCATATTTGTGTCAACGTGCAATTTTAGCACCTACAAACGAGGTGGTTTCAGATATAAATACCAGAATGATTGCTCAGCTAACAACATCTGAAATATCTTACTATAGTTCTGATTCAATTGACGATAGCACTGCTAATCATTCCATTCTTGAAGCATTATACCCAACAGAGTTTCTAAACACAATTCCGATGCCCGGACTTCCTGACCATAAGTTGCACTTGAAGATTGGTGTTCCAATTATGCTTTTGCGCAATCTTGATCCATCAAGGGGACTTTGTAATGGTACTAGGCTGATTGTGACCCAATTAACACATCGTGTGATTGAGGGTGAAATCATAATAGGGAAGGCTACAGGTTCGAAAGTATATATCCCACGCATTGTCACAACGTCTACTCACTCCAGGTGGCCCTTCAAATTGAGACGACGCCAATTTCCAGTCCGCCTTTCGTATGCAATGACAATAAACAAAAGTCAAGGGCAAACCTTAAGCAGAGTTGGAGTCTATTTGCCATCTCCAGTGTTCTCTCATGGTCAACTTTATGTAGCATTATCAAGAGTTACTTCACCAAAAGGGTTGAGAGTTCTAATCGAAAATAGTCCAATTTCTTATGAGAATTGCACCCATAATGTAGTCTATGCTGAAGTTTTTAGTCAAATTAATAGACTATGAAACTGAATAAAGGAATTTCCTATGTTCGATTGTGTTTACCCTACACCATTCCCTCTTCAATTCATACACCATTGTTCTGCAATTACTTGCTTCCCTTTCAGGAATATCACATCAATGGAATCCACTACAACCCTTAAAACCATCACTCTTGGTCAACAGAGTTGTAAGGACGACTCTTACGCCTATGGGATGCAATAAACATGAAATCCAAGTTTGCGGATCCTCTCATCAGCATTGATGGTGTCCTTTTAGATGAAGATGTAAGTCCATTATTGTTATTTCTATTTCAAACATAATAGTAATATTATTGTACAAATGTATTACTGATCTTCATATCCTGATCAAATATTATGGCAGGGCAATATGGCGCAGATCAGTGTACCCAAAAAGTTTCAAAGACAATTTCGTCCCTTACTCACAGAAGGACATGTCTACATCTTCACGGATATTGCAGCTGTTGATATAAAAAACAAAACACATATATATCACCACCAAAACTATATGTTGCAATTCAAGCACAACACTAAGGTTCACCGACTTGAAACCAGGGGAACAAATATACCAAAGTTTTCCTTCAATTTTTGTCCATTTGATAATCTACCAGAAAAGGATACTTTTGCAAAACCACTTCAAGGTAACAGTTGCATTTCCTTTCTTTTCTTTTCTGCTTTCATACTAATATTAGCAACAAAATTATTTATTCTTTGTGCTTTCTCTCTCCAGATATCATAGGAGTCATTAGCCACGTTGGACCATTTGATTATGCAAATCAGACATCTACAAATAAACTCAGGAAAATCAAAATTCGAAACCTAGAGTATGTTTCTCCTACTTCTACACTGTGTTATAACTTTGCCATCCCTATAGATTTTTGTCAACAAATATTTGTTTCACATATGCAGTGAACAGACACAAGAAATACATCTTTGGGGCCACCATGGTGAAACATTTGATGAAGAAGCAGTACTCAAAAAATCACAAGAAGGCATTGTAGTTGGCATTTTTGCGGGTCCCACAGCACGGAGCTTTCTAGGTAACTGCTCAAATATTCTCTCTTAATGTAACTATAAGAGCCAAAACTAATACAACCATATATACATATAGGTGCCCTACATGCATCCTCAACCTCTGCAACAAAAGTTTACATTGACTTGGATACATCTGAAGTTAAAAAATACCAAACCAGGTCAGCCATTCTCCTTTCTCCCTACAACTACTTAAGGCTACCTTGTTTCTCAAAAATCTAGCATGCTGACATTTTTCTCATTGTTTTTTTTCAAGCTATAAATGGGAACCCCCAAGTCCGCGACAACAATTACCTCAGGTTACACGTTTATCTCCAATTCAAGCTGCGGGCAAAATCTACACACTCAAGGAAATATCAGATATGCCAACTTCAAAATTTCAGGTCAACACCAGCTTACCCACCTTATTATTTGTATATCAATGAACTTCTATAGCAGATTCTCAGTGCACACTTTTTGCAAACTCTTAGGAAGGAGCTACCTACAGCACCATTGCGAAAGTTAAATCTATTGTACCTTCAACTAAATGGTACTACAAAGGATGCAAACATTGTGACAAAGGATACAACAACAATTCTGATACTCCAACATGCCTTTGCACAAATTCATCTCCAAAGCCATTGTACGATCCCTGTTTATTATACAACATTTGCCTTCATTTAGATATTCTGTTCCATATAATCAACTATCAAATTCTCCAGGTACAAGCTACCAATTACACTTACAGATGACTCGGGAGATTTAGATGCCATTGCTTTCTCTAAAATTGCTGAAGAGCTGATTGAGCGAGATGCCATCCAAGCTTCTCAAAACATGAAAATTGATACTACAGAACATGTGACTGCTCCAGATAATGCCATTGGTAAAACCAGATTGTTCTATATAGGAATGAAGGTTGATTTGGTATCTATATTCCCCATAAGTTATGTCATAAAGAAAAGCTTCCCAGTGGACAATGCACAAATGTTGCCCTCTACAAAGTTTATCCAATTTCCGTTAATTCAAAAAGTTTATCCTTCCTAATTACAATTGTATTACCTACAAATATTTAACTTGAACCATTAAATACTTCCAGTCAACTCCAAGCAAACAACCGATGAACATTCCATCTTCATCAAACAACATCCAAAGGTCTGCCATCAATCATAGAATAGAAGTTACAACCTCTGTCTACACAATGTTTACCAACCTTTTCATATTTGCAGTCCGGGAAGCCTAACACAAGACCACTTGGACATTGCTATACCTCTCTCTAGCCAATCTGCAACTATTGACAGCGACAAAAACTTAAATAGGTAATACTATTAAAGTTCTACTAAAGAACAATCAGCTTAAATTCACTATGGAATTCAAATGGCGGTTTTTGGTTACAGGTACTCTTCAGCGAAAAGAAGCATTGAATTTACAAAGGATGGAACCACCAACAAAGAGAGGTACTCATTGATATTCCTGTTTATGATTGAAGCTCTCAAAAGTGCATCTTACTGTTTACATGCCAGTCAACAAAGAGAGGTATTCATTGATAACAATATTTCATGTTTACATGTCAGCCAACAGCAGGAACATCAACTGGGGCATTTTCAGGATACACAAGTTCATCTTCAGGTTGTCAAAAAGCATAAGCAAGAGTACGTGCTTCTTCTCATCTCACATACAAATATGAGATCCACAATTCTAACTTCTTATCATCAATCAAACAACATTGCAGATAACAATGTGAAAATGAAAGACTCCGAAGGACAAGAGGATGACAATAATCAACACACATAGGTACTATCAGTTCTCATATCCAAACAAAATTACACAAAGTTTTGTCGCGCTTTCCCACAAGACTAAGCTTACCAACAATGTTATTCTTTTAACATGTAGGTCATCGTCAACAACCATGCAAGCACCAGGGCATCTCAAGACACACGAAAAGCACCTACAGACTGCACTACCTTCTATTTAAAATTACTTTCAAACTATCATTAGAACTACTTCATGTGCACCCTAAGCATGTCGTCAGATATCGACTAAGTTTATGTAATAAGTCTGAATTGTGAAATCTATGGATTCGTATGCACTTTTATTTAGCTTATTATGTCAGTTTTGCTTCCAATTGGTCTCAATGCTTTAAATTACATTTTTTCTCAATATATACTATCTTCCTGTCACATGTTCAAATGCTATAAAAATAAGGAAAGGTCATGCCAATTTTTATAGTCGAATTCCATGCAAACTTTGATGAGTTGATTATGTCGATTTTGCTTCCAATCGGTCTCAATAATTTGACTTTTCTATATATATTGTATCTTCCCGTGACATGTGCAGATAATAGAAAAATAAGAGTATGCCATGTCAAAAAAATTGGTCACATTATTTGCAAACTAATACGTCATCTATAATAACAAAAGATGCAACAGGCTTCCATATACTACAACGATCCAGTGGGTGCATACAACATATCGGCAACATCTCTAGCTCAAATAAATAAAAAATATATCCATACAGGGTTCCAATAAAATAACTCCTTCCATCATTTTTCATATTGATCATTGCATCATGTCTCCAATACAAAATCTCCGTAGCAATGCGCGGGGTATCACCTAGTTAATACAAATGTCAAGCACCATGGTGTCCAAGTCAGGCAATTGGATCATACTTTTTAATGCGTCGCCTTTTTATTCTTCACGCAATACATGAGCGTGAACCATGGACATTGCATATAGGTGGAATAGAATATGGTGGTAGATATCAAAGGGGTAAAAGTGGAGAAGAAAGTCTCGCATCAACTAGGCGTGTCAATGGGCTATGGATATGCCCATCAATAGATATCAATGTGAGGAGTAGGGATTGCCATGCAATGGATGCACTAGAGCTATAAGTTATGAAAGCTCGAATGAAGCTAAGTGGCTGTGCATCCAACTTGCTTGTTTATGAAGACCTCGGGCATTTGAGGAAGCCCATCATCGGAATATACAAGCCAAATTCTATAACAAAAAATTCCCACTAGCATATGGAAGTGATAAAACATGAGACTCTCTATAGGAAGAACATGGTGCTACTTTGAAGCACAAGTGTGGAAAAAGAGCTAGTAGCACTGTTCCTTCTCTCTTTTCTCTCATTTATTTTATTTTTTATTTTTTATTTCCTTTCTCCCTTTTTCTATTCCTTTTCTTTCTTTCTTTATTTTTTTCTTGTTCCTTTTTCACTTTTTTTTATTTTCTCTTTTTTTCCTCATTGAGACAGTGCCCTAATAATGAAAATCATTACACTTTTATTTACTTACAACTCAATATGAAAAACTATGAAACGATATGACTCAATATGAATGCCTATGGCAATGTACCAGGATGTGTAATGATCTAGTGTTGCATGTATGATAATGATGAATGGTGGCTTTGCCACAAATACTATGTCAGCTACATGATCATGCAAAGCAATACAACAATATATCGGTGGAAGTTGCATGGCAATATATCTCAGAATGGCTATGGAAATGCCATTATAGGTAGGTATGGTGGCTGTTTTGAGGAAGATATAACGAGGCTTATGTGCAACAGAGCATATCATGCCGCGGGGTTTGGATTCACTGACGAAGTTCGCACCGATCCTCGAAGTGAGAATGGGCAATGCATGATACCGAAGAGGCTAGCGAAATATGAGGAGGTGAGAGTGCGTATGTCCATGGATTCACATTAGTCATAAAGAACTCATATACTTATTGCAAAGTTTTATTAGCTTTCTCGAAGCAGAGTACTACTCGCATGCCCCTAGGGAGGAGGTTGGGAGGAGTTAACCATCGCGTGCCTCCGACTCAAAACAACACTAGTATTTCAACGAGGAATAATAATGCTCACACATCTCTGCCATGCCATAACCAATATTTAGACAAACGGGAAATTAAAAACTTTTAATATCAATACTCCTGCCTACATCACGACCATAAACAAGAAGACCGACTCCTGCCTGCATCTACTACTATTACTCCACTTCGAGAGCGCTTCTATGCTTGCCTCTCTAGGTATTAAGCTAATGCAAAGAGAGTAATGCTTGGAGAATGATGACATGATGTAGACAAAGTAAACTCAATTAATATGAATGAACCCCATCGTTTTATCCTTAGTGGCAGCAATACAAATATGTGTCTTGTCCCCTACTTTGTCACTGGGATATAGAGCACCGCAAGATTGAACCCACTACAATGCACCCCTCCCACTGAAGATAAACCAATCTAGTTGGCCAAACGAAACCGATAGATCGGAGAGATTTATGAAGCTATGATGATCATGCAAATAAGAATCAAATAAGTATTCAGAGGTGACTCAAATCTTTTATCATAAATAATCTGAACATAAACCCATAATTCATCGGATCCCAACAAACAAACCACGAAAGAATATTACATCGAATAGATCATCACGAAGATTGAAGTGAACGTTGTATTGAAGATCAATGAGAGAGAGGAAGCCATCTAGGTACTAGGTATGGACTCGTAGGTCTGTGGTAGACTACTTACACACACCATGGGAGCAGCAAGGATGATGAAGAGGCCCTCCATGATCGATCCCCCCTCTGGGAGGGCACCGAAAAAGGGCTCCAAACGAGATCGCAGCGGAACAGAGACTTGCGGCGGCAGAAAAAGTGTTTCGGGAGCTCCCCTAGGGTTTTTGGAATATATGTGAATTTATAGGCCAGGGTATGGGGTGAGGAGAGCCAGGGGCGGACACAAGCTAACATGTATTCTTTTGGTCCAGAAAAAATCATAAAAAAGTTTCAGGGCAATTGGACTTTGTCTGGTACTGTAAACCTGAAAAGCCAAAAGCATGCAGAAAACAACAACTGGCACTTGGCACTGGGTTAATAGGTTAGTGCTCAAAAATAATATGAATCAACAAATAAATGCCCAAAAAGTAGCCTAGAATGATAATATTATAGCATGGAACAATAAAAAATCATAGATACGTTGGAGACGTATCATTGATGATGATTCTTTGGACAACTATAAGTTGTTCAAGAACCAGCGTGGTGAGACTTTTGCTCGCTACATTGGTCCTAACTACAAGAATGGACCTCCGAAGAAAAACATCTGGGTTGAAAAGAGAATTATCGAGGCATTACCTGTTACTTATTTACTAGCCGTGTGTGCAGAAAATGCTCGATGCATTCTTGAGAAAGCTAGACAGAATGAGTATATGCATGCTTCTTCCAACCATTCTACTCACATGTGTGGGAAGAATTACAATGCATATTCTTTCAACCATGCTAATCCTTTCTCGAGGAATAACTCCCATGTATCTCAAAAGAAATCATATCTTGCTTGCTCATTTGTTTCTCAGGCGACAACAACAATGGGAAGGTAATTGGGCTAGGTAAAAATGATATATCCAAAGACAAGAACATTGAGGATGTCTTACTTGTTCAGTCTCTTGGATTCAATCTCATGTCGGTAGGCAACCGGTGTGATCTTAGCATGCTAGTTTTATTTTCGATCACCAAATGCATTGTCTTTATGGCCATTGACAATTCCTTCGTCTTTGAGGGAAATAGAAAAGGTGATTTGTATATTGTGGATTTCTCTAAGGGTCCCTCAGTCCAAACTTGTTTCCTTGCAAAAGCAACTGAAGGTTGGCTATGGCACCGAAGGCTTGGTCATGCGGGTATGAGGAATCTGCAAAATCTTGTGAAGAAAAATCATCTTCATGGTAGTCTTGATGTGAAATTCGATAAAGATCGTCTCTGTGTTGCTTGTGAGGCCAGCAAATTGTCCAAGAAGCACCACTCTTTGAAAACTGGCATGACTACAACAAGAACTCTGGAAATTCTTCATATGGACTTATTCGAGCCTCAGAATGCAAGTTTCGATGGCAGTCATTATGGTTTGGTTATTGTTGATGATTTGTCCGATACACTTGTGTATTCTTTCTCGAATACAAGACTTGCACCCAAGATATCTTCAAGAGATTCGCCAAGAAAGCTCAGAATGAATATGGTGTGAGAATGAAGCATGTCAGAAGTGACAATGTCAATGAGTTCAAAAATACTCATATTGAGGATTTTCTTGATAAAAATGGTATCGCTCGTGAGTTCTCCGATGCATACTCCCTAGCAAAATGGAGTCATTGAGCAAAAGAATAGAACTCTCATCGAAATAGCGAGAACAATGCTTAGTGAGTATAAAACTCCCATTCGTTTCTAGGTTGATGCTATTAATACTGCTTGTCATATTATGAATCGTGTTTATCTTCACAAGTTCCTTAAGAAAACTTCATATGAGCTTATCATTGGAAAGAAACCAAATGTTTCTTAGTTCCGTGTTTTTGGTTCACCTTGCTATATTCGTGATATGAATCACAACTCTAAATTTGCACCTAAAGCACATGAAAGTTTTCTTCTTGGTTATGGTTCAAACTCGCATACTTATCGAGTCTATAACTCTCACCATGGGAAAGTTATGGAAATGGTAAATGTGTGGTTTGTTGAATCTAATGGCTCTCAGAGAGAGCACCTGCAAGAGGTGATAGATGAACTACTGATTTTTGATGTAATTCGGCAAATTGCTATCGGAGAAGTCGGACCAATCGGAGCAAATGCTCCTGACCCATCATATAAAGATGCTCCTACTGTCTGAAGAAGAACTCGACAAGTTAATACCCAAGAGAATGCAAATGCCAACCAGAATGAAAATGCTGAAAACAATGGCAACACTGAGAATAATGAGGATGCCGATCATAATGGCAATCCCGAAGGAAATGGCGATGATAATGCCACTCCCGAAGCAAATGCCGAGACACATGATAATGCTCATCGCGAAGAAAATCCTCCTCTTCAACGAGTGGCAAATTGAATGGACCCTGCATTAATTCTCGAAGACCTCGAGAATCTAGGTTCTCGACACATAATTCGTTCATGCACTCATATAGCTAACTTATGTGGAAGCTTCTCGTTTGTCTCAATGGAAGAACCTACCAGATATGAAAAGGCAATGGAAGGTCTTGATTGGATGAATGCTATGCAAGATGAACTGGTGCAGTTCGAATTGAAGGATGTCTGGGAATTGGTCGATCGAACGAATCCTAGGAAGCACAATATCATCGGCACCAAATGGATCTTCTGCAACAAACAAGATGAAAATGGTATTGTGGTAAGAAACAAAGCACGTATTGTTGCTTAAGGCTATACCCAGGTAGAAGGTATAGATTTCGGTGAAACATATGCTCATGCAGCTCACCTTGAGTCAATTCATATTCTTCCTGCCTATGCAAACTACAATGATATCTTTCTTTACCAAATGGATGTCAAAAGTGCTTTCCTCAACGGTAAGATTGAGGAAGAAGTGTATGTTAGGCAACCTCCAGGTTTTGAACGTCCTAAGTATCCTAACAAAGTGTACATGTTGAAAAAGGTTCTCTATGGGCTGAAGCAAGCCCCTCAGGCTTGGTATGATACACTGACGAAGTTCTTGCTTGACAAGGGTTTCAAGCCTGAATCCACTGATTCCACTCTATTCACACATTCTTATAATGGTGATCTATTGGAGTGTCAAATATATGTGGATGATATTATCTTCGGTCGTACTAACAATGCTTGTAGTGTGGAATTTGGGAGGATGATGCCCGAGAAATATAAGATGTCAATGATGGATGAACTTAAGTTCTTTCTCAGGCTGCAAATCCATCAACAGGCAAATGGAACTTTCATATCTCAAGAGAAATATCTAAGGGATTGCTTGAAGAAGTTCCAAATGCAAGACTGCAACAAAGTCTACAAAACACATATGCCTACGGATGGACATCTTGATGCAGATGTGTACGGTGAAGATTACGATCAAAAAGCTTATCATTCGATGATTGGTTCTTTGCTCTACGTATGTGCTTCCAGACCTGACATTATGTTGAGTGTTTGTATGTGTGCTCGTTTCCAAGCTGCACCGAAAAAATCACACCACTAAGCGGTCAAGCATATTCTGAGATATTTTGCTCACACCCCCACCTTAGATTTATGGTATCCTAAGGAAGCATAGTTTGACCTCATTGGATATTCAGACTCAGATTATGCAGGTGACCGGGTTGACAGGAAATCTACTTCGAGGACATGCCATTTTCTCGATAGCTCTTTGGTGTGTTGGTCTTCAAGGAAGCAGAATTGTGTCTCACTATCTACGGTTGAGGCCGAATATATTTCTTCTAGTGCTTGTTGCTCTTAGTTATTGTGGATGAAACAAACTCTAAATGATTATGACATCAAGGTCAAGAAGACTACACACAATCCTGTGCAGCACTCTTGCACCAAGCATATTGACATCAGGCATCATTTCCTTCGCGACCACGTTCTTCGAGAGTATATTATTATCAATCATGTCAAGGCCGAGGAAAATCTCGCTGACATCTTCACCAAGCCTCTCGATGAGAAAAGATTAGGTGTGTTATGGTGTGAGCTAAATATTCTAGATTTCGCAAACGTGTAATTAGCTGGACTCGACACCCGTACCAACACTTCCACATCTTAGAAGGAATGGGTGCACAACACTAGAAGAGTTAGAAAATTTCGACAAAGTGAAATTTCCTTCCGGAGAGTGAATATATCAATGAAGAACTGGACTAAACGGGTGCACGACAAATTGTGCAATGCTCGGGGTCATACATTTCGTATACGGTTGGTCACACCACCACTTTTTTGTTCTTGTTCGGTGTGGTGTTGTTCGCTTTCTTTCCATATTTCTTTTCGCTGGTGTTTTCCTTCGTCCCGTATGTATATCACTCATTGCTCTTGTTCATTTGTTTGTTTTCCTTCTCAGTGAAATATTTAGGAATCTTTTCCCACTCTATTCTATCTCTTCTAAGTCTATGTTGATCTGTTACGAATGTGCAAATTCATCTGGAAATGATTCTTTATCTCGTGTCCTTGTCCATGATAAAGAACTCGCTTCGGAAAGAATTGTTTTGGCGAAAGCCATCTAAAATTTGGGTTTCCTGCTCAAGTTAGGACCACATCTGTGAAACGGTTGCCACGTGTTGTTATATAACCACCGCTTAATCCTATCCACCGAATCCCAAAGGGCTTGCATTGTGGACCGTCCGATCTGATCCAGTCGGGTGCGGTTATTCCTCTTGCATATATATATATAGACCGTCTATTCTGACAACGGGGTGCAGAATAACTATTCTGACAACACTTCCGAACTGCACAGTTAACGCGGGTGCACTGCATCCTTATCAAATGAACACTCCAATGTCAGCAGAAAAAACTGCACGTGTTTTTTCGACACTGTTTTTGCTCCAGTTTCTAAACCGTTTGTCGGAACGATACGTATAATATACTGTTGGATAGATACGAAAAATTCGCAACTTTTCCATGTTGACCACTTTTCGCGATTCCCCACGGTTTAAGAGCAGTTTCGAAAATGGTGGCCGCCCGACGAGTGGCAGCGAGCGTATTTTCGCATTTTTTTCTAAACCGCTCGTTGGAATGGATCAAACGGAACGGCGTTGGAAAGATATCGTCGAGGCGCAACTTTTTTATGTAGATCACTCTCTCTAATTCCTTACGGTTTGAGAGTAATTTCAAATTTACTAAAAAACGGAATTCTGTTTTTCAAATTTTACGAATTTTTTGGTACGGTTTTTGCTCCAGTTTTCTAACCGTTTGTAAGAATGAGGCATGTGATACGGCGTTGGAAAGCTGTGTAATAGGCACAACTTTCATATGTTGATCATTTGTTGAGATTCCTCACGTTTTTAAATGAATTTTGAAAATGGTGTCGCTGCCTACGAGTGGCAGCGAGCGTATTTTCATAAAATTTTCCAGACCGCTCGTCGGAACGATGCAAATGATACGGCGTTGGAAAGATATCGATGAGGCACAACTTTTTTCATGTAGAACTCTCTCTCTAATTCCTTACGGTTTAAGAGCAGTTTTGAATTTACCGAAATGCGGATACTCTGTTTTTCGCGACACCAAAATCGACGCGTGAACCGCATCAGACAGTGGAGCGAACTACTTTGGACGGAAGACTGCACTGCATCCTACGAGCTAGTGTACTGCATGGTTTCTTTTTGTCAAACGTAAATTTCCCCATGCGAGGAAGTGGATCACACTTCAAGTCGGACGTAAGTGAACCGCAACACTACCGAGAAGTGAACCGCATTATTATTTTTGTCATTTTTGTAACATTTTAGGCTGAGCTGAATCGCAACACTATTGAAAGTGAACCAAAAACACTATCTAAGTGGACTTCATTGCTTTTTTGTCATTCGCTAACTGTTTTGCACTTCCCATTAGACGTAAATAAACCACACACTAAATTATTTAAACCACCAAGCAACATGAGAAGAGCTGCTCGATCCATGACACGTACACATTTTTACATAGCCACACAACCATCCATACACAACAAAATATTTGGATGCGGTACCCAACGGAACTACACTAGGCAGAGTACTGCTTATCCTATCCTGCCAAATCAATAGTAAAAGATAAAATACAATAAAAATCGCCCACACCGTAAAGCAGTGCGTCAACGAACTGCATTTGTGTTATAATTGTGATTATTTTTCACATGATAAAGAACAAAATGAAACTACAGAAAAAAAAACTGTAGATGCGTCCCATGGAAACTGCACGTGGGCGATGAACACATCTATTTCTCCCAAATGCAGCCGCTTGCACTGCAGCTCGGCTGTTGTTCTGTCTGGCCTCCGGCATCACCACGGTCTACTCCAGCCTCGGCCACACCGCTGGGTTAATCTCCAGGAACCAAGCTACACCATGTTTCCTTCCTACACTGATCAGGGAACTGAACCTCCAGAGCAAACAACCGAGTTGCAGGGCCTTAGACTGCATGTTGGGGCGAGCTGCACTGCACGCCATGCTCGACAGCACTGCGTGAAGTGCTCGCTGGAAAGAGGCGCCGCACCGGCCGCTCTTCAACTTCACGACCGCGTTTGCGGACTGTACATGCACGGTCGCCGGGCTACAGGGAAGGCTGTCAGGGGGTGCGAGGGGCGTGAGGTGGTCCCTGACCAGCGGGGTGAGGCCGTCGTCTTGTTCGCGGCACGCCGCACCAGCCGCTCCGGGATGGGCCGCCCGCACGCTCACGAAGTGGGGGTAGCCAGGCCGGGAAGGGAGGTAGCCGTTGGGGTAGGGGGTGGAGGGAGCCTGTGGCGGCCGGGACGGTGCGGGGAGCTGGCCGCCGTTGCGTGGGCCGTGGCACTGCAGGAGACCGCCGTGGAGGTAGCCGTCGGGCAGGTGGTGGAGGGAGCCCGTGGCGGATCCAGCACGGCAGGGGGGAGGGGAGGGTCTGTGCCTCGATCCCATCTCATGCTGGCGCGGCAGGGCCACCTCAGCCCGGATCCATCGCCGGGAGGTGCGCATCGGGGCGAGGGGGATGGGGGCAGGGAACCCGAGTGGGTCACCACGGCGGCGGCGGTTGCGGCCCGGCCTGGGGGCGAGAGGAGGTGGCTTGGGCGACAGGACCCGTCGCAGGGGAGGCGTCGGGGAGCGGGGGAGGGTACATCGGGGCGGCGGAGGGAGGTGGGAGGAGGCGGCGGCATTGGGCTGTGGTCCGGGAAGAGGTGGAATTTGGTGGGAGGTCGGGATGTGGAGGATGGGTGTGCAGGGAGGATGAAAGTTGTCACGCGAGGGTGGGGGTGAGGGCATATTTTTTTTTCTCACAGGTCGTCCGGTTTCGGTGCACGAGGCAGTTCATAAATGTTGTCAGAATAAGAGCTAGTGTTGTTAGAATAAGGTCTTAAGGGTGTTGTCAAAATAGACCCACCCTATATATATATATATATATATATATATATACGCGCAATTGCCCCCGCAACACGTTCTCCATTTCTTCTTCCCCACCAAAACCCTCACGAGAGAGATGCTTTGCCTCGAGCTCGATGATGGGGACTTTCTTTGCCGCTTCGCCGCCGGAAAGGGGTCACCGGAGTCATCGGACCCCGTCATACCATCTCCCTCACCGCGCCATCGTAGTTGCTGCTCGTCATCGAGTTAGGGTATGTACAACATGAACTCGCACCTCATTCCTATCTCGTTCGAGTTCATCTGTGATAATATTTCATGATTTTACCATATTTTTTAGATCTGTATTGAGTAGGTGATAACCCACAAGTATAGGGGATCGCCACAGTTTTCGAGGGTAGAGTATTCAACCCAAATTTATAGATTCGACACAAGGGGAGCCAAAGAATATTTGAGAGTATTAGCAGTTGAGTTGCCAATTCAACCACACCTGGAGATTAATTATCTGCAGCAGAGTGTTCAGTAGCACAGTACTATGATAGTTTGGTAGCAGTAGTGACGGTAACAATAATGGTAGCAGTGATAGCAATAGTTTTGTAGCAGTTGGAACAGTTGCAGCAGTATTAGTAACTTAGCAAGAACAATAAGTGGAAAACTCGTAGGCACTGGATCGGTGAACTCGTTGGATGATATTCATCATATAACAGTCATAACCTAGGGCGACACAGAACTAGCTCCAGTTCATAAATGTAATGTAGGCATGTATTCCGTAAATAGTCATACGTGCTTATGGAAAAGAACTTGCATGACATCTTTTGTCCTACCCTCTCGTGGCAGCGGGGTCCATAAGGAAACTAAGGGATATTAAGGCCTCCTTTTAATAGAGAACCGGACAAAGCATTAACACATAGTGAATACATGAACTCCTCAAACTACGGTCATCACCGTGAAGTATCCCAAATATTGTCACTATGAGGTTGACGGATCATAACACGTAATAGGTGCATATGACTAGGCAATATCGGATCAAGAACATAGATATAATGGTGATAACATAAATGGTTCGGATCTGAAATCATGGCACTCGGGCCCTAGTGACAAGCATTAAGCATGGCAAAGTCATAGCAACATCAATCTCAGAACATAGTGGATACTAGGGATCAAGCCCTAACAAAACTAACTCGATTACATGATGAATCTCATCCAACTCCTCACCAACTAGCAAGCCTACGAAGGAATTAGTCACTCCCAGTGGGGAGCATCATGGAATTGGCGATGGATAAGGGTTGATGATGACGAAGACCGAAGATTCCCCTCTCCGGAGCCCCAAACGGGCTCCAGATCTGGCCTCCTGACGTGGCTTGAGACTGCGTCGGTATTTCCCCAAAGAGGAAGGGATGATGCAGCACAGTGACGGTAAGTATTTCCCTCAGTTATGAAACCAAGGTTATCAAACCAGTAGGAGGATCACCACCACCCAATAAGCAGCACCTGCACACAAATAACAAATACTTGCAACCCGACGCGAAAGAGAGGTTGTCAATCTCTCTACGGTAAAAAGATAGATTAGGTAGTGATGGATAGGAGAGATAGATCTCTCAAGAGCACAAAATAAAAAGGGCAAATAAAAAGCGCAGCAATATGTTTTTGGGTTTTTGGTTTTGTAGATCTGAAAACAAAGCGGCAAAAAGATAGATCGGAAAGCAATATGTTGGAAAAGTAGACCCGGGGGCCGTAGGATTCACTAGTGGCTTCTCTCATGAGTATAGCACACGGTGGGTGAACAAATTACTGTTGGGCAATTGATAGAAGATCAAATAATCATGACGATATCCAAGGGGATGATCATTATATAGGCATCACGTCCAAGATAAGTAGACCAACTCCTGCCTGCATCTACCACTATTACTCCACACATCGACCGCTATCCAGCATGCATCTAGTGTATTAAGTTCATGGAAAAATGGAGTAATGCAATAAGAACGATGACATGATGTAGACAAGATCTATTCATGTAGGAATAGACCCCATCTTGTTATCCTTAATGGCAACGATACATGCGTGGCTTGCTGCCCCTTCTGTCACTGGGAAAGGACACCGCAAGATCGAACCCATCACAAAGCACCTCTTCCCATGGCAAGAAAAATCGATCTAGTTGGCCTAACTAAACCAAAGATTCGAAGAAGAAATATGAGGCTATAAGTAGTCATGCATATAAGAGATCAAAGAAGACTCAAATAATATTCATGGATAGAAACTGATCATGAACTCAAAATTCATCGGATCCCAACAAGCACACCGCAAAAGTTTACATCAAATAGATCTCCAAGAGACCATTGTATTGAGAATCATAAGAGAGAGAGAGAGGGTAAGCCATCTAGCTACTGCCTATGGACCCGTAGGTCTATGGTGGACTACTCACGCATCATCGGAGAGGCACCTATGAAGAAGATGAACCCCTCCGTGATGGTGTTTAGATTGGATCTCGAGGTTCTGGAACTTGCGGCGGCTGGAATTGTGTTTCGTCGACTCCCCTAGGGTTTTCCGAATATTTGAGAATTTATAGGCATCAGAGGCGGTGGAGGGGGGCCCCGTGGAGGGCACAACCCATCAGGGCGCGTCGGGGGCCCCTGGCATGTCCTGGTGGGTTGTGCTCTCCACAGCCCACCTTCCTGGCTCTTTTTTGGCCCACTGGGTGTCTTCTGGTCCAGAAAAAATCTCCGAAAAGTTTCGTCGCGATTGGACTCCGTTTGGTACTGATATTCTGCGAAGTAAAAACAAGCAAAAACAGCAACTGGCACTTTGGCACTATGTCAATAGGTTAGTCCCAAAAAATGATATAAAGTTGTTATAAAATGATTGCAAAACGTCCAAGAATGATAATATAACAGCATGGAACAAGCAAAAATTATAGATACGTTGGAGACGTATCAGCATCCCCAAGCTTAATTCCTACTCGTCCTCGAGTAGGTAAATGATAAAAAGAATTTTTTTGATGTGGAATGCTGCCTAACATGTTCATCTCATATTCTTTCTTTTGTATAGCATGGACATTTGGACTTGTAAATGATTGAAAGCAATAGTCTAGTTTTAACATAATGACTTCAATACTCAAGCATGCCAACAAGAAACCATGTCTTTCAAAATATCAACACTAAAGAAAGTTATCCCTAGCCCATCATGCTCAATCATTGATCCATTCATGAAACACACTCAAATATTAGCTATACCCAATGCTCAAGTACGATCATAGTGCCCCCTAGTTGGTGCTTTGTAAGAGAAGATGGAGACTCAAAGTAAAAATAAAAATTGCATAAAGTAAATAGATAGGCCCTTCGCACAGGGAAGTAGGGATTTGTAGAGGTGCCAGAGCTCAAAGTTTTAAATTGAGAGAGAAAAATATTTTGGGTGGCATGCCTTTCGTGTCAACGAAAACAACAAAGTAGCTCACAATACTTTCCATGCTAGATATATCATAGGCGGTTCCCAAACAGAAAATAAAGTTTATTCCGTTTTCCACCAAACTTTCACTTTCCATGGCGGGCCGTATGCACGATTGCCTTCCATACCAACACTTTCCAAGGAATTTATTATTTGACAACATAAAGTAAATATTTTTTCTTTTTCTTTTCGGGAATGGGATCCCTATTACCGCCGCACTCTTGTGCAATGACAAGTTAATAAACACTCATCTTGAGAATAACACATCTAGCATGGAAAAATATTGGACACTCCCCACCTTTTCATGAGCGGTACGAGCACAGAAAAGAGAAAATTTATTTTGAAAATTTAGAGATGGCACATACAAATTTGCTTGAAACAGCATGGAAATACCGCATATAGGTAGGTATGGTGGACTCATAAGGCAAAACTTGGTTTAAGGATTTTGGATGCACAAGTAGTATTTCTACTTAGTACAAATGGAGGCTAGCAAAAAGATTGAGAAGCAACCAAACCAAGAAACGATAATTCACATAAGCGAGCATTGAGCATAACTAACACCGAATAATGCACCACAAGTAGTATGTAACTTCATTGCATAACTATTGACTTTCGTACTTGCATAGGGAATCACAAACCTTAACACCAATATTCCTACTAAAGCATAATTACTCACCAACATGACCCACATATTACTATCATCATGTTTCAAAACTATTACAAGGAATCAAGTTTAATTTGCCCAATGATCTTCATGAAAGTTTTTATTATATCCTCCTTGGATATCTATCAATTTGGGACTAGTTTCATATATTGCCATTGCTTTTTGGCAAGCTCAAACAAATTTAAGTGAAGCACATGAGCATAAAGTTTTCATCTCTCAAAATAGTATAAGTGAAGCATGAGAGGATTTCTTCAAAATTTACTAACTCCCAAATTAATCTAAGTGAATCATGAGAGTATTTCTACAAAAATTTCCAAGCACACCGTGCTCAAAAAGGTATAAGTGAAGCACTAGAGCAATTCTATAGCTCAAAAAGTTTAAGTGAAGCATAGAGAGCGATTCTAACAAATCATAGCATACTTTTGGCTCTCCCAAATAGGTGTGTACAGCAAGGATACAAATGACAAACTAACAAGCAAAGCAAGCAAAGATACAAGACGCTCCAAGCAAAACTCATGATATGTGACGAATAAAAATATAGCTCTAAGTAAAATACCGATGGTTGTTAGAAGAAAGAAGGGATGCCACTCGGGGGCATCCCCAAGCTTAGTTGCTTGTTTCTCTTTGGATATATCTTGGGGGTGCTGTAGCATCCCCAAGCTTAGGCTCTTTTCACTCCTTATTCCTTCATCCATCGTGATCTCACCCAAAATTTGAAAACTTCAATCACACAAAACTCAACAAAATCTTCGTGAGATCCGTTAGTATAATAAAGCAAATCACTACTTTAGGTGACGTTGCAAACCCATTCATATTTTATTGTTGCATTATACCTACTGTATTTTAACTTTACCATGGCTTATACCCTTCAATATAACCCATAGATTGATCAAAACAAGCACACAATGCAACGAAAACAGAATCTGTCTTAAATAGAACAGTCTATAGTAATCTGTACTCTAACCATACTTCTGTAACTCTAAAAATTCTTAAAAATTAGGACAATGTAAAGAATTTGTATAGCAACACTGTGTTTAAATTTCAGATCAAGATCATGTTGCAGCAAAAAATGAAAATTCAAATACTGGACGCAAAGTCCGTTAAGATAGTAACATTTGCAACAACAACGGGCACGTCCTCACAAATACCGATAGGTATGGCAGTTGATTTGTCAGCCATTGGCAATGATATTTCAGTAGGTGTGAGTTTATTCAAATCAAGTATCTTATATAAGGAGAAAGGCATAACACTAACACCGACTCCCAAGTCACACAAAGCAGTTTTGACATAGTTTGTTTTAATGAAGCAAGGTATAGTTGGTATTCCCGGATCTCCAAGTTTTTAGGTACTCCATCCTTAAAAGAATAATTAGCAAGCATGGTGGAGATTTCAGCTTCATGTATCTTTCTTTTATTAGTGATGATGTATTTCATATACTTCGCATAGGGGGCCATCTTTAAAATATCAGTTAAGCGGGTACGCAAAAAGACTGGCCTAATCATTTCAGCAAAGCGCTCAAATTCTTCATCATCCTTTTTCTTAGATGGCTTAGGTGGAAATGGCATTGGTTTCTGAACCCATGTCTCTCTTTCTTTACCATGTTTCCTAGCCACAAAGTCTCTTTTATCATAACATTTATTTTTAGGTTGTGGGTTATCAAGATCAGCAGCAGGCTCTATTTCAACATCATTATCTGGTTCTTTATCATGGTTTGGTTGAGCATCTTCATGAACATAATCATTATGATTTTCATTATCACTAGGTGAATGTTCCTTACCAGTCTGAGTTTCAACATCGGAAATAGAAACATCATTATTATCAGGAGGTTTTAGTATCTCAGTTTCACTAGAGGTATGCAGAGTCCTATCATTTTTTCTTTTCCTTTTAGAAGGACTAGGTGAGGGAGTCCTGGACTAAGGGGTCCTCGGGCCGCCGGCTCACCTCTCAATAGGCCGGCTTGGTGGGCCATTCTGTGAAGAAGGGCCGGATACATCAAGACTCCACATTTTAGAAGGAAGCCCCGAAGGCGCGTCGTGCACTCCAAGTCAAGATGAGAAAGTCGACATCTCCATTCTCGGCAGGAGGCCCATCATGTGTAAACCCTAGGCACCCCCGGTGCCTATATAAACCATGAGGGTTTTAGATCATAAGACAGAGAAACTCATCTAGGGTTTAGCTAGTCGATCTCGAGGTAGATCAACTATGTAACCTTCATATCATCAATATAATCAAGCAGGACGTAGGGTTTTACCTCCATAGGAGGCCGAACCTGGGTAAACATCGTCTCCTTCGTCCCTTTGTTACCATCGATCCTAGTCTCACAGCCCGGGACCCCCTACCCGAGATCCGCCAGTTTTGACACCGACATTGGTGCTTTCATTGAGAGTTCCGCTGTGATCGCCCAAGGAATCGATGGCTCCCGTCGTCATCAACGAAGAAGTCCGTAGCATGGACTCCTTTGTCCCTGGACAGATCTTCGCTTTCGGTAGCATCGTGCTGCACGCTGACCCGACCGGCCGCCTTGGCAGGGTCGGGAGTTTCGCCCCTGATCAGGAAGTCAGATTCGGGAACTTAGAGTTCTCCGTCGACCCTCGGGGCAATCTCTTGCTCACCGGGCTCGCAGGCTCGCCTGACGCGCCCGAAGACTCCGAGGCCTTAACCTCAGATGTCGCTTTCAATCCCGGTCACGGGGCTAATCCCGATGACGATCTGGACTTAGGTCCGGATCTGGCTATAGCGCCGGATGGCCGGGCATCAACCCCTGCCGAATACACTTCTCGTGCGGACTCGTCAGAGGTTAACTCCAGACGCGCCGGGCAGATTGACCCGATTGAGCTCTCGACACTTTGCGAAGCTCTTGATCGGATCTCCTTGATTAAAACTACCGATGACCCAATCCCGATCCACACGCAGATCGGTCTTGAGGCGGGTCAAGAGGGATTTTTCGTCCCACCCACCACCCACTTAGTAGCCACTATCGAAGACTTAACCGATATGTTGGACTACGCCTCCGAGGAGGCAGACGACATGGAAGAAGAGGATCGTGCTCCCACCCCCGTTAACACCGGGCAATGGACCGCCACCTCCACCTACGACGTGTACATGGTGGACACGCCATCCGGTAACGGCGAGCGCACACCAGCGAACAATGGTGATGACTCGGGTGAGGCGCCGTCAAGACGCCGGAAACCGCGTAAGCGATCAAAGACCAAAAAGGGAAGGGAAGCTATTGCCGGCACCGGGGAAAACGATACCCCGGAAGACCTCGGCGATCCCGATATCCCCGAATATCCGTTAGAGGACCAGGAAAGGCCGGAAGATCCGAACGACTCCGAGGATGACAACTACCTCCCCCCTGTAGAGGAGGAGGACAGCCCGGACGACGAGGACATCATCGTCCCTGAGACCATTGAGGATCATGAACGGTTCAGGCAACAGCTCTTAGCGACTGCCCAAAGCCTAAAGGCAAAAGCGCGGCAACTCAAGGCCGAACAAGACACCCTCAATGATAGATGGACAAGGGTTCTATCAGCCGAGGAAGAACACGGCGCCGGTCTATGGGATCCAAGAGCTATCCCCGCCGGCGGCTGCTGCCGTAATTCGACGACGAGCTCCCCAATACGCCGTCCCCCAAGCACACTCCATATGACCAGCCGGACCGCCCTGCCCGAGGACGAGATAGGACGGCTGGCGAGGCCGGTTATAGGCCGGCGATACCCCGCAGAAGGGGAAAAGAGCCAATGGAGCCTGACGACAGGTATGACCCGCGACACGACCTGGATGATAGAATAGGCCGCACCAGATCCATCTACGGATCTAGAGGGTACTCCCCGGGTAGACGGGACGAGTACCGTCCCTGGCACGACCGAACCAATAGAGTTCGGGACCAAAACCGGGCCAGAACAGACACCGACTACCGGCGTGATATAGCCAGGGTCAGAGGCGCTGCCCACCCACTGTGCTTCACTGACGAGGTGATGCAGCATCAGTTCCCGGAAGGGTTTAAACCCGTGAACATCAAACAATACGACGGAACAACTGACCCAGCAGTGTGGATCGAGGATTTCCTCCTCCACATTCACATGGCACGAGGAGATGACCTCCACGCCATCAAGTACCTACCCCTTAAACTTAAGGGGCCAGCTCGGCACTGGTTAAACAGTCTCCCCGAAAACTCTATCGGGAGCTGGGAGGACCTCGAGGATGCATTCCGATCTAACTTCCAGGGCACCTATGTACGGCCCCCGGACTCTTCTGACCTAAGCAATGTCGTGCAAAAGACAGGAGAGTCCGCTCGACAATTCTGGAACCGGTTCTTGACCAAGAAAAACCAGATCGTCGATTGCCCAGATGCCAAAGCTATAGCCTCTTTCAGGCACAATATTCAGGACGAGTGGCTGGCTCGCCAGCTCGGTCAGGATAAACCTAGGACCATGTACGCCCTCACATCGCTCATGACCCGCTTTTGCGCTGGCGAGGATAACTGGCTAGCAAGGCGAAGCCACAACCCCGAAGACCCCGGTACTTCCGAAGTCCGGGATGGAAATGGGAAACCACGACGTAACAAAAACAAACGCCAGCACAACACTAGCGACGCCGATGACACAGCCGTTAACGCCGGTTTCCGCAACCCAAGATCCGGGCAGCGGAAGAAGCCTCCTAAAGGCAACCGCGACGGACCCACCCCGCTGGACAAGATCCTGGAGAGGCCTTGCCAGATCCATGGCACTCCGGACAAGCCTGCCAACCACACCAACCGTAACTGTTGGGTGTTTAAACAGGCCGGCAAACTCGCAGCCGAGGACCAGGGCAAAGGCCCACGCAGCGAGGACGATGAGGAGCCCCGCGGTCCGGGCAATGGAGGTCAGAAGAAATTCCCTCCAGAAGTAAAAACCGTGAACATGATATACGCCACTCACATACCTAAAAAGGAGAGGAAGCGCGCCCTTCGAGAGGTCTACGCCGTAGAGCCTGTAGCCCCTAAGTTTAACCCATGGTCGGCCTACCCGATCACTTTTGATCGACGAGATCACCCGACCAGTATCCGTCATGGAGCTTCGGCGGCCCTCGTCCTAGATCCCATTATCGATGGGTATCACCTCACTAAAGTCCTAATGGACAGAGGAAGTAGCCTCAATCTGATCTATTCAGATACGGTGAAAAAGATGGGCATAGACCCGTCAAGGATAAAGCCTAGCAACACTACCTTTAAAGGAGTGATCCCAGGTGTCGAAGCCCGGTGCATAGGCTCTGTTAGCCTAGAAGTAGTGTTTGGTTCGCCCGACAACATGCACAGTGAGGAATTGATCTTCGACATCGTCCCCTTCCGCAGCGGCTATCACGCCCTGCTCGACCGAACAACGTTCGCTCGCTTTAATGCCGTCCCACATTACGCATACCTCAAGCTCAAGATGCCTGGTCCCAAGGGGGTCATCACCGTCAACGGCAACACAGAGCGTTCCCTCCGAACTGAGGAGCATGCATTGGCCCTGGCGTCCGAATTCCATTATGAGGACGGTCGGCAAACACCCAAATCGGCCATAAAGGCCCGTAAGGTCGACAAACGAGTTCGGTTTCAATCCGAACTCCCAGACTCTTTTGCTCCCCAGAAATAGGGATACGCCCCCCATTGCACAGGCCTAACAACCGCCAAACACGTGCTAAGAAGGCACAACTTCGCGCTCAAGATTCCATGGGTAGCAATGGGGAACAACCATCAAATGGTGAGTGTTCGTCTAGACCGACCAATACCAATACACGTCCTCGGACAAAACATAGGTACCATCAAGGACCTGTGAAAAAAAAGTGTAAAGCTCATCGATACTTCGGCGACTTCTCAAGACCTTCTTCCCAAGGTCCGTTCGGCGACCGCATCACTCTTAATAGGATGCAACCCCCACAGAGGAAGATGAACGGTTAGGCGACAAGGCACATCGAGAACGTCATGTCATCAATCGAAGACTCCTGGTACAACCTCCCCTCTGTATATTTTATATTTCACCTACCTGTAAACAGTGGCTTCGGCAATCCAAGTGATAAGAATTATTGAGCAAGTACAAAACCGTTATATATGGTCACTTCGTTGTCTTTTATGCATCCTCTGTTCTTCTCTTGGTAACGCTTTTTGCGAAAACTGTTCGGTATATATTACGATGCAACTGGCTAATAGACCGGGGGCTCGAATTTTAAAATCGCCTTGAACCTCAGTACAACTGGTTATGAGTTCGGCGTCTTGGGTTTTGCTTTATATGCATCGGATCCGAACTATGTCTTGGGTCAATAGTTGGGTTGCCCGGCTCCTGTGCTTGCCCTCTTACGTTCCGCTCGTTCGGCTAAAAGGGCAAAGGGAGAACCACTGCGATTGTGCTTCCAGCTCGTCTGGTCAAGCACCTCAGGGGAGAAAGCCGAAAACTGACCGTCATAGTAAGCGAGAACCGGTCTGCGAGTCCGAGCATAAGTGTCATACTAAAAGATCGATAGAGGTTCTTCCGTGTTATACGATGGGTTTCGTTCTTGTACAAACCATGTGATGCTAGCTTCGGCTCTGAACATCACACTGGGGGCTAGTTATCAGCACCCGCATTTTTCTACACTCCCACGGCTAAGTGAAAGCGATAGAGCACCATAGTCCGATTGCCTTGTCCTGCTCGCACTACCGCCTTCGGGCGCCGATACTTCGGCTAAGGGTAGAAGTGCGGTTACAGGGACACCCCGCGTAGTATCTACATGGGGGTTGAAGCCGACGACTCGCTGCTTTCAGATAAACCGGCCACATAGGAGTCTAAATAAACATAAACTACTTATAAAACATGATAAACCATGCAACACTAATTATAAAGCGTTAAAGTCTTCGGGCATATTACAACGCGTTCATTCATACAAAATATCTTTGGAGCATTGGGCCTCTATTGCCCGAGCACCCTCCATAACTTGGGGGAAGTAAAGCTCGGGGCACCTATGACCCTTGTCAGGTGGCGGAGGTGCGGTGGCCATCTTGAGCAGCTGGAGCTTTGGCCAATGCACCATGGTCCTCGCAAAGGCCATCCGCGCGCCCTCGATGCATGTAGAGCGCTTCAGCACGTCAACCCGAGGCGCGGCATCACATAGCTTCCGCACCAGGCCGAAGTAGCTGCTCAGCAATGGCTCATCGGGCCACAGACGGATGCAGAGGTCCTTCATGGCTGGCTCCGCCATTCCGTGCATCTCCATCAGCTGCTTCATGTGATCAACGAGGAGAGGAGAACGCTCGGGGGATTCAAACTGCGCCCAGAATAGCCGGGCCTCATCATCCTCCGCCCGCGAAGCATAAAGCTTGTTCGCATCCGCCGCACTCTTCTGGAGATCCGCACGTATGCCTAAGGAATGCCACACCTGGGTGAGCAACGCAAATTTGCTACCGTCGAAGGTGCATCGCAGCGAATATGGCTTACCATCGATGACAACCTTGACTTGGCGAACCTCCTCTTCGAAGGACCGCCTATCCACCCGCTCCTTCTGGAGCTCGGATTTCAGCGCGGCTAGCTCAGCGGCTTGTTCTTTGCCTTTCTGCTCAAGGGCCTCGCACTTCGTGCCGGCATCCTTGAGCTCTTGCTGCACCTCCTCCACCCGGGCCTCATGCTTGGCGCTTGCAGCCTCCAAAGTGGAAAGCGCGGCTGCCGCTTGTTCGGCAGCCGTCTTCTTCTCCTCGGCCTCTTGCTTCATTTTCTGGAGCTCGGCCTTGAGTCTTTCAACCTCCGCAGCTGAAGCTGTGGAAGCAATAACAAGCAAATCACACTGGGTCACCAGTACGGATCATTATCAATATATAGCTCGGATATTAGAATTCGGCTTACCTTGCGCCTCGTCGAACCGCTTGTTCAGGCTGTCAAGCTCCTCTTCGGAGATTTTGAGCTTCCGATTTAGCTCGGTCAGCTCAGCGGCATTACCGGCCGCCGCCGATGACGAGGCCTACAAAAAACATTGCATCCAGTTATGTGCGTTCCAACCTCCGAACTGTCAAGGATATGACTATCTGTTCGGTCCACTCAAGGACTTTTAGAACACCGTAGGATTACACGGTGCCTTATGCATCATTTTTCACTCCTTGCTATTTGACCCCCGGATGCGTTTCTGCAAACCCATCCGGGGCTCGTGGGCTACTACTTATATAAAGACAACACAAACTTAAAATTATAGTTGTTCGAGAAAAAGGCATTACATTACTCACCTTGAAGCCCGCCAAGAGACCATTGAAGGCCTCCTTCAGTCCGCTATCGACGGACTGAATTCCTTGAAGAACCGCACCCATAAGAGTGCGGCGATCCTCGGAGATGGGGGCGCTTGCTAGCGCCTTCTCCATAACCGGCCACCCGGCCGTTGGTGGCATCGGTGGTGATCGGGCAGTCCGATCTATGATCGGGGACTGAGCCGGTAACTCCGGAGGCACAGCGTGCTCCGGAGACGTCTTCGGAGGGGACTGGGCGATTCTCTGCCCTTCCTCTTCGGCGACCAGGCGAGTGTTCTCCCCCTGGTCCTCAGCAGCCTGGGGAGTTTCCTCTCCCTGGCCTTCGGTGGCCGTGGCGTCAGCCTCGGCCATGGCATGGTCTCCCCCTCCGCCCATGTTCGACTCCAACGGAGCCTGGCTGGATGACACCTCTGCGGCGTCCTTCGCGGCCCCTGGAGGTGTGGGGTGCGACGCGGTCCCACTTTCCGCTAGCTCGGCGGGTGGTGACTCCCCATCCGATATTTGGACGGTGGGGAGGACGCGTAGTGGGCTGCGGATTAAAAGATGAACTTGCATTTAAAACATCGAGAAAAACTTCGCACAAATGACTTGGGAGTCTTCGGATTCATACCTCTGAGCGGGGGGCTTGACCCTTAAGTTCCTTCGAGGAACCCTCTCAAAGTCCTCGGATCCTGCGTCAGAATCCGAGCTGTCATCGGGCAGGATCAACCTTGCCCGACACGCCCTCTTCAGGGCAGGAGGAGCTTCATCCTCCGCGGCGTCCGATGACGCCGCCCTCTTCCTTGTGAGGGGGGAAACTCCCTCCCCCCCGTCTTCCTGCTCCTCCTCATGACTGGAGGAGGCGTGGGTTTCCTCGGACACGGCGTCCGGCTGGTCCCTGATGCGGAGGCCCTCTCTGGCCTTCTTCTTCTTCTCCTTCTTCTCGGGCGCCGAGTACGGCGCCACGACAAGCATCGCCGCCAACAACTCTGACCTGGGGTCTTCGGGCTGTGGGGCCGGGCAGTTAACCTTCACGGCTTTGCTCAGCCACTTCTGCGAAGGTAGGGGAGAAGGCGTTCAGACCTTTTCCCGAAGAAACTGAGTCGACAGATTAAAATTATGCCATACCTTGGTGGGAGGGTTATCGGTGCTTAGACCCGAATCCTCTTTCGTGGCCGGCCAGCTCTTCTGAGGCTTGAATAAAGCCTTCCACAGCTTCTCGGGGGTAGTGCAGAAGAATTGGCGCACGGTGGGCTCATCATCAGACTGATAAGCCCACATTGGGGAAGCTCGGCGCTAGCAGGGAAGTATACGGCGGTGGAGCATGACCTGGACCACGTTGACCAGCTCCACCTTGGCCTCGATCACCGAGGTAATGCGCTTCTGCAGCAGCTTCACCTCGGCATCCGACCCCCAGTCAAGGCCCTTCCTGAGCCACGAGGTCAATCTTGTTGGGGGTCCGGATCTGAATTCGGCAGGCGCCGCCCAGCTCTCGTCCCTTGGCTCGGTGATGTAAAACCACTCCTTCTGCCAGGTCTTGATGGTGTCAATGAAGGTGCCGGAAGGCCACTCGACGCGGGGGAGCTTGCTGATTACCGCCCCTTCGCAATCTGCGTGCTCGCTGGCTACGGTCTTCGGCTTGACATTGAAGACCTTGAGCCATAAGCCAAAGTGCGGTTCGACCCGTAGAAAGGCTTCGCAGATGATGATGAAGGCCGATATATGCATGAAGGAGTTCGGCGGGAGGTCGTGGAAGTCTAGCCCATAGAAAAACATGAGGCCCCTGACGAAGGGGTGGAGCGGAAAGCTCAGTCCCCGGATAAAGTGGGGGATGAACACCACCCTCTCGCCTGCCTTGGGGGTGGGAATCACCTGGTTCTTCTCCAGGGCACGGTGGTAGACATTGGCGGGGAGGTAGCCGACGAGCTTCAACTCTCGGATATCCTGGTCGGTGACTGTGGAGGCCTCCCACTTGCCCATGGAGCCCGAACCCGCCATAGCTGAGCTCGGAGGAGAAGGCGAGGGGGAACTGGATCTGGGCTCTCGGAGCTTGGAGAGATTGAGGAAGCGGAGGATGCGAATGGGAAGCATGAATAGGCCTTGGGGTTTTTTCCCTTTTTATGGGACGTGTCACCGATTAGCCTTGCTTACCGCGCCGCAAATCCCTCCACTTCCCAAGACATGCGTGCCATTATGCGCGTGTGGAGATTAATCATATCCCATGTGAAACGGAGCACGATCTGCGCATTGATAAGTCGTGTCGCTAAAAAAATGGTCCTGAACCGCGAATCGAGTTTTCATAACTGGTTCAGTGGTCATGGTAGGCCACGACCCTTCGTCAGAGGGAGGTGTCAGAAAACACTGTTTACACTTTGGCGATTGGCCTTCGGGGCTAAGCAATTCATGGTGTTCGGTCAATCTTATGATCGGAAGGAATACATGTCATCGGAAGCCGAACTAGTCTCAGCCGATCATGGAAAGGGAAGAAGAACTCACCCCGCAAGCCGAAGACTCTGATCATACGAAGCAGCTGGAGCTGAGACCCTTGGCGTTGGGGGCTAGTTCGGGGGCTACTGAGGGAGTCCCGGACTAAGGGGTCCTCGGACCGCCGGCTCACCTCTCAATAGGCCGGCTTGGTGGGCCGTTCTCTGAAGAAGGGCTAGATACATCAAGACTCCACATTTCAGAAGGAAGCCCTAAAGGCGCGTCGTGCACTCCAAGTCAAGATGAGAAAGTCGACATCTCCATTCTCGGCAGGAAGCCCATCATGTGTAAACCCTAGGCACCCCCCGGTGCTTATATAAACCGGGAGGGTTTTAGATCATAAGACAGAGAAACTCATCTAGGGTTTAGCTAGTCGATCTCGAGGTAGATCAACTCTGTAACCTTCATATCATCAATATAATCAAGCAGGACGTAGGGTTTTACCTCCATAGGAGGGCCCGAACCTGGGTAAACATCGTCTCCTTCGTCCCTTTGTTACCATTGATCCTAGTCTCACAGCCCGGGACCCCTACCCGAGATCCGCCGGTTTTGACACCGACACTAGGTGCATCAGTATTAATTCTCTGAGAGTCTTGTTCAATTCTTTTAGGAGGACCCTCAGGATAAAGTGGTTCTTGGGTCATTCTACCTCCTCTAGTTACTACTCTAGCAGCAAAATCATTCATATTATTATTCATTTCATCAAGCAATTCTTTTTGAGACTTAGCAACTTGTTCTAGCTGAGTTTGAACCATAGAGGCATGCTTTCCTACACCTCTAACATCATTACTGATTCTAAATAGCAAGTCACTCAAGCGAGCAATCATATCAGAATTATATTTCAATTGTCTTAGGACATGTGCATTGAAATGATCTTGTTCATAATATAGTTGTCAAACTCATATAAGCACTGACTAGGATGTTTATTGTAAGGGATATCACCTTCATCAAACTTTAATAAATAATTTACCTCTACCACCTGTGGAGGAGGTGGTGTGTCAAGGCCATGTATTTCTTCAATAGGTGGTAAATTCTTAACATCCTCAGATTTAATACCTTTTTCTTTCATAGATTTCTTTGCCTCTTGCATATCTTCAGGACTGAGAAATAAGATACCCCTCTTCTTCGGAGTGGGTTTAGACAGTGGTTCAGGAAGAGTCCAATCATCATAATTCTTCAATATGTTATTCAATAATTCCTCAGCTTGTTCAACAGTTCGTTCCCTGAAAACACAACTAGCACAACTATCTAGGAAGTCCCTAGAAGCATCAGTTAGTCCATTATAGAAGATATCAAGTATTTCATTTTTCTTGAGAGGATGATCAGGCAAAGCATTAAGCAATTGGAGAAGCCTCCCCCAAGGTTGTGGGAGACTCTCTTCTTCAATTTCCACAAAGTTAAATATTTCCTGTAAGGCAGCTTGTTTCTTATGAGTAGGATTTTTTTTAGAGAAGTAGTAAATCATATCCTGGGGACTACGCACACAACCAGGAGTAAGAGTATTGTACCATGTCTTAGCATCACCCTTTAATGAAAATGGAAATAACTTGAGAATATAATAGTAGCGAATCTTCTCATCATGAGCAAAGAGGGTGGCTATATCATTCAGCTTAGTATGGTGTGCCACTATAGTTTCAGTTTCATAGCCATGGAAAGGATCTGATTCAACCAAAGTAATTAACTCTGGGTCAATAGAGAATTCATAATCCTTATCGGTAACAAAGATAGGTGAAGTAGCAAAGTTAGGATCACATTTCATTCTAGCATTCAAAGTTTTTTCCTTATACTTGCGTAGCAATTTCTTAAGATCGTTTCTATCCTTGCAAGAAAGAATTTCTCTAGTTACCTCCTCATCCATAACATAACCTTCAGGTATCTTAGGCATTTCAAATCTAGGAGAACTAGGATTAATAGGTGTTTCATAGTCATCATCAGTTTCATAAGCTTCATCAGTTTCAGCAATCTCATCAGTTTCAGTAGTTTCATTCTCTTTAGCTCTAGCAATTTGTTCATCAAGAAATTCTCCTAGTGGCACATTATCATCAAGCATGGTACTAGCATCATCATAAGCATCATTCATAGCTGAGGTAGCATCATCAATAACTTGCGACATATCAGGATTACTAGCATGTGGTGGTGTTGCAAGCTTAATCATAACAGAAGGTGAATCAAGTGCAGAGCTAGATGGCAGTTCCTTACCTCCCCTCGTCTTAGAGGAAAAAATCTTTGTCTTTGGATCCTTCAGATTCTTCATAGTGATCAATTGATATAAATCCCAAGTGACTCAACAAATATAGCAATGCTCCCGGCAACGGCGCGAGAAAAATGTCTTGATAACCCACAAGTATAGGGGATCACAACAGTTTTCGAGGGTAGAGTATTCAACCCAAATTTATAGATTCGACACAAGGGGAGCCAAAGAATATTTGAGAGTATTAGCAGCTGAGTTGTCAATTCAACCACACCTGGAGATTAAATATCTGCAGCAGAGTGATAAGTAGCACAGTAGTATGATAGTTTGGTAGCAGTGATAGCAATAGTTTTGTAGCAGTTGGAACAGTAGCAGCAGCAGTAGTAACTTAGCAAGAACAATAAGTGGAAAACTCGTAGGCATTGGATCGGTGAACTTGTTGGATGATATTCATCATATAACAGTAATAACCTAGGGCGACACAGAACTAGCTCTAGTTCATAAATGTAATGTAGGCATGTATTCCGTAAATAGTCATACATGCTTATGTAAAAGAACTTGCATGACATCTTTTGTCCTACCCTCCCGTGGCAGCGGGGTCCATAAGGAAACCAAGGGATATTAAGGCCTCCTTTTAATAGAGAACCGGAACAAAGCATTAACACAGAGTGAATACATGAACTCCTCAAACTACGGTCATCATCGTGAAGTATCCCAAATATTGTCACTATGGGGTTGACGGATCATAACACGTAATAGGTGCATATGACTAGGCAAGATCAGATCAAGAACATAGATATAATGGTGATAACATAAACGGTTCATGTCGTGGTTTTATCACGGCAGATGTCCTAGTGAAAGGACTTAGGGGTGAAGCCATCGCTGCAGCGGTTAACTCGAAGGGGTTGGTCGGTACGAAATACACGGGTTTACCCAGGTTCGGCCCCTCTCGAAGAAGGTAAAAGCCTACTTCCTGCTTTGAGTTGTATTGATTGGGTATCGATTACAAGGAAGCGGATTCGCTTGACCTAGCTATCGATCAATGGTTTCGTACCCTAAGCCGCCCAGGGAACTCGCCTTTATATGTACAGGTCGAGGCCCTGGGCTTACAAGAGTCTGGGCCGGATTACATATAGTAACCGACCTTATCTCTAAATCGCCTTGCCTTCTCTAGCAAGCCATCTCCCGGCGGCTTACACCTCCAGGTCACACACTGCCTTCTGGCTCTGGGCCTCCGCCCGACCCATCTGGTAAGTTACCTCCAGGCTTGTCTTGGTCTTCCGGCCTGTTTAAGGCCTTACTGCTAAGCCGCCAACTTCCTAACCCGGCCCCTCCTGGGCGGGTCATACCATGGGGTTATATCCCCAACATTAGGCCCGAGATTGATTTGAACCTGTTCATGTCAATCTTCAAGTCTTCTGGTTGGCGAGTCTTGTGTTTTTCATAATCATCTAACCTGAAATAAATCTTCATGACCCGCCATGTAAAATGGGTGATGTCATCTCTGGTAAATCCAGAAAATCTTAATGACATCACAACGGATCATTGCATTAACTGGTCAACCCAAAAATCGAGGCGTTTTCCTGGTCAATCATCATCACGTCCCCTCGATTCCCGTGTTGGACTGTTGCTGTTCCATTTCTCCCTTATAAATAGGCGCGGGGTGGGGGGCATCCTTTTCACTTTTCCCCTGCTGCCGCTCTCTCTTCTCCTTCCTCCAAGCGCCCCGCATGACCGAAGCTCCGCCGCATCGGCCGGACCGCGCCGTCCTCCTCAACCAGGCCACTGCATCAACCTGTTCGTGACCAGAGCTCGCCGGCGCACGCCCGCATTCCCTGCATCTTCCAGGTTCCGCTCTTCTTCCCTCTCAGATTCACATTAGTTCATCGGAGTTCTTTCGAGTCCGCCGCCGTTCGTCGGAGTGTTTACCATTGATTGGAAAGGAAAACATCTTTCGGCTCCGAAACGCAAGCAAAATCGCGCGGTGCTCTGCTTAGTATATATTCCATATTCGGTGTAGATGGTTTTTCACTGGAATCCACGTATCAACTGCCTGTTCTTCCGCTGCTGTTTTTAGGGTTAGCAAATATTTCCCTTTTTATCTTCATCCACAAATCCATAATTGTAGCTGAACCTGGTGAAACTTGTTTGTCCACACTTAGCAGCATTTTCAGCATTCACTGTTTAATTGACCCGCCATCACGCTGCCGGCTCACTCTGGCAAAATGTAATCCACTTCATACCGGTAGTTGACGGCGGCTCATAATTTAACAATGACCCGCCAAATAGCGTTGTCGTCTTAGAGTCATAACTGTTTTTGTCATGTAATATTCTTAACCCGCCATATCTCTATGCCTTTCCACAACGTTTAACCTATTCCGTCATGGCTAAAGCCCCCGCCTCTTGCGATTGGGTAGGCTCCGGGGTTACCAAGGATATACTCAATGATTTTGTAGTCATGGGGGTTTTGTCGGCTCAAGAAGTCATACATTGGCGGGTTCCTGGTCCCGAGATTACTCCCTAACCCAAGGAAGGGGAGGTGGTTATCTTTACGGATCATCTTCTCCATGGCTTCTCACCGCCCGGGTCAAAGTTTTTCCGGGACGCCTTGCACTTTTGTAAACTTCACCCTCAAGACATTGGCCCCAACTCCGTTACCAACTTGTGCCAATTTCAAGTGTTCTGCGAGGCGTATGTGCAAGAAGAACCCACTGTTGATCTCTTCAAAGACTTCTTTTATATCAACCGCCAGACCGAGATATCAGATGGGCCAAGTCTTGAGCTCGGAGGCGTTTCAATCCAGAGGCGGAGAGATATGTCTTTCCCCTCAGCCACTCTGCCCAATCATCCCAAGGATTGGAATCGCACCTGGTTCTACTGCAGAGATACTACCCCGTCTGAAGAAAATCCATTGCTGGGTTATCGTCCCTACCGGCTCTGCACCACCATCGAGCTTCCAGACCAGTTGTCCGCTATAGAGCGCGCCCAATATGCTCAAACATTTTCAAAGATTAGGGCTTTATTAGCCAACGGGTTAACTGGCGTTGATTTAACCCGCTGCTGGGTTTCCTGGAGAATCTTACCATTGAGCCGGCACGGCGGCTTAATGTGTGAATACACTGGTGATGTGGATGACCCTCAGCGCTTCAACCAGACGCCTCTGACAGGCAAAGATCACAACTTAATTGTCAAATCATTGCTGGGAGAACCTCAGGAGGTTTGCAACAAGACGAGGTTAAACCCCTTCTATGCTCTTAACCCGGCTCCCGCAGTAAGACTTTTTACTTTAACCTTCACTCTTTCCTTTTAGATGTTGCACTTCACACACCTCATTTAACCTTTCTGCAAATGCATTTAGGCCGACTCTCCCTTCTGGAAGAGGAGAATAACCACACCCTCCACTTCAAAGAAGAAGACCAAGGCAACTAAGACCTGGGCTCCGGCTCGTAAAAAGAAACCGACAGCTCAGGAGCTGCTCGAACTGGATGACTCGGAGGTAGAACTTGACTCCCTTGGCCTTCTTTTCATGCAACTTATTGACGCTGACTCCTCTCAGGGTGACGCGGAGACAAGCCAAGCCGACGCAGCAGAGGTAACTACCATTTCCTCCGACTCGGAACCTTTGCCAAGAGAGAAAATACGGCGGGTCATCCAGAAAGTAAAGTTTTCACACCCCTTGCTCACTTGGATCCCAACTTTCTTTTGAAGAAGCAGCAACATGACCTGAGGCGTCAGACTCGGAGCGGCGACTCTGAAGATCTGGTAGCTGGCTTACCCGATGCTCTGGCTCCTCGAAAACGCCGTAATGAGGTAATTCATAACTTTGTTTTCATTTCTTCTGCATGCTAGCCTCATGCAGTAAACTGCTCATATTGCCCAACTTTAATTTTTCAGGAAACACCTCCTTCCTCTGGCGACTCAACCGCTTCAAAGCTGCCACCTCTTGTTATCAACCCAGGGTAGCTTTGTTCTTTGCATCCAATGTTGCTTACTAACCTTTTATCCTTGCATACAACTTATCATGAAATCTTTTGTTCACAGGGCCCAAGCCAAGAAGAGGAAAATAAGCGGGTCATCCACCAATCCTGATGCCCCCAAGCCGGAGAATCCGAAAGTTGCCACTCCTGAAACCCATGTTGAGCCCTCTGAAGCTCATCAAGGCGCCCATGATGAAACACCTCAACCTACTGAGCCGGCGGATGTTGATGTCGTGATCACTGAAGCTAATCCTAAACCGCCCAGTCCTCTGCAAATAGCTGAAGACATTGCTTCCCATGAAGAAGGGGTTATCATTACCGGGATGGGTTATACAACTCCAGCCCCTTCCAATGTGCTGACCAAGCATATTAGCAAGGATGAGGCGCCTTCGCCTGAGAAGGAGAAGGTTAAAATTGATCTTCCCAACCTTGAGAAGCTTATTGTTGACGAGCTGCATTCTGGATATTTGAGATGCCTCTCCGCAAGCCGGGACATGGAAGCCAACTTAGTTGGTATGATGAAGAAAAAATATGAGGTATACTCAACTTATCCGCATTCCTTATATCCTTACGTAGCCCTCAAGAGCCGGCTTATTTTCTTGAAGATAAGTCGGGTCTTCAATAACATATACATTTTACTTCATCAGCGTGTAGCCCCCAAGGGCCAGGTCATTATGTAAATAATGAGTCGGCACTTATTTTGCTGACATGAAAAAATTCCAGCCGTAGCCCCCAAGGGCCGGCTTATCTCTCGAGATAGCCGAGTCTTTTACTTTTGTAAAGAAAAACTAGTCATCTGTTCTGCAAATTGTAGAGCCTGTAGCCCCCAAGGGCCGGTTTATCTTCTTGAAGATGATCCGGGTCTGCTTGTATTATATGCTTGAAAGAACTGATATACATTAGCCCCCAAGTGTCAAGTATATTGCTTGCAATGTACTTGAGACTTGTAACAAATTTCTTCAGTGCCCCCAAGCGTCATTATGCACCGTGCTACCGGCTTAGGATTGGCAAACTTCCACTTAACAATTGTTATTGTGCAGGAAACTTTAAATGTGGCCGAGTCAAGTTTGACTGACTTGAGGAAAAACCTAGCGTTTCAACAAGAGGCCCGAGCTAATGCTGACGCAAAATTGCTGATCTCCGGAAAAGAGCTGGAAAAAACCAAGGCGGATTTTGAAGCTTGCAAAAAATCTGTTGAAGCTGAACAAGCCGCCTTGATCAAACGTGCGGAAGACGCAGAGGGTCAGTTGAAACCCATTACTGAAGAACTGACTAGCCTTAAACGGCATGTAGCCCGGATGACCGAAGCTGTCTTTGGTAAGTATTGTTAACTATCTTATGAACATGCTATTCAAACAGTCTTATAAAGACTCGCCCAGCGACTTATACAATTGAACTGTTTGCAAGCCGTCGGACTCGCAATCTTCCAGACGATAGCTTATTGAAGCTGAAAGCTCTATATTCGTTCACTGAGCAACTGTACGCTGGAAGTCTTTGCACCATCAGGGCTGTTATGGGTGAAAAATGCACGCCAAAGCTCATCAAAGACGTGCTGAGATGCCTCTCAACGATTCCCAAGCAGTTTGAAGAGTTGAAAAAATCAGCCGCCCGTAAAGGCGCAATAGCTGCTTTGAGCCGGGCTTTGGCTTATGCACCAGAGCTTAACCCGGAAGAGATGGTTGGAGGGTTTCCACAGTTGAAAGATCACGGGTCAGAATTCACGCAAGAGGACTATGCTCGTTGCATCAAGGCGTCTCGAGCATTGCCCAGCCGTCTAGCCGCAGAGGCTGATCTGAAGGCATATCAGGCAGCTTATGACGATAACAATGCGCGAGTTCGGCCGCCTACTTTTGAGCCGGTGGATCTGACTCCTCAGCGTCGTAAGCATATCTTTGCCCCTAATGTTGACCCATCTCCCATCTTGCATGATGAAGCTGAATTCCAGGCCTTAACCAATTGCAACTGGGATGTGGACAACCTTTAGATCCAGGAGATAGAAGACCCGACGCAGGATGACTCGACCGCACCTTTAGTGAGAAGTTGGCCCGGGGTACCCGGATGAAGTTAACCCGGACAAGCTAATTCCCGACTTAGAACTTTGTGAAAAAACTTACTCAAAATTTTGGGCTTCATGAAGCCTTGTAATAGCTTTAGGTAAAAACTGATTGCTTGTGGCGTGCCTTCGTGCACGTTTTAAGCTTTATCAACTTATATCCTGACTGCTTAGCCGCTGCAATCTTTATCCATCATGTGTATGTTGGATGTGATCATATCTCTTGATGCTTCATGAGAGTAGAATCAGTATCGATTCACCAACTCTTGTGCTGGCGACTTATGGCCACACCCCTGGGCAAGTTAATAACTCAATACCTCAAAATCTTAAAATCATGGAAATAAGACCCGCTGGCGGGTCATGACAGCAATAAGCTTTGACTAATGAGTAGTCATCTAAAGATGAATAATCTCCTCATGAAGAATTCCTGCAAAAACAACAAACAGAAAATATAGACGTGTATACTTTCAGTTGCTGTAAGGCGGCTTTGAAGGCACAACCCAAAAGAGATCAACCCTTATTTTTTTTTTGAGAAAACTCAAGATTTTTGCTTCAAAGAAGCTAGGCATTAACGCCTATAATCCCGTAGGCCGGCTCTGACGTGACATAAATCCGTCATTTTAACTTTAACGAGTTGAGGGTCTTAAAAAAAATTGACTATTAAGAGTACGAACGGGCCACATAGAGGAGAGACTACAGCGAACAGGTGAGTTTGTCCTAGCTCTCTGTAAGCCGTCTCTCTCATGACATAAGCCGCCGTTTTAACTTTAACTAGTTCAGGGTCTTGAAAAAGATTGACTGCCAAACGTTCGGCGGGTCACCTGGCGGAGTAGCAAGTTGCAAACAGGCAGGTTTAACTAAATATGGCTTTTAAGCCGGTCAAGAGGGTATGAAAGCTAAACCCAGTGGGTTGGAAGCCCCCAAGTGACCTTATGAACAATCAACTCTTTGCACAAAAAATCGCTACATGAAAACGACAGAGGCCCCGAATTATGGGGATGCCAGCTTTATTATATTGAAAAAGGTATATACAATGACAGAGGTATGTACATTGATGAGAGTCAATGACTCAAGTATAGTAAGGCCGAAGATGGGCAATATTCCACGGCCTGCTGGTCTCTTCTCCGGAAGTGCGTCATTTGTCGCTCTCCCGTATATCAATGAGGTAATATGACCCATTGTTGAGATTCTTGCTGACCACAAAAGGTCCCTCCCAGGGGGGTGACAACTTATGCATATCTTTCTGATCTTGAATCAAACGGAACACTAAGTCGCCTTCTTGGAACGTTCGGGTTTTAACTCTGCGGCTATGATAGCGACGCATTTCTTGTTAATAAATTGCTGACCGTGCGGCTGCAAGATCCCGCTCTTCATCCAAGGCATCCAGTGCGTCCTGACGCGCCGTCTCATTATCAGTTTCAACGTAAGCCGCCACCCTTGGCGAGTCATGAAGGATATCACTGGGGAGAACAGCTTCTGCGCCATAAACCATGAAGAAAGGCGTGTAGCCCGTTGATCTGTTGGGGGTGGTTCTGATGCTCCAAAGAACTGAAGGTAATTCCTCCACCCAATAACCCAGCGTTCGTTCGAAAGGAACCATAAGCCGGGGTTTGATCCCTCTCAAAATTTCCTGGTTAGCACGTTCTGCTTGACCATTAGACTATGGATGAGCCACGGAGGAGACATCGAGGCGGATGTGTTCACTTTCACAAAACTCTTTCATAGCCCCCTTGGACAGATTTGTACCGTTGTCAGTAATGATACTGTGAGGGTAACCAAAATGAAAGATCAGCTTCTTGACAAACTGAACTGCCGTTGCCGCGTCATACTTGCTGACCGGCTCCACCTCAACCCACTTGGTAAACTTGTCAACCGCCACCAAAAGGTGGGTCTTCTTATCTTTAGATCTCTTAAACGGTCCAACCATATCAAGCCCCCAGACCGCAAACGGCTAGGTGATCGGAATCATCCGCAACTCTTGAGCCGGCACATGGGCTCGTCGTCCAAATTTCTGACACCCATCACATTTGCTAACCAAGTCCTCCGCATCTGCATGAGTTGTTAGCCAGTAAAAACCGTGCCGAAAAGCTTTGGCCACCAAGGATTTTCACCCGGCGTGATGACTACAATCGCCGGCACGTATCTCTTGCAAGATTTCACGGCCCTCCTCAGGAGAAACACAACATTGAAAAACGCTAGTCACGCTGCACCTGTGCAATTCGCCATCGACGATAGTCATGGACTTAGACCGCCTCGTGATTTGCCGCGCCAAGGTTTCATCTTCAGGTAACTCACCATGGGTCAAATATGTAAGATAAGGCAGCGTCCAATCTAGAATCGCGGGAAGAGCCGCCACCCACTGTCCTTCCGGGTCAGGTATAGCAAGATCCTCCTCAGAAGGTAATTTGGCTAACGGGTGATGCAACACATCTAGAAACACATTAGGCGGCACCGGCTTACGCTGAGACCCCAGTTGTGACAACGCATCGGCCGCCTCATTCTTCCGACGATCAATGTGATCCACCTGATAACCCTTAAAATGACCAGCAATGATATCAACCGCCTGGCGATAAGCCGCCATACGAGGGTCTTTAGAATCCCACGTGCCTGAAACCTGCTGAGCCACCAGATCTGAGTCGCCCAGACATCTGACCCGGCTCAAATTCATCTCCTTGTCCACACGGAGCCCATGAAGCAAGGCTTCATACTCGCTGCATTGTTAGTACAAGGAAACATTAACCTTAATACATAACAAAATTTGTCACCTCTAGGGGAAGTCAAAACAACTCCAGCCCCTGAGCCTTCCAACTGTGTGGATCCATCATAGTGAATTGTCCAATATGTATTGTCCGGCTTCTCCTCAGGTGCTTGACACTCCATGCAGTCATTCGTAAAATCCACCAGGGCTTGAGACTTGATAGCTGTTCGAGGCACATACCTTAAATTAAGAGGCCCAAGCTCAATTGCCCACTTAGCAATCCTGCCGGTGGCCTCTCTATTTTGAATGATATCTCTCAAAGGAACAGAGCTAACCACCGTGATTGGATGCCCAAGAAAATAATGCTTCAGTTTGCGATTTGCCATGAACACTCCAAACACCAGCTTCTGCCAATGCGGGTATCTTTGCTTGGACTCTGTTAAGACCTCACTGACATAATAAACCGGTTGCTGGAATGGGTACTCTTTGTCTGCCTCCTTACGCTCCACAACAACTGCAGCGCTGAGAGCCTTGTTATGAGCCGCCACGTACAGGAGCAATGGCTCTTTTTCTATGGGAGCGGCCAATACAGGCGGCTCAACTAATTGTTTTTTAAGCGCCTCAAACGCATCATTGGCAGCATCACTCCAGACAAAATCATCTGTGTTTTCCATCATTTGATATAAAGGGATGGCCTTCTCTCCCAGGCGGCTTATGAATCGGCTTAAAGCGGCAATACGACCCGCCAAGCGCTGAACATCATTAATGCACGCCGGCTTAGATAATGAGGTGATGGCCTTTATTTTATCCGGGTTAGCTTCAATGCCCCGCTCCGAGACCAAAAATCCCAGGAGCTTGCCTGCAGGTACACCAAAAACACACTTAGCCGGATTAAGCATCATCTTGTAAACCCGCAGGTTATCAAAAGTTTCCTTCAAATCGTCAAGCAGAGTCTCCTTCTTCCTTGATTTGACCACAATATCGTCCACATAAGCATGAACATTGCGTCCGATCTGACTATGAAGACAGTTCTGTACACAGCGTTGATAAGTCGCCTGAGCACTTTTGAGTCCAAAAGGCATGGACACGTAGTAGAAAGCTCCAAAAGGTGTTATAAAAGATGTCTTCTCTTGGTCTTTAACTGCCATCTTGATCTGATGATAACCCGAATAAGCATCCAGGAAACATAAACTCTCACAACCCGCCGTTGCGTCAATGATCTGGTCGATACGGGGGAGAGCGAATGGATCAACCGGACAAGCCTTGTTAAGGTCTGTGTAATCCACACACATGCGCCACGTGCCATTCTTTTTAAGTACGAGCACGGGGTTGGCCAGCCACTCCGGGTGAAAAACCTCCACAATAAACCCAGTCGCTAAGAGCCGGGCTACCTCTTCCCCAATAGCTTTACGTCGCTCCTCATTGAAACGACGGAGGAACTGTTTAACCGGCTTAAACTTAGGATCCACATTAAGATGGTGCTCAGCGAATTCTCTCGGTACACCTGGCATGTCAGAAGGTTTCCATGCAAAGATGTCCCGATTCTCACGGATGAATTCGATGAGCGCGCTTTCCTATTTGGGGTCCATATTAGCCCCTATAGTGAACTGTCGCGATGAGTCGCCAGGAACGAAGTCCACCAACTTGGTATCCTCTGCCACAAACTTCAGGGGCAGGTCAGACTCTGTGCTGGGCTTCTTCAACGGGGTCATATCTGCCGGGTCAACATTATCTTTATAAAATTTGAGCTTCGCCTCAACACAACTTGACTCTGCATACGCAGCATCGCCTTCCTCGCACTCAAGAGAAATTTTCCGATCACCATGCACCGTAATCGTCCCCTTCAGACCTGGCATCTTGAGCTGCAAGTAAACATAACAGGGCCGAGCCATGAACTTGGCATAAACCGGCCGTCCAAACAGAGCATGACATGGACTCTTGATCTTGACCACTTCAAACCACAAGGTCTCCACCCTGTAATTGTACTCATCACCAAAGGCCACTTCCAGAGCAATTTTCCCTACTGGATAAGCCGACTTGCCGGGCACTACACCGTGAAAGACTATGGATGACGGCTTGAGATCCTTATCAGTCAAGTTCATCCAACAAAAAGTGTCGTAATACAAGATGTTGATGCTGCTGCCACCGTCCAACAGCACTTTGGTGAACTTGTAGCCTCCTACCTGAGGGGCCACCACAAGGGCCAAATGCCCTGAGTTATCAACTCGTGGCGGGTGATCCTCTCTGCTCCATGATATCGTGTGTTCAGACCACTTTAAATACTGCGGAATAGCCGGTGTTGTCGCATGAACCGCCCTCTTGTGCACCTTCTGATCACGCTTATCAAGACTTGTAGTAAATACGTGATACTGGCCGCCATTAAGCTGCTTTGGGTTACTCTGATACCCTGATTGATTGTTTTGATGCTGACTGCCATTGCCGGACTATTGATTGTGGCCACCATGATTGCTTTGACCCTGATAACCCTATCATGAGCCGCCCGCACCGAAACCTGACCCATGAGAGCCGGATCCTGACCCGCCAGGCGGTCCATTGTCGTTACCATGATGCTGGTTAAGGTTGTAATTCCGGAACTCCCGCATGATATAACAATCCTTCCAAGCGTGTGTGGACGGCTTGTTGGGAAGACTGTACTTCGGGCAGGGGTCGTTGAGCATTGCTTCCATGTTGAAAGGCTTGCCCTTGCCAAAAGGCGGCTTACCGTTACCCTTGGTGCGGTTGTTTCTAGTGTTGGTGTTGGCCACCAGATCTGACCCGCCGTCTGGATGCTTCCGTTTACCACCATTGCCTGGGTTGTTATTTCCTGTCCCGTTCTGCTGCTGACCCTTGCCGTTGCCATTCTTCTTACCCTTAGCAGATTTCTCATCATCAGAACCAGGATCCTTTGTGCTGTCAGAATCTGCATATTTAGTGAGAGCTACCATGAGTTCACCCATGTCCTGGCAAGAACGCTTGAGCCATCCAAGCTTCTGCTTAAGGGGCAAAAAGTGACAATTCTTCTCCAGAATCAGAACTGCCTGAGCCGCCGTGATATTATCAGACGAGTGGATAATGGTTGAGACCCGCCAGACCCAATGATGGGCCGACTCATCCTCACGCTGTACGCAATGATCCAAATCAACGATCGTCATAGGCTGCTTGCACGTCCCTTGAAAATTCTTGATAAATCGTGCTTTCAACTCGGCCCAGGAATTAATGGTATTGGGGGCAGACCTTTTAACCATGTACGAGCCGGTCCTTTCAACATCATGATGAAGTACTTAGCACAGACCGCATCACTGACGTCTAACATCTCCATGGCTAGCTCATAACTCTCAATCCACGCTTCTGGAGGTAGATCAGCTGTGTAGTTAGGCACTTTGTGCGGACACTTAAAATCCTTCGGCAGGCGCTCGTTCCGTAGAGCCGATGCTAAACACGGCACTCCAACAGCCCTGGAGGTGACTCCGGCTCCCATCGAAGTTGAAGGAGTCACATGGGGCGGCTCTTGGTAAGTCGCCGCGGCTGCCGCCTCACGCTGAGCTCTGGCATTATCCACGATCGCCTGAGCATTGACAATGGGTGGGCCATCATGGGGTGGGTTCCGATGTCGCTCGCTGCTGGAGACCACTGGTGACTCCAAGCGCCGACTGTAACTGCGGCTTGGGATGGGGGTTGAGTGCACACGACTCCGGCTGTACGTATACTTCTCCTATTGAGCCACTACTGTCTACAAATACCCAATGGCATTCCGTGCCTCTTCCTCGAAGGGCGTCCCATCGGCGAGGGGGAGCGCATTGAGCCTGGCAGCCGCTGCTATCATCTTCTCCACCGGGTTAGAATAATGACCAGGTGGTGTCCGAAAATGCCGCGGCGGGGTCTAATTCTTGCGGGGCGGGTCTGGCTGCCGATGCTGAGTCGCTGTCCTATTCCCAGGCACCTCCGTCGTTCGGGTCATGGTCAATGGTGCATTCAGTCCCGCTCCCGGGGTGTTAAAGAGATTCCTGGGCTCATACTGCTCAGGCAGGCTGGTCTGATGCCTCATCCGAAAAACTGCTTCTGAGGCTTGTTGAAATAAATTGAGGCGAAAAGCTTCAGCCTTCAGACGCTCCGACTCAGCATCCATCTGAGCCTGCATTGCATTGATATCCTCCTGGGCCCTGGTCATCTGGTCTTTCAGCCTTGCGATCTCTGCATTACGGCCTGCTTGATTTTCAGTTGTGACCTCGGTTCCCATCAGAGTTGTCAGCTCGTTCATCAGATCCAGCAAAACTTGAGCCGGCGGCCTGGCTAACCCGGACCCTGCTGCGCCGGCAGCCGCTGCCCCAGCCGCCGTGCTGCTGGAACCCGGCACCGTGCCTGCCATGAAGATGGCGGCTTGGCTCGGCGGCTCATAGGGCTTCGGAATACTGTCGCCATCGAAGTAGGCCCCAAGCCCACCATCGTGAAGCTGGTAAATTGACTCTGTCTCTCCGCTCGAGGATCCATCCTCCGAGCAGACGAGGGTTTCTCCTCCTGACACGAAATCTTCCGCGAGTTCCGCGCCTTGTGTGAAGCCGACGAAAACGTGCTTCCGGCCGGGTTGGATCCGGGCGGGTTGTGCGCCCCGGGCCGACTCGACGAGGTTGGTGCAGATGTCCAGCCCGGGTTTAGATCCGCCGATCTTCCCGATGAAAACATGAATTCCGCCGAAGGGGACTCGGTACCCGTACTCAATTGAGTCGGCCTCGGGGCCCCAGCCGGCGTCGTCGATGTAGAGCTTGCCGCGGCGACTCTTAGTCATCCTGCCAATGGCGTATCCCTCGATCCCTGGGAGAGAGCCCTTCGAGTACTCCAAACCACCGCGCATCTGCCCCATGGTGGGCGCCAACTGTCGTGGTTTTATCACGGCAGATGTCCTAGTGAAAGGACTTAGGGGTGAAGCCATCGCTGCGGCGGTTAACTCGAAGGGGTTGGTCAGGACGAAATACACGGGTTTACCCAGGTTCGGCCCCTCTCGAAGCAGGTAAAAGCCTACGTCCTGCTTTGAGTTGTATTGATTGGGTATCGATTACAAGGAAGCGGATTCGCTTGACCTAGCTATCGATCAATGGTTTCGTACCCTAAGCCGCCTAGGGAACTCGCCTTTATATGTACAGGTCGAGGCCCTGGGCTTACAAGAGTCCGGGCCGGGTTACATCTAGTAACCGACCTTATCTCTAAATCGCCTTGCCTTCTCTAGCAAGCCATCTCCCGGTGGCTTACACTGATGTCTACTACACAACCTTCTTCTTGTAGACTCGTGTTGGGCCTCCAAGCGCAGAGTTTTGTAGGACAGTAGCAAATTTCCCTCAAGTGGATGACCTAAGGTTTATCAATCCGTGGGAGGCGTAGGATGAAGATGGTCTCTCTCAAACAACCCTGCAACCAAATAACAAAGAGTCTCTTGTGTCCTCAACACACCCAATACAATGGTAAATTGTATAGGTGCACTAGTTCGGCGAAGATATGGTGATACAAGTGTAATATGGATGGTAGATATAGGTTTTTGTAATCTGAAAATATAAAAACAGCAAGGTAACTAATGATAAAAGTGAGCACAAACGGTATTGCAATGCTTAGGAACAAGGCCTAGGGTTCATACTTTCACTAGTGCAAGTTCTCTCAACAATACTCACATAGTTGAATCATAGGTAAATCCCTCACGTGCGACAAAGAGTTCACTCCAAAGTCACAAATAGCGGAGAACAAATGAAGAAATTATTGTAGGGTACGAAACCACCTCAAAGTTATCTTTTCCCGATCAATCGTATGAGCTATCCCTATAAGTGTCACGAACAGCCCTAGAGTTCATACTAAAATAACACCTTATGATACACATCAACCAAAACCCTAATGTCACCTAGATACTCCAATGTCACCACGAGTACCCATGGGCTTGATTATACGATATGCATCACACAATTTCAGATTCATCAGGTTCAATCCAACATAAAGAACTTCAAAGAGTGCCCCAAAGTTTCTACCGGAGAGTCAAGACAAAAACATGTGCCAACCCCTATGCATAGATTCCCAAGGTCACGGAACCCGCAAGTTGATCACCAAAACATACATCAAGTGGATCAATAGAACATCCCATTGTCACCACGGATATCCCATCGCAAGACATACATCAAGTGTTCTCAAATCCTTTATAGACTCAATCCGATAAGAAAACTTCAAAGGGAAAACTCAATTCATCACAAGAAGATAGAGAGGGGAAAACTCCATATGATTCATCTATATTAATAAAGCTCGCGGTACATCAAGATCGTGTCATCTCAAGAACACGAGAGAGAGAGAGAGAGATCAAACACATAGCTACTGATACATACCCTCAGCCCCGAGGGTGAACTACTCCCTCCTCGTCATGGAGACCGCCGGGATGATGAAGATGGCCTCCGGTGATGGTTTCCCCCTCCGGCAGGGTGCCGGAACGGGCTCCCGATTGGTTTTTCGTGGCTACAGAGGCTTGTGGCGGCGGAACTCCCGATCTGGGTTTCTTTCTGGGGTTTTTGGTATTTATAGGAATTTTTGGCGTTGGAATCACGTCAGGGGGGGTACTCGAGGGACCCACAAGCCAGGGGGCACGCCCTAGGGGGGGGGCGCCCCCTAGGCTTGTGACTTGCTCGGGACTCCTCTCCGGTATCTTTTTGCTCCAGTATTTTTTATATTTTCCAAAAATATTCTCCGTAAATTTTCAGCCCATTCCGAGAACTTTTATTTCTGCACAAAAACAACACCGTGGTAGTTCTGCTGAAAACAGCGTCTGTCCGGGTTAGTTCTAATAAAATCATACCAAAATCATATAGAATTATTGTAAACATGGCATGAATACTTCATAAATTATAGATACGTTGGAGACGTATCAGCATCCCCAAGTTTAATTCCTGCTCGTCCTCGAGTAGGTAAATGATAAAAGAAATAATTTATGAAGTGTGAATGCTAGCAAGTGCACAAGTTTGATCAATGATAATCCCAATCACTTTTTCTAGCATCAATATAAACCATAAACAGTAGCTCATCTCATAAAACTTCTCATGATCAAGTAACAAGCTATTCACATGTTAAAGTATATACCAGAAAGTTTCTTGAAAACTAACAAACCATATTCCTAGTCATCGAACAACTGCAATTCATCTTATTTTCAGGAAGGGTCTATGTAAGAGCTTTGATTTAGCAAATTCCACACACTCAACTATCATATAGTCTTCCATGATTATTGACACTCAAAGCATATTTTTAGAACAAATAGCATCCATCGAACACAGAGAAAGATAGGGGCTTAATGTTTCACCTCCCAACTTATTTATCATATAAATAATTGTCAACAATAATAATTCATGATCAAATATATTTGTGTGGATATATATGTCTAGATCATTCCCCAACACATGACGCTTGCCAAGATAAAAAGGCGAAATATAGGAAGTGGTGAAGATCACCATGACTCTTGCATAAAGGTAAGTACTAGAAAGTAAAAGATAGGCCCTTCGCAGAGGGAAGCATTGATTTGCAAAGGTGCCAGAGCTCGAGCTTTTAAAACAGAGATGAATAATAATTTTGAGCGGTATGCTTTCATTGTCAACATAACAACCGAGAGATCTCAGTATCTTCCATGCTAGATACATTATAGGCGGTTCCCAAACAGAATGGTAAAGTTTTTACTCCCCCTCCACCAATCAATCACACTCCACGGCGAGCCGAATCCACGGGTACCGTCCATACAAACAACAATCCTGGGGGAGTTTTGTTTCATTATGTTTTGTTTTGATTTTTGAGCATGGAACTGGGCATCCCGAATACCAGCCACTTTCTCGTGAATGATAGTGAATCAACACATATCGTGAGAATAACCCACCTAGCATGGAAGATACTGACCGCCCCCAGTCGCTACATGAGCGATTCGGGCATACAAAACAGAATATTATTTGAAGGTTTAGAGTTTGGCACATGCAAATTTACTTGGAACGACAGGTAAATACCGCATATAGGTAGGTATGGTGGACTCATATGGAACAACCTTGGGTTTATGGAAGTGGATGCACAAGTAGTATTTCTACTTGGTGCGGAAGTTTTGGCTAGTATGAGGTGGAAGCAAGCACCACATGTTGGAGGATCCATAACAATATAACTTCTATACAAACATACCCAAACATAACTCATTAAGTTGTCTTCCTTGTTCAATTTTAACTAATTTGCTCAAGTTTGAAAATAATTAATGAGCTCACAATCATAGAAGATGTCCAAGATAGTATATTTATATGTGGAATCTCTCTTCCTTAAATATTCTTTCATGAATTGTTCAAGTGACCAATGCGGTGTTTGCTAACTTTCAATAAATTTTACCACCTATACTTATTATGTGTGAAGTCATTACTCCCCATGGGATAAGTATATGAAGCATATTTAATTTCAGATTTATGATATTCAATTCATTCAACCATTTACTCATAGGATATAAGTGAAGCACGAGAGTGAATGACAAACTACTCCAAAAAGATATGAGTGAAGATCAATGCGTAGTCAACAATTAAATAACTATGTGAAGACTCTCTCATCTAAGAATTCCATATCTTAAGTATTTTATTAAACAGCAAGCAAAATAAAAATAGCGCTCCAAGAATAGCACGCATCATGTGAACGAATAAAAATTTAGGTTCAACATAGGCTAACCGATAATTGTTGATGAAGAGAGGTGGGATGCGTAGCATCCCCAAGCTTAGATGCTTGAGACTTCTTGAAATATTTACTTGGGGTGCCTTGGGCATCCCCAAGCTTGAGCTTTTGTATCTCTTTCAATCCTCTCATATCCCGGTTTCACCTATTCTCAAAAACTTCATCCACACAAAACTCGAAAAGAACTCGTGAGATAGGTTAATACACATAAGAATAAATCAACACTTCATGTACTGCCAAGACAAGTTGCATAATAATTTTCAAACATCATCTACTGTTCACTATCATTTCCACAATTTATATCTACCAATATAGGCTATGGAAACTATAGGATAAGTAGATAACAAAACTATGACAGCAATCTGTCTAAACAGAACAGTCTGTAGTAATTTATTAAACCAGTGTACTTATGTAACTCAAACAATTATGAAAATTTAGGAAATGCTAAATAATTTATATGACATCACTGTGTAAAAATTTCAGAAACATTCCACGTTCCAGTAAAATATGAAAATTCAAACACTACAGCAAAAGTTTCTGTTTTTACACAGCACACATCAAAACATGCAATGCAAGCATCCTAAGGCAATTCTTGGAACTTTTTATTGAAAAACAAGATTATAAATAACACCTAACAGAGAACAAGAAAATAAAATGATGCTCCAAGCAAAACTCATATTATGTGACTAATAAAAATATAGCTCCAAGTAAGATATACCGATAGTGTTGAAGACGAAAAAGGGGATGCCTTCCGGGGCATCCCCAAGCTTAGGCGCTTGAGTCTTCCTTGGATATTACCTTGGGGGTGCCTTGGGCATCCCCAAGCTTATGTTCTTTTCACTCCTTATTCTCCTCATATCGGTGTCTCACCCAAAACTTGAAAACTTCAATCACACAAAACTTAACGGAACTTCGTGAGAAGGGTTAGTGTAGTAAAGATAAATCATTCACTTAGGTACTGTCAAGACAAGATTCATAATTGTTCCCACGTCATACCTACTGTATTCTATCATTCCCATAATTTATATCACTCAATATAAGCTATAGAAACACTAAAACAAGTAAACTATGCATGCAAAACAGAATCTGTCAAAAACAGAACAGTCTGTGAAGATCTGTAGCGTAACCATACTTCCCTGTCTCTAAAAATTCTGACAAATTAGGAAAATCTAGGAAATTTGCATATAAATCATGTGTAAAAAATTCAGATCAAAAGCACGTTGCAGTGAAATTAAAAAATTCCTGTACTGAGAGCAAAAGTTTCTGTTTTTGCACAGAATCAAGTCAACTATCATCCACACTATCCCAAAGGCTTTACTTGGCACTTTATTGAAACAAAAGCTATAAAACATGATTATACAGTAGCTTAATCATGTGAACACACAAAAACAGAAAGGAAAAGTGTTGGGTTGTCTCCCAACAAGCGCTTTTCTTTAAAGCCTTTTAGCTAGGCATGATGATTTAAATGATGCTCACATAGGAATAATAATTGAAACATGCAAAAGAGCATCATGAATCTCATGACAAGCACATTTAAGTCTAACCCACTTCCTATGCATAGGGATTTTGTGAGCAAACAATTTATGGGAGCAAGAATCAACTAGCATAGGAAGGCAAAACAAGCATAACTTCAAAACTTTGAACACATAGAGAGGAAACTTGATATTATTGCAATTCCTACAAGCATATGTTCCTCCCTCATAATAATTTTTAGTAGGATCATGAACGAATTCAACAATATAACCAGCACATAAAGCATTCTTTTCATGATCTACAAGCATAGAAATTTTACTACTCTCCACACAAGAAAATTTCTTCTCATGACTAATAGTGGGAGTATCATAAAAGAATTGAATACTACAAATTGGTTCCACATTAAAAGAGTAATATTCAGTAAAAGGATATTCATAATTATGACAAGTATCATAATAGTAATTATCACTCTTTTTCATCGCATAAGTATCATCACAATAATCATCATAAGTAGGAGGCATGCAATCATTATAATAAATTTGATCATTCAAAGTAGGGGGAATAAAAAGATCATCTTCATTAAGCATAGCATCCCCAAGCTTGGGACAAACATTACTTGCAGCAAATAAATTCTCAAACATGTCATTTTCATCAAACATAGCATCCCCAAGCTTGTGGCTTTGTATATCATAAACATAATCACTCTCATCATTAATAGTATGAATAGCACCAATAGTATAACAATTATTATCATCATTCTCCAAATTGGTGCCATAAATATTTTCAAGATTATAAGAAGTATCATTATCTTCCCAATCATAATTATCACAACAAGCAATAGACATAACAAAATCATCCTCAAGTGTATCATCTTCCACAACTATTTTTGATTCATTCTCATGAGGCCTATTAATAATGGGAGCAACATTATTTGGGAGAGATACCTCTTTACCTTTACTTTTCCTTCTTTTCTTGTTCTTCACCATATTATGTGTGGGTTTATTTAATTCCTCCAAGCTTCTTTTTGATGAGGTTGGTTGAATAAAAAGCTCCTCCTCGTTACCTGATTCATCATAAGAAAAAATAGGAGGATATTGGGAAACCTCTTCCCCTTCATTAGTATTCTCTTCATCTTCTATTTGTTTTCTTGTCTTTAAGTAATTGGCAATATAAGGATTCTCAGTGCAATTTACCACGCAATACATATAGATTTCATTTAGATCAAAATCAATCATTTTCATGAGAACCCAAGCTGGAACATCCTTAGTTTTATGTTTCATTTCTTCATACCCCAAAAATAGACTAAGTTCATTATGATGCTCAAGGGTAATGAGGTTATCGCAATTTTTGGACACAATTCGATCATGAAATAATTCACATTGGAAATTAAAATGACCACTTTCATTGCAAAGTTCACAAGGACGACGAGAAATATTAAGTCTTTCAGCACAAACATATAGTCTCTCTTGCAACCATTTAGTTTCTAAATACTTATGCCTCTTACAAAATCTATCTTCCCTTTTAGGCATGTCTTCACAAACTCTATGCACTCCAAAAAAATTGACATGCTTATAAGAAATCTTTTTATCATGACTAGTGCAATCATCATTAGTACTATGGATATTCAAAGAATTCATACTAACAACATTGCAATCATGCTCATCACTCAAAGATTTAGTGCCAAACATTTTAATAACTTCTTCTTCTAACACTTGAGCACAATTTTCATTTCCATCATTTTCACGAAAGACATTAAAAAGATGAAGCACATGAGGCAACCTCAATTCCAATTTTTTGTAGTTTTCTTTTATAGACTAAACTAGTGATAAAACAAGAAACTAAAAGATTCAATTGCAAGATCTAAAGATATACCTTCAAGCACTCACCTCCCCGGCAACGGCGCCAGAAAAGAGCTTGATGTCTACTACACAACCTTCTTCTTGTAGACTCGTGTTGGGCCTCCAAGCGCAGAGTTTTGTAGGACAGTAGCAAATTTCCCTCAAGTGGATGACCTAAGGTTTATCAATCCGTGGGAGGCGTAGGATGAAGATGGTCTCTCTCAAACAACCCTGCAACCAAATAACAAAGAGTCTCTTGTGTCCCCAACACACCCAATACAATGGTAAATTGTATAGGTGCACTAGTTCGGCGAAGATATGGTGATACAAGTGTAATATGGATGGTAGATATAGGTTTTTGTAATCTGAAAATATAAAAACAGCAAGGTAACTAATGATAAAAGTGAGCACAAACGGTATTGCAATGCTTAGGAACAAGGCCTAGGGTTCATACTTTCACTAGTGCAAGTTCTCTCAACAATACTCACATAGTTGAATCATAGGTAAATCCCTCACGTGCGACAAAGAGTTCACTCCAAAGTCACAAATAGCGGAGAACAAACGAAGAAATTATTGTAGGGTATGAAACCACCTCAAAGTTATCTTTTCCCGATCAATCGTATGAGCTATCCCTATAAGTGTCACGAACAGCCCTAGAGTTCATACTAAAATAACACCTTATGATACACATCAACCAAAACCCTAATGTCACCTAGATACTCCAATGTCACCACGAGTACCCATGGGCTTGATTATACGATATGCATCACACAATTTCAGATTCATCAGGTTCAATCCAACATAAAGAACTTCAAAGAGTGCCCCAAAGTTTCTACCGGAGAGTCAAGACAAAAACATGTGCCAACCCCTATGCATAGATTCCCAAGGTCACGGAACCCGCAAGTTGATCACCAAAACATACATCAAGTGGATCAATAGAACATCCCATTGTCACCACGGATATCCCATCGCAAGACATACATCAAGTGTTCTCAAATCCTTTAAAGACTCAATCCGATAAGAAAACTTCAAAGGGAAAACTCAATTCATCACAAGAAGATAGAGAGGGGAAAACTCCATATGATTCATCTATATTAATAAAGCTCGCGGTACATCAAGATCGTGTCATCTCAAGAACACGAGAGAGAGAGAGATCAAACACATAGCTACTGATACATACCCTCATCCCCGAGGGTGAACTACTCCCTCCTCGTCATGGAGACCGTCGGGATGATGAAGATGGCCTCCGGTGATGGTTTCCCCCTCCGGCAGGGTGCCGGAACGGGCTCCCGATTGGTTTTTCGTGGCTGCAGAGGCTTGCGGCGGCGGAACTCCCGATCTAGGTTTCTTTCTGGGGGTTTTGGTATTTATAGGAATTTTTGGCGTTGGAATCACGTCAGGGGGGGGGGGGTACTCGAGGGACCCACAAGCCAGGGGGCACGCCCTAGGGGGGGGCGCCCCCTAGGCTTGTGACTTCCTCGGGACTCCTCTCCGATATCTTTTTGCTCCAGCATTTTTTATATTTTCCAATAATATTCTCCGTAAATTTTCAGCCCATTTCGAGAACTTTTATTTCTGCACAAAAACAACACCATGGTAGTTCTGCTGAAAACAGCGTTAGTCCGGGTTAGTTCTAATAAAATCATACCAAAATCATATAGAAGTATTGTAAACATGGCATGAATACTTCATAAATTATAGATACGTTGGAGACGTATCATACACCTCCGGGTCAAACACCGCCTTCTGGCTCTGGGCCTCCGCCCGGCCCGTCTGGTAAGTTACCTCCAGGCTTGTCTTGTTCTTCCGGTCTGTTTAAGGCCTTACTGCTAAGCCGCCAACTTCCTAACCCGGCCCCTCCTGGGCGGGTCATACCATGGGGTTATATCCCCAACAGTTCAGATCTGAAATCATGGCACTCGGGCCCTAGTGACAAGCATTAAGCATGGCAAAGTCATAGCAACATCAATCTCAGAACATAGTGGATACTAGGGATCAAGCCCTAACAAAACTAACTCGATTACATGATGAATCTCATCCAACTCCTTGATACGTCCATTTTGCATCATGATTTCCTACTATTATTTATTATGTTCTATCGAATAATAATGCTTTAAGGAGTGAATCTAATGCCTTTTCTCTCATAATATGCAAGGTTTACACAAAGAGGGAGAATGCCGGCAGTTGGAATTTTGGACCCAAGAAAAGCACATCAGAGATACCTATTCTGCACAACTCCAATGAAGCTGAAATTTTACGGAGATTATTTTTGGAATAAATAAAAAATACTGGAGCAGAAAACTACCGGAGGGGGCTAACCTGGTGGGAACAACCCACCAGGGCGCACCAAGCCCCCCTGGGCATGCCCTGATGGGTTGTGGCCTCCTCGGCCCACCTCCGGTGCCCATCTTCTGGTATATAGTCACATTTCACCTAGAAAAAAGTCAGAGGAGGACTTTCGGGACGAAGCGCCGCCTCCTCGAGGCGGAACTTGGGCAGAAGCACTTTTGCCCTCCGTCGGCGTGATTCCGCCGGGGGAACTTCCCTCCCGGAGGGGGAAATCGAAGCCATCGTCATCACCAACACCCCTCTCATCTTTGGGAGGCCAATCTTCATCAACATATTCAACAACAACATCTCCTCTCAAACCCTAGTTCATCCCTTGTGTTCAATCTTTGTACCGGAACCTCAGAATGGTACCTGTGGGTGACTAGTAGTGTTGATTACCTTGCGTAGTTGATTACTATATGCTTTATTTGGTGGAAGATTATATGTTTCGATCCATTATGCTATTCAATACCCCTCTGATCTTGAGCTTGATTATTATTTGTGAGTAGTTACCTTTGTTCTTGAGGTCACGGGAGAAGTCATGTTGCATGTAATCATGTGAATTTGATATGTGTTCGATATTTTGATGATATGTATGTTGTGATTCCCTTAGTGGTGTCATGTGAACGTCGACTACATGACACTTCACCATTCATGGGCCTAAGGGAATGCATTGTGGAGTAGTTATTAGATGATGGGTTGCTAGAGTGACAGAAGCTTAAACCCTAGTTTATGCGCTAATTCATAAGGGGCTGATTTGGATCTAAACGTTTAATGCTATGGTTAGATTTTGTCTTAATACTTTTCTCGTAGTTGTGGATGCTTGCGAGGGGGTTAATCATAAGTGGGAGGTTGTTCAAGTAAGAACAGCACCCAAGCACCGGTCCACCCACATATCAAATTATCAAAGTAGCAAACACGAATCAAACCAACATGATAAAAGTGACTAGACGGAATTCTCATGTACCCTCAAGAACACTTTGCCTATTACTAGATATTGTTTTGGGCCTGTCCTTTGCCACAAAAGGATTGGGCTACCTTGCTGCACCTTGTTTACCGTTACCGTTACTTGCTCGTTACCAATTACCTTGCTATCAAACTATCTGTTACCTACAATTTCAGTGCTTGCACCTTGCTGAAAACCGCTTGTCATTTCCTTCTGCTCCTCGTTGGGTTTGACACTCTTACTTATCGAAAGGACTACGATTGATCCCCTATACTTGTGGGTCATCAAGACTCTTTTCTGGCGCTGTTGCCGGGGAGTGAAGCGCTCTTGGTAAGTGGAAATCGGTAAGGAAAAACTTATACTACATGCTGAAATTTATTGCTACTTGCTACTATGGAAAACAATCCTTTGAGGGGTTTGTTCGGGGTATCTTCACCTCGACCGGAACCACAATTAGTTGCCCCTCAACCTACTGGACCTACTGAAAGTATTGGTTATGAAATTCCTTCGAGTATGGTAGAACAACTGCTTGCTAAACCTTATGTAGGAGATGGAACTGAACATCCTGATATGCACCTATTATATGTGAACGAAATTTGTGGATTATTTAAGCTTGCAGGTCTACCCGGAGATGAAGTTAAGAAGAAAGTTTTCCCTTTATCTTTGGAGGGAAAAGCATTGACATGGTATAGGCTATGTGATGACCTTGGATCGTGGAACTGGAATCGGTTGCAATTGGAATTCCACCAAAAGTTTTACCTCATGCATCTAGTTCATCGTGATCAGAATTATATATATAATTTTTGGCCTCGTGAAGGAGAAAGTATCGATCTAGCTTGGGGGAGGCTTAAGTCAATGCTATATTCATGCCCCAACCATGACATCCCGAGAGAAGTTATCATTCAGAATTTTTATGCTCGACTTTCTGATAATGATCAATCCATGCTCGATACTTCTTGTGTTGGTTCTTATATGAAGAAGACTATTGAATTCAAGTGGGATCTCTTAGATAGAATTAAACGCAACTCTGAAGATTGGGAACTCGACGAAGGTAATGAGTCAGGTATAAAGCTTGAGTCTGATTGTGTTAAATCTTTTATGAATACCGATACTTTTCACAAGTTTAGCACTAAATATGGACTTGACTCTGAGATAGTAGCCTCTTTCTGCGAAGCATTTGCTACTCACGTTGATCTCCCTAAGGAGAAGTGGTTTAAATATCATCCCCCTATTAAATAAGAAATTAAAGAACCGGTCATAGCTAACGAAGAAACCATCATTTACAATGTTGATCTAGTTGTGCCTACCACTTATATTGAAAAACTACCTTTCCCTGTTAGGATAAAGGAACATGCTAAGGTATCAACCGCGGTTCGTAAGAGTAATATAAGAGCACCTAAGCCCCCTGAGCAAATTAAAGTAGAACCTAGTGTTGCTATGGTTAAAGATCTCTTGGTAGAAAATATTGATGGGCATGTTATCTACTTCTGTGATGAAGCTGCTAGAATTGCTAAACCCGATGAAAAAGATAAACATAGGCCCATAGAAGGCATGCCTGTTGTCTCAGTCAAAATAGGAGATCATTGCTATCATGGTTTATGTGATTTGGGTGCTAGTGTGAGTGATATCCCTTTTACCTTATACCAAGAAATTATGGATGAAATAGCACCTGCTGAAATAGAAGATATTGATGTTACTATTAAACTTGGGATTGTTAGAGATGTCGAAGTCTTGTGTGGGAAAGTAAAGTACCCTACTGATTTTCTAGTCCTTGGTTCCCCATAAGATGACTTTTGTCCCATTATCTTTGGTAGACCTTTCTTGAGTACCGTCAATGCTAAGATAGATTGTGAAAAACAAACTGTCGGTGTCAGTTTTGGTAGTGTGTCTCATGAGTTTAATTTTTCCAAGTTTAGTAGACAACCTCGTGATAAAGCATTATCTAGTAAAGATGAAATAATTGGTCTTGCTTCTATTGATGTGCCTCCCACCGATCCATTAGAACAATATTTGCTTGACCATGAAAATGATATGCACTTGCGTGAAAGAAATGAAATAGATCAAATTTTCTTTGAACAACAACCTCTCCTGAAACAAAATTTGCCTATTGAAACTCTTGGAGGTCCTCCTCCACCTAAAGGTGATCGTGTGTTCGAATTAAAGCAATTGCCTGACACTTTGAAGTATGCTTATCTTGATGAGAAAAAGATATATCCTGTTATTATTGGTGCTAACCTTTCAGAACATGAAGAAGAAAGATTATAAAAAGTTCTAAGTAAGCACCGGGCTGCTATTGGATATACTCTTGATTATCTTAAGGGCATTAGTCCCACTCTATGTCAGCACAAGATTAATATGGAACCCGATGCTAAACCCGTTGTTGATCACCAACGACGACTAAATCCTAAGATGAAGGAAGTGGTAAGAACTGAAATATTAAAACTTCTGGAAGCAGGTATAATCTATCCTATTGCTGATAGTAGATGTGTAAGTCCCGTTCATTGTGTTCCTAAGAAAGGAGGTATTACCGTTGTTCCTAATGATAAGAATGAACTCACCCCACAAAGAATTGTTACTGGCTATAGAATGGTAATTGATTTTAGAAAATTAAATAAATCTACTAGAAAGATCATTACCCTCTGCCTTTCATTGATCAAATGCTAGAAAGATTATCTAAGCATACACACTTTTGCTTCCTAGATGGATATTCTGGTTTCTCTCAAATACCCGTGTCACAATCCGATCAAGAGAAAACCACCTTTACCTGCCCGTTTGGAACCTATGCTTATAGACGTATGCCTTTTGGTTTATGCAATGCACCTGCTACCTTTCAAAGATGTATTACTGCTATATTCTCTAATTTTTGTGAAAAGATTGTGGAGGTTTTCATGGATGATTTTTCCGTTTACTAAACTTCTTTTCATGATTGCTTAAGCAACCTTGATCGAGTTTTGCAGAGATGTGAACAAACTAATCTCGTCTTGAATTGGGAGAAGTGCCACTTTATGGTTAATGAAGGCATTGTCTTGGGGCATAAAATATCTGAACGAGGTATTGAGGTGGATAAAGCTAAAGTTGATGCAATTGAGAAAATGCCATGTCCTAAAGATATTAAAGGTATTCGAAGTTTCCTTGGTCATGCTAGTTTTTATAGGAGGTTCATTAAAGACTTCTCTAAAATTTCTAGGCCTCTTACTAATCTTTTGCAAAAGGATATTCCTTTTGTTTTTGATGATGATTGTGTGGAAGCCTTTGAAACACTCAAGAAAGACTTAACCTTTGCACCTATCGTTCAACCACCTGATTGGAACTTGCCTTTTGAAATTATGTGTGATGCTAGCGATTATGCTGTTGGTGCTGTTCTAGGACAAAGAGTTGATAAGAAATTGAATGTTATCCATTATGCTAGTAAAACTCTAGATAGTGCCCAACGAAATTATGCTACTACTGAAAAAGAATTCTTAGCAGTTGTGTTTGCCTGTGATAAATTTAGATCCTATATTGTTGATTCCTAGGTTATTGTTTACACCGATCATGCTGCTATAAAATACCTTATGGAAAAGAAAGATGCTAAACCTAGACTCATTAGGTGGGTTCTCTTGCTTCAAGAATTTGACTTACATATCGTTGATAAGAAGGGAGCTGAGAACCCCGTAGCTAATAACTTGTCTAGGTTAGAAAATATTCTTGATGACCCACTACCTATTGATGATAGTTTCCGTGACAAACAGTTAGCTGCAATAAGTGTTTCACAAAACACCCCTTGGTATGCTGATTATGCTAATTACATTGTCGCTAAATATATATGATACGTCTCCAACGTATCTATAATTTTTGCTTGTTCCATGCTGTTATATTATCATTCTTGGATGTTTTACAATCATTTTATAACAACTTTATATCATTTTTTGGGACTAACCTATTGACATAGTGCCAAAGTGCCAGTTGCTGTTTTTGCTTGTTTTTTACTTCGCAGAAAATCAATACCAAACGGAGTCCAATCGCGACGAAACTTTTTGGAGATTTTTTCTGGACCAGAAGACACCCAGTGGGCCAAAGAACTGCCGGAGAGGTGGGCCGTGGAGACCACAACCCACCAGGGCGTGCCCGGGGGGCCCCGGCGTGCCCTGATGGGTTGTGCCCTCCTCGGCCCCCTTCCGCACCACCTCTGATGCATAGAAATTCCCAAATATTCCAAAAACCCTAGGGGAGTCGACGAAACACAATTCCAGCCGCCGCAAGTTCCAGAACCGCGAGATCCAATCTAAACACCATCACGGAGGGGTTCATCTTCCTCATAGGTGCCTCTCCGATGATGCGTGAGTAGTCCACCATAGACCTACGGGTCCGTAGGCAGTAGCTAGATGGCTTCTTCTCTCTCTCTTATGATTCTCAATACAATGGTCTCTTGGAGATCTATTTGATGTAAACTTTTGCGGTGTGTTTGTTGGGATCCGATGAATTTTGAGTTCATGATCAGTTTCTATCCATGAATATTATTTGAGTCTTCTTTGATCTCTTATATGCATGATTACTTATAGCCTCGTATTTCTTCTCCAAATCTTTGGTTTATTTAGGCCGACTAGATCGATTTTTCTTGCCATGGGAAGAGGTGCTTTGTGATGGGTTCGATCTTGCGGTGTTCTTTCCCAGTGACAGAAGGGGCAGCAAGACACGCATGTATCGTTGCTATTAAGGATAACAAGATGGGATCTATTCCTACATGAATAGATCTTGTCTACATCATTTCATAGTTCTTATTGCATTACTCCGTTTTTCCATGAACTTAATACACTAGATGCATGCTGGATAGCGGTCGATGCGTGGAGTAATAGATGTAGATGCAGGCAGGAGTCGGTCTATCTATCTTGGACGTGATGCCTATATAATGATCATCGCCTTGGATATCGTCATGACTATTCGATTTTCTATCAATTGCCCAACAGTAATTTGTTCACCCACCATGCGCTATACTCATGAGAGAAGCCACTAGTGAACCCTATGCCCCCCGGGTCTACTTTTCCATCATATTGCTTTCCGATCTACGTCTTTACAATCTTTGTTTTCAGATCTACAATACCAAAAACCCAAAAATATATTGCTGCATATTTACTCTTTTTATTTGTGTTCTTGAGAGATCTATCTCTCCTATCTATTACTACCTAATATATCTTATTACCGCAGAGAGATTGACAACCTCTCTTTCGCGTCGGGTTGCAAGTATTTGTTGTTTGTGTGCATGTGCTGCTTATTGGGTGCTGGTGATCCTCCTACTGGTTCGATAACCTTGGTTTCATGACTGAGGGAAATACTTACCGTCGCTGTGCTGCATCATCCCTTCCTCTTTGGGGAAATATTGACGCAGTCTCAAGCCACGTCAATATACCACCTAGCTTCATATACCAACAAAAGAGAAAAAAAATTCTATGACTTGAGACATTACTTTTGGGATGACTCACACCTTTATAAAGAAGGAGTAGATGGTATTATTAGACATTGTGTACCTGAGCATGAACAGGAACAAATCCTACAGAAAAGGTCATTCCGAAGCTTATGGAGAACATCATGCTGGAGATAGAACTGCTCACAAGGTATTGCAATATGGTTTTTATTGGCCTACTCTCTTCAAGGATGCCTGTAAGTTTGTCTTGTCTTGTGATGAATGTCAAAGAATTGGTAATATCGATAAGCGTCAGGAAATGCCTATGAATTATTCACTAGTTGTTGAACCATTTGACGTTTGGGGTTTTGATTATATGGGGCCTTTTCCTTCCTCTAGCGGGTACACTCATATTTTGGTTGCTGTTGATTATGTCACTAAGTGGGTAGAAGCTATTCCAACTAGTAGTGCTGATCACCACACATCAATTAAAATGCTTAAAGAGGTTATCTTCCCGAGGTTTGGAGTCCCTAGATACTTAATGACTGATGGTGGTTCACACTTTATTCATGGAGCTTTCTATAAGATGCTTGCTAAATATGATGTTAACCATAGGATTGCATCACCCTATCATCCTCAAACTAGTGGTCAAGTTGAACTTAGCAATAGAGAAATAAAATTAATATTACAAAAAACTGTCAATAGGTCTCGTAAGAATTGGTCTAAGAAATTAGATGATGCACTTTGGGCCTATAGAACAGCTTATAAAAATCCTATGGGTATGTCTCCATATAAAATGGTATATGGAAAAGCTTGTCATTTGCCTCTAGAATTAGAACACAAAGCATTTTGGGCAATTAAAGAACTCAACTATGATTTCAAACTTGCTGGTGAGAAGAGGCTATTTGATATTAGCTCACTAGATGAATGGAGAACCCAAGCTTATGAAAATGCCAAATTATTCAAAGAAAAGGTAAAAAGATGGCATGACAAAAGAATCCAAAAGTGGGAATTCAAAATAGGAGACTATGTTCTTTTTTTCGACTCTCGTTTAATATTTTTTGCAGGTAAGCTTCTCTCCAAATGGGAAGGTCCTTATATTATCGAAGAGGTCTATCGTTCTGGAGCTATCAAGATTAATAACGCCGAAGGTACTAACCCGAAGGTGGTCAATGGACAAAGAATTAAGCATTATATCTCAGGTACGCCTATTAACGTTGAAAGCAATGTTATCCAAACCATGACACTGGAGGAACACATAAAAGAAACCTTCCGGAACACTCCAGAATTCTGAAAAATAGAAGGTACGTGATACGGTAAGTAAACGGACTCCGAAAAATCCGCAAAAATATTTTTTGTCAGTTTTGGAATATTAGAAAATTTTGGAAATAAAGAAATAAACCGGAAGGTGATCGAGGTGAACACGATACACCAGGGCGCGCCCTGGTGGGTTGTGCCCACCTCAGACACCTTCCCGACTCCGTTTTCCTTCCATATGCTTGTTTTCCAAGAATAAAAATTCTCTATAGATACTCCGACTATTTTGACGACCGCATCATAGAAAAATCCTGTGTTCTTGTTTCGTGCTATTTTCCTGACAGATCTAAAAATATGTCGTCTCAAGATTCGGAGGGGGAGAGCCAAGATCACTATGTTGCGGACCCAAAGATCTTTAGAGAAATTTACCCCTATCTCTGGACCTCAGAGGAGGAGGAAGACGCTACCATGAAGGAAACAAAAGATGATAGCTCTGAGGAAGAGGATGATCCATTACCTCAACCCGGAGACATGCATGTGGAATTCAAGAAGTCAAGCCTCCCTAGAAGATACAAACCTGAGGTCCAATTTATCCCATCTCGTTTTCTGCAGGAGAGCAAGGCGGCATTATGCAAAAAGATGTTAAAGCTTGAGTTGGAGAATGATGATCTAAGGGAGGAAAATTTTATGCTTAAATATAAGTTTAATAAGAAGGCTACATCTACACCACCACCTTTTTCATCGCCACCACCAAAGGAGACTTGAGCACACGGGTATGGGCACTCCCCTTGGCTTGAGCCAAGCTTGGGGGAGGTGCCCCGGTATCGTATCACCATAACTTTTATTCACATTTACCTATTTTAGTTCAATCTTTAGTTTCCCTTTGCTTTAGTTGAATAAAAGTTTAGTATGATCTATTTTCGTGTGTTAGTTTCATGGCCTATCTATCTATGTAATCGAGTGAGAGTTATATAATAAAGTTTAGTTTGAGTTTTTGCCTCTCTACTTTCTTGTTGCAATCAAAATAAAAGAAAAGAGAAATAAATGAAAGAATCATATGCTAATCTTATGGTGAGTAATGACATCACATAAGGAAAAGTATAAGTAGTAAAATTTATTGGAGATTGACAAACATACCATTGGTCAATGATGCAATTCATGAAAGAATTAATAAGGGAAGAGAAGATTCACATGCAAATACACTATCTTGGACATCTTTTATGATCGTGAGCCCCCATTAAATATTATATGCCAAAATTGTTGACGTTGGACAAGGAAGACAACGTAATGATTTATGCTTGTTCATATCTACATAGAAGTTATATTGTCATAGATCCTTCAGCATGTGGTGCTTGCTCAATATCTTTGCTAGCCAAAAATTCCGCACTAAGTAGAGATACTACTTGTGCATCCAAAAACCCAAAACCAAACTCATTCTTTGAGAGTCCACCATACCTACCTAAGGATTGAGTAAGATCCTTCAAGTAAGTTGTCATTGGTGCAATAAGGCAATAAAAATTGCTCCTAAAAGTGTTTTGATCAATTAGTGTAAGAGAAAATTGAGCGCTATACGAACTTATGATGGCAAAGCAATAAAAGCGACGGACTGCATAATAAAGGTTGCTATCATAGGGGGCAATATAGCGTGACATTCTTTTACATTAAGGGATTGGGCATACAAACGAATAAGCGCACGACAACCTCTGCTTCCCTCTGTGAAGGGACTATCTTTTACTTTTATGTATTTACTTTTATGCAAGAGTCAAAGTATTCTTCCCTATTCCTTTTATTTTTTCCTTTTGCAAGCATCATGTGGTGAGGAAAGATCTAGGCACATATATCCAGTTGGATATGGGTGGGCATGAGTTATTATTGTTGACATCACCCTTGAGGCGAATACATTGGCAGGCAGAACTATAAGCCCCTATCTTCCTATGTGTCCGGTTGAAACTTTTTGTTCATGGGTATGCCGTGAGTGTTAGCAATCATAGAAGACTAAATGATGGTTGAGTATGTGGACTTGCCAAAAGGCTCCGACATGAGACTGTTCCTGAAAATATGATGAATTGTAGTTGCAAAGTTGACTGAGAACATAGTTTGTTGGTTTTCAATAAGGTTTATGCTCCATACTTCTATGTTGTGATGAGTTGTTACTTGTTCATGAGAAGTTATATGAATAAGTTTTATGTTAAAGTTTGTTGTTGTTATGATAATAAGCATGATGCTTCTATGTCCGTATTTTGTTTTTATTGACACCTCTCTCTCAAATCATGTGGACATGCTTTTCCATATCGTCTTTCCACTACTAGGAAAAAGCCTAGCAATAGCGCGGTTTTTAGGCGCGCTACTGATACGACGCTACAGCTAACTTGTAGCAGTAGTGTTGTTCGACCCGCGCTACTGCTATACATGGGTAGCAGTAGCATGCTTGACCGGGACGCGCTGCTGCTAATAGCTGTAGCGCTCTAGAGTAAGACGCGCTACTGCTAAACATGGGTAGCAGTAGCGAGCTTTACCGGGACGCCCTGCTGCTAATAGGTGTAGCGCGCTACAGTAAGCCGCGCTACTGCTAGTTTTATTAGTTTCTGATTTTTTTTTTGCATATTTGTTTTGTATTTGTATAGGCTTTATACAATAATATCTAGCATATCATACACATACAAATGTAATCATAGCATACACATACAAATAGTCTTATCAATTCATGTCATCATCATAATCATCATCCAACACAAAGTGGTCTCTCGTCATCATCTTTTGAAAATAGCGATACAAGTCTCAAATACTTGCAACTACATCGTCATCCATCTAAACAATGATATACACGAGAAGAGCTATCACTATGAGTGAGAGCGAAACTATGCAGTACATGAGGCGGCGGTTATGAGTCCTCTCTCGTGCTAGCGTGAGCCTCCTCAAGTAACTAGCTTCTGCTTCTTGTCTGCTTTTGAAGCCTTTATGGCTGGCGCCCGAGACCCCCTCCACTTGCGCCTGACACTCGGACCACTCGTCGTATACTCCCGGAACCTTCCCTTTGTACACGACATAGCACCGCTTCTTCGCCATCAATAATCTAGGTACCTGTTAGAGATGCATCTTCATCAAGAGAATGTACAATCATATGCAACAAAATATACTTGAGCAACACGAAAAAGAAAGGGTTAGCAACTAGATGCAACATATAGTAAACATAAATAATCAACGCAGTTTCATCGTATGCAAACTAATTAACTAGAGGTACGCAGGTCATCGTACCCAAACTAACAAAGTAGCGTTACACAAGTTCGGTAGGGACCGTGGACATCACAATGTTTCATCGCTACATAAAGTATACAAGTTCAACCGACACATATCATCATCATCGGCATCGTAAATCACTAGAACTTCCATCCTTCCAGATCATCGAGGATGCACCCTAGCTTCTTGAACGGCGTGAGGTCCTGACGTTGCATGCCTATGCAAGTTTGGACGTCAGCTCGCGATATAGGGCCGTGGTGGAACATCCCCTTCTCTTCGACGACTTCTTTCATGATGATCGTCGCAATGTCCCTCTGGATGCGAAAGAAGTCATCTCTAAGTTTATAATCCGCTTCTCCTTGAGATTCTACCAACTTGCGGATATGATCATCGTTTCTGGTTGTCATGCGAAGCTTTTGGTGATCCCTTCTGAACTCCATCATGAGATGGAGGAGGTAGACGTTCCTACTTGATTTCGGGACATGGATGCAGCAGAAGTTAGTTTTATGCGAGAAACCCATCTTGCGGTTCCTTTGTTTCCTGATCTGCATGTGGCCACCCCTCAAGCTGAAGCCTTGTAGAGCATCATCTAGAATATTCATTACGTGGGTGTAGTCCTTCTTCTCGTAGTTTCTGGTACGGTCGAAATACACGACGTGGGAGTCTTGCAGGTAAAGAACGATAAGGATGGCACGCCCGTTGGTGCGGGGAAAAGAACACCTCAAATTATTCTCCATATGAGCGAGAAGGAATGATTGAAATGTACAAAAGGGTTGTCCGGCACTGACTTACTTTGGATGATAAGGCAGGAGGACAATTTCTTGGTCCTTATTCTATACCATGAAGTTTTCGAGGTACTCCCTAGCAGTTTTACGCTCAAAGTCGCCGAGACTCAAGAAGGACTCGTGCATGTAGTATGGATCCGCCACACAGATTTGCGAGACGACTTCTCTCTTCATGACGGAGCTCATATGTAGCGCAAAAAGGCGGGCGATTGTAAAATTGAGCCGCCTTGTCAGAAACATCTCGAAGATATGGTCAAACCGCAGGAAGAACACCTCCGCGGGCCGTGTGTTGACGTAGCACTTCCCCTCGGGCACACGAGTCGCGTATGTCGGATATCCTGGATCCTTCGAGGCTAGTAGGCTTTTCTCAGTCGACAGCACATGGTCGTGCAGTCTGCTGAGATCCCCTGATATTGCCTCCAGCGGTTTCGGCGGTAGGATCGGCTCGCCCATGACATGGAACATTGCCGCACCTTTGATGGGTACACGCTCTTCAAAATCCGCCGTCTGGCTGCTATGTGCTCTGGCTTGTTTGTAGCCAGCAGAGCCTTTCTTCGGCGGTCTCCTCCTCTCCTTTTTCTGCTTGGGCTGACCATCGAGACTCTCCTTTTTCTTGGGCTGATCTTCCAGACCCTTGCTTAACCCCTGCCATAGTGTTGTTGGGCTAAGCACTGTACGACCGTCGGCTAGTTGAGCCTGTGTTGAGGCGGCATCTTCAGACGTGTCCTGTGAGGATTGCATGAAGAGAGACTTCTTGCAATCAACCTTGCTAGGACGTTCCTGCCCGGGCAGATCATCCATCTCCTCATCAGCATGCTGATAGCCCGAGTCGTCATATGGCTGACTCATCAATTCCAAGTCATCGTCATAGGCGCCTGTATTGAGGAACCGAAGAGGGTCCTCGTCCATCTCATCATCCATTCTTTGTTCTACGGGGGCAATTACATCAGCCACTATTGGACCCCCTTCCTCGCGTCGTCCGCCGCTCTCACCCGGCACTACTACAGGCGCTGGTAATTGCGTAGGCGGGGTGGTGGTGTTCATATCTACTTGCTGATGTGTGGTTAATGGTGTGCTCTCGGCCTGCTCCAGACGAAGAAGATTCTTCGGCCATAGCAGCACCCGACCCTTGCAGTTTCCAAGCCGCGGTGGAGTCTCATCGTCCTCTCCCCCTAGCCATACTGGAGGAGGTAAATCCTCGTGCCCCGATTTCACACTCGACAAGGTAACCCTGAAGTGCCCACCGGGCATCGACTGGCCGTGGAACGTGAGTTCGAAGGGCTTCGTTATCACCGCCTTTCCCACGTCCACCTTCTGGCCGTTGATCAAGTAGAGTACGGTGCACGGGGTTTCGTCGGCCTGCAAAGACATGTCTGTGGCGTAAAACATCCGAAAGGCAACAAAAACAGAATATTCTAGATATATGTTGGTGCGACATGTAATTACCGTGAGGGCGTCGAGCTCAGCCAAAGACGAAGGCCCGCCTAGCGCGCCAGAGACTGAGGACGGTCTGCTATGAGCGGGTGCGGGTGCGGGTGCGGTTGCGTGAGCAGGCGCGGTTGCGTGAGCAGGTGATGGTGCGGTTGTGTTGTTCACCGAGTTGCTCCCGACGAAGCTGGGCATGGGGAAATCATCTACCGTCTTGTCTGGATTTTCCTTCGTCCAGTTGATGATAGCCGGGACCAAGTTGGTAGCGAAATCATTTCTGCAGGCATCTATAGTTGCAGCGACTGCCTGCTATCGCAACTCATTTTTCTCCTGGGCTGCTTTTTTCGCATCCTCAGCTGCTTTTTTCTCGAACGCAAGCTTCACCTTCTCGTCGATGTCCGCCTGACTGAACTTCTTTTTCTGCTTCTTGGCCTCCGGGCCCTCGTTGTAAAAGACCTTCCACGTGGCACCGTCTCCGGCGCCATGCACACGTCCATATTGCGGCCGCTGGTCCAAAGGGAGTCCCTTAAGTTCGTTCAAGGCCCGGTTGAGAGGGGTGTCCCACTTGGGCCTCATCGACGAAGACTGGCTTTCGGCTGCATACTTGTGTTGCTTGTCCTGCAGAAGGAACATGAACCGTTTACGAATGTGTAGTCAACTTGATCAGAAGCTAAATGTAAGGTGGTAAAAGAATAATTACCAGTATTCTAATCAATTTCCTCGTGATCGGGTCCGTGTAAAAAACCTTCTTTTCCTTGTCCCACTTGTAGCGGGCCCTGATGAAGTCACGCTCCAAGGGGTTGGTGAACTTCGCGAAGGGGTCTGGGAGACCCGCGGCTTCACGTTCCGCGTCCTCCTTATCCCATATGGGCCTTTTGCCAAGGTAGCCACGGCTTCTGAGGCGTTGGTTCCCCGTGTTCCTTTGCTGAAGGCTCTTGAATTTCGCAGCCTTAGCCTTGGTTGCCTCGGTAGTGCAAGTGTCCTTGAACTTTTGGAACTCCTCTTCCGTAAGTGTCGGATTTTCCTCCAGAATCTTGGACAGGGGTTCCTCGGCCTCAATAGCTCGTTTCACCCTCCCTTTCCAGGAGCCCAAATCATTGCTGAACATGCCCAGGGCGTGATTGTTAATCTTTTTCATCTTCTTATCATCCCACGGGTGTTCTATGGCGTCATCCCGGTCGGGGAACTTGAATCTCTTGTGCAGCTTCGTCAGGAGCAACTGCATCAAATGTTCTTTACCCCTTATGTCATCGTCGTTGATGCTCACGCATTCCCGTAGGATGCATCCGACTTGGTTCCCGTAGCACTTGCGAGGTTCTTCCAGCTCTAATGGCTCAAACTTGCCAGGGGCCATCTTTGTGATCACCAGTCGTCCGATGCCGAGTTTGTTAGGTTTTCGTATCCTCTGCTTCTTCTGCTTCTTCTGCTTCGGTAGCGGCTTCGGTGCCGGTACCTTTCCCACCGGTACCTTCCCCGCCGGTATCTTCCCCGCCGGTACCTTCCCCGCCGGTGTCGGCGCCGCCATCGGTGTCGATGTCGGCATCAGTACCATCATCGAGGCTGTCCTGCAAACCTTGACTGTGCTTAGCAGACAAAAATTCGAGGTACTGTTGTTCACCCTCATAATCCATCTCGTCTGCATCGTGGTCAGAAGGCCCTGTTTCTTCGTTGTTCGACATGTTTCCTACGATTAAGTCTCCTTGTTTAATTCTTAAACTGTAATAAAAATGAGTAATGACATAAAAAAGGTCTATGGTTTGCCGGAATTCCGTTTCCCAGCAAATCCCGGCACTCGATATGCCTACTTTCTAGCACAATTCATGGCAAAATTCACGGGAAATTTCGGCATGACCTTTGCTAAAAAGTGGACATATCGAGCGCCTGAAATTCACCGGAACGGAAATGAATCAACATTCCGGCGAAACATAGGTCACTCGGATCATTTACCCTGCACATAACCATCATTTTCCAAATATCACATGTCCACTTCAAATATAAGCTAGCTAGTGGGGGGTTGTTCCACCACGGCCCTGTTTGAATCACATGTCCACATATCATATAGGGTTCATATAGCAACAATAGCTTTAACTAAAAAAATCAAATAGCAACAATTCTGTTTTTTCTTTAAATACCAATAAAAATTCCTTGAATAAAATTTGATACCTAGCTAAATTCATAACTAAATTTGATACCTAGCTAGGGTTCATAACTAAATTCATCACCGCAAAAAAAATAACTACCGAGGGTTCATAGCTAAATTTGATACCTAGGGTTCACAACGAAGTAAATTAACCTAAGAACCTAATTAACCTACTGCCCTAACTAAATAGATAACCTAATTAACCTACTGCCCTAACTAAAACCTAAGTAAATTAACCTAAGAACCCTAGCTAGAACCCTAATGGCAGAGACAGAGGAGCGGTGGGGGGCTTACAGAGGGTGCATGGCGAGGAGGCAGGCCCGACGACGGCCGAGGTTGGGAGGGGAGGAAGCAGAGGAGGGAGGCGTGCCGCATCGGGGTCGGGGCTGGGACCGAGCGACGGCGACGGAGGCGTGCGGCGTCGGGGTCGGGGCCGGGCGACGGCGAGGGAGGCGTGCGACGTCGGGGTCGGCGTCGGCGCTCGAGCTCCGGCGAGGGCGAGGGCAGGGGCTCCGGCGACGAGGGGGAGAAGAGAGTGGGGGAATTGGGGGAGGAAGCAGAGGAGGGAAGCCCGCGCGGGGGGTTATGTGGAAGTAGCAGTAGCGCGTTTACGTAAAACGTGCTATAGCTATATCAAGTAGCAGTAGCGCGTTTTATAGAAACGCGCTACTGCTACTTGATATAGCTATAGCGCGTTTTACAGAAACTCGCTACTGCTATCACTCCTCTATTTTCTTTTCTTTTCTTTTCCTGTTTATTTCTTCTATTTTCTTTTCCTTTTCTTTTCCTGTTTGTTTCTTCTATTTTCTTTTCCTTTTCTTTTCTTTTCCTGTTTGTTTCTTCTATTTTCTTTTCCTTTTCTTTTCTTCTTTTTCTTTTTTTTCTGAGAGCAGGAACGAAGGGAAGGTGATACAATGTATATAACTAAGGCGATATATATTGCATCATTTGACGGTTAAGTGTGTATACACAATAGGAACATATATATTACATCATTTGACCCATGCATAACGGTTAAGTGTGTACACAAAATAGGAACATATATATTACATCATTTGACCGATAACGGTTTCTCGATCAACGTCGACGTTTTCGTTTTTGAGTGAGCTTCTTTCCCTTAAGCTTCTTGTTCGTTGACGAATAATTGAGCCCCTCATTGTGACTTTTCCTTTTCCATGGAGTATGATCTTTCTTAGGTAATGTAGTATTGATTCTTCTTTTGACGTATACTTCATCTTCATCGTCATCTTCCCTCATCGTGTTGCCGTACTGGTCGTAGTCTTCCTCGTTGGCGACTCCATCCATTCCAATGATGTTCCTTTTGCCTCTCCTCATGACAACACGGCTGGGATTTCTCGGGTCGGTTATGAAGAAGCATTGTGTCATGTGCTTAGTGTGTACCCATGGCTCGTTTTTTGCGATGGCGTTCACGGTAGCGCTCTTGGCGTCGGGTATAGTCATGGTAGTGAAATACCGGTTTTCTCTTTCGACATTCTTAGCCCATCTGACACGGAACATCTTCGCGTTGTGCAGTCCAGAGTAGTCAAGCTCCCAGATCTCCTCGACCCTTCCGTAAAATCTCTCAGTTGCGCCGTTGTCACTGCCGGTCATGCATTCCATTGTCACCCGTGAGTTCTGCCAATCACTGTTCATATCTTTGGCCTCCGTGTAGAACGTGTATCCGTTGATATCGTATGCCTGATAGGTCACGACGTTGGCCGAGGGGCCATGTGCTAAGGCGTATATGAGCAATCCGTCCTTAGAGCCCTATTCCGGGGGATTAGCAAGAATATGCTCTTTGAACCAATGCAGGAAAGTGGAGTTGTGCTCTCTAGTAACTTTGGCGTCCGTCCTGCATACCCCCCGGTCACGATACTTCTTTGCGATGGTTTCTTTGTGCAGTGTCACGAAAGGATCTACCTGGTCTAGGTGTTGTAGCACCACTAAGTTTGCTCTGTCAAAGTCGTTGCGTCGATCTGAGTAGGCCACATGCACTTCCCTGCGACCGTTGGAGTGACCTTCTCCTTCGAGCCTCCCAGCGTGCTTCTTAACGGGCAAACCAACACCAGGCTGGTCTCCACCATATAGATAATTCTCGCAGAAAGAGATGCACTCTTGTGTCAGATAGCCCTGGACGATGCTTCCATCCGGACGGGACATGTTACGAACGAATCCTTTGATGACCCCATTCATCCTCTCGAACGACATCATGTTATGTAGGAATGACGGCCCCAGGTCTATTATGTCGTCCACAATATGGACACACAGATGCACCATGACGTCAAAGAACGCGGGCGGGAAGTACATCTCAAGCTCATTTAGTATCACAATGATCTCTTCCTGTAGCCTTCGGAGCTGCTTCACACTGATCGACTTTCGAGAGATGACGTCGAAAAAGTTGCAGAGACCAATAAGTGTCTCACGTACGTGCTTGTCCATTATCCCTCTAAGGGCAACATGTAGTATCTGCGTCATCATCACATGACAGTCATGGGACTTCATCGCGCTGAACCTTTTCTTCTTCGTGTCTAGAAATCTGCTTATCTTCCCACAGTAACCGGAACTAACTTTGATTCCGGTAAGGCATTTGAAGAATTGATCGATCTCATCCGGACTTAAGGTGAAGCAAGAAGGGGGGCAATAATCCTCTTCCTTCACTTTTTTGCCCTTCTTCTCCCGCGCCTCCATCTCCGTCTCTGTCTCCTTTGACTTTTTACGGGGCAGCATGTGCAGATCTGCCCTGATATTCAAATCTTGCAAGTCTCTTCTTGCCTTCGGCCCATCCTTGGTCTTATCCGGCATGTTCATCAGTGTCGCAAGCAAGCTCTCAAGGACATTCTTACAAATATGCATTTGATCAAGGCAATGTGGCGTGTAGAGTTTGTGCCAGTACTCCAAGTCCCAGAAAACAGACCTCGTCTTCCATACCTTCATCAGCAGCGGCTCCGGCACCTTTTTCATCATCTTTCCCGGCACGGGGCACTGTTCACAGTTTTTCAAGAGCTCATCGATTTCAGTGCCGCTCCGCTTACGTGGAGGTCCTCGATGCTCAGCCTCACCTTGAATAGATCTCCACGGTCTCTCCACGAGTCGTCCTTCTCGAGCCATCTTCGATGCCCATGTACACGATTTTCCCAGACCCGCCATCTTTCGTTGACGTTAGCTGCTGAGACGTCGTATCATCCATGCACCGCGTGCATCCGCAATATCCATGGCACACCTGGCCTGCGACATATCCGTAACTGAGATAGTCGTGCACCGTCATGATCAGCGCGGCTCTCATATAGAAATACTCGCCTTTGCTGGCGTCCCATGTCTTGGCCGGTGTTTTCCATAACGTGTCTAACTCCTCTTGAAGTAGCCCCAGATACAGATTAATATTATTTCCCGGTTGTTTCGGCCCTTGAATCAGCATGCTCATGTGTATGTACTTCGACTTCATGCACAACCAGGGAGGATGTTGTACATCCATACAAACACGGGCCATGTGCTATGGTTGGTGTTCTCGTTGCCAAACGGATTCATGCCATCGGTACACATGCCAAGCACGATGTTCCTTGCATCACATGCGAAATATCGATATTCGCCGTTGAACGCTCTCCACTGGCTTCCATCCATGAGGTGTCTTAGCTTCGGATCATCTCCATCGTCGGGTTTTGTCCTCTCCGCGTGCCAACACATGAGTTTTGCTTCCTTGGGATCTACAAAATAACGTTGTAGACGGGGAGTGATCGGTAAGTATCATACAACTTTCTGGGGAGATTTCTTCCCGGCCTTCTTGTATCGAGAAGCATTGCACACCGGACAACTGGTTTTTTCCACGTGCTCCTTCCGATAAATTATGCAATCGTTGATGCATGCATGGTATCTAACGTGCGGCAGATCAAGAGGGCACACGATCTTCTTGGCCTCATCCACACTAGTAGGACATAGATTCCCCGCGGGAAGAACATCCTTTAGGTACTTGAGAAGCTCATCGAGGCTAGTGTTGGTCCATTTGTTTTTAGCCTTCGTCTTCAGAAGTTCGAGCGTGAAACTCAAGCGGGTCACCTCGGGATCGCAACCATCATACAATGGAGTGTTCGAGTCAACCACCAGTTGCTGCAGCTTGGCCTCCTCTCTAGAAGCAACTCTGTCAGTACTCGTCTCCTTGCGTAGCAGTTCTTGAACATGAGGGTCCCGCACGATTGAACTTAGTACCGACGGAGTGTGCGTCGTGGAGTCCACGTTTTCTCCGCCGCCATGTCCAGCCTCTGCCCCGCCGCCATGTCCGGCCCCTTCTCCACCGCCATTATCGGTCATCTCTTCGTCTTGCCCCGTGTCATCATTGCCTGCCCCGTCGGCGTCCTCATCATCATCATCATCATCATCATCATCTTCAATTATCCACCGAGTATAGCCATCCATGAAACCAGTCATGAGCAGGTGCGCCATCACACGACCATGCTCATAGGGGTCGAGCCAAACTCCTCCTTTGCATCTTCGACACGGACATATAATCTTTGTCCGGTTATTTTCATTCATGTCCTGCACCGCCGACCGCAACCACCTTTCCACCATTGTTCCACTGACCATCATGAACGCCTGCACGGTAATAATAAACAAATTTATTATAAAAATGCATGCATGCATCAAAGTCATACAAAAATTCGGCATGACCTTCCCTAAAAATAGGACATATAGAGTTTGCCCGAAATTCGTCGAAACGGAAATAAATCGACATTTCAGCAAAACATAGGCAACTCAAGCACAATTCAGCGGCAACTCATGCCACACACACAATTTCCATCATATCGCCCGATTATGTCATATCACACACATACACATATTTCCATTCTTGCAAAAGCACAAATTTTTAATCACCTATCTTGTCGGGGATATTACCCCGCGGTATAACCCGGCCGAAAGTATGACCCGGCCAGGACTTGGCGACTCATTGGTGACCCGGTCGAGACTTGGCGGTTCATTGGTGACCCGGCAGGCGGGTCAGACGAGTGACAAGGCCCAGGGTCCAGCGAGCAAGCCGGCGCAAGGCGGCTCGAGGACGGGCCTGGAGGGGCGGCTCACAAAAGAAGGCCCAAAGGAGAGAAAGGACTCCCTCACAAAGGAAACAAGACCCGGATTAGGATTCAAGAGAGACTAGTCCTAATCCTACTCCTAGTAGGATTCTACATGTAAACCTACCCTTTCCACCTATATAAGGAGGGGTAAGGTGCCCCTAGAGGGGACAGATTCAAGTGATTAGAGATAGACAGATTAGAGGCTCTCGAGATTAGAGGTAGCGACTCCGCACCCTTGTAACCGAGATCGTCATCATCATCAATACAACACAAAGCAGGACGTAGGCTTTTACCTCCATCGGAGGGGCCGAACCTGGGTAAATTCGCGTCTCTCGATTCCAATCAACCCCTCTCAAGCCGCCACTTAGTTGCGATGGCCTCACACCTAAGTCCGTTAACCCGGACATCTTGCCGTGACAAATCCACGACAGTTGGCGCCCACTGTGGGGCCAGCGCACGGTGGTGTTGTGTTCTTGAAGGGACCTCTTCCATGGATCGAGAAGTTTGCGATTGTTTGGATGAAGAAGCGCCGCGAAGAAAAATAAAATTTGAGACAAGAAAGCTAGGTTTACGCCCGCCGCCGCGTGCGTCCGGGTGTTCCATCAAAATTGGCAACGGATCGATTCCGCTGCTAATCCCGCGCCGTCGCCGAGACCAACAGGAAGTTCTGCTGCAGTCGTCACACCCGCCGCAATTTGATCGAAGCGTGTCCGAGATCGATCGTTACTGCTTCTCATCAAGCCTACTGAGGGTGCTGCTGCTCCTTACGTCAGATCATAAGGCTCAATTCCCGGTAAAGTGGTGATCCAACTAGTGCCACCACGTGAAGCCATCAAGCCAGATTTCTTTTTCTCTCCATTTACTACATCCACAACCGAAGCTACGGGAAAAGTAACATAGGGAATACATCGGATCCGCTCCAAATTTCACTGGGATCAGACAAATTATTTTCAAAGAGAAAAGACAGTTGAAAGTCTAATCATCTCAATTAACCTCGGCTCAAGTTGGATGTTTCCCACGTGGGGCCAGGGAACCGGAGTACCAACTGCCGTCGTCATCACAGGATACCAGCGATTCGAGTATTGTCGGATCCTCCTGTCGTCTGCAAGTTATCCTCGTTGCGAATAACCTCCTGACCCGAGCCGTCCAGCTCCGGCTCCAACTCCACTACCATAGATCGCCTCGCCGCGCGCCGAGCCGTTTCTTCCCCATCGTTGCTGTGACCCGCCTTGCCAGGGGCCAGCCGTTGTGGTCTTATCTCCGGTCTGACCCGCCATGGCACCGCGCCTCGACGGTCTCTGCCTCAGCTGCCGAATCCGCCGGCCTCACTGTGCCTCCACCAGAGCTGCCGACCGCTGCAGCTGCAACCCGCTTCGCTCCGACCGCTCCCGCTGGCCGCCCGAGCTGCCCGTTGGTCTCCAGCACCGCGGCCGACCCCACCACATCTTGCCTCCATGCGCCTCGCTAGGCTCTGGCTCCACCTCATCCTGCTTCCACCGGCTCAGCGCGCCCGTTGGCCGCAGCAGCGCCCCGCCCCGCCGCTGGCTCCACATCGCCCCGCTCCCGCCGGCTTAGTGCCCCGGCCGGTTCCGCCGCGCCTCGCCCCACCGCACAGGTCTGCGCCTGCCTCGCCTGGCCTCGCCGAGCCGCCCAGCCGCCGTGGCCTGCCATCACCTCACCTCCACCTGCCGGCCGCTGCCGCGCCCTGTTGCTGGGCCGCAACCTCCTTTTCCTCGCCGCGAGTTGCCTCCGCGCATGGCGGTTTCGCTTGCCCGCGACCGCGCCTCGGCCAGCTCAGCCGCGGCTCCGCCCTCGCCTCTGGCTCTGCCCAGCCAGCCACCGCGCGTCTGCCTGCGTCCGCCGGCTCCGCCTTGTTAGCAGCCGTCACCTCGCCAGCCCGCGGCCGCCGGCCCCGACCTGCCCCGACCGCGCGCCTCGACCCCGTGTTGGTTGTTCCTCCCGTGCTGCCTACGCCCCCGCTGAGCCGCCGTTCTGCTCCGGCTTCGAGTCTGAAAAGGACAGAGGCAGAGAAGAGGAACAGAAACAAAAAGTGGGGGGTTTCATCAGAAAAGGGTGTGAGAGCCAGATAAAAAATAGTGTTTTACAAAAATACTACAAGTAAATCTCGTCGATCCAACATGCGGCGGACCCACACATGGATCATTCTGTCGTCTTAAAACAGGTGCTATCTGTCTTACTTATTTTATGAGTATATTATAGTTCCTCTGAGAACAATTATTGTCGCCTGTATATTTTAATGTGCAGGACAGGTGATGCCATGCCATAGGAATGGACGCGCGCAAGCCGTCGCCCGTGCGGTTCAGTTTACGTCAACGCGCTGTTACCACGCGCTAACCCGGCAATATGAGCCGCCCAATGGACGCGACAATCCGCCGCATTCGCGTTATGGTTTTTAATCAGCGCCACGGGCGACTCTCCGTCCGCGCCGGCCTACAACGCCGCGGCCGACTCACCGTTCGTGCCGGCTTACAAATGCCGTGACCGACTCACCGTCTGCGCCGGGTTACAAATGCTATGGCGACTCGCCGTCCATGCTGGTTTCCAACGCCACGGGCGACTCACTGTTTGCGCCGGCCTACAACGCCGCGGCCGTCTCTCACGACCGCATCGGCTTACAACGCCGCGGCCGTCTCTCGCGACCGCGCCGTCTTCAAATGATGCGGCTGACTTCTACGTCTACATCAACACGCCAGGGGCCGCACACACCAGTACGAGCCGCCCAACTGACGGTTCTGAATCGCCGCCCTGCGGTCCAAACTACATTGACATATCAGGTGCGGTGTTCGCCTGTACGAGCCGCCCGACGGACAGGCGCACAAGTCGCCACCACTGCAGTTTGGATAACTTCAACAACCAGCCGGGACGAACCATCGACCGGATTATTGAAACAATTCATACGGGATCGTCTATAACCCGCCACGGTCAACCTCAACCTTCAGTGGAGAGTCTCAAGCCGCCTCTTCGAGTCAACTTAAGACTCGGGGGCTACAGACATGGTTCCACACATGTGGTCATTTTTCAATGATAACCCCGGGTCATTGGAAGGAAGTTAACTCGGTTTCGGGGGCTACTACATTATTGGCGGAAGATTAAAAGTTGCCCAAGAGGACGAACCGCCATGATGCACCGTTCAAACATGGGTGCCTGGATTTATTGGATCATCATAAAGTCACTTAGGGGCTTCTGTTGTTTCTTCATACAAGATGGTGGCTTACAAGATGGCAGTTTACAAGATGGCGGTTTACAAGATGGTGCAACAATGTTGACTCCGTCAACAAGGTCATTTGGGGGCTTCCAACCCGCCGGGTTTAGCTTACACACCCTCTTGATCGGCTCTTCAGCCACCGTAAGGCCGGGTTGTATACCCAAAAGTTGACTCCGTTAACAAGGTCATTTGGGGGCTTCCAACCCACTGGGTTTAGCTTACACACCCTCTTGATCGGCTCTTCAGCCACCGCAAGTTCGAGTTAAACCTGCGTGTATGCTGCTGCTGCTCCGCTAGGTGACCCGCCGAACTCTTGCCAGTTAATCTCGATTAGAGACCCTGAGCTGTTCAAAATATTTGACAGTTACTCTCGCTAGAGACCCTGTACTGGTCAAGGTTAAACCGGCGGCTCTTGTCACGTGAGGGCCGGCTTACGGAAAGCGAGGATAAACTCACCCATCTGCTGCATACTCTCCACTATGTGGCCCGTTCGTACTCTTAAACAGTTACTCTTTTAAAGACCCTGCACTGTTTAAGGTTCAAACGACGAATTTATGTCATGTGAGAAGTAGCTTATGGGCCCGCGGGGTACTCATGCCCTGTTGCGCCTCTCTATGGTTCGTTGTGCTCTTACCAGTTAATCTCGCCTAGAGACCCTGAGCCGCTCAAAGGAGTTGACGGTCACTCTCACTAGAGACCCTGTACTGTTAAGAGTTCAAACAACGAGTTCATGCCAGGAGAGCCGGCATATGAGTTTTCGAAAAAGAAAAAGCAAGAACATATACAAGAGTTGATTTCTTCTGGTTGTGCCTTCAAAGCAAGAACATCATACATTGCATCATCATTGCATCATCTTACCATGCATCATATATGCATGGATATCCTGGTCTACATTGCAGGAACCAGTTCTTTCAAACCGGGTTATATTATTCAAATCTCAAATAGCCAACATGGCTGGATTTTTCATTATGGTTGTCATAACCAGCATTGGATGATTGAGGTTTTCAAAGCCCCTTCAGAGTAATGGCTATTATTCCTTCATCCCAAAAATACCAGCTTACAGCAAGGAGCATGGTTCAACATTGATATGCAAGGTTTTCAGCAACATCATCTGGACAGTGGATAAAATTTTATTTTGCAATGGAAGAGTAGTCCCGAATCGTTGCAGGCATACGCCCGGCACTTGGGGGCTACATTATTCAAGTCCAATTTATATCAAGTATGCAAGTCCCATGTCACTGCAAGCACGAACCACGGCACTTGGGGGGCTAATGCAAGCTGGTTTTCAAATCATTACATTGTCAACAAGACCCTGTTATCTCAAGGAGATGAGCCGGCCTTTCTATATTTTTCTAAGTCCCAGCCCAGTACTTCTTACTGACCCGGCACTTGGGGGCTACACCGCTCAGATCAAATTTTCTAAAAGTCCCAAGTCGCTGCAGGCATGCGACCCGACACTTGGGGGCTACAGTATTCAGTTGGTTAAACAGATTATAAGGTCCAAATTGAAGACCCGGCGCATCACATACTGATGAGCCGGCCCCTGGGGTCTACACCAGCTGAAGATTTATAAGGTATCAGACAGTTACAAGTCCCATGTTGCTGCAGGCAAGACAACCCGGCACTTGGGGGCTACACAGTCAAAAAATATTATTGCAAAGCACCAAGTCATCATGGATAAACTTGGAGCTTGGGGGCTACAGGTAATATGGATATATCAAAAAATTGAAGAGAGTTTTCAAGATGTCAATTATGAGTGAGACCGGCTCAACAGATTCTTATTTTAGCCGAAGTATTAAAAGACCGGTTCTACAACAGATGGATTTTCATCCCAATGTTTTTATCAAGTCAGCTGGAGTCTAGTTGTTTGACCCAGCATCACCAACAATCATGACCCAACATTGTCAAAAGATCATAACCCAGCAAAGTTTATATAAGCAACCCGGCTTCATAAGTTGAAGAGTATTGGAGGCCGACTCAATGGCATATGGGTGTTGTATTCCTAATATTTTACTTCAAAAGGACACTGATAAGCAAGACGATTGAGAAGACGGCTCGTTCATATGAAGAAGAAACCCGGATTTTTAAGGAGCTACTTCATTAAGCCGGCCAATGGAGCGAGCCGGTCACTTAACATATTTATTCTTATTTCAGGAGCTTAGCATGAATAAATTCAAGCTAACCTGGGGGCTAATGTCGGGGATATTACCCCGCGGTATAACCCGGCCGGAAGTATGACCCGGCCAGGACTTGGCGACTCATTGGTGACCCGGTCGAGACTTGGCAGTTCATTAGTGACCCGGCAGGCGGGTCAGACGAGTGACAAGGCCCAGGGCCCAGCGAGCAAGCCGGCGCAAGGCGGCTCGAGGACGGGCCTGGAGGGGCGGCTCACAAGAGAAGGCCCAAAGGAGAGAAAGGACTCCCTCACAAAGGAAACAAGACCCGGATTAGGATTCAAGAGAGACTAGTCCTAATCCTACTCCTAGTAGGATTCTACATGTAAACCTACCCTTTCCACCTATATAAGGAGGGGTAAGGTGCCCCTAGAGGGGACATATTCAAGTGATTAGAGATAGACAGATTAGAGGCTCTCGAGATTAGAGGTAGCGACTCCGCACCCTTGTAACTGAGATCGTCATCATCATCAATAAAACACAAAGCAGGACGTAGGCGTTTACCTCCATCGGAGGGGCCGAACCTGGGTAAATTCGCGTCTCTCGATTCCAACCAACCCCTCTCAAGCCGCCACTTAGTTGCGATGGCCTCACACCTAAGTCCGTTAACCCGGACATCTTGCCGTGACAAATCCACGACATATCTCGAGATCGAGCACGGTGATGATGATGTCGATCGGTGTCGCCACACACCTAGGGGAATGATCAAAAGTGGACAAAGCTTACTTCTTGACATGGCTAGATCTAGTTAGGGAGGTACATAGGTCACTTCATTAAATGCTAGATCTACCTAGCTAGTTTGGGAAGGAGATGAGTTCAACTACCTTGTGGAGGGGGAAGGAAAAAGAGAAAGGAGATGCATTAATGGCGGTGGTGTAGTTAGCTAGGAGCAATAAAGAGAGAGAGAGGGAGATAGAAGAAGAAGAGTAATGGGGGGGAGAAGTAGTGAGGAAGAAGCAAAGTGAGGGAGAGAGGAGGTGGGAGCTAGGGGAAAGTGAAGGAAGAGAGGATGATGGGGAGGGGGATGGGGGAGGAAAAAGGTGGTGGCTTGGTAGAAAACGCGCTGCTGCTAAAAAGATAGCAGTAGCGCGCCCCAGGGAGAGGCGCTACTGCTAAGTGGGGCCCGCCATGTGGCCAGGTTCAAACTTAGCAGTAGCGCCCTACCCAGAAAATGCGCTACTACTATTCTTTTAGCAGTAGCGTGGTTATCTGGTGCGCGCTACTACTAAACCTAGCCTGGCGGCAACGGTGCGGGCAATATTAGTAGTAGCGTGTTTTTGAAAAATGCGCTACTGCTAATTTGTTAGCAGTAGCGCCTGTTCTGCACGCGCGCTACGGCTAAGTAGCAGTAGCGCCTCTTTTTATCCAGCGCGACTGCTAAGGTTCTGTGTATAAGGTTTTCCCTAGTAGTGTTCTCTTGAGGACAAGCGAGGTCTAAGCTTGGGGGAGTTGATACGTCCATTTTGCATCATGATTTCCTACTGTTATTTATTATGTTTTGTCGAATAATAATGCTTTATGGAGTGATTCTAATGCCTTTTCTCTCATAATATGCAAGGTTTACACAAAGAGGGAGAATACCGGCAGCTGGAATTCTGGACCCAAGAAAAGCACATGAGAGATACCTATTCTGCGCAACTCCAATGAAGCTGAAATTTTATGGAGATTATTTTTGGAATAAATAAAAAATAATGGAGCAGAAAACTACCAGAGGGGGCCAACCTGGTGGGCACAACCCACCAGGGCGCGCCCTGATGGGTTGTGGCCTCCTCGGCCCACCTCCAGTGCCCATCTTCTGGTATATAGTCACATTTGACCTAGAAAAAAATTAGAGGAGGACTTTCGGGATGAAGTGCCGCCGCCTCGAGGCGGAACTTGGGCAGAAGCACTTTTGCCCTCCGGCGGAGCGATTCCGCCGGGGGAACTTCCCTCCCGGAGGGGGAAATCGAAGCCATCGTCATCACCAACACCCCTATCATCTTTGGGAGGCCAATCTTCATCAACATCTTCAATAGCACCATCTCCTCTCAAACACTAGTTCATCTCTTGTGTTCAATCATTTGAGCGGAACCTCAGATTGGTACCTGTGGGTGACTAGTAGTGTTGATTACCTTGCGTAGTTGATTACTATATGGTTTATTTGGTGGAATATTATATGTTCAGATCCATTATGCTATTCAATACCCCTCTGATCTTGAGCATGATTATTATTTGTGAGTATTTACCTTTGTTCCTGAGGTCACGAGAGAAGTCATGTTGCAAGTAATCATGTGAATTTGATATGTGTCCGATATTTTGATGATATGTATGTTGTGATTCCCTTAGTGGTGTCATGTGAACGTCGACTACATGACACTTCACCATTGATGGGCCTAAGGGAATGCATTGTGGAGTAGTTATTAGATGATGGGTTGCTAGAGTGACAGAAGCTTAAACCATAGTTTATGCGCTACTTCGTAAAGGGCTGATTTGGATCCAAACGTTTAATGCTATGGTTAGATTTGTCTTAATACTTTTCTGGTAATTGCGGATGCTTGCGAGGGGGTTAATCATAAGTGGGAGGTTGTTCAAGTATGAACAGCACCCAAGCACCGGTCCACCCACTTATCAAATTATCAAAGTAGCGAACACGAATCAAACCGACATGATAAAAGTGACTAGACGGAATTCCCGTGTACCCTCAAGAACACTTTGCCTATTACTAGAGATTGTTTTGGGCCTGTCCTTTGCCACAAAAGGATTGGGCTACCTTGCTGCACCTTGTTTACTGTTACCGTTACTTGCTCGTTACCAATTACCTTGCTATCAAACTATATGTTACCTACAATTTCAGTGCTTGCAGAAATTACCTTGCTGAAAACCGCTTGTCATTTCCTTCTGCTCATCGTTGGGTTTGACACTCTTACTTATTGAAAGGACTACGATTGATCCCCTATACTTGTGGGTCATCACTCCTCACCGACCAGCAAGCCTACAAAGGAATTACTCACTCCCGGTGGGGAGCATCATGGAATTGGCGATGGAGAAGGGTTCATGATGACAAAGACCAAAGATTCCCCTCTCCGGAGCCCCAAACGGGCTCCAGATCTGGCCTCCCGATGTAGAACAGGAGCTGGCAGCGGCTCCGTATCGTAAAACGCGATGAAACTTTCTCTCTGATTTTTCTTCAAAAATAGGAATTTGTAGTGCCGGAATTAGGGTCAGTGGGGCCCCGAGGTGGGCACAACCCACCAGGGCGTGCCTGGGGGGGCTGGCGCGCCCTGGTGTATCTTGCCCAGCCAGGGGCCCCCCTCAAGTGGTTCTTGGTTCCAGTACTTTTTATTTATTCTAAAATAAATCTCCAAAAAGTTTTGTCCAATTCTGAGAACTTTTATTTCTGCACAAAAACAACACCATGGTAGTTCTGCTGAAAACAGCGTCAGTCCGGGTTAGTTTCATTCAAATCATGCAAATTAGAGTCCAAAACACGGGCAAAAGTGTGAGGAAAAGTAGATACGACGGAGACGTATGAGTAGGTAAATCGTTTGGATGTGATTTGTAGTTTTTCCTCGCATCTCACTTTCAAATCTAGGGTTTGAGTTTTGTCTCGCTTGAATGGAATACTTAGCTTGTTATTTAGTAAATTTATTTGGAGATACTAGATCGAAACTAATTCATTTCATTCGCCGGAAACATTTCTCAAAATTTGCATCTAAATCATTGGTTAAAATGGTTTGCTATCAAATCTCTTGTTGTGCACATTTGTAACCCTATTCCCATCTTCCCCCGCATCTCTCTATATTGGATTTAAAAAATCGGGCCCGCTGGATATAAATACCCTTCTGCTGTCAGTTTCACCGATTCCAGAATTCGGTGCCACCGAGTTTCTTAACTGCCAGGGACAGAAAAACTCGGTGAGGCCAAGATTAAAGAATCGGTTGTACCAAGGTTAAAAACCTGATCGACCCTAGTGCTTCGGTGGAACCGAGTTTGGGAGGTTGGTTACACCGAGTGGGACGTAGGAGGTTTTGGAAGTTAGCTCTTGTCGAAACTGAACTCTGAGTGCTCCTCACACAGAGGGTCCGAGAAGTGCTTGCTCAAATTTTGTGATGAAGCATGCATAAAATTTGAGACGAGAAAGCACAGATAGCTAGAGGGAGGTACTTAGGCATTCTTGTATATCCAATTATCCAAAAAAAAGCCAAATAACAATAGTTGGATATCCTTGAATGAGTAAAGATATGCATACGAACATGCTCACACAATAAGATGTCGAATGAAATATGGCAAACATGCAAAACCACTCTAGTATCTACCAAGCACTTTGGCAATGACGGGGTCATCTATATATGAGTATACTGACTTAGGAGCCCGGTAAGAATACTTGATCATAGGTCATACTCATTGTTTAAGCACAAGTGGGGTTACAACTTTTACATAAAGCATTTAATGTGTACACATCTTAAGAGATGCTTTGACTCAAGTCTTCGAGTAAATCTCCCCCTTGGTGTGACATCCCCCCTTAGAGGGATAAACTAACCTTGGGTTTGGTCATTGAAGACTTCATGTAGGTGTTGTAGTAGTGAAAGCTCATAGTTGATGAAGATCATCTTGAGTTGGGAGCAATCCTTGTTTTTTCGTACTCTTCTCACCTACATGGGTTTGTCCCACACAAGGAACAAATACAAGGATATCTATGGACATGGAGTGAAGCAAATTTAGATGATGTCCATTGATTCTTTAATTACCTTGTCCCTTGCTCACCTATGAGGGGTTTGTGACTCCTTGAACCATTGCATAAGGTTGGAGTTGATTGCAATGATTCTTGCCAATGATGAATGTGAGTGAATTTTTTTGGTGGAGTCACCCCTCAATAACTTCTCTAGTTCTTCTTCTTTGGGACCCACATCAACTTGATGGGGATCCTTGGAGTTGAAGTAGCACTTGTTGAAGTAGAGCTTGTAGTAGCCTTGGGAACCCACTTGACCATGGCTTGGGATTCATCTTCAAATGTGTCAATCTCTTCTTGAAGCTTGTCCTTGCCCTTGAGCTTGTGGTCTTGTGATGGAAGGTCATCTTGATCTTTTGTTCCCTTGGGGATAGTGTGATCATACTTCTCCCTTTGAGGAATAAACTTCGGCTCGGGGTATTGACCTTCTTCCCATTCAACTCCATTGGCGTTGAAGTAGCCAATGCCACGGTTCTTCCGGTATCCTCCATGCTTGCGTATAATCTCCTCAAATTGCTTACATTCGGGAAGACTCTTGTAGACACCTTTCTCTATAGTCCCTTCAATAAATCGTTTTCTTTCTCAAGTGTAACTTGGCTAAGAGAATCATTAGTGGAATTAATAGAACTACTAGAAGCAAAATTATTGGATTTAGCATTAGTATTGTTGCTACTAGATAAAGAACCTTTCTTGCCTTTGTTACTACTTTGCTTCGATTTAACTTGTGGAACAAATGTGGACAAGAGTAGTCGTTTGGCAAGATAAGAAGAAGTCTTCTTTCGAAGATCGTCATTGATAGCTTTAAGAAACTCATGCTCTTGCTCTAAATTTAGCTTCTCGAAGCGTAGCTTCTCATGAGTTCTTAAGATCTCTCTATGATCTTCTTGAGTAGATTCATGAGATAACTTAAGAGTGTTTAGTTCTTTAGTTAGACTCTCAATCTCCTTCTTATCATCACCACACGACTTATCTTGACTAGCATGATTATTACCAAGTTCATTTTGACTAACATCACTAATTTTATCAAAAAGCAAGTCATCATCTCCTAGTAAATCACCCTCATCACTATTGAAGTCAATGTATTCGGGGTGTGATACCTTGGGACCTTTAGTCATGAAGCAACTTCCACTTCCTTCATTTGGTGAATCAAATATGCCATAGGAGTTGGAGGTTACGAGTGCAAATCCGGCAACACCTTCATCTTGACTATAGTCGGAGTTGGAGTGGTAGCTTCTCTCGGATTGGTTGTCGGAATCGGAGTCGCAAACCCATTCACCAACATGATCTTGATGTCTTCTTCTTGTGTAGATCTTGGTGTACTTGTCCTTCTTCTCCGAGTCCTTGCTTCTCCGAGAGGGTCTTCGTTCATAGCAATCTTCTCTACTCCTTCTCTCTCTACGAGGTGATTCGTCTCTTGAGCTTTATCTTCTAGGTGACTCTTCTGTTCTTTTGTTGGGGGCCGTGCACTCATTGGATTAGTGTCCGGGCCTTCCACAATTTTAACAATTCCGATCACGACTAGAGGAACACTTCTCTTCATATCTTGAATTGGAGCTTCTCTCTTTGCCTCTACTCTTGTAGAACTTGTTGAATTTCTAGACCATGAGTCTTATCTCTTCATTGGTAACAAGGTTGTCACTTGAAGTAGCGGGAGTGTCACTTGTAGCTTTGTATGCACCGCTTGACTTGGTGTGAAGTTCTTCTTTGTCCTTGAGTGACATTTCATGAGCCACAATCCTTCCAATGACTTCCGTAGGCTTGAGATCTTTGTAGTTTGGCATCATTTGGATCAATGTGCACACGGTGTCGTACTTCCCATCCAAGGCTCTAAGGATCTTCTTGATGATGAATTTGTCGGTCATCTCTTCACTTCCTAAGCCGGCAATCTAATTTGTGATGAGAGCAAGCCTAGAGTACATTTCCGCGACTCCTTCACCATCCTTCATCTTGAACTTGTCAATTTGACTTTTTAGCACATCCAACTTAGATTCCCTGACGGATTCGGTACCTTCGTGCATATCAACCAAAGTATCCCAAATTTCCTTTGCATCCTCAAGATGGCTTATCTTGTTGAACTCTTCGGGGCATAAGCAGTTGAATAGGATGTCGCATGCTTGGGCGTTGTATTGCAACATCTTCAATTCTTCCGCGGTCGCTTCACGATCTGGTTCCTTTCCATCACCAAAGAATTTCACCTTGCAAACCAACACGAACAACAGCCCATACGGCGGGGTTATGACCAAGAATATGCATTTTCATTTTGTGCTTCCAACTAGCAAAGTTTGTACCATCAAAATATGGACCTCTACGATGATAACTTCCCTCACTAGATGCCATACTCTCCTAGGTTGTGAGACCAATGCAATGGAGACCAAAGCTCTGATACCACTTGTAGCATCCGAAGTATGTCTAGAGGGAGGGTGATTAGACTACTTGACCAAATAAAAATCTAGCATTTTACCAATTTTAAGTGTTGGCAAGTTTTAGCAATTGTATCAAGTCAAGTACACCCTACACATGCAAGTCTAAGAGTATAGCAGCGAAAAGTAAAGACATGCACATGAAAGTAAAGGTAGGGAGAGGAGGATCAAACGCAATTGATAACACGAAGATTTTTCCCGTGGTTCCGATAGGTGGTGCTATCGTACGTCCACGCTGATGGAGACTTCAACCCACGGAGGGTAGCGGTTGCAAGAGTCCATGGAGGGCTCCACCCGTTAGGGTCCACAAAGTAGCAACCTCTTCTTTTCCATCACGGCTTTCGTCCACGAAGGACTAGCCTCACTATGGATAGATCTTCACGAAGTAGGCGATCTCCTTGCCCGTACAAACTTCTTGGTTCAACTCCACAACACGAAGAAGGAGGCTCCCAAGCGACACCTAACCAATCTAGGAGGCACCACTCTCCAAAAGGTAATAGGTAACAATGATGAACTCCTTGCTCTTGTGCTTCAAAAGATAGTCTCCTCAACATACAATCACTCCCTCACAGATTTGTCTTGGTAGAAGAGGTTGATTGGGTGGAAAGCAACTTGGGGAGGCTAGAAATCAAGATTCATATGGTTGGAGTGGAGGGTCTTGATCTCAACACATGAGTAGGTGGTTCTCTCTCTCAGAAAAATGGATGGGGCAAGAGTAGGTATGTTCTGAGTGCTTCCTCTACGAGTGAAAGAAGGTGGAGGGGTATATATAGGCATCTCCAAAAATCCAACCGTTACAACATTATTACCCAACTCAGCGAAACCGGAGTAAAAACTTGGTTGCACCGACTAGTGTGAAATGTGGCAACTTTCGGCTTTTCGGCGAGATCGATATATAAATCTCGATGGTACCGATATGGGTGACCTAGGCAGATTCCAAATCTCAGTGAGACCAATTCTCAAAACTCGGAAATTCTGATTCTTGAAAATGGCTAACCAGAAAGTTGGTCGCTGGTTTTGGTTGCACCGAAGTGGAAAGTTGGTGGCACCGAGACTTAGGGTTTTGGCTAGGACCTGTCTAGGGTTTAAACTTGGTGGGGCCGATCCTGAAAAGTTGATGGCACCGATTTTAGTGGTAGGGTTTAGATAGAGATTTTGTGGGAGAATTTCATGTGTATTTTTTGTGGCTAATCTCTAAGCACTTGAGCAACCAAATCATCATAGACACCTCATCCCCCTTTAATAGTATTGGCTTTCCTATGGACTCAAAGTGTGATTTCTCACAAAATGTAAAATGTAGAGTCTTCAAGCTTGTTGCCAATATATGTTCCTTGCATCTAGGGGGTCTCCTCACAATCCTTTTGCCAATCCATCCATTGAACTTTCCTGAAATATACTTGGTGGGAACATTAGTCCAATGAAATATATGTTGTTATTAAATACCAAAACCACCTAGGGAGAAGTTGTGCTTTCAGTCCGGTGTCCCGGACGATCGCCCGCATGTCCGGGCTTGCCACCCCGTGGCCCGCACGACCAAATCCACCCCCACCCTCAGCTGTCATCCCTCCTTCCGCGTGCCAGAGTAGCCACCCTACCGTCAGTCCTCTCCCACCTCCGGATCAGCAAATCTTCGCCTACACCCCTCCTCTTCCTTCAAAAATTGCCATGGCAACCAGATCAGAACACTAGCACCCCTCGACGAAAAACATGACAGTGAAATCAACAAAGGTGAGAAACATCCTGGATCAGGCCATTCTCCTATCTCCTCCCCTTACTAATTTCAATTCGAGATTGCCCTCATAGATGGCTGATATGTCTCCAACGTATCTATAATTTTGGATTGTTCCATGCTATTATATTATCATTCTAGGATACTTTTTGAGCATTAATTTACCAATTTATATTATTTTTTAGCACTAACCTATTGACCCAGTGCCCAGTGCCAGTTGCTGTTTTCTGCATGTTTTTGTCTTTTCAGGTTTATAGTACCAAACAAAGTTCAATTGCCACGAAACTTTTTTATGGACCAAAATAAGACTTGAAAGCTTCAGGAGAAGACCGGAGGCCGCATGAGGGAGGCACAAGCCAACCGGGTGACGTGGCTTGAGACTGCGTCGGTATTTCCCCAAAGAGGAAGGGATGATGCAGCACATCGACGGTAAGTATTTCCCTCAGTTATGAAACCAAGGTATCGAACCAGTAGGAGGATCACCACCACTACGTAAACAACACCTGCACACAAAGAACAAATACTTGCAACCCGACGCGAAAGAGAGGTTGTCAATCTCTCTACGGTAAAAAGATAGATTAGGTAGTGATAGATTGGAGAGATAGATCTATCAAGAACACAAAATAAAAAGGGCAAATAAAAAGTGCAGCAAGGTATTTTTGGGTTTTTGGAATAATATATCTGAAAACAAAAGCGGCAAAAAGATAGATCGGAAAGCAATATGTTGGAAAAGTAGACCCGGGGGGCGTAGGTTTCACTAGTGGCTTCTCTCATGAGTATAGCACACGGTGGGTGAACAAATTACTGTTGGGCAATTGATAGAAGATCAACTAATCATGACGATATCCAAGGCAATGATCATTATATAGGCATCACGTCCAAGATTAGTAGACCGAAACGATTCTGCAACTACTACTATTACTCCACACATCGACCGCTATCCAGCATGCATCTAGAGTATTAAGTTCATGGGAAAACGGAGTAATGCAATAAGAACGGTGACATGATGTAGACAAGATCTATTCATGTAGGAATAGACTCCATCTTGTTATCCTTAATAGCAACGATACATGTGTGCCTCGCTGCCCCTTCTGTCACTAGGAGAGGACACCGCAAGATCGAACCCATCACAAAGCACCTCTTCCCATGGCAAGAAAAATCGATCTAGTTGGCCTAACTAAACCAAAGATTCGAAGAAGAAATACGAGGCTATAAGTAATCATGCATATAGAAGATCAAAGAAGACTCAAATAATATTCATGGATAGAAACTGATCATGAACTCAAAATTCATCGGATCCCAACAAACACACCACAAAAGTTTACATCAAATAGATCTCCAAGAGACCATTGTATTGAGAATCAAAAGAGAGAGAGAAGAAGCCATATAGCTACTGCCTACGGACCCGTAGGTCTATGGTGGACTACTCACGCATCATCGGAGAGGCACCAATGAGGATGATGAACCCCTCCGTGATGGTGTTAGATTGGATCTCGAGGTTCTGGAACTTGCGGCGGCTGGATGTGTTTTTCATCGACTCCTCTAGGGTTTCTGGAATATTTGGGAATTTATAGGCGTCAGAGGCGGTGGAAAGGGGTCCCGAGGAGGGCACAACCCATCAGGGCGCGCCTGGGGCCTCTAGCGCGCCCTGGTGGGTTGTGGTCTCCTCGACCCTCCCCTCTGGCACTTCTTTGGCCCACTGGATGTCTTCTGGCCCAAAGAAAATCTCCAAAAAGTTTCGTCGCGATTGAACTCCGTTTGGTACTGATATTCTGCGAAGTAAAAAACAAGCAAAAACATCAACGGGCACTTTGGCACTATGTCAATAGGTTAGTCCCAAAAAATGATATAAAATTGCTATAAAATGATTGTAAAACATCCAAGAATGATAATATAACAGCACGGAACAAGCAAAAGTTATAGATACGTTGGAGACGTATCACAGGGCGTGCCTAGGGGGATCGGCGTGCCCTGATGGCTTGTCCCTCCCTGGTGGACCTCCTACTCCCGTTCTCTAGCCTATAAATTCACATATATTCCAAAAAACCTAGGGGGCATCCCGAAACATTTTTTTCGCCGCCGCAAGTCTCTGTTCTGCCGCAATCCCATCTGGAGCTTCGTTCCGGCACCCTGCCGGAGGGGGGGTCGATCACGGAGGGCCTCTTCATCAACCTTGTTGCCCTCATGATGATGTGTGAGTAGTTCACCACAGACCTACGGGTCCGTAGTTAGTACCTAGATGGCTATCTCTCTCTCTTTTGATCTTCAATACAATGATCATCGCATCTTCACTTTGATCTATCCGGTGTAATTCTTTTGTACGGTGCGTTTGTTGGGATCCGATGAATTGTGGGTTTATGTTTCAGATTATTCATGAAAAGTATTTGAGTCACCTTTGAATATTATGGTTCTTATTTGCATGATCATTATAGCTTCGTAAATCTCTCTGGTCTATTGAAATAGTTTGGCCAACTAGATTGATATTTCTTCAGTGAGAGGGGTGCGTTGTAGTGGGTTCAATCTGGCGGTGCTCGATATCCCAGTGACAGAAAGGGACAAGAGACATCTTTGTATTGTTGCCACTAAGGATAAAATGACGAGGTTAGTTCATATTAATTGAATTCTCTTTGTCTACATCATGTCAATGTTCTCCAAGCATTACTCTGTTTTACTTAATACTCTAGATGCATACTGGATAGTGGTCGATGGGTGGAGTAATAGTAAGAGGTGCATGCAGGAGTTGGCCTATTTGCTTATGGACGTGATGCATATATATACATGATCATTGCCGTGAATATCACATAACTATGCGCTTTTCAATCAATTGCCCAACAGTAATTTGTTTACCCACCGTATGTTGCCTACGTGAGAGATGCCGCTAGGGAAAATTATGGCCCCCGGGTTTATTCACTTATATATTTACAAATTCTTTCATTACCTTGCTGCCATTATTTACCTTTTATTTTATTTTTCAATTTTCAATTTACAATTATCTACTATCATCTACACACTTCACTTGCTTGCAAATAACGAGATCAAGGGGATTGACAACCCTCTTGCCGCGTTGGGTGCAAGTGTTTGCTCTTTTGTGTGCAGCTGCTGAAGACGGTTGTCAATCGATATTTCTATTAGTTCAATAAACCTTGGTTCTTAACTGAGGGAAATACTTATCCGTATTGTGCTGCAATGACCAGTTCCTCTTCGAAAACCCAACGCAGATCACAAGTATCAGGAAGGATTTCTGGCGCCGTTGCCGGGGAATATCATCACCAACTATCAAGGAACTTCACATAAATTATCATTCACTTGTTATTTTTATTTGTTGTTGTTATATTTAGTTTGCTTCATAAAAAACAAAAATACAAAAATATTTACCTTTGCATGTTACTAGTTTACTTCTTTGCTTGCTTGAAAGTTGCTATCATGTCTGAGTTTGAAACTAGTGATGTTCCCGCCCCTAGCGTGGAAACATTGGAACATTCAAGTTCTCCTCTCAATAATAATGATAAAAGAAATTTTGATGAAGTTGCTAAGGAAAAACTTGATAACCTTGCGGATGATGATCCTTCTAAAGTAGAACCTATTACGCAAACTAGAAAATTTCGTATTTGTAGTGGCAATATCATTAGATAAGTGTGATCCAAGACTTTTTCACTTGTGCGGGCTCTCTACCTTTAATAGGAGGATCTATTCTTGCTATAACCACTAGTTATGCGGATGCCATATCTTTGCTCATAGTTGAGTTGGAGAGACAATTCATTCATATGCATCCCTCCATACAATGGTTGTTTCTAGAGTTCTATAATATTGAACGTGCTCCTACTAAACGGTTGGCTACAATATTTCTCGTTCATGAATTTAATCACATTATGCAGCAAGCAAGTGAAATATTTGCTTATTATAGGATCAATGGTGAGTTCCCACCTATAGAGGGAATCCTTTATGAGTTGGAATAAATAAGGAGATTAAGATCAACGGACTATGTTGCTTATAATGAAAACCTTAGGAAAAAGGTTCCACCTAATGTCTTGATTGATAAAATTTCCAAATTCAATGACCAAATTGTTGTTACAAATCTTGAATTGGATTATGATCTTGAGATGAAACTAAGGAAATATCTTTATCGGAACCTATACAATGAAGAATTTACTATAACTTATGAAAAGTCTAAGGAGGTGCCTCCTTCTCCTCTGGAGATAGATCTCACGGATCCTTGTGTTGTGAAGTTTAGTCCCTTCAATTATTTTTGCTTACCCATGAGAAAACTTGTTGCTTAGAGAAGGGAATATGATTATAACATGGTGAATCGTTCTTATGATTATGACCACACTTGAAACTATGCATTATTCCTAGCTAAGGGCATAAAACAACAGCGCTTGTTGGGAGGCAACCCAATAGTTATCTTTATTTTTACTTTTTACCTTCTGATTGTGTGTAATAAAATTATTATTGCCTCTGTAATTATTGTGTTTTTATGTTTTAATTAGTGTTTGTTCCAAGTAAAGCCTTTGGGATGACTCACAAGATGAGTAGAATTGATACGGTGCAAAAACAGAAACTTTAGCGTCCAGTGCAGAATTTCTCTAATTTTACTGGAACGTATTTTTGATCTGAATTTTTTACACAATATTTATAGAGAAATTCTTCAGGTTTTGAAAAAAAATTCAGAATTTTTAGAGTTAAATAAGTATAGGTTCTTTACGGATATTTACAGACTGTTCTGTTTTAGACAGATTCTGTTTTTGCTTGCATAATTTGTTTGTTTTGATGATGCTATGGATTATATCGGGGGGTGTAAGCCATGGAGAAGTTATAATATGGTACCTATTATGAAATAATGAAATATTAATGAATTTATAACAGTACCTGAAGTATTTGATATGTTGCTTATACTAACGAATCTCACGAAGTTTTGTTGAGTTTTGTGTGATTGAAGTTTTCAAGTTTTGGGTGTTATCACGATGGACGAAGGAATAATGAGTGGAAAGAGCCTAACCTTGGGGATTCCCAAGGCACCACAAGGTAATATTCTAGGAAGAGTCAATTGTCTAAGCTTGGGGATGCACCGGGAAGGCATCTCCTCTTTCGTCTCAATCCATCGGTATGTCACTTGGAGCTATATTTTTATTTGTCACATGATATGAGTTTTGCTTGGAGCGTCATTTGCTTTTGTTTGATTTTATTTTTAGTTTGCCACAATCAGCGTTTGTTGGACACACCTATTTAAGAGAGACACACCTTCATCATAATTTATTAGAATACTCTATGTGCTTCACTTATATCTTTTGAGCTTAGAAGTTGCTCTAGTACTTCACTTATATCTCTTTGAGCACGGTGGCGTATAGATTTTGTAGAAATAATTGCACTCTCGTTCTTCACTTATATTTGTTTTAGAGTTAATAAATAGTGACGGTTATTTGCATGGGTCATAGGACTAGTCAAAAAATAATAGGTATTCAATGAGTGATAATCAAAACCATCATGTAGCACGTAAAAGAGAAATTATGGGTTAATGATATTTATATGGTAATGTGAAAGGGTGTGAGTGCATGATTGTTGATTCGTAGAAGTATTGGTATTAAGAGGTGTTAATTTCCCATTTGTCTAAATAGTAAAAAGACATGGTGGGGATGTGTGAGCATTTCTATTCCTCGTTAAAATCCTAGTGTTGTTTCGGGTTGGAGACGCGCGATGGTTAACTCCTCCCAACCTCCTCCCTCAGGGCATGCGAGTAGTGCTTTGATTTGTGATAAAACTAATAAAACTTTGCAATAAGTATATGAGTTCTTCATTACTAATGTGAACCACGTGGACATACGCAATCTCACCACCTCATATTTTGCTAGCCTCTTCGGTACCGTGCATTGCCCAGTCTCACCTCGAGGATCGGTGCGAACTTCGCCGGTGCATCCAAACCCCGTGACATGATATGCTCTGTCACATATAAGCCTCATTATATCTTCCTCAAAACAGCCACCATACCTACCTACTATGGCATTTCCATAGCCATTCCGAGATATATTGCCATGTAAATTCCACCGTTACATCATATGACTAGTTCATTCATCATCATATTGCTTTGCATGATCATATAGAGATGACATAGTATTTGTGGCAAAGCCACCATTCATCATATTTTTGATACATGCCACGCTAGATCATTGCACATCCTAGTACACTGCCAGAGGCATTTATATTGAGTCATATTGCTTCATCATTCTTCGTATCGAGTTTTCATATTGAGTTGTAAGTAAATAAAAGTGTGATGATCATCATTGTTAGAGCATTGTCCCAGTGAGGAAATAAAAATGGGGGAGGCCAAATGAGCCCACCATAAATAAAAAATGAAAAAAAATGAAAAAGAGAGAAGGGACTTTGCTACTATCCTTTACCACACTTGTGCCTCAAAGTGGCACCTTGTTCTTCATATAGAGAGTCTCGTGTTATGTCATTTTCATATGCTAGTGGGAATTATTATTTTTCATTATTAGAAACTTGGCTTGTATATTCCGATGACGGGCTTCCTCAAATGCCCGAGGTCTTCACGAGCAAGCAAGTTGGATGCACACCCCAATTAGCTTCAGTTGAGCTTTCATACACTTATAGCTCTAGTGCATCATTTGCATGGCAATCCCTACTCCTTGCATTGACATCTATCGATGGGCATCTCCATAGCCCATTGATACGCCTAGTTGATGCGAGACTTTCTTCTCCACTTTTTACCCCTTTGATATCTACCACCATATTCTATTCCACCTTTATGCTATGTCCATGGTTCACGCTCATGTATTGCGTGAAGAATAAAAAGTTGATGCACATTGAAAATGTATGATCCAATTGCCTGACTTGGACACCGTGGTGCTTGACATTTGTATTAATGTGGTTTAGACGGAGCCATGCCTTGCTAATATGATAAAATGAATGGGAGTAAACATTCTTTTAGGATCGTATACTTTGAAAGATTGATAATTTTGTTGCTTATGCTTATAAATATTACTATGTTGATGTTTATTAATTCATCGTTTCTCAATGAGCATACATGCAAAAGATTACATATTGGGTAGCATGTCACATCAAAAATTCTGTTTTTAGCATTTACCTACTCGAGGACAAGCAGTAATTAAGCTTGGGGATGCTGATACGTCTCCAACGTATCTATAATTTTTTATTGTTCCATGCTATTATATTATCATTCTAGGATACTTTTTGAGCATTAATTTACCAATTTATATTATTTTTTGAGCACTAACCTATTGACCCAGTGCCCAGTGCCAGTTGTTGTTTTCTGCATGTTTTTTTCTTTTCAGGTTTATAGTACCAAACGAAGTCCAATTGCCCCAAAACTTTTTTATGATTTTTTTGGACCAAAAGAAGACCTGGAAGCTTTGGGAGAAGATCAGAGGCCGCACGAGGGAGGCACAAGCCAACAGGGCACGCCCAGGTGGGTCGACGCGCCCTGATGGCTTGTCCCTCACCGGTGGCCCTCCTACCCCCGTTCTCTGGCCTATAAATTCACATATATTTCAAAAACCCTAGGGGCATCCCGAAACACTTTTTCTGCCACCGCAAGTCTCTGTTCCGCCACGATCCCGTCTGGAGCTCCGTTTCGGCACCCTGTCGGAGGGGGGATCGGTCACGGAGGGCCTCTTCATCAACCTTGCTGCCCTCATGATGATGTGTGAGTAGTTCACCACAGACCTATGGGTCTGTAGTTAGTACCTAGATGGCTACCTCTCTCTCTCTCTTTTGATCTTCAATAGAATGATCATCGCATCTTCGCTTTGATCTATCCGATGTAATTCTTTTGTACAGTGCGTTTGTTGGGATCCGATGAATTGTGGGTTTATGTTTTAGATTATTCATGAAAAGTATTTGAGTCACCTCTGAATATTATGATTCTTATTTGCATGATCATTATAGCTTCGTAAATCTCTCTGATCTATTGAAATTGTTTAGTCAACTAGATTGATATTTCTTCAGTGAGAGGGATGTGTTGTAGTGGGTTCAATCTGGCGGTGCTCTATATCCCGGTGTCAGAAAGGGACAAGACACGTCTTTGTATTGTTGCCACTAAGGATAAAACGATGGGGTTAGTTCATATTAATTGAATTATCTTTGTCTACATCATGTCAATGTTCTACAAGCATTACTTTGTTTTACTTAGTACTCTAGATGCATGCTGAATAGCGGTCGATGGGTGGAGTAATAGTAATAGGTGCAGGCAAGAGTGGGCCTATTTGCTTATGGATGTGATGCCTATATATACATGATCATTGCCGTGAATATCACATAACTATGTGATTTTCTATCAATTGCCCAACAGTAATTTGTTTACCCACCGTATGTTACCTACATGAGAGATGCCGCTAGGGAAAACTATGGCCCCCGGGTCTATTCACTTATATATTTACAAACGCTTTAATTACCTTGCTGCCATTATTTAACTTTTATTTTATTTTGTAATTTACAATTATCTACTATCATATACACACTTCACTTGCTTGCAAATAACGAGATCAAGGGGATTGACAACCCTCTTGCCGCGTTGGGTGCAAGTGTTTGCTTTTTTGTGTGCAGCCGCTGAAGATGGTTGTTGATCGATATTCCTATTGGTTCGATAAACCTTGGTTATTAACTGAGGGAAATACTTATCTCTATTGTGCTGCAATTACCCGTTCCTCTTCACGGAAAACCCAATGCAAATCACAAGTATCAATGGCGCATGGATCCACATGGTCATGGAAACCAGACCAGAGACGTCCTAGATTTGTGCCGCATGGATCTAAAAACACATGAATCCGGCCGTTCTCCTCTCCCCTCCAAAATCAATAAAGTTGCCATCCTATATCCTAGGTTTGATCTGCATAATGCTTGTGATCAAAAGTTCGTAAGTTTGGGGTTGCCATCAAACTGATTTACTCGGAAGTATGATAAGACACACTAAGATTCAAAAATTGAGGATGGGGGAAAAGTTGGGTATGGGGGAGGAGGAGTGCAGAATAGAGTATTTTGGCAGGCGACTGGAAAGAAAAAAAGTTGCCGCCCAGCTTTGCTGGTAATTGCCACCCGGTTACAGAGTTAGTTGCCGCCAATCTTCCATGGTAGTTGCCATCCAGATTGTAGAAGGAGAATGCAGATGCATGCATTGTCGAAAAGATGCACAACTACAATGTTATACTTGCTATGCTATGCTGGGGGTTTATGCTAGTCATATGATAAGATTGTCGTGTGTCTTTGTGTGGAAACAAAAAAAATGATATGGGAAGAATAATGCATACTCATGCATGCAGTTATTAATCATTCTACAAGAGTAGAAAAACAGGGGGGAGAAGCAAAATGAATCCTGGAGACGGGCCTAATCCTTGGTTTTTCGGACAGCCACAAGCGCCCCCTTGGGATGCGCTAGAGTACAATGAGACATGGCAAAAAATATGTTGGAGTAAAAGAGGGAGTTGCCACCTGCTACATAAAAAACACTAGGCAGTTGCCATGTAACACTACAAAGGCATGGCAAATAAAATACTATAGTAAGTGGAAGTTGCCATTTTACATGGCAATTGCCATGTAACAATATAGAAGACATGGCAAATAATACATTGGATAAAAGAGGGAGTTGCCAACTGCTACCTAAAAAACACTAGACGGTTTCCATGTAACACTACAAAGGCAAGGCAAAATAATATAATGTAGTAAGTGGAAGTTGCCATTTTACATGACAACTGCCATGTAACAATGCAGAAGACATGGAAAATAATATCTTGGATAAAAAGAGGGAGTTGCCACCTGCAAATTAAAATATACTAGGTAATTGCCATGTGATATCTGTGATCTGCGTTGGGTTTTCTGTGAAGAGGAACGAGTTATTGCAGAACAGACGAGTAAGTATTCCCCTAGTTAAGAACCAAGGTTTATCGAACCAATAGGAGTAACACGCAACCACCGTCTTCAGTGACTACATGATGTCTACTACACAACTTTATTCTTGTAGACTCGTGTTGGGCCTCCAAGCGCAAAGTTTTGTAGGACAGTAGCAATTTTCCCTCAAGTGGATGACCTAAGGTTTATCAATCCGTGGGAGGTGTAGGATGAAGACAGTCTCTCTCAAACAACCCTGCAATCAAATACAAGAAATCTCTTGTGTCCCCAACACACCCAATACAATGGCAAATTGTATAGGTGCACTAGTTCGGCGAAGAGATGGTGATACAAGTGCCATATGGATGATAGATATAGGTTTTTGTAATCTGAAAATATAAAAACAGCAAGGTAGCAAGTAACAAAAGTGAGCACAAACGATATTGCAATGCTTGAAAACAAGGCCTAGGGTTCGTACTTTCGCTAGTGCAATCTCTCAACAATGCTAATATAATTGGATCACATAACCATCCCTCAACGTGCAACGAAGAATCACTCCAAAGTTCTTATCTAGCGGAGAACATAAGAAGAAATTGTTTGTAGGGTACGAAACCACCTTAAAGTTATTCTTTCCGATCGATCTATTCAAGAGTTCGTACTAAGATAACATCAAGTTATCCTTTCCGTTCGATCTATCTAAGAGTTCGTACTAGAATAACACCATATGATACGCATCAACCAAATCTAATGTCACCTAGATACTCCAATGTCACCACAAGTATCCATGAGTTAATTATACGATACGCATCAAACAATTTCAGATTCATAATACTCAATCCACACAAAGAACCTCAAAGAATGCCCCAAGATTTCTATCGGAGAAAGTAGTACAAGAACGTGTATCAACCCCTATGCAGATTACCCCAATGTCACCGCGGGAATCCGCAAGTTGAGTACCAAAACATATATCAAGTGAATCAATAGAACACCCCATTGTCACCATGGGTATCCACATGCAAGACATATATCAAGTGTTCTCAAATCCATAAAAGTATTCAATCCGGTAACGAAATCTCAAAGGGAAAACTCAATTCAACACAACTAGATAGAGAGGGAAACACATCATATGATCCGACTATATTAACAAAGCCCGTGATACATCAAGTGTAGGGTAACACAGCAGAAAACAAAAATTTCCGACCTACGCACCAGCCCAGGACCACTATGGAGACTGCATACAAGGTTTGATCTTTATCGTTACCGACTCGTAGCGCAGCGGAAGTAGAGTCGATGACGATCGGCAGTGCAGATCCCCACAGCTAGGATTTACAACCTCCCAACCGCGAGGATGTATACCCTCATATGCCCCTTGGACAGCCCTCTGGGAGGTGGTCGGACAGTCCTTCGGACGGTGTCGCGGACAACCCTTCGGGAGGACCTTCGAAACTCGGACGGTCACACGGACAGCCCTTCGGGAGGCACTCTCGAACTAAGACCGAAACTATGATCTCTCTACAGAGTTGCGAACATACGGTGTCATCTATCCGGCAGGGCTTCGCCGTCCAGAACTAGTTCCCACCGGAACCCAGACAACCTTTCGGCTCTACGAAACTATTTCGCTGGGAGGGAGATAGAAGGCCAGATCATGCATGGCTTGTGTATGTTGAGAAAGAGTGAGTTTTGGGCAGCCCCCTCCACCTCTATTTATAGGAGAAAGAGGGGTGGAGGGGCTGAAATTTCAGCCACATCCATCCATGTCATCTCCAAGATATTTTGGAGCAAAAGCCCAAAAAGGTGGCTTTCCAAAAAGTAACCATAAAGCTGATTTCACTATTCATGATGACATTTTTCAGCGTCCGTTCGAACTGAAAATATTTATGTGGGCTTAGAATATTTCCAGTACCCACTAAAATAATTTTCGACGCGTTCCAAAACAATTCCGGATTAGTGATTTTCATCTGTGAAAAGCAAACAAAGCGGTTCCGGCAGCTCCAGAACATTTCCGGTTTTTGTTCCGGAAAAATCCTAGAAGTTTCCAGAACAATTCTGGCACCCTCCAAGAATTTCTAGACGTGTGCCGAAACCATTTTGACTTAATGGTGTACTCCGAAACAACTTTTCGGTTTAGTGATTTTCATCTGCGAATAGCAACCAAACCAGTTCCGGCAGCTCCGGAACATTTCCGGGTTTTTTCTCTGAAAAATGCCAGAAGTTCACAAAACAATTCTGGCACCCTCCAAGAATTTCCAGGCGTGTGCCGAAACCAATTTGACCTAATGGTATGCCCTGAAACAACTTTTCAGTTTTACCGAAACTATTCCGGTGTTCTCTCTCCGGAACTTTTCCGCTGTCTCCGAAACTTTTTCCGGAGACTTTCTCTCAGACTCCCTGTCTAGTATTCAGCAGATAGATGACCCTTAAGCGTGTGACCCTATAGGTTCGGTGAAGTATAGACATGACCCAGAACCCCTTCCGATCAATGATCAACATCGGAGCCGTGGACACCCATATTGACCCCTATACCCACAGGAATGAATATTCGAGTGAACCTCCAGTTGCCGTGTGCTATTCCTGTTGCTTCGCGATATGTTACAAATACCCGAGGTGAGACATGTTGGCATCCCCGTGGATCAACAACTTGGCCACTATGCCAGTTACCTCGTTACCGGTATTGTTCTCTTATCTCGTTACCGTGTTCCGGCATCCCTGTGATCAAATCACCCTGTGTCTGGCCAGACGATGATGGATACCGTAATACCGAGAGGGCCCAGAGATATCTCTCCATCGTTGGAGGAGCAAATCCCAATTTTGAGCTATCAAGTTACTTGACACACTTTTCCATGAACCCGTAAGCCACCGTAATAGCCACCCATTTACGGATGACGTTTAACAAACCCCAAAGTTCATGAAGCAAGCATGAAGAAACTCGATACTCTCATGGTCTAAGGAATCATGCAAACGTTAACCATCTCTGTGTTATTAACCATTAACTTGTGACGAATGTATCTCATAGCATAACATCAATTTGGGTCGATTCAACACAAATGTTCTCCTAACATTGTGCCCTCAAAGTTGCCGGCATAGCCATGCCCATGATCAGGAAAACAGAACCATCATGCAACACTTGAGCTAGTCTTAGGGGCCAGACTAGGAATACATTTTACCGTTTATTATTCCACACGTGCATATGAGTCTTCCTCCGAGCCTCGTGTTATAGCAGACTCGAGAACCATAGCAGTTATAGCATGGAACATAAACATAATTATGAACTTGGAGATAAATAATAACATTTATTATTGCCTCTAGGGCATATCTCCTACAGACTCCCACTTGCACTAGAGTCAATAATCTAGTTAATGCTAATGCACTTTACACCTATGGCACATTGGTGTAAAATATGCTTCGCATGTGGTATAGCCTGATGTCCAACGGATCTGACAACTTCAGCTCCGTGTGTAGTAATTTTGCATATCCTCGCGTTTTCACATTTTCACAAAATTCATATTTTGTGTGGACTTGGCTTTGTATATATGTGAATCACAGGTCGAACCTTGATTCCTCAGACTGAGCTATGGAGCAACTATCGGCAATAGTGTCCCATTGACCAAAGCCTTCTTGGAACCATACTAAGTTCATGAATGAACTATATGATTCAACATTTTCTTTATCGCTTCGAAAGCGGCAACATACTTCGCCTCTGATATAGAATTTGCCACAGTAACTTGTTTGGAACAATTTCCATCTAACTGTGCCACCATATTGTGTGTTACACAAAACCCTCAATTTAAATCGAAAATCACATGGAGCATTGATGAAGACTGTATCGATGTAACCTTTTACAATGAACTCTTCATGATCTCCGCTTGCGAGAAAACATGTCATCAGTGCTACTTTAGTACTCAATGACATATTTCACTATTGTCCTTTGATCAGTACTTTGATCACTTTGGTATCTATACTCGCAACAGTTTGGGAGTATCGGACATATCTGGTTGTTTTACAGACCATGGAATACATGATTAATTCAAACACAAGAGTGTGTTGAATCTCCATCATGTATTTTGCTCATCAGTGTTTTGGGACACCGAGTCTTACAAAACTCTTTCCATGTCACTTCGACAAGAATCACTCCTCGGAGGTTTTAGTGCTAAATTGTTTTAGCATCTTGTCAATATGTATTTTTGCTTATCCCCATTAGGTAAATCTATCTCCATAGATCATTATGCCTAATAGCAAGGCTATTTAGCCCAAGCACTTCATCGAAAACTATTTTCAAATGAAGTCCTAATTCATGTCAAGAAATTTATTTCCAATTAACAATGTGTCAAGCACACAAGGTTTTTAGAAATATTATTATGCTCCCACTTACTTTCATGAAACAACAAGCATCTTCATTATCCATTGATGAAATCAAACTCTTTTGATCATTTCATCAAAATAAAGATTCCAACTCTATTTTGCTCTCTTCTGTCCATTGCTGGAACTCTGAAGTTTGCATACTCACTAGCATCCTTTGGATCGACAAAATACTTTGGACTGTATCACATACAAATCCTAGTTTGGTTTCCCATTTCATGGAAATTCTTTCGTCATCCATGTTTCATATCTCATCATTGAAATATGTATTAATTGCTAGTTCAACCAGAACCTGTAGGGGAACGCAGCAGAAAACAAAAATATTCCGACCTACGCACCAGCCCAGGATCACTATGGAGACTGCATACAAGGTTTGATCTCTTTCGTTACCGACTCTTAGCGCAGCGGAAGTAGAGTCGATGACGATCGGCGGTGCAGATCCCCGCAGCTAGGATTTACAACCTCCCAACCGCGAGGATGTACTCCCACATCTGCTCCTCGGACAGCCCTCCACGAGGCGGTCGGATAGTCCCTCGGACGGTGTCGCGGACAGCCCTTCGGGAGGACCTTCGAAACTCGAACGGTCACTCGGACAGCCCTTCGGGAGGACCCTCGAAACTAAGACGATCACTTGGACAGCCCTTCGGGAGGCACTCTCGAACTAAGACCGAAACTACGATCTCTCTACAGAGTTGCACACATACGGTGTCATCTATCCGGCAGGGCTTCGCCGTCCAGAACTAGTTCCCACCGGAACCCAGACAGCCTTTCGCCTCTACGAAACTATTTTGCTGGGAGGGAGAGAGAAGCCAGACAAGTCAATGGCATGTGTATGAGAGCAAGCATGAGCTGATTTTGGAGAGCTCTCTCCACCTCTATTTATAGGAGGAGCAAGGGGTAGAGGAAAGACCAAAAGGACCTTCCTAGGATCTTTCCACCACATGCCACATAAGGGTGTGTAGAAGATATCCACCATGAGGTGGAAGGACACCTCAAGGAGGGGCCCCCCATGCCATGGCCGAAATTTGCAGCCCCCTTGGAGAACTCCACCTCCCTTTCACACACCAAAAGTGGTTTTCTTCTAGAAGAAAAACCCCATTTGCAAATCAGCCCAAAAAGTGCTTTTCACTATTCACGAAGACATTTTTCTGCGTCCGTTAAAACCCAAATTATTTCTGTGTGCCTAGAATAATTCTAGCACCCACCAAAACAATTTTGAATGCATTCCGAAATAATTTCGGAACAATGTTTCTTCAGCGAAAAGCAACCAAAACGGTTCCGGCTGCTCCGGAACATTTCCGGTTTTTGTCCCGGAAAATTCCCAGAAGTTTCCAGAACACTTCTGGCATCCTCCAAGAATTTCCAGGTGTGTGCCAGAACCAATTTGACTTAATGGAATACCCTGAAACAACTTTTCAGTTTCACCAGAACTATTCTGGTGTTCTCTCCGGAACGTTTCCGTTTCGTCCGAAACTTTTTCGGTGATTTTCTCTCAGACTCCCTGTCTAGTATTCAGCAGATAGATGACCCTTAAGCGTGTGACCCTATAGGTTCGGTGAAGTATAGACATGACCGGAACTCTTTCCGATCAATGATCAACATCGGAGCCGTGGACACCCATATTGACCCCTATACCCACACGAATGAATATTCGAGTGAACCTCCAGTTGCCGTGTGCTATTCCTGTTGCTTCGCGATATGTTACAAATACCCGAGGTGATACATGTTGGCATCCCCGTGGATCAACAACTTGTCCACTATGCCAGTTACCTCGTTACCGGTATTGTTCTCTTTTCTCGTTCCCGTGTTCCGGCATCCCCGTGATCAAATCACAAAGTGTCTGGCCAGACGATGATGGATATCGTAACACTGAGAGGGCCCAGAGATATCTCTCCATCGTCGGAGGAGCAAATCCCATTCTTGAGCTATCGAGTTACTTGACATACTTTTCCATGAACCCGTAAGCCGCTATAATAGCCACCCATTTATAGATGACGTTTAACAAAGCCCAAAGTTCATGAAGCAAGCATGAAGAAACTCGATACTCTCATGGTCTAAGGAATCATGCAAACGTTAACCATCTCTGTGTTATTAACCATTAACTTGTGACGAATGTATCTCATAGCATAACATCAATTCGGGTCGATTCAACACAAATGTTCTTCTAACATTGTGCCCACAAAATTGCCGGCATAGCCATGCCCATGATCAGGAAAACAGGATCATCATGCAATACTTGAGCCAGTCTTAGAGGCCAGACTAGGAATACATTTTACCGTTTATTATTCCACATGTGCATATGAGTCTTCCTTCGAGCCTCGTGGTTATTGTAGACTCGAGAACCATAGCAGTTATAGCATGGAACATAAACATAATTATGAACAGGGAGATAATCAATAACATTTATTATTGCCTCTAGGGCATATCTCCTACAGACTCCCACTTGCACTAGAGTCAATAATCTAGTCAATGCTAATGCACTTTACACCTGTGGCATACCGGTGTAAAATATGCTTCGCATGTGGTATAGCCTGATGTCCAACGGATCTGACGACTTCAGCTCCGTGTGTAACTTTGCATATCATCGCGTTTTCACGCTTTCACAAAATTCATATTTTGTGTGGACTTGGCTTTGCATATGTGTGAATCATTGGTCGAAACCTGATTCCTCAGACTGAGCTATGGAGCAACTATCTGCAATAGTGTCCCATAGACCAAAGCCATCTTGGAACCATACTAAGTTCATGAATGAACTATATGATTCAACAACTTCTTTGTCGCTTCTTAAGCGTCAACATACTTAGCCTTTGTTATAGAATTCGCCACAGTATCTTGTTTGGAACAATTTCCAACTACCGTGCCACCATATTGTGTATTACACAAAAACCCTTAACTTAAATCAAAAATCGCATGGAGCATTGATGAAGACTGTATCGATGTAATTACTTACAACGAGCACTTCATAATCTCTGCTTGCGAGAAAACATGTCATCACTACTACTCTAGTACTCAATGACATCTTTCACTGTTGTCCTATGATCAGTACTTTGATCACTTTGGTATCTATACTCGCAACAACTTTGGAGTATTGGACATATCTGGTTGTTTTTACATACCATGGAATACATGATTAATCCAAACACAAGAGTGTGTGGAATCACCATCATGTATTTTGCTCATCAGTGTTTTGGGACACCGAGTCTTGCAAAAACTCTTTCCATGTGACTTCGGCAAGAATCACTCCTTGACGTTTTTCAATGCTAAAATGTTTTAGCATCTTGTCAATATGTATTCATAGCTTAGCCCCATTAGGTAAATCTATCTCCATAGATCATGATGCCTAATATTGAGGCTATTTAGCCTAAGCACTTCATCGAAAAACTATTTTCAAATGAAGTCCTAATTCGTGTCAAGAAATTAATTTCCAATTAACAATGTGTCAAGTACACAAGGTTTTTAGAAATATTATTATGCTCCCACTTACTTTCTTGAATCACAAGCATCTTCGATACCCATTTGATGAAGTCAAACCCCTTTGACCATTCCATCAAAAACGAAGATTCCAACTCCACTTTGCTCTCTTCTGTCCATCGCTGGAACTCTGAAGTTTGCATACTTACTAGCATCCTCTGGATCGACAAATTACTTTGGACTGTATCACATACAAGTCCTAGGTTTCATTTCCATCAGATGGAAATCCTTTTGTCATCCATGTTTCATATCTCATGATTGAAATATGTATTAATTGCTAGTTCAACCCGAACCGACTTCAAGCATCGCTACGGTGAGACAATCTCATCGTAGTCAACTCCTTGAACTTGTTATTGCAACAAGTCGAGCTTTATGGATAAAACATTTTATCCGTATCAGTTTTTAGTTCCATAAATATTCGTTAGACTCTAAGTCTTCCGAAAGGTGTATCAAGATTTTAATCTCGAATCACTTATATGGAAACTATCTCGGATTGTATTGGCATTTAGCCAATTCTGGAGTCAGGGCCCATCAACGCTTCCTTGTGTATCGTAGGTATACTGTTGTCTAACAACAATATCTCGTATGTGCACCTGAGAGGTTTGCACGAGTTTTTCCTACGCGGTTCAGCTGCAAGTTCGACCGAAGTCCATACATCTCATGTAGAGGCTTCCGTATCAGTCGCAGTAGGAAACTCTGGAATCACTTCCAAGGTTCCTTACCTTTGACCTGATGACGAAGATACTGGTTATCTCGTCGAGTTGCACTGTCCTCCCAGTCACCTTTTGTAAGAACTATTCTCTTTAAAAGCATACCGTTTTGTGGCAAAATCGTTTGCCTCGGTATAGTGGTGGGGGAATACCCAATGACTTGGGATAACGTACAAAATAGCACTTGTCTGATTTGGAATAGGTTTGTTACCTTTTACACAAGCCCCATATTCCAAAGGTTAAGAAAAGATTACATGGTTGGGCGTACCATACCATGGTGTCATTTCAACATACCTGATGGATCTCTTTTCAGTGTAAAAGCCGCAGTCTCTAAAGCATTACTCCTTAAAAGGGGTAATGGCAAATTTATTTATGTCATCTTTGATCTTACCATGTCATGAATGGTTCGATTACATCTACACGGACTCTCCACTTGCAGTGGTGTTCCGGGAGGTGCAAGTTATGAAACCCCTTTCACAACTCATCAGACATTCGCTAAACTTGTAACTCAAATATTCCTTTCTGCAATCGAATTGTAGAAACATAATTTTCTTGTTACAACAACTTCTACTTCATTTTTGAAAACCTTATGAATGAATTCAAAAGATCCATACTTACGTCTCAACAAGTAAATATCCATATATCTACTTGAGTCATTTCTGAAGATAGATAAATCCACTACTTGCAACAACATTTATTGGACTACACACATCATAATGTATGATCACCAATATGTTCTTTGCTCGTTCCTTATGGCCTGTGAACGGTATTTCAGTCACTTCACTTTTCAGAGGAAAGTTGCAAGTGTCAGATGATTCAAAATCAAACGACTTCAAAATCCATCATAATGGAATTTTCCATGCGGGTTTCTCCAATGTGACCAAATGCAGTGCCACACTTGTGTGGTATTCTTTTAGTCTTGCGACATTTAGCATCAGTGTTATGGATGTATCATATTTCCATCAATATTCATAACATACATCCCATCTAGGATGGAAGCATGTCCCTTCATGTTATTCATAATACTGAACAACAATTGTTGTTTTTATGAACAACTCTTTTGCAACAAACATTGTGCAATGGGCTAGAGTGTATGAAACTCTAAAATGAATTATGAAAGTAAACACAGAGGTTATGTATTATTATCAATATTCATAACATATGTCTCATTCATAATGAAAGTATGGCCCTTATGTTATTCATAACACCGAACATCAAAAGTTCTCTTATGAACAACCTTCTTGCAAGATACCTTATTCAAAGGGCTAGAGTGTGAAACTCTAAAATGAATTATGAAAGTAAATACATAGGGAATACACCTATGGATGGCATAGTAACATTTACTATGTTCCCTGCGTGTATCTAACCTCATTCCTGGCTAGTCTTTCAGGCCATAGTAGTTCTTACATCGAGTTGCAATAGAATGCAATCGAGCGGGTATCTTTGTGATTAACTCACAATACCCAAGAATTAGTGATTAACATGTTTAATCATAATTCCCAAGAACTATTTCTTTGACCAGCCTTCTATACATCAATAACTTGTATGACTTTCATACATGAGCTAGATATTCCAGTCTTCTCTCTATTTGCCTTTATACTTCTAACAGTTTAACTTTTAGTATTTCTTCTACTCTCAGAAGAAGCATCCAACTTAAGAGTGGCGTTAGCCCCGGACTTCCTAGGCGTGTAAGTCATACTAACACCCTTTGGACATTTCCTTTAAGTTGTTGTTTTATTCACCTTCATCATATGACAGGCGTTCTACTGGATCCCTCTGTTATTAGTCAAATGCATAGTAAACACTTTTACTAACAGTTTGCAAAACAAACATTGCTTTGGATATCAAATATCTTTTAGCCTTTGTTTGTGTCTGAAAATGATTTTCAGTTCCATGAATATCACATAGCTATCCCAAACTTTTGAAGTTCGGGTTTCATGGAATCAAACATATTGCACTTGACCGAAATGGAATTCTAGCTTTTGGATCGAAGGACGAGAGTCATATGATCCATAGCATTAGCGGGAGAATACCGAAAGCATGCGATAGGACAAAGTCCTTCTCGGCACTCTTGAGGACAATCCTCACATTACGTTACCAACCGTAAAGTTTTAACCAGATATTTAACAGCTATTCAATTTTAATAGGGAAGGTGGAAACGCGAGCCATTATTCTACAACTATTATGCAAACCACATTTAGACAGTGTTCAAAATTAATTGCACTGAGAATTAAACAAGTTAATTCTACAGTGCGCTCCCACTCAAATCAATATCTCTCATAATTGATTGTGAGTGATACAAGATCCACATTTCAATTCAACGCCACGGTTCGAGATGAACTCAAATGGCGCGAACTTCAATCGGTAGGCAAACTTGCCGATCACATCTCTATGTGATTCTTGTTCATCTTTCGATGCGTGTGTTCCGAGCTCAGGACTATCCTGCCTGAACGTCAAGACAACCAAGTGATCTCGCTGCGAGGTCTCAACTCACCCGCCTCACACTTCTCTAATCGTTCGCACCCATGGAGATCATGTGATGCCCCGAAGAGATAGGTGCCGTGACGGTGCTACACTTGGGAGAACACTAACTACTTAATATTTTAAGTGAGAGATCACCCTAATAAAAAGCGACTACCGCGCAATCAAAAAGGGTGCATCATAAGGGGTAAACATCTCAGGCAATTCATAATAGCATGATATGGTATAGCCCTTTCTGACGGAGAAGTCTTTCATTTCTTCGTCTCCGGCATTCGCATCGGTGTTCACCTTCGCGAAGATTGCCTCCACCTTGTCGATGCACCAGATAATATTGCTATCTCTATAGCTAATAAAATAAGTGCATTACTTAAGGTTGACACGCAGGTCATTAAAGTGACAATCATATGGCTCCAGCCATCATGCCGAATCATGACACGCAGGTCATGTTAATCAAATTACATCATATAGTCATCTCATACATAATCAAATTATTATGAGCACTGCTATACCACATCATATGCACTTGCAAACCATCCTGCAAAACCAAGTTAGACGCCTCTAATCGGTTCATGCAAAATTTTATTTTTCGTGGCTTCTAAGGTTTCGAAACAAACCGAAGCTACCAACGTCCATCATCAAGTATGATAATTCAAGTTGCTAGATTAACTTTCCAGGGTGTATGAAACACGAGATAATAAAATCTCGAGCCCCATACTAAACTTCGTCATACGCGTGACCCCCGTGCAGATCATATCTGCATTGCCCTTTCGTCTGCGAAACATCCATCTTTCTTTAACTATGGTGGAACCCAAAGAACTGTTAGCACTTCGTTGATCTGTCAATCAGCATACTCAGGAGCAGCATGAAAGGATCGCGGATTGCCAGAACTTTGTGAGATTCCACCATGCCGTCAAGATCAGGACTACGTAAATTCAGGGGAAGCAACAAGAACATCGGGTAACAGATTTCATCTGCTACCCGCACAAATAATTTACAGCAATAGATCTCATCTACTACCTAATTATATTGTGCAACACCCATACATCTCTATGTATTCTAGATCGCAACCTGCATCTACGCATAGCACGGCTCTTGATGCCACTGTTGGGGAACGCAGCAGAAAACAAAAATATTCCGACCTACGCACCAGCCCAGGATCACTATGGAGACTGCATACAAGGTTTGATCTGTTTCGTTACCGACTCGTAGTGCAGCGGAAGTAGAGTCGATGACGATCCGCGGTGCAGATCCCCGCAGCTAGGATTTACAACCTCCCAACCGCGAGGATGTACTCCCACATCTCCTCCTCGGACAGCCCTCCGGGAGGCGGTCGGACAGTCCCTCGGACGGTGTCGCGGACAGCCCTTCGGGAGGACCTTCGAAACTCGAACGGTCACTCGGACAGCCCTTCGGGAGGACCCTCGAAACTAAGACGATCACTTGGACAGCCCATCGGGAGGCACTCTCGAACTAAGACCGAAACTACGATCTCTCTACAGAGTTGCACACATACGGTGTCATCTATCGGGCAGGGCTTCGCCGTCTAGAACTAGTTCCCACCGGAACCCAGACAGCCTTTCGGCTCTACGAAACTATTTCGCTGGGAGGGAGAGAGAAGCTAGACAAGTCAATGGCATGTGTATGAGAGCAAGCATGAGCTGATTTTGGAGAGCTCTCTCCACCTCTATTTATAGGAGGAGCAAGGGGTAGAGGAAAGACCAAAAGGACCTTCCTAGGATTTTTCCACCACATGCCACATAAGGGTGTGTAGAAGATATCCACCATGAGGTGGAAGGACACCTCAAGGAGGCCCCCCCATGCCATGGCCGAAATTTGCAGCCCCCTTGGGGAGCTCCACCTCCCTTTCACACACCAAAAGTGGTTTTCTTCTAGAAGAAAAACCCCATTTGCAAATCAGCCCAAAAAGTGCTTTTCACTATTCACGAAGACATTTTTCTGTGTCCGTTAAAACCCAAATTATTTCTGTGTGCCTAGAATAATTCTAGCACCCACCAAAACAATTTTGAACGCATTCCGAAACAATTTCGGAACAATGTTTCTTCAGCGAAAAGCAACCAAAACGGTTCCGGCTGCTCCGGAACATTTCCGGTTTTTGTCCCGGAAAATTCCCAGAAGTTTCCAGAACACTTCTGGCATCCTCCAAGAATTTCCAGGTGTGTGCCAGAACCAATTTGACTTAATGGAATACCCTGAAACAACTTTTCAGTTTCACCGGAACTATTCCGGTGTTCTCTCCGGAACGTTTCCGTTTCGTCCGAAACTTTTTCGGTGATTTTCTCTCAGACTCCCTGTCTAGTATTCAGCAGATAGATGACCCTTAAGCATGTGACCCTATAGGTTCAGTGAAGTATAGACATGACCGGAACTCTTTCCGATCAATGATCAACATCAGAGCCGTGGACACCCATATTGACCCCTATACCCACACGAATGAATATTCGAGTGAACCTCCAGTTGCCGTGTGCTATTCCTGTTGCTTCGCGATATGTTACAAATACCCGAGGTGAGACATGTTGGCATCCCCGTGGATCAACAACTTGTCCACTATGCCAGTTACCTCATTACCGGTATTGTTCTCTTTTCTCGTTCCCGTGTTCCGGCATCCCCGTGATCAAATCACAAAGTGTCTGGCCAGACGATGATGGATACCGTAACATCGAGAGGGCCCAGAGATATCTCTCCATCGTCGGAGGAGCAAATCCCATTCTTGAGCTATCGAGTTACTTGACATACTTTTCCATGAACCCGTAAGCCGCCGTAATAGCCACCCATTTACAGATGACGTTTAACAAAGCCCAAAGTTCATGAAGCAAGCATGAAGAAACTCGATACTCTCATGGTCTAAGGAATCATGCAAACGTTAACCATCTCTGTGTTATTAACCATTAACTTGTGACGAATGTATCTCATAGCATAACATCAATTCGGGTCGATTCAACACAAATGTTCTTCTAACATTGTGCCCACAAAATTGCCGGCATAGCCATGCCCATGATCAGGAAAACAGGATCATCATGCAATACTTGAGCCAGTCTTAGAGGCCAGACTAGGAATACATTTTACCGTTTATTATTCCACACGTGCATATGAGTCTTCCTTCGAGCCTCGTGGTTATTGTAGACTCGAGAACCATGGCAGTTATAGCATGGAACATAAACATAATTATGAACAGGGAGATAATCAATCACATTTATTATTGCCTCTAGGGCATATCTCCTACAGAACCGACTTTAAGCATCGCTACGGTGAAACAACCTCATCGTAGTCAACTCGTTGAACTTGTTATTGCAACAAGTCGAGCTTTATGGATAAAACATTTTATCCACATCAGTTTATAGTTTCATAAATATTCGTTAGACTCTAAGTCTTCCGAAAGGTGTATCGAGGTTTTAATCTTGAATCACTTATATGGAAACTATCTCGGATTGTATTGGCATTTAGCCAATTCCGGAGTCAGGGCCCATCAACGCTTCCTTGTGTATCGTAGGTATATTGTTGTCTAACAACAATATCTCGTATGCGCACCTGAGAGGTTTGCATGAGTTTTTCCTACGTGGTTCAGCTGCAAGTTCGACCGAAGTCCATACATCTCATGTAGAGGCTTCCGTATCAGTCGCAGTAGGAAACTCTAGAATTACTTCCAAGGTCTGTTTCCTTTGATCTGATCACGAAGATACTGTTTATCTCGTCGAGTTGCACTGTTCTCCCACTCACCTTTTTGAAAGAACAATTTTCTTCAAAAACCATACCGTTCTTTGTGGCAAAAACCTTAGTCTCGGTGTAGTGGTGGGGGAATACCCAATAACTTGGGATAACCTACAAAGTAGCACTTGTCTGATTTGGAATAGGTTTGTAATCTTTTACACAAGCCCCATATTCCAAATGTTAAGAAAAGATATAACATGGTTGGGCGTACCATACCATGGCGTCATTTCAACAGACCCGATGGAGCTCTTTTCAGTGTAAAAACCGCAGTCTCTAAAGCATCACTTTAAAAGGGATAATGGCAAATTTATTTATGTCATCTTTGATCTTACCATGTCATGAATGGTTCGATTACATCTTCACGGACTCTCCACTTGCAGTGGTGTTCCGGGAGGTGCAAGTTATGAAACCCCTTTCACAACTCATCAGACAATCGCTAAACTTGTAACTCAAATATTCCTTTCTGCAATCGAATTGTAGAAACATAATTTTCTTGTTACAACAACTTCTACTCATTTTTGAAAACCTTTCGAATGATTTCAAAAGATCCAGACTTACGTCTCATCAAGTAAATATCCATATATCTACTTGAGTCATTTTTGAAGAGAGATAAATCCACTACTTGCAACAACATTTATTGAACTACACACATCAAAATGTATGATCACCAATAAGTTTGTTGCTCGTTCCTTATGGCATGTGAACGGTATTTCAGTCACTTCACTTTTCGGACGAAAGTTGCAAGTGTCAGATGATTTAAAATCAAACGACTTCAAAATCCATCATAATGGAATTTTCCATGCGGGTTTCTCCAATGTGACCAAATGCAGTGCCACACTTGTGTGGTATTCTTTTAGTCTTGCGACATTTAGCATCAGTGTTATGGATGTATCATATTTCCATCAATATTCATAACATACATCCCATCTTGGATGGAAGCATGGCCCTTCATGTTATTCATAATACTGAACAACAATTGTTCTTTTATGAACAACCCTTTTGCATCAAACATTGTGCACTGGGTTAGAGTGTATGAAACTCTAAAATGAATTATGAAAGTAAACACAGAGGTAATATATTAATATCATTTTTCATAACATACATCTCATTCATAATGAAAGTATGGCCCTTATGTTTATTCATAACACCGAACATCAAAAGTTCTCTTATGAACAACCTTCTTGCAAGATACCTTATGCAAAGGGCTAGAGTGTGTAAAGCTCTAAAATGAATTATGAAAGAAAATACATAGGTAATACACCGATGGAAGGTATAGTAACTTTTACTATGTTCCCAGCGTGTATCAAGACCTCATTCCTGGCTAGTCTTTCAGGCCATAGTAGTTCTTGCATCGAGTCGCAACAGAATGCAATCGAGCGGGTATCTTTGTGATCAACTCACAATACCCAAGAATTAGTGATTAACATGTTTAACCATAATTCCCAAGAACTATATCTTTGACCAGCCTTCTATACATCAAAAACTTGTATGACATTCATACATAAGCTGGATATTCCAGTCTTCTTTCCTTTTGCCTTTATACTTCTAAAAGTTTAACTTTCAGTATTTCTCCTACTCTCAGAAGAAGCACTCAACTTAAGAGTGGCGTTAGCCCCGGACTTCCTAGGCGTGAAAGTTTTACTAACACCCTTCGAACACTTCCTTTCTCTTTAAGTTGTTGTTTTATTCACCTTTCATCATATGACAGGCGTTCTTCTGGATCCCTCTCTTATCAGTCTAATGCATAGTAAACACCTTTACTAATAGTTTGCAAACAAATATTGCTTTGGATATTTCATATCTTTCAGCCTTTGTTTGCATCTGAAAATTAATTTTCAGTTCCATGAATATCACATAACTATCCCAAAACTTTTGAAGTTCGGGTCTCATGGAAGCAAACGTATTGCACCTGACTGAAATGGAATTCTAGCTTTTGGATCGAAGGACGAGAGTCACATGATCCATAGCATTAGCGGGAGAATACCGAAAGTATGTGATAGGACAAAGTCCTTCTCGGCACTCTTGAGGACAATCCTCACATTACGTTATCAATCGTAAAGATTTAACCAGATAAATAACAGCTTATTCAATTTTAATAGGGAAGGTGGAAACGCGAGCCATTATTCTACAACTATTATGCAAATCACACTTAGACAGTGTTCAAAATTAATTGCACTAAGAATTAAAAGAATTAATTCTAAAGTGCGCTCCCACTCAAATCAATATCTCTCATAATTGATTGTGAGTGATTCAAGATCCGCATTTCAATTCAACGCCATTGATGTGGACATCACTGATGACGGGAATTTTAATCGGTAGGCAAACTTGCCAATCACATCTTTATGTGACTCTTGTTCATCTTTCGATGGGTGTGTTCCGAGCTCAGGACTATCCTGCCTGAACGTCAAAGACAACCAAGTGATCTTGCTGCGAGGTCTGACCTCACCCGCCTCATTCCTCTCGATTCGTTCGTACCCATGTGGACATGGCGCACCCCGAAAAGATACGAATTTCAGACGGTGCTACACTTGGGTGAACACTAACTACTTTGATATTTTAAAGTGAGACATCACCCTAATAAAAAGCGACTACCGCACAATCAAGAAGGGTGCATCATAAGGGATAAACATCTCAGGCAATTCATAATTAGCATGACATGGTATAGCCCCTTCTGACGGAGAAGTCAAACATTTCTTCGTCTTCGGCATTTGCGTCGGTGTTCACCTTCGCGAAGATTGCCACCACCTTGTTGATGCATCAAATAATATTGCTATCTCTATAGCTAATGAAATAAGTGCATTACTCAAGGTTGACACGTTGGTCATTAAAGTGACAATCATATGGCTCCAGCCATCATGCCGAATCATGACACGCAGGTCATGTTAATTTACATCATATAGTCATCTCATACATAATCAAATTAATATGAGCATTGCTATACCACATCACATGCTCAAGCAAACCCTCCTGCAAAACCAAGTTAGACGCCTCTAATCGGTTTATGCAAGAACTTGTTTTTCGTGGCTTCTAAGGTTTCGAAACAAACCAAAGCTACCAAGGTCCATCATCAAGTATGATAATTCAAGTTGCTAGATTAACTTTGCAGGGTGTATGAAACACGAGATAATAAAATCTCGAGCCCCATACTGAACTTCGTCATACGCATGACCCCCGTGCAAATCATATCTGCATTGCCCTTTCGTCTGCGAAATTTCATCTTTCTTTTTAACTACAGTGGAATTCAAGGAACTGTTAGCACTTCGTTGATCAATCAGGATCGCGGATTGCCAGAACATTGAAACTCCACCATGCTGTTATTAAGATCAGAAATATGCAAATCCCAGGGAAGCAACAAGAACATCGGGTAACAGATTTCATCTGCTACCCGCACAAATAATTTTTAGTAATAGAACTCATCTACTACCTAATTATATTGTGCAACACCCATACATCTCTATGTATTCTAGATCGCAACCTGCATCTACGCATAGCATGGCTCATGATGCCACTGTAGGGTAATGCAGCAGAAAAAAAAGTCCGACCTACGCACCAGCCCAGGACCACTATGGAGACTGCATACAAGGTTTGATCTTTATCGTTACCGACTCGTAGCGCAGGGAAGTAGAGTCGATGACGATCGGCGGTGTAGATCCCCACAGCTAGGATTTACAACCTCCCAACCGCGAGGATGTATACCTTCATATGCCCCTTGGACAGCCCTCCGGGAGGCGGTCGGACAGTCCCCCGGACGGTGTCGTGGACAGCCCTTCGGGAGGACCTTCGAAACTCGGACGGTCACACGGACAGCCCTTCGGGAGGCACTCTCGAACTAAGACCGAAACTACGATCTCTCTACAGAGTTGCACACATACGGTGTCATCTATCCAGCAGGGCTTCGCCGTCCAGAACTAGTTCCCACTGGAACCCAGACAGCCTTTCGGCTCTACGAAACTATTTCGCTGGGAGGGAGAGAGAAGGCCAGATCATGCATGGCTTGTGTATGTTGAGAAAGAGTGAGTTTTGGGCAGCCCCCTCCACCTCTATTTATAGGAGAAGGAGGGGTGGAGGGGCTGAAATTTCAGCCACATCCATCCATGTCATCTCCAAGATATTTTGGAGCAAAAGCCCAAAAAGGTGGCTTTCCAAAAAGTAACCATAAAGCTGATTTCACTATTCATGACGACATTTTTCAGCGTCCGTTCGAACCGAAAATATTTATGTGGGCTCAGAACATTTCCAGTACCCACTAAAATAATTTTCGGCGCGTTCCAAAACAATTCCGGATTAGTGATTTTCATCTGTGAAAAGCAAACAAAGCGGTTCCGGCAGCTCCGGAACATTTCCGATTTTTGTTCCGGAAAAATCCTAGAAGTTTCCAGAACAATTCTAGCACCCTCCAAGAATTTCCAGACGTGTGCCGAAACCATTTTGACTTAATGGTGTACCCTGAAACAACTTTTCGGTTTAGTGATTTTCATCTACGAAAAGCAACCAAACCGGTTCCGGCAGCTCCGGAACATTTCTGGGTTTTTTCTCCGAAAACTCCCAGAAGTTCACAGAACAATTCTGGCACCCTCCAAGAATTTCCAGGCGTGTGCCGAAACCAATTTGACATAATGGTATGCCCTGAAACAACTTTTTAGTTTTACCGAAACTATTCCGGTGTTCTCTCTCCGGAACTTTTCCGCTGTCTCCGAAACTTTTCCGGAGACTTTCTCTCAGACTCCCTGTCTAGTATTCAGCAGATAGATGACCCTTAAGCATGTGACCCTATAGGTTCGGTGAAGTATAGACATGACCCAGAACCCCTTCCGATCAATGATCAACATCGGAGCCGTGGACACCCATATTGACCCCTATACCCACACGAATGAATATTCGAGTGAACCTCCAGTTGCCGTGTGCTATTCCTGTTGCTTCGCGATATGTTACAAATACCCGAGGTGAGACATGTTGGCATCCCCGTGGATCAACAACTTGTCCACTATGCCAGTTACCTCGTTACCGGTATTGTTCTCTTATCTCGTTACCGTGTTCCGGCATCCCTGTGATCAAATCACCCTGTGTCTGGCCAGACGATGATGGATACCGTAATACCGAGAGGGCCCAGAGATATCTCTCCATCATCGGAGGAGCAAATCCCAGTCTTGAGCTATCAAGTTACTTGACACACTTTTCCATGAACCCGTAAGCCGCCGTAATAGCCACCCATTTACGGATGACGTTTAACAAAGCCCAAAGTTCATGAAGAAAGCATGAAGAAACTCGATACTCTCATGGTCTAAGGAATCATGCAAACGTTAACCATCTCTGTGTTATTAACCATTAACTTGTGACGAATGTATCTCATAGCATAACATCAATTCGGGTCGATTCAACACAAATGTTCTCCTAACATTGTGCCCTCAAAGTTGCCGGCATAGCCATGCCCATGATCAGGAAAACAAAACCATCATGCAACACTTGAGCTAGTCTTAGAGGCCAGACTAGGAATACATTTTACCTTTTATTATTCCACACGTGCATATGAGTCTTCCTCCGAGCCTCGTGTTATAGCAGACTCGAGAACCATAGCAGTTATAGCATAGAACATAAACATAATTATGAACTTGGAGATAAATAATAACATTTATTATTGCCTCTAGGGCATATCTCCTACATCAAGATCGTGATATCTCAAGAACACGAGAGAGAGAGAGATTGAACACATAGCTACTGGTACATACCCTCATCCCCGAGGGTGGACTACTCCCTCCTCATCATGGCCTCCGCCGGGATGATGAAGATGGCCACCGGAGATGGATTCCCCTCTCCGGCAGGGTACTTGGACGTCTCCAGATTGGTTTTTTGTCGATACAGAGAGTTGCGGCAGTGGATCGGAGAGTCTAGGGTTATTTCTGATGGTTTCTATATTTATAGGATTTTTGGGCGTCGGTTTCATGCCAAGATGGGCCACGAGGAGGGCACGATACACCAGGGCGCGCCTGGGCCCTCTGGCGTGCCCTGGTGGGTTGTGCTCACCTCGTGGCTCTTCTACGGTGGTTCTTCGCTCCCATATTGCTTATTTGGTCCAGAAAAAATCACCAAAAAGTTTCGGGCGATTCCGAGAACTTTTATTTTCTGCACAAAAACAACACCATGGTAATTCTGCTGAAAACAGCGTCAGTCCGGGTTAGTTCTAAATAAATCATATAGAGTGCATCAAAACCATATAAATGTGTTGTAAACATAGATGAATATGGCATGAATACTTCATAAATTATTGATATGTTGGAGACGTATCAGCATCCCCAAGCTTAATTCCTACTCGTCCTCGAGTAGGTAAATGATAAAAGAACTAATTTATGAAGTGTGAATGCTAGCATAGTATATAAGTTTGATCAGTTTCAACCAAATTTTCCTAGCATCATAACAGCAACTTTTTCTAATAAAAATCATCATGATAGAGCAATCAATTCACATGTCATGGTTCAAATAATGAATTCTCTTGAAACTTAACAACCTATGTTCTTAGTCACCAAACAATTGCAATTCAACTTATTCTTAACAAAGTCTAAGTAAGAGCTCCACATACTCAATCGTCATATAGTCTTCTATGATTCCTAGTACTCCAAGCATATTTTTAGAACAAATGACATCCATCGAACACAGAGAAAGATAGGGGCTTAATGTTTCGCCTCCCAACTCATTTATCAAGAGATAATTGTCAACAATAATAAGTCATGATCGAATATATTTGACTGGCCATATGTGCCTAGATCTTTCCCCACCACATGATGCTTGCCAACTAGAGAATAATTGTGGTTGAAATGAGAAGTTGACTCAACATGAAAAGTAAATAACATGAAAGTAAATAGATTGTCCCTTCGCAGAGGGAAGCAGGGATTTGCAAAGGTGCCAGAGCTCATTGTTTAAAAACAGAGGTGAATATAGTTTTGGGAGGTGCACCCTTCCTGTCAACGTTACAACCAAGAGTTATCAACATCTTCCATGTTAAACACATTAGCGGCGGTTCCCAAGCGGTAAAAGTAAAGGTTTACCCCCCTCCACCAACAAACACACTCCATGGCTAGCCGAATCCACGGGTACCGTCCATACCAACAACATTCCTGGGGGAGTTTTGTTTAATTATTTGCATTTTTTTAATTCGAGACTGGGAATCCCTATTACCGCCCCTCTCGTGCAAGGACGAGTGAATAAACACTCATCATGAGAATAACCCGCTTAACATGGAAGATACTGACCGCCCCCCGTCGCTCCATGAGCGGTCCAGGCACACAAAACAGATGTTTATTTGAATGTTTAGAGGTGGCACATGCAAATTTACTTGGAATGGCAGTGAAATACCATATATAGGTAGGTATGGTGGACTCTTATGGAAGAAACTTGGCTCAAGGATTTGGATGCACAAGTAGTATCTCTACTTAGTACGAAGTATTGGCTAGCAAAAGGTTCTAAACAAGCACCACATGTTGGAGGATCCATAACAATATAACTTCTATGCAAATATACACAACATAACTCATTACATTGTCTTACTTGTCCAACTTCAACTAATTTGCTCAAGTTTGAAAACAATTAATGGGTATTCACAATCATAGAAGATGTCCAAGATAATATATTTGTATGTGAAAGTTCTCTTCCTTATACTAATCATTCACGAATTGCTTGTATGAGCAATATTGTGATTGTTAAACTTTAATAGATTTTACTTTCTAAACCAAATGTGAACTTGCTACTAAGAATATAGAACATTGATAATTTCATATTTATGATATTTCATTGGTTCACAATTTACTCATAGGATATAAGTGAAGCTCAAGAGTAAACATCAAACTACTCTTCAAAAGATATAAGTGAAGATCAATGAGTAGGTAAACAATCAAGTAGCTATGTGAGGACTCTCTGTCTCAATAAAGGTTTGCAGATCTGAGTATTTTATTCATACAGTAAACTAAACAAAAATAGCACTCCAAGAATAGCACAAATCTTGTGAACGAATAAAAATTTAGGCTCAACATAGGCTAACCGATAGTTGACGAAGAGAGGTGGGATGCGTAGCATCCCCAAGATTAGATGCTTGAGACTTCTTGAAATATTTACTTGGGGTGCCTTGGGAATCCCCAAGCTTGAGATTTTGTATCTCGTTCGATGCTCTCATATCCCGGTTTCACCTATTCTCAAAAACTTCATCCACACAAAACTCGAAAAGAACTCGTGAAATTAGTACACATAAGAACAAATCAACACTTCTTGTACTGCCAAGACAAGTTGCATAATAGTTTCAAACATCATCTACTGTTTACTATCATTTCCACAATTTATATCTACCAATATAGGCTATGGAAACTATAGGATAAGTAGATAACGAAACTATGACAGCAATCTGTCCAAACAGAACAGTCTGTAATAATCTATTAAACTAGTGTACTTATGTAACTCAAAAAATTATGAAAATTTAGGACAAGCTAAATAATTTATATGACAACACTGTGTAAAAATTTCAGAAACTTTCCACGTTCCAGTAAAATATGAAAATTCAAACACTACAGAGAAAGTTTCTGTTTTTACACAGCACACATCAAACATACAATGCAAGCATCCTAAAGGCAATTCTTGGAACTTTTTATTGAAAAACAAGATTATAAATAACACCTAACAGAAAATAACAAAATATAATGATGATCCAAGTGAAGCACATATTATGTGACGAATAAAAATATAGCTTCAAGTAAGATATACCGATACTGTTGAAGACGAAAGAGGGGATGCCTTCCGGGGCATCCCCAAGCTTAGACGCTTGAGTCTTCCTTGGATATTTCCTTGGGGGTGCCTTGGGCATCCCCAAGCTTAGGTTCTTGTCACTCCTAATTCTCCTCATATCGGCGTCTCACCCAAAACATGAAAACTTCAATCACACAAAACTTAACGGAACTTCGTGAGAAGGGTTAGTGTAATAAAGATAAATCATTCACTTAGGTACTGTCAAGACAAGATTCATAATGGTTCCCACATGATACCTACTCTATTCAACCATTGCCATAATTTATACCACTAAATATAAGCTATGGAAACACTAAAACAAGCAAACTATGCATTCAAAACAGAATCTGTCAAAAACAGAACAGTCTGTGAAGATCTGTAGTATAGCCATACTTCCCTGTCTCTACAAATTCTGAAAAATTAGGACAACCTGAAGAATTTGTATATGAAGACTGTAAAAATTTCAGATCATTATCGCGCTCCAGTAAAACATTAAAATTCCTGTACTGGAGTCAAAAGTTTTTATTTTGGTTCAACATCAATTCTACTCATCTTGTGAGTCATCCCAAAGGCTTGACTTGGCACTTTATTGAAATAAAAGACACAAAACATGATTACTTGAAAGCACAATATGCTCCCTTGGTGGTTTTGATAATTCATGACAACATACATTGTCTCTTGGACTAATACTTTTACCTAGTGTATTTCAGATAAAAGTCTATAGAGTAAGACGGGTTGGTAAAAGGACTGTGGAAATACCCCAAGATGCAAGGAAATGGATTGGCAAAGCTTCAAGCAAGAGGACTCTACATTTTACTTTGTGAGAAATCACTTTGAGTACATAGGAAAGCCAATACTATTAAAAGGGGGTAAGGTACTATTGGTGAACAAAATGCTCATACGTGCACAAGTGATAGTCACCAAATACACCCACAAGCTCTTCCACAAAAGTCTGTCCAAAGTCATATATCCAAAATCGGTGCAACCAGCACTTTCCACTCGGTCCCACCGATTCCCAAACTCAGACAGACCCATGCCAAACCCTAGCCAGTCGGTGCAACCGATTCTGCATCGGTGCCACCGAGTTTAGGTTGCCAACTCTCTGTTTAGCTATTTTCAGTCTTCGGTACCACCGAGATTTGCCAGTCGGTCTCACCGAGTTTCTGGACCAACTCTCTGGATAGCCATTCACAAGAATCGGTACCACCGAGAATTGTGGATCGGCGCCACCGAGTTTCTGGACCAACTCTCTGGTAAGCCATGGTCCAGAATCGGTGCCACCGAGATGTGAGAATCGGCGTCACCGAGTTTGCGCAATCTGACCGTTGGTCACCTGATCGGTACCACCGAGAGTTATATATCGGTCTCACCGAGATTCAAAAGTTACTGCCTTTTGGTCACTTCGGTACCATCGAGATTAACACATCGGTGTCACCGAGTTGGTCACTTTAGGTGTAACGGTTGGATTTTTGGGGATTCCTATATATACCCCTTCACCACCACCCACTCGAAAGAGAAGCACTCAGAACTATTCCATACTTGCCCCATCATATTTTCTGAGAGAGAGCCACCTACTCATGTCTTGCGATCAAGCCATTCCATTCCAACCATATGAATCTTGATCTCTAGCCTCCCCAAGTTGATTTCCACCAAATCAATCTTTTCCACCATAGACAAATCTGTGAGAGAGTGATTGTGTGTTGAGGAGTCTATCATCTTGAAGCACAAGAGCAAGGAGTTCATCGACATTGCCGAGCCTATTACCTTTTGGAGGGTGGTGCCTCCTAGATTGGTTAGGTGTCGCTTGGGAGCCTCCTACTTCGTGTTGTGGAGTTGAACCAAGAAGTTTGTACGGGCAAGGAGACCGCCTACATCGTGAAGATCTACCCATAGTGAGGCTAGTCCTTCGTGGACGGAAGCCGTTATGGAATAGTCAAGGTTTCTACTTCGTGGACCCTTATGGGTGGAGCCCTCCATGGACTCTCGCGACCGTTACCCTCCGTGGGTTGAAGACTCCATAAACGTGGATGTACGATAGCACCACCTATTGGAACCATGGGAAAAATCTTCATGTCCCTCATGCGTTTGATCTTCCTATCTTAACTCTTTACTTCATGTGCAATGTCTTTACTTTCCGCTGCCATACTTGTTGACTTGCATGTGTAGGGTGTGTTAGACTTGCTATAATTGTTAAAATCTGCCAACCAATTAACTTGGGAAAAGGTTAGGTTTTAAATACCTACTAGTAGTGTATTCACCCCCCCTCTAGACACACTTATAGTGATCCCTCAATTGGTATCAGAGCTTTGGTCTCCATTTCTTCGGTTTAATCACCGTGGAGGAAGATGGATGTGTCTAGTATAGGGAGTTTGAGTTGTAGAGTGCCCATTCTTGATGGAGAGTACTATAGTCAAGGGAAAACTTTGATGCTTGAGCTATTTAATGAATTTCAATTAAGCAAGTTTGTTAAGAACCCCTATGTACCTCCCATTGATCCTTTACATCCCACACACTAAGAGGAAGTTGATATGCTATGCAATCTTAGAACTGTTAATCTTATCGTTAGAGGATTGCCTAGAAATGTGCTTAATCAAATGAAGAATTTTGAATGTGCTTATACTTTGTGGAATGACTTGGAGAAACGATATCCAAGTTATTCATTGAAAAATCTTGATGAAATTCTTCATAAAACTATTGCCTTTCACAAAATGACGCCTAGTGATCCCAAGTTTGATGACTATCTATTTGAGCTTAGAGACCTCATGCGTGCTAAAGGAGATGTCATAACTATCAACAACATCATTATAGAGGCCCTTCGCATTCATAACCTTGAACATTGTCATGATCACAACACTAACGAATCTCTTGTTCCTTGTGACGAGGATTTCCCACTTGATGATGACAATGAGGAACATGGCTACTATGAGGAAGATGAGTTGTTCGACATCGAGTATGAGAAGATCATGAAGAACCTAAGTCTCATGGCAAACTTCAAGGATTACATGTCCGGAGGAAAAGAGTGGATTCTCGATAGCGGATGCACCGATCATATGATCGGAGATAGAGAAGTGTTTGAAGAGATCACACCAAACCATGGACCGTGAAGGTACGTAACATTTGGAGACAACTCCAAGGGTAAGGTACTTGGTCTTGGTAAGGTGGCCATATCCCATGATAGCTCTATTCAAAATGTCATGCTTGTTGAATCTCTTGGCTACAATCTTCTTTCCGTATCTAGACTTGCCGACTTTGGTTTTAATGTCCTATTCACGAAAGTAGATTGCCAAGTGTTTCGTCAAGATAATCATAAAATTGTCTTTACCGGTTTCCGTAGAGGTGATCTATACATTGTCGATTTCACTAAGAGATCCAAACCTCGTACTTGTCTCATTGCAAAATCCTCTAAAGGTTGGCTTTGGCATAGAAGACTAGGACATGTTGGCATGCGTAATCTAGACAAGCTTATCAAAGGTGATCATATTCTTGGTGTTAAAGATGTTATCTTTGACAAAGATAGACTTTGTAGTGCTTGTCAAGCTGGAAAGCAAGTAGGTGGAAGTCATCCCGTAAAGAATATCATGACTACTAGGAGACCACTCGAGTTACTTCACATGGATCTTTTTGGTCCCAATGCTTACAAGAGTCTCGATGGAAATTCCTATGGTCTAGTCATAGTTGATGATTTTTTCCAGATTTACGTGGGTATTCTTTCTTGATGATAAGTCGCAGGTACAAAAGATCTTCAAGAACTTCGCTCGCAAAGCGCAAAATCAGTTTGAAGTGAAGATCAAGAAGGTTCGGAGCGATAACGGATCGGAGTTCAAGAACACCCATGTGGATACCTTTCTTGACGAAGAAGGTGTCTCACATGAGTTCTTGGCTACGTACACGCCTCAAAAAAATGGAGTTGTTGAGAGGAAAAACCGAACTCTTATTGAGATGGCAAGAACGATGCTTGACGAATACAAGACACCAAGACACTTTTGGGCAGAAGCCGTGGAAACAGCATGTCATGCCACAAACTGACTCTATCTTCACAAGCTTCTCGGTAAAACGACATACGAGCTACTCACCGGTAACAAACCCCAAGTTGGATACTTTCGAGTATTCGGCTCAAAGTGCTACATTCTTGATAAGCATCGTTGTACTAAATTTGCTCCTAAATCTCATGAAGGATTCCTACTTGGTTACGGATCGAACTCTCACACTTACCGTGTCTACAACAACTTCACTCGAAAAGTTGAAGAGACGGTAGATGTGAAGTTTGATGAATCTAATGGTTCGCAAGTCGAACAATTGCCAAATGATGTAGGTGATAAGGACCCTTCGAAAGCTATCCAAGACTTGTCCATCGGCAAGATTCGTCCCATGGAGGTGAAGGAAAGTACTTCGTCAACTCAAGTGGAAGCCCCTACTTCACGTCAAGGTGAACCTCAACACGACATGGAGGCATCCACAAGCGGTACACGACAAGATGATGAAGAGGAGGAAGTACATCATGAAGATCCACCACAACCTCCTTCACCACCACCTCAAGGGAACGACACCTTCAACAGCAATGAAGATGAAGATGATGATGATGAAGAAGCTCCACCATCCAACAAGAAAAAGCTACCCCGAGTTCGAGCAAGAGTGACCAAGAACCATCCTCTAAACCAAATTTTTGGTGACATACAAACCGGGAGAATCACTCGCTCTAAAACTCGCTTAGCTAATTTTTGTGAGCATTATTCTTTCATCTCTAGAATTGAACCCTTGAAGGTAGAACAAGCTCTTGAAGACTTGGATTGGGTGAACGCAATGCATGAAGAGCTTCACAACTTCAAGAGGAACGAAGTGTGGACACTCGTGGAGAAGCCCAAGGATGAGCAAAACATCATCGGAACCAAATGGATGTTTCGGAACAAGCAAGACGAAGACGGTCAAGTCGTACGCAACAAGGCCCATCTTGTAGCCCAAGGATATACGCAAGTCAAAGGTATGGACTACGGTGAGACCTATGCCCCCGTCGCTAGACTTGAAGCTATTCGCATTCTTCTTGCTTATGCTAATCACCATGATATCACGCTTTATCAAATGGACATTAAAAGTGCATTTTTAAATGGTGAGATTGAAGAAGAAGTCTATGTTAAGCAACCACCTGGTTTTGTAAATCCTAAGAAACCTAATCATGTTTACAAGCTTCGTAAAGCCCTTTATGGTCTTAAACAAGCCCCTCGCGCTTGGTATAAATGCTTAACGAAGTTTCTCATTGAAAAGGGTTTTGAAATTGGTAAAATTGATGCAACCTTGTTCACTAAGAGAGTTAATGGTGAATTATTTGTGTGCCAAATCTATGTGGATGATATTATCTTTGGATCTACTAACCCACAATTTATTGAAAGATTTGGAAGGTTGATGTCCGAGAAGTATGAGATGTCCATGATGTGCGAGCTGAAATTCTTTCTTGGTTTGCAAATTAAGCAAACAAGAGAAGGAACTTTCATCTCTCAAACTAAGTATACTAAGGACTTGATCAAGAAGTTCAACATGCAAGAGTGCAAAGGTATGAAAACTCCTATGCCTACTAGTGGACATGTTGACCTTACCAAGGAGGATGAACCGGTTGATCAAAAGGTTTATCGATCTATGATTGGTTCATTGCTATATCTATGTGCCTCCCATCCCGATATTATGCTTAGTGTTTGCATGTGTGCTAGATATCAAGCTACACCTAAAGAGTGTCATCTTTTGGCCGTGAAACGTATTGTGAGATATTTGATACAAACACCAAACTTTGGCATTTGGTATCCCAAGGGATCTTCTTTTAACCTTGTTGGCTATTCCGATTCGGACTATGCCGGTGACAAGGTTGATAGAAAATCCACCTCGGGTACTTGTCAATTTTTGGGTAGATCTCTTGTGTCTTGGTCCTCCAAGAAACAAAACTCGGTATCTCTATCTACTGCCGAAGCTGAGTATATTGCTGCTGGATCATGTTGTGCACAATTACTATGGATGACACAAACGCTTAAGGATTATGGAATTCATGTTAAAAATGTTCCATTACTTTGTGACAATGAAAGTGCTATTAAAATTGGTCATAATCCTGTGCAACATTCTCGAACTAAACATATTCAAGTTAGACATCATTTCATTCATGATCATGTTGCCAAAGGAGATATTGATCTTAAGCATGTTCGCACTAACAAGCAATTGGCCGATATCTTTACTAAGCCACTTGATGAGAACACTTTTTGTCACTTGAGGAGTGAGTTGAACATCATTGATGCTTCAAACTTGAGCTAGTTTCACTCGATTGCATGCAAGGGCATGAGCTTTCTTGATACTTCCATGATACTCTTGACATGTTATCTTATACCATGGAATTCTATGCTCCCTTGTATTGCATCTAACATTTTGTAGGTACTTGGAAGATTTTCATTCCACAAGATTGCCAACAACTCATATCATAAGCAATCTTGTCATGACCAAGTATCCACACGCTCTTTTGTTGATGGAAGGAAGAAGACAACCAAAACATATCCTTGACACATATTAGTACTTCACAATTGGTATCGTGTCATATCATGTTCTTCCTTGCTTGACTAACCTATGTAGGTGACAAGTGTACTTAAACAAACGAGAAGGATTGCTCCCAACTCAAGATGATCTTCATCAACCTCGAGCATCCTCAACAAGTTCACCTACAAGCCACGTCATCAACATCACTCAAAGGTATGTAATCATATCCTTGAAAAATCTTTACTCCAAGTCATGAGCTAAAGCAACTCAAGTGATATGAAGACATTAAAATGCTTAATCTAAAAATGGTAACCCCATTTTGAGCTTAACGATGAGTATGACCTATGATCAAGTATTCTTGCTTGGCTCCTAAGTCAATATACTCTAATATAGGTGACCTAGTCACTGCCCATCATCTAGTTAAGATTTTTTTTTGGTTCATTCTCTATTTTGCAAGATTTCTTGGAACCACTCAAATCTTCTCTAGTTGATATATTTTTGTAAAATCTTTTGCATTTCCTTTGAAAATTTCTTTTGACACTTTGTTACAAGTTTTCTAAATTTATTTGCAAGTTTCTCAAACATTGCCAAGTTTCTGTTTTAGCCTCGGAGCCGCCGATACAAATAACTCGGTTCTACCGAATTAGCAGATGAGCTGCAAAACAACATCTCGGTACCACCGACTTGTTTGTCTCGGAGCTACCGATTTGATATCTTCTCCAGTATGTATTCATATTAGTGAATCTTCGTTTCCTTAGAGATCCTATTGTGATATTTCCAATTCTTCGATGATCCCTTCTTTAAAAAAAATCTTTAGGGGGAAATACTTTATTCAAGGAACCCTAACTCAAAGGAGGAGAAGTCTTACAAGATCTCAGTTTAAACAAAGGGAGAGAAATTATTTTCAATGATTCCCTCAATTTTCATTTCTATGAACCCTACGATCTATGACCCTTGTTCTCAAGGATCCCTTCTTAATCAATGATCCCGGTATCTGACCCTGTGTATGACCTTTTTGGAAGTTAATGCCAAAGGGGGAGAAATACCAAAGCTTCAATGCTAAAGGGGGAGATACATGCTTATGCAAAGTGAGAGATATAATCAAGGGGGGAGGAGAATATTAAAGCTCATACTTACATAGTCAAGGGGAGAACACCAGAGTAGGGGGAGAAAAGTATGTTTGGGAGAAAATATGTTATTTCATTTGACTACTCATGTTAGACTTTTCTCACCCTATCCAATCCCAATATCTACATACTAAGATTCAGGGGGGGAGGATGATCTACTATTTTCATAACTAAGGGGAGAAAGTTCTAAATGATCTTGGAGACATATCAATCTTAAGGAATAATATCTTACATATGTTCTCCATATCTTGGTACTGTTGAGCTCTATTGTGTTTTGATTGGTAGAATACTCTTGTGTTTCCTAACATTGTTTTCTCAAGTGTGTTTCTACTACAAGAATGCTCAAGAACTCAAGGTAAGTATATGCATCATATTCTTGATCAAGATGATCTCTTGCTTCTTGCACATATTGTTTGCAAGGGTGAAGTCTTGAACAAGGATACATCTCATTTATATATATATATATATATATATATATATATATATATATTTGATGCATATAGCCAAGATACACATGACTCGTTATATCCCTTCTACCACATGTGTGTCCATGCATTCCAAGGCAACTATCCTTTAAAGGGATTGCACACACTTAGGGGGAGCAAGTCTAAGTCATGTGTCTCTCAAAGTCTTCATTATATCCATGCATATATTTATTTGAAGCTTTGATTGTATGTTGTCATCAATTACCAAAAAGGGGGAGATTGAAAGCACAATATGCTCCCTTGGTGGTTTTGATAATTCATGACAACATACATTGTCTCTTGGACTAATACTTTTACCTAGTGTATTTCAGATAAAAGTCTATAGAGGAAGATGGGTTGGTAAAAGGATTGTGGAAATACCCCAAGATGCAAGGAAATGGATTGGCAAAGCTTCAAGCAAGAGGACTCTACATTTTACTTTGTGAGAAATCACCTTGAGTCCATAGGAAAGCCAATACTATTAAAAGGGGGTAATGTACTGTTGGTGAACAAAATGCTCATACGTGCACAAGTGATAGTCACCAAATACACCCACAAGCTCTTCCACAAAAGTCTATCCAAAGTAATATATCCAAAATTGGTGCAACCAACACTTTCCACTCGGTCCCACCGATTCCCAAACTCAGACAGACCCATGCCAAACCCTAGCCAGTCGGTGCAACCGATTCTACATCGGTGCCACCGAGTTTAGGTTGCCAACTCTCTGTTTAGCTATTTCAGTCTTCGGTACCACCGAGATTTGCCAGTCGGTCTCACCGAGTTTCTGGACCAACTCTCTGGATAGCCATTCACAAGAATCGGTACCACCGAGAATTGTGGATCGGCGCCACCGAGTTTCTGGACCAACTCTCTGGTAAGCCATGGTCAAGAATCGGTACCACCGAGATGTGAGAATCGGCGTCACCGAGTTTGCGCAATCTGACCGTTGGTCACCTGATCGGTACCACCGAGAGTTATATATCGGTCTCACCGAGATTCAAAAGTTACTGCCTTTTGGTTACTTCGGTACCACCGAGATTAACACATCGGTGTCACCGAGTTGGTCACTTTAGGTGTAACGGTTGGATTTTTGGGGATGCCTATATATACCCCTTCACCACCACCCACTCGAAAGAGAAGCACTTAGAACTATTCCATACTTGCCCCATCATATTTTTTGAGAGATTGCCACCTACTCATGTGTTGAGATCATGCCATTCCATTCCAACCATATGAATCTTGATCTCTAGCCTCCCCAAGTTGCTTTCCACCAAATCAATCTCTTCCACCATAGCCAAATCTGTGAGAGAGCGATTGTGTGTTGAGGAGTCTATCATCTTGAAGCACAAGAGCAAGGAGTTCATCGACATTGCCGAGCCTATTACCTTTTGGAGGGTGGTGTCTCCTAGATTGGTTAGGTGTCGCTTGGGAGCCTCCTACTTCGTGTTGTGGAGTTGAACCAAGAAGTTTGTACGGGCAAGGAGATCGCCTACTTCGTGAAGATCAACCCATAGTGAGGCTAGTCCTTCGTGGACGGAAGCCGCTATGGAATAGTAAAGGTTGCTACTTCGTGGACCCTTATGGGTGGAGCCCTCCATGTACTCTCGCGACCGTTACCCTCCGTGGGTTGAAGACTCCATAAACGTGGATGTACGATAGCACCACCTATCGGAACCACGGGAAAAATCTTCGTGTCCCTCATGCGTTTGATCTTCCTATCTCAACTCTTTACTTCATGTGCAATGTCTTTACTTTCCGCTGCCATACTTGTTGACTTGCATGTGTAGGGTGTGTTAGACTTGCTATAATTGTTAAAATATGCCAACCAATTAACTTGGGAAAAGGTTAGGTTTTAAATTCCTGCTAGTAGTCTATTCACCCCCCTTCTAGACACACTTCTAGTGATCCCTCATTACTACAGTAGCTTAATCACGTGAACACACAAAAACAGAAAGGAAGAGTGTTGGGTTGTCTCCCAACAAGCGCTTTTCTTTAATGCCTTTTAGCTAGGCATGATGATTTCAATGATGCTCACATAAGAATAGTATTTGAAACAGGCAAGGGAGCATCCTGAATCTCATGACAAGCACATTTAAGTCTAACCCACTTCCTATGCATAGGGATTTTGTGAGCAAACAATTTATGGGAACAAGAATCAACTAGCATAGGAAGGCAAAACAAGCATAACTTCAAAACTTTGAACACATAGAGAGGAACCTTGATATTATTGCAATTCCTACAAGCATATGTTCCTCCCTCATAATAAATTTCAGTAGCATCATAAAGGAATTTCACAATATAACTATCACATAAAGCATTCTTTTCATGATCTACAAGCATAGAATTTTCATTACTCTCCACATAAGCAAATTCCTTTTCATCCATGGTAGTGGGAGCAAACTCAACAAAATAACTATCATGAGAAACTTGATTGACATAACCACATTCAATATTAAAATCATGATGACAAGTTTCGTGGTTACTATCACTCTTTATATCATACATGTCATCATCATAATCATCATAGATAGGAGGCATGCCATCATCATAATAAATTTGCTCATCAAAATTTGGGGGGCTAAAAATATCATCTTCATCAAACATAGCATCCCCAAGCTTGTGGCATTGCATATCATTAGCATCATGGATATTCAGAGAATTCATACTAGCAACATTGCAATCATGCTCATCATTCAAGGAATTCTCATTAAGTATTTTCATAATTTCTTCCTCTACCAATTGAGCACAATTTTCTGAATCCTTAATTTTACGAAAGACGTTAAAAAGACGAAACAATTGAGGCAACCTAAACTCCATTTTTTTGTAGTTTTCTTTTATAAAACCAAACTAGTGAAAAAAAAGAAACTAAAAGATTTAATTGCAAGATCTAAAGCTATACCTTCAAACACTCACCTCCCCGGCAATGGCGCCAGAAAAGAGCTTGATGTCTACTGCACAACTTTATTCATGTAGACTCGTGTTGGGCCTCCAGGCGCAGAGTTTTGTAGGACAGTAGCAATTTTCCCTCAAGTGGATGACCTAAGGTTTATCAATCCGTGTGAGGTGTAGGATGAAGACGGTCTCTCTCAAACAACCCTGCAATCAAATACAAGAAATCTCTTGTGTCCCCAACACACCCAATACAATGGCAAATTTTATAGGTGCACTAGTTCGGCGAAGAGATGGTGATACAAGTGCAATATGGATGATAGATATAGGTTTTTGTAATCTGAAAATATAAAAACAACAAGGTAGCAAGTAACAAAAGTTAGCACAAACGGTATTGCAATGCTTGAAAACAAGGCCTAGGGTCCGTAGTTTCGCTAGTGCAATCTCTCAACAATGCTAATATAATTGGATCACATAACCATCCCTCAACGTGCAACGAAGAATCACTCCAAAGTTCTTATCTAGCGGAGAACATAAGAAGAAATTGTTTGTAGGGTACGAAACCACCTTAAAGTTATTCTTTCCGATCGATCTATTCAAGAGTTCGTACTAAGATAACATCAAGTTATCTTTTCCGTTCGATCTATCTAAGAGTTCATACTAGAATAACACCATATGATACACATCAACCAACTCTAATGTCACCTAGATACTCCAATGTCACCACAAGTATCCATGAGTTAATTATACGATACGCATCAAACAATTTCAGATTCATAATACTCAATCCACACAAAGAACCTGAAAGAGTGCCCCAAGATTTCTATCGGAGAAAGTAGGACAAGAACATGTATCAACCCCTATGCATAGATTACCCCAATGTCACCGCTGGAATTCGCAAGTTGAGTACCAAAACATATATCAAGTGAATCAATAGAACACCCCATTGTCACCACGGGTATCCACATGCAAGACATATATCAAGTGTTCTCAAATCCAATATTCAATCCAACATAACGATATCTCAAAGGGAAAGATTAAATTCATCACAACATGATAGCGAGGGAATAACATCATATGATCCGACTATATTAACAAAGCCCGTGATACATCAAGATCGTGACATCTCAAGAACACGAGAGAGAGAGAGAGATTGAACACATAGCTACTGGTACATACCCTTAGCCCCGAGGGTGGACTACTCCCTCCTCGTCATGGCCTCCGCCGGGATGATGAAGATGACCACCGGAGATGGATTCCCTTCTCCGGCAGGGTACTGGAACGTCTCCAGATTGGTTTTTCGTCGATACAGAGAGTTGCGGCGGCGGAGCGGAGACTCTAGGGTTATTTCTGATGGTTTCTATATTTATAGGATCTTTGGGCGTCGGTTTCACGCCAAGATGGGCCACGAGGAGGGCATGATACACCAGGGCTCGCCTGGGCCCTCTGGCGCGCCCTGGTGGGTTGTGCCCACCTCGTGGCTCTTCTCCGGTGGTTCTTCACTCCAATATTGCTTATTTGGTCCAGAAAAAATCACCAAAAAGTTTCGGGCGATTCCGAGAACTTTCATTTTCTGCACAAAAACAACACCACGGTAATTCTGCTGAAAACAGCGTCAGTCCGGGTTAGTTCTAGGTAAATCATATAAAGTGCATCAAAACCATATAAAAGTATTGTAAACATACATGAATATGGCATGAATACTTCATAAATTATCAATACGTTGGAGATGTATCACTACACACAAAAGAGCAAACACTTGCACCAAACGCGGGCAAGAGGGTTGTCAATCCCCCTGGACTCGTTATTTGCATGCAAGTGAAACAAGTAGATAGTAGTGAATAATTGCAAAATAAAATAATAGATAATAAAGGCAGCGAGGTATTGAAAGCTTTTTGTAAATTATAAGTGAGAAGACCCGGGGGCCATAGTGTTCTCTAACGGCATCTCTCATGTAGGAAACATACGGTGGGTAAACAAATTACTATTGGGCAATTGATAGAAAAGCAAATAATTATATTCATATTCACGGCAATCATCCTGTGTATATAGGCATCACGTCCATAAACAAATAGGCTAACTCCTACATGCACCTATTACTATTACTCCACTCATCGACCGCTATCTAGCATGCATCTAGAGTACTAAGTAAAACAGAGTAATGCTTGGAGAAAGATGACATGATGTAGACAAATTAAACTCAATCAATATGAATGAACCCGATCGTTTTATCCTTAGTAGCAACAACACAAAGACGTATCTTATCCCCTTCTATCACTGGGATATAGAAACCCGTCAGGTTGAACCTACCTCAACGCACCCCTCTCACTGAAGAAAGATCAATCGACTTGGTCAAAGCAAATCAATAGATCGGAAAGATCTACGAAGCTATAATGATCATGCAATAAGAATCAATTTAAGAACTCAGAGAAGACTCCAATATTTTATCATGAATAAGTTGAACATAAACCAACAATTCATTGGATCCCAACAAACACACCGCACAAAGGCATTTTATAGAAAAACAAATTCTGAAGAGAAGTGAAATCTAGCATATGCATGTAGGAAGAGTGAAGCATTAATAATTTTAACCAAAATAGAGGTAAGTGAGTAACATGAAAATTTCTATAACCATATTTGCCTCTCTCATAATAATTACATGTAGGATCATAATCAAACTCAACAATATAATTATCATATAAGATGTTTTCTCTATGATCCACATGCACAAGAGTTTTACAATCTTCCAAGATGGTGGGATCAACATTAACTAAAGTCATGATGTCGCCAAACCCACTTTCAATATTATTGCAAACATTATTATCCATAACATATTCATCATGAGGCTTAAATAAATTTTCAAGATCAAAAGAAACATCATCACCCCAATCATGATCATTGCAATATGTAGTGCTCATAGCAAAATTATCATCCCCAAGCTTGTAGATTTGCATATCGCTAGCACAATTGGCATTAATAGAATTTATAGTAACATCATTGCAATCATGATTTTTGGGTGTAATAGCAAGAATTTCATTTTCAACATAAGGAACTATAGCAAGTTCATCTTCATAAGCATCATTAATATTGGCATTGTGGCCACAAGAATAGCAAGCATCATGTTCATCAAGAGGAGATATTTCAATCGAATCAATGGAATCATAATTTTTCTTCCAATGCAGCAGTCATTCTCTCAATAAATTCTTTAACATATGCATTAGAAGCATAGTTTTCATAGCAATATTTAAGTATGGCAAAGTTTTCAGATTTGTAGAGAGTAGCATCATACTTTTCAATAAAAGAAGCAACTTCATAAGCACCCATAAAAGCAACAAATTCTTCAATCTGTTCGATATCATAGTAACTATAAACACCCTTGGAATAGAAGATAAGATTTCATTATCATTAAACTCACATAAGTAGGGACGGTGTTTTTCAGGGTTCTCAGAGGAGCAAGTAAAATCATAAATTTCACACAGATTCAAAGCATAACACTTCAAACCATTTATTTGATGCCATAAAAGTCTCCCCTTTTGAGACAACTTGTGACGCACAAAATAAGCATGCACATCAAATGATTTTCCCTCAACTAAACTAGTTGGGGTTTCAACACGAGCATGAATGGATAGTACATGATCCAAGTAGAAAACTTTAAGTGGATCCGTTTATCTTTATTTTTACCTTTTACTTTCTGTTTGAGTGTGATAAAGATAAACATGACATAGCTAGGCAAGCAAGCAAATAGAAATATTTTTGTATTTTTTTTGAAACAAGCAGAATATAACAGCAAATAAAAAGTAGAACAAGTGAATGATAGTTTGTGCGAAGTTACTTGATAGTAGATTAGTGATACTCCCCGGCAACGGCGCCAGAAATCCTTCCTGATGTCTGTGATCTACGTTGGGTTTTCCGTGAAGAGGAACGGGTTATTTCAGCACAAACGATTAAGTATTTCCCCTAGTTAAGAAACAAGGTTTATCAAACCAATAGGAGTAACACACAACCACCGTCTTCAGCGACTGCACACAAAAGAGAAAATACTTGCACCCAACGCAGGCAAGAGAGTTGTCAATCCCCTTGGACTCGTTATTTGCAAGCAAGTGAAACAAGTAGATAGTAGTGGATAATTGCAAAATAAAATAAAAGATAATAAAGGCAGCGAGGTATTGAAAGATGTTTTTAAATTATAAGTGAGAAGACCCGAGGGCCGTAGTGTTCTCTAGTGGCATCTCTCATGTAGGAAACATACAGTGGGTAAACAAATTACTGTTGGGCAATTGATAGAAACGCGAATAATTATATTCATATTCACGGCAATGATCATGTGTATATAGGCATCACATCCATAAACAAATAGGCCGACTCCTGCCCGCACCTATTACTATTATTCCACTCATCGACCGCTATCCAGCATTGAAAGCACATATGCTCCCTTGGTGGTTTTGATAATTCATGACAACATACATTGTCTCTTGGACTAATATTTCTACCTAGCTTATTTCAGGTTTAAGTCCACAGAGAGGATTGGCAAAGGATTGTGAGGAGAACCCCAAGATGCAAGGAATAAGATTGGCTAAGCTACAAGCAAGAAGACTCTACATTTTACTTTGTGAGAACTCACTTTGAGTCCATAGGAAAGCCAATACTATCAAAAGGGGGTAAGGTATTAATGGTGAATGAAATGCTCAAGTGATCAAGTGATAGCCACCAAAAACATTCACAAAGCACTCCCACAAATATTCTGTCCAAAGCCTAACATGCAAAATCGGTGCCACCAACATTTCCTACTCGGCCCTACCGATTTTTCTCTCAGACAGAAACCCTAGCCAAACCCCATTCTCGGTACCACCAAGTTGCATTTCGGTGCCACTGAAAAAGGTGACCAGCTCTCTGGTATCTCATTTTCAAGAATCAGAATTTTCGAGTTTGAAAATCGGTGCAACCGAGTTCTGGGAACTGCCTAGGTGATTGTAACATCCCAATTTTCTTAAATCAGGATGTTAATAGATCATTCATATTGCATCTCATATTTTTCTATGCATTATTTGTTTTTCTGAAAATTCTTTTCATTATGCAACTCAAGGCAAATTATTGGAGTGGAGATAATATGACTTCTCCCCTGTCGAATAAAGTTCATAATGTCCAGAATGATAGTTGGATTTCATCTGAGGTGTTTTTGCAATTTTATAAATCCCAAATGATTTTAAATTTATTTTATAACTCTCCTTGTGTGGCCTATTGCATAAAAAAATATTTTCAAAAATTGCATTAGGTTGGAACTAGTGTTCCTATAGTTTATATTAGTATAATATATTTTACTGTATGTTATTAATATTTTAGGATACTGTATGGTATTTATTTTTAGCCGGATAAATTTATTTTCTGTGTTAGCACTTTAAAAAAACGCACCGTGCAGTCGGGCTGCACAGTGGCCCAACAGGGGCTTCGCCCGCGCGCACAGCATTGTCGCAGCTAGCAGGCTGGCCCATGGCCCAGCTGCTGCCGAAGCGGTACGCAGCCGATCCCTCGCCTCCAGCCGCTGACCGGCGGGCCCCGCACCCATCCCCTTCCTCCGGTCGGACACGCGCACACGCACGCATCAGAGGGATCGCGCCCGAGTCAAACTCGAGGCCCCGGTGGACCTCGTGCAGCCCTGGGCCACCTCACGCGAGGAAAGAGCCCTCGAGGGACCCCGGACCCCTTCTCCCGATCTCTCCCGTCGCCGCACGCCTCTGCCAGGGAGATTTGCATCTCGTCGTGGAGCTCGAGCCACCGCCGCCGTCGTCGAACGATTTCGTCGTTGTAAGGACACCACGAGCCGCTTCGTTTGATTCCCTCGACCCCCCTCGTCACTCCGCGTCCGTTTGACACCTGAGGGTGAACCGCAGGGCACCACAGAGACCACCCGAACCCGCCGGAGTTCCCGTCGTCGCCGCCGGCCACAGAGGACTCCCGGGTCGCCATTCTTGGCACCGAAGTGATCTCCGTCGTACGCCGCATCCACCGACCACCGCAGCTTCGCCGGAGAGCCGCCGGAGAAGAGCCGCCGTCCACGCCCGAGGCCGCCGTCGTTTTCTGCTCAGGGTGAGCACACGCGCGCACAATCCCACTTCGACCAATCCACGAATGACACGTGCCATGTGCTACAGTAGCCGCAGCAACTCCAGTTTTGGTTCTGTCTCTTTTTGGACAGATTTTCACCCAATTTTCAAATTGCTCTAACTTTTAATCTGTATACCCAAATTAGATAATTCTTTTTCCTGTGCACTCACAATGACCAGTAGAATATGACAGCACCAAAATTTCGCATGTTTGCAATGTTCAAATTTGAATTTGACCAAATTTAAAATAAACCTTCTGGAGGCCATAATTTGCAAAACGTTTAGTGAAATTAAATGAATCTTTTTGTGTTGTGTTCCTATAGAATTCTAGATGATTTGTACCTATTGTTATGCTACTATTTTTGTGATTTTGAAAAATGATTTCTTGTTGTTGGTTTTATTTGGTGTTATTTGAGTGTGGTGATTTATTTGTTGTGATTGTTTGAAACGTGTAGATTGCCCAGAGTGCGACGCGAACTATTGTCAGGAGTGTGACCTTTTGTACCAGAATCAAGGCAAGTTACATATTGATCATCCTTCACCTATTGTTTTTTATGCATGTAGTATATATCACACTATGAATTTATGCATGTATAGGAATATTTTTATATTATGCTATGCTATTGAGTTATCTCCTCGTCAATGATGATCGTGGTAGTTGTAGTTCTGCTATGCTATGTAGACGGGGATTGGTTCGTGTATTCATTGAGATTATGTGAGGACTATGATATAACTTCTGTTGAAACTTAATATATATATATATTATTCACCTCTGGGCGGATGTGGTATTGCTGGGTGGTTTCAAGAACATCATGGTTCCGACCCTCTGAATGTAAGTGGAATGCCGCCCAGGTTCAAAAAGATCAGACGGACTTAGTGACTAGTAGCTTCCGTGTGCGGCCACTGGCTATATGGGCTCTAGCTTAGTTGATCAGTAGTGGAAACCCTACCCGGATGTGCCAGCAGATGTAGGTATGATAGTTGGGATGGGCCTCCTGTGGGACTAGGTGCTGCTGCTGAAAGACTTCGTCTCAATCTTCGGGTTGGGTCCAGTGGGTAAAGCGTACTACACTCTGCAGAGTATTAAAACTAATCATGATTAGCCGTGTCCTTGGTTATGGACAACTTTGAGCAACTAGGCCATTACAGTTGTTTGATGATCTTGACAGACGTTACCCTTAATAAAACCTGGTGGGAAACTTAATAATGGTAATAGGTTGGAGTTGGAGATGCCAATTCAACCATACGTATTTAATGGTAGCAAACAAATTAAAACTTGACTATTATGTAGTTATGAGGACAAAATTAGCTTTTCTGCAAAATAACCATCAAGCCTTCCTTTGTTATACTATGCATGTACATGTAGGTCTGCTTATTATTTCTCTTGTGTAACTTGCCAATACATTCAATGTATTGACCTATACGGCTGCAACGTCTCATGTTGCAGGATATTCAGACGAAGAGTAAGGTACCGTTAGGGTCGTGAGTCTGCACTCAGCATCGCCAGAGGGCTATGATGGGACTCATCGTTATTTTCTACTACTTTTCCGCTGTTTGATTGAATAAAGGTAGCTATGTGCTATGCAGATTGTTATACTTTATAAATTCTGGATCATACGATGTAATAAATGATGCACTAATTATTCTGGTATTCATCTATACTATGTGTGCTAGCGAATCGATCCAGAGACTAGCACAGTAAGCACAGAGACTCAAACTCTTCGAGGTTTGGTCGTTACAGATGGTATCAGAGCAGTGTGTTGACTGTAGGTCGTGACCCTAGAAAATGGATTAGAAAGGCCATAGGAGTGAAAATTATTTTATAAAATTTTCATACTTCTTACTCTTTTATTAGTCATCCCCTCAAGTATCATGTCCAGTTTAAGTAGGAACTAGTGCTGAGACCACCATTTACCTTTGTTTTATATTGTGATGTTATCGTGTTAGCGTATCTGATTATGCCCACTTTTGTGGTATGACGATACTAGATTGCTTGCTTGATTTTTAGTTGTTTGTTTGTAAAACTAGGATCTTGTCGAAATTATTCGGCTATATATAATGCTATGTTATTGATTCTTGTTTGTTTTCTATTGGTGTTATTCGTTATTGTGTTTTTGTTGCCTCATATATATTGCCTTGATCATATTATGCATATGGGTAGAATATATATATATATATATTCCGTTAGACCTATTCTATCTATTACTCATCTAATTCTTGCCCACCAGATGCCGCCGAGACGTGAGCCTAGAGGCAATGGTTCAGGAGGAGGCAACAATGACAATGACGTACCGCCATATGTGGAATAGTTGCTTCAGGGACAAGGCCAGTTGATCCAGTTGCTTGTTCAAACATGGGAAACAACAACAATAACAATCCGCCGCCTCCGCCACCTATGGATATGCTTACCAGGTTCTTGAGGTTGAATCCTCCGAGGTTCTCCAACAGCCCTGAACCTATTGTGGCTGATGATTGGCTCCGTTCAATCGGTAGGAACCTGCAGACCGTTGGATGCACAGATGCAGAGAGGTGAGGTTTGCCTCACATCTGTTGGAGGGTCGTGCCGCAGCTTGGTGGGACAACTACTTGGTCACTTATCCCATTGATACCATCACCTGGGCGCAGTTTCAGGCAGCTTTCCGTGCCGCACATGTGTCTGCTGGTGCCATGAGTCTGAAAAAGAAGGAGTTCCGCAGCTTGCGTCAGGGAGGCCGCACGTTTAATGAGTATGTGGAGGAATTTAATAACCTTGCACGCTATGCTCCTAATGATGTTAATACTGATCTAGCTAGGCAGGAGAAATTATTGGAGGGCCTGAATGATGATTTGGGCGTTTAGTTGACTGTGGCCACTTTTGGTAATTGCCAGGAGCTTATTGATAAGGCTATTGTGCTTGAGGGAAAGCATCAGGCCATAGAAAACCGCAAGAGGAAGTACAGTAACAGTAACATGTATAATTCAGGACCACAGCAGAAGCCACACACTTCATATCATGGTAATGGAGGTAATGGGCATCATCATCATGGAGGTAGTGGACATAATCATCATAGAGGTAATGGACATAATCATCATGGAGGTAATGGCCACAACCATAATGGCAACCATCATCACAATGGGCACAAGAGTAACAATGGTAATGGTAACGGTAATGGTAATGGAGGGAATAATAACCAGAACTGCCAGAGTGTGCCCGTGCAGAGGGACCTTAGTCAGGTTCAGTGCTACAAGTGCAGGAAGATGGGCCACTACTCCAATGCATGTCCAGAGAGCAATAATGGTAATGGGAATTCAGGAGTTAACAAGCCAAACCCCTTTCAGAAGGGTCATGTCAACCATGTTAATGTGGAGGAGGTCTATAATGAACCTGATGCAGTGATTGGTAAGTTTTTGATCAATTCAGTACCCGCACTTGTCCTTTTTGATACTGGTGCATCGCATTCATTTATTTCGAGGGTATTCGTTGATAAACATGGATTGCCCACCAAAACCCTTAGTATGCCTATTAGAGTGAGTTCCCCAGGAGCTGGGATGATAGCAGGTGTTGGTTGTCGTCAGTTGACCTTGTCTATTGGGAAGTATGAGTTTCGTACATATTTGATTATATTGAAGTCACAAGGTCTGGATATTATTTTGGGTATGGACTGGTTACATTTATATGAGGGTGTTATTGATTGTGCCAGTGGAGCTATTTCTCTCAGTGCACTAGGAGGGAAGAGAATCAAATATGTATGTAAGTAGCAGCATAAGCGGATGCATGTGAACTCTCTTAAGGGGGGTTACCTGGAAGAGGTCCCAGTTGTGAAGGATTATCCAGATGTGTTTCCAGAGGAGTTGCCAGGTATGCCGCCAGATAGAGATATTGAGTTTCTTATTGATTTAATACCAGGCATGGGACCTATTGCAAACAGACCGTATAGAATGCCTCCTCAAGAGTTGGAGGAATTGAAGAAGCAGTTAAGGGAATTGCAGGCACAAGGATTTATTCACCCAAGTTCATCACCTTGGGGAGCTCCTGTTTTGTTTGTTGAGAAGAAGGATGGAACTCTGAGGATGTGTGTTGATTATCGTTCTCTGAATGGGGTAACCATTAAGAATAAGTATCCTTTGCCTATGATAAATGATTTGTTTGACCAGTTGGAGGGAGCTACTGTGTTTTCTAAGATTGATCTTCGTTCTGGTTATCATTAATTAAAGATTCGTGAGCAAGATATTCCAAAGACTGCTTTCACTACGAGGTATGGGTTGTATGAGTATACTGTTATGTCATTTGGATTGACTAATGCCCCTGCATACTACGAGGTATGGGTTGTTTTCATTGATGATATATTGGCGTTCTCCAAGAATAAGCAAGAGCATGAAGTGCATCTGCGTTTGGTATTGGCGAAATTGAGGGAGCACCAATTGTATGCCAAGTTCAGCAAATGTGAGTTTTGGATGGATGAGGTAGCATTCCTTGGACATGTTATATCAGGTAATGGAGTTGCAGTTGATCCATCCAAGGTTGCCGCAATTACAGAGTGGGAGTCACTGATACGTCTCCAATGTATCGATAATTTATGAAGTATTCATGCCATATTCACCTATGTTTACAATACTTTTATATGGTTTTGATGCATTTTATATGATTTATTTGGAACTAACCCGGACTAACGCTGTTTTCAGCAGAACTACCGTGGTGTTGTTTTTGTGCAGAAAATGAAAGTTCTCGGAATCGCCCAAAACTATTAGACGATTTTTTTGGAACAAAAGAGGGACTAGACGCTTCGTGGGAGGGCCAGAAGAGCCACGAGGTGGGCACAACCCACCAGGGCGCGCCAGCCCCCCCCCGGCGCGCCCTGGTGTATCGTGCTCACCTCATGGCCCACCTTCGCGTGAAACCAACGCCAAAAAATCCTATAATATAGAAACCATCAGAAATAACCCTAGACTCTCCGCTCCGCCGCCGCAACTCTCTGTATCGACAAAAAACCAATCTGGAGACGTTCCAGTACCCTGCCGGAGAGGGGAATCTATCTCCGGTGGCCATCTTCATCATCCCGGCGGAGGCCATGACGAGGAGGGAGTAGTCCACCCTCGGGGCTGAGGGTATGTACCAGTAGTATGTGTTCAATCTCTCTCTCTCTCTCGTGTTCTTGAGATGTCACGATCTTGATGTATCACGGGCTTTGTTAATATAGTCGGATCATATGATGTTATTCCCTTGCTATCATGTTTTGATGAATTGAATCTTTCCCTTTGAGATATTGTTATGTTGGATTGAATATTGGATTCGAGAACACTTGATATTTGTCTTGCATATGGATACCCGTGGTGACAATGGGGTGTTCTATTGATTCAGTTGATATATGTTTTGGTACTCAACTTGCGGATTCCCGTGGTGACATTGGGGTAATCTATGCATAGGGGTTGATACACGTTCTTGTCCTGCTTTCTCCGATAGAAATCTTGGGGTACTCTTTGAGGTTCTTTGTGTTGGATTGAGTATTATGAATCTGAAATTGTTTGATGCGTATCGTATAATTAACTCATGGATACTTGTGGTGACATTGGAGTATCTAGGTGACATTAGAGTTGGTTGATGTGTATCATATGGTGTTATTCTAGTACGAACTCTTAGATAGATCGATCGGAAAGAATAACTTTAAGGTGGTTTCGTACCCTACAAATAATTTCTTCTTATGTTCTCCGCTTGATAAGAACTTTGGAGTGATTCTTCGTTGCACGTTGAGGGATGGTTATGTGATCCAATTATAAGCATTGTTGAGAGATTGCACTAGCGAAAGTACGGACCCTAGGCCTTGTTTTCAAGCATTGCAATACCGTTTGTGCTCACTTTTGTTACTTCCTACCTTGCTGACTTTATATTTTCAGATTACAAAAACCTATATCTACCATCCATATTACACTTGTATCACCATCTCTTCGCCGAACTAGTGCACCTATACAACTTGCATTGTATTGGGTGTGTTGGGGACACAAGAGACTTTTTATTATTTGATTGCAGGGTTGTTTGAGAGAGACCATGTTCATCCTACACCTCCCATGGATTGATAAACCTTAGGTCATCCACTTGAGGGAAAATTGCTACTGTCCTACAAAACTCTACGCTTGGAGGCCCAACAAAGTCAACAAGAATAAAGTTGCGTAGTAGACATCAAGCTATTTTCTGGCGCCGTTGCCGTGGAGGTGAGTGCTTGAAGGTATATCTTTAGATCTTGCAATTAAATCTTTTAGTTTCTTGTTTTTCACTAGTTTGGTTTTATAAAATAAAATTACAAAAAAATGGAGTTTAGGTTGCATCATTTGTTTCGTCTTTATAATGTCTTTCGTGAAAATAAGGATTCAGAAAATTGTGCTCAATTGGTAGAGGAAGAAACTATGAAAATACTTAATGAGAATTCCTTGAATGATGAGCATGATTGCAATGTTGTTAGTATGAATTCTATGAATATCCAAAATACTAATGATGATTGCACTAGTCATGATAAAAATGTTTCTTATAAGCATGTCAATTTTTGTGGAGCGGATAAAGTTTGTGAAGACATGCCTTATAGGGATGATAGATTTTGTAAGAAGCATAAACACGATAGAACCAATTTTTTTGCTCAAAGTGATAGACGAAGTTGCTACAAAATTATGTTCTCTTTGTCCTATTACTTGTGAACTTTGCTATAAAGTTGGTCATCTTAATTTCCAATGCAAACTTTTTCATGATCAAATCATGGCCAAATATTGTAAGGACTTGATCACCCTTGAACTTTATAATGAGCTTTCTCTATTTTTGGGGAATGAAGAATTGACACATAAAAATAGTTGGTTTGGAGTATTCATTCTCACAGACGACATTGAAACTAATCTAAAAAATATCTATATGTTTTGCATGGTAAATTGCAATGAGAGTGCTTATATTGCCAACTATAGAAAGATGGGAAAACCAATAGAATATGAAAGGAATACTAATGAAAGGGTAAAGATTTCCACTTTCCCTCCTATTGTCTCTCATGATGAAATAGGTGACGAGGAGGAGCTCCCTATTTAACCAATCTCATAAATAAGAAGCTCGAAGAAATTAATTAAACCCACACATGATGTGGTGAAGAAGAAGAAAAGAAGAAAGAGTAGAGGTAAAAAGGTATCTCTCCCAAATGATGTTGCTCCTATTATTGTTGTGCCTCACGAGGATGAATCAAAAATAATTGTGGAATATGATACACTTGATGATGATTTTGTCATGCCTATTGCTTGTTGTGATGACTATGATTGGGAAGAAAATGATACTTCTTATAATCTTGAAAATCTTGTTTGCACCAACTTGGTAAATTATGATAATACTTGTTATACTATTGGTGCTATTCATACTATTAATGATGAGAGTGATTATGCTTATGATATGCCAAGCCACAAGCTTGGGGATGCTATGGTTGATGAGAATGAAATGTTTGAGAATTTATTTGCTGCAATTAATGTTTGTCCCAAGCTTGGGGATGCTATGCTTAATGAAGATGATCTTTTTAGTTCCCCTAATTTGAATGATCAATTTTTTTATGATGATTGCATGCCTCCTATTTATGATGATTGTGATATTTATGAAAGTGGGTATGGAAGAGTGTCAACTTTAGATAATTATTATCCCACTATTTTGGAGGGTGTTGAATTTTATTGTAATGATAAATGTGGATTTGGAGAGGTCATGACTTTATTTAGTAATGATTCCACTATTTCGGAAGAGGTTTCACTTGACTATGATGAGAACAAAGTTGCTACTTATGATGATTATTGTGATGATACTTATGTTATAAAAAGTAGTGATAATTATTGTCATAATTTTGAATATCCTTTTACCGAACATTACTCTTTTAATGTGGAAACAATTTATAGTATTCGAGTTTCATTTGATGCTCCCACTATTATGAATGAGAAGGAATTTGCTTATGTGGAGAGCAATGAAAATTCTATGCTTGTGCATCATGAAAAGAATGCTTTATGTGATAGTTATATTGTGAAATTCCTTCATGATGCTACTAAAAATTATTATGAGGGAGGAACATATGCTTGTAGGAATTACAATATTATCAAGTTTCCTCTCTATGTGTTCAAAGTTTTGAAGTTATGCTTGTTTTGCCTTCCTATGCTAGTTATTCTTGCTCCCATAAATTGTTTGCTCACAAAATCCCTATGCATAGGAAGTGGGTTAGACTTAAATGTGTTTGTCATGAGATTCATGATGCTCTTTTGCATGTTTCAATTATTATTCCTATGCGAGCATCATTGAAATCATCATGCCTAGCTAAAAGGCATTAAAGAAATGCGCTTGTTGGGACACAACCCAACACTTTTACTTTCTGTTTTTGTGTGTTCACATGATTAAGCTACTGTAGTAATCATGTTTTTGTCTTTTATTTCAATAAAGTGCCAAGTAAAGCCTTTGGGATGACTCACAAGATGAGTAGAATTGATGCTGAACCAAAACATAAACTTTTGACTCCAGTACATGAATTTTCATTTTTTACTGGAGCGTGATAATTATCTGAAATTTTACACAGTCTTTATATACAAATTCTTAAGGTTGTCCTAATTTTTCAGAATTTTTAGAGACAGGGAAGTATGGTTACACTACAGATCTTCACAGACTGTTCTGTTTTTGACAGGTTCTGTTTTGCATGCATAGTTTGCTTGTTTTAGTGTTTCCATAGCTTATATTTAGTGGTATAAATTATGGGAATGATAGAATACAGTAGGTATCATGTGGGAACAATTATGAATCTTGTCTTGACAGTACCTAAGTGAATGATTTATCTTTATTACACTAACCCTTCTCACGAAGTTTCGTTAAGTTTTGTGTGATTGAAGTTTTCAAGTTTTTGGTGAGACACCGATATGAGGAGAATAAGGAGTGAAAAGAACCTAAGCTTGGGTATGCCCAAGGCACCCCCAAGGTAATATCCAAGGAAGACTCAAGCACCTAAGCTTGGGGATGCCCCGGAAGGCATCCCCTCTTTTGTCTCCAACATTATCGGTATATCTTACTTAGAGCTATATTTTTATTCGTCACATAATATGTGTTTTGCTTGGATCATCATTTTGTTTTGTTTTTCTCTGTTAGGTGTTATTTATAATATTTTTGTTAATAAAAAGGTTCCAAGAATTGCCTTAGGATGCTTGCATTGCATGTTTGATGTGTGCTGTGTAAAAACATAAACTTTCTCTGCAGTGTTTGAATTTTCATATTTTACTGGAATGTGGAAAGTTTCTGAAATTTTTACACAGTGTTGTCATATAAATTCTTTATCACTTACTAAATTTTCATAATTTTTTGAGGTACGGAAGTACACTGTTTTCATAAATTGCTACAGATTGTTCTGTTTGGACAGATTGCTGTCATAGTTTTGTTATCTACTTATCCTATAGTTTCCATAGCCTATATTGGTAGATATAAATTGTGGAAATGATAGTAAACAGTAGATGATGTTTGAAAATTATTGTGCAACTTGTATTGGCAGTACATGAAGTGTTGATTTATTCTTATGTGTACTAACCTATCTCACGAGTTCTTTTCGAGTTTTGTGTGGATGAAGTTTTTGAGAATAGGTGAAACCATGATATGAGAGGATTGAAAGAGATACAAAAGCTCAAGCTAGGGGATTCCCAAGGCACCCCAAGTAAATATTTCAAGAAGTCTCAAGCATCTAAGCTTGGGGATGCTACGCATCCCACCTCTCTTCGTCAACTATCGGTTAGCCTATGTTGAGCCTAAATTTTTATTTGTCCACATGATATCTGCTATTCTTGGAATGAATTTTTATTTAGTTTTCTGTTTGAATAAGATACTCAGATCAGAAAATCTTTATTGAGAGAGAGAGAGAGTCCTCACATAGCTACTTAATTGTTTGACTACTCATTGATCTTCACTTATATCTTTTGAGTAAATTGTTGAATGAATTGAATACCATGAAGTTGAAATTATATGTTCATATCATGCCTAGTAGTAGCTTTACATCTGGTTTAGAAAGTAAAATTTATCGAAGTTTGACAATCACGGTCATACAAGCAATTCGTGAATGATTAGTATAAGGAAGAGAACTTTCACATACACATATATTATCTTGGACATCTTCTATGATTGTGAATACCCATTAATTATTTTCAAACTTGAGAAAATTAGTTGAAGTTGGACAAGGAAGACAACATAATGAGTTATGGTTGTGTATATTTGCATAGAAGTTATGTTGTTATGGATCCTCCAACATGTGGTGCTTGTTTAGAACCTTTTGCTAGCCAACACTTCGTACTAAGTACAGATACTACTTGTGCATCCAAATCCTTGAGCCAAGTTTCTTCCATAAGAGTCCACCATACCTACCTTTATATGGTATTTCACTGCCATTCCAAGTAAATTTGCATGTGCCACCTCTAAACATTCAAATAAACATCTGTTTTGTGTGCCTGGACCGCTCATGGAGCGATGGGGGGCGGTCAGTATCTTCCATGTTAAGCGGGTTATTCTCATGATGAGTGTTTATTCACTCGTCCTTGCACGAGAGGGGCGGTAATAGGGATTCCCAGTCCCGAAAAAATGCAAATAATTAAACAAAACTCCCCCAGGAATGTTGTTGGTATGGACGGTACCCGTGGATTCGGCTAGCCGTGGAGTGTGTTTGTTGGTGGAGGGGGAGTAAACCTTTACTTTTACCGCTTGGGAACCGCCGCTAATGTGTTTAACATGGAAGATATTGATAACTCTTGGTCGTAACATTGATAGGAAGGGTGCACCTCCCAAAACTATATTCATCTATGTTTTTAAACAATGAGCTCTGGCACCTTTGCAATCCCTGCTTCCCTCTGCGAAGGGACAATCTATTTACTTTCATGTTATTTACTATTCATGTTGAGTCAACTTCTTATTCCAACCTCAGTCTATTAGTTGGCAAGCATCATGTGGTGGGGAAAGATCCAAACATATATATCCAGTCAAATATATTTGATCATGATGTATTCTTGTTGACAATTATCTCTATGATAAATGAGTTGGGAGGCGAAACATTAAGCCCCTATCTTTCTCTGTGTTCGATGTATGCCATTTGTTCTAAAAATATGCTTTGAGTACTAGCAATCATAGAAGACTATATGATGATTGAGTATGTGGAGCTCTTACTTAGACTTTGTTGAGAATAAGTTGAATTGCAATTGTTTGGTGACTAAGAACATAGGTTGTTAAGTTTCAAGAGAATTCATTATTTGAACCATGACATGAGAATTGATTGCTCTATCATGATGATTTTTATGAGAGAAATTTGCTGGTTATGATGCTATAAAAATGACTGAAATTATCAATGATCAAACTTATATATTATGCTAGCATTCACACTTCATAAATTAGTTCTTTTATCATTTACCTACTCGAGGACGAGAAGAAATTAAGCTTGGGGATGCTGATACATCTCCAATGTATCGATAATTTATAAAGTATTCATGCCATATTCACCTATGTTTACAATACTTTTGTATGGTTTTGATGCACTTTATATGATTTATTTAGAACTAACCCGGACTGACGCTATTTTCAGCAGAACTACCGTGGTGTTGTTTTTGTGCAGAAAATGAAAGTTCTCGGAATCACCCGAAACTTTTAGACGATTTTTTTGGAACAAAAGAGGCACTAGACGCTTCGTGGGAGGGCCAGAAGAGCCACGAGGTGGGCACAACCCACCAGGGCACGCCAGCCCCCCCCGGCGCGCCCTAGTGTATCGTGCTCACCTCGTGGCCCACCTTCGCATGAAACCAACGCCAAAAAATCCTATAAATATTGAAACCATCAGAAATAACCCTAGACTCTCCGCTCCTCCGCCGCAACTCTCTGTATCGACGAAAAACCAATATGGAGGCGTTCCAGTACCCTGTCGGAGAGGGTAGATCATCTGCGGTGTCCATCTTCATCATCTCGGCGGAGGCCATGACGAGGAGGGAGTAGTCCGCCCTCGGGGCTGAGGGTATGTACCAGTAGCTATGTGTTCAATCTCTCTCTCTCTCCCTCTCTCTCTCTCTCGTGTTCTTGAGATGTCACGATCTTGATGTATCACGGGCTTTGTTAATATAGTCGGATCATATGATATTATTCCCTTGCTATCATGTTGTAATGAATTGAATCTTTCCCTTAGAGATATCGTTATGTTGGATTGAATATTGGATTTGAGAATACTTGATATATGTCTTGCATATGGATACCCGTGGTGACAATGGGGTGTTCTATTGATTCAGTTGATATATGTTTTGGTACTCAACTTGCGGATTCCCGCGGTGACATTGGGGTAATCTATGCATAGGGGTTGATACACGTTATGTCCTACTTTCTCCGATAGAAATCTTGGGGTACTCTTTGAGGTTCTTTGTGTTGGATTGAGTATTATGAATCTGAAATTGTTTGATGCGTATCATATAATTAACTCATGGATATGTGTGGTGACATTGGAGTATCTAGGTGACATTAGAGTTGGTTGATGCGTATCATATGGTGTTATTCTAGTACGAACTCTTAGATAGATCAATCGAAAAGAATAACATTAAGGTGGTTGCGTACCCTACAAACAATTTCTTCTTATGTTCTCTGCTAGATAAGAACTTTGGAGTGATTTTTCGTTGCACGTTAAGGGATGGTTATGTGATCCAATTATATTAGCATTGTTGAGAGATTGCACTAGCGAAAGTACGGACCCTAGACCTTGTTTTCAAGCATTGCAATACCGTTTGTGCTCACTTTTGTTACTTGCTACCTTGCTGACTTTATATTTTACGATTACAAAAACCTATATCTACCATCCATATTACACTTGTATCACCATCTCTTTGCCGAACTAGTGCACCTATACAATTTGCCATTGTATTGGGTGTGTTGGGGGCACAAGAGACTTTTTATTACTTGATTGCAGGGTTGTTTGAGAGAGACCATCTTCATCCTACACCTCCCACGGATTGATAAACCTTAGGTCATCCACTTGAGGGAAAATTGCTACTGTCCTACAAAACTCTGCGCTTGGAGGCCCAACAAAGTCTACAAGAATAAAGTTGCGCAGTAGACATCAGTCACCCATGTTAGTTGGGGAGATTCGCAGCTTTTTGGGCCTTGCAGGTTATTACAGGAGGTTTATTGAAAACTTTTCCAAGATTGCAAAGCCTATGACTGAATTGTTGAAGAAAGAGAAGAAATTTGTTTGGACTGATGAATGTGAAGCCAGCTTTCAGGAGTTGAAGCAGCGTTTAGTTACATCATCAGTCTTAAGTCTCCCAGACATACACAAAGACTTCCAGGTATATTGTGATGCTTCTCGTCAAGGACTTGGGAGTGTTTTGATGCAGGAAGGTAAATTTGTTTCTTATGCTTCACGCCAACTTAGGAATCATGAGCATAACTATCCTACCCATGATTTGGAGTTAGCCTCAGTTGTGCATGCATTGAAAACTTGGAGGCATTATCTTGTTGGTAATCATTGTGATATATTTACTGGTCATAAGAGCTTGAAGTATATTTTTACTCAGAGGGAGTTGAACCTCAGACAAAGGAGATGGTTGGAGCTTATTAAGGATTATGATTTGAATGTACAGTATCATCCCGGTAAGGCTAATGTTGTTGCTGATGCACTGAGTCGTAGGAGGCATGTTAATGCAGTTAATATTGATGATATGCCACCGGAGTTATGTGAGCAGTTCAGAAATCTCAGATTGGAGATGGTTCCTAAGGGCTATTTGGCAACACTGGAGGTAAAGCCTACTTTGCTAGACAGAATCAAGGAAGCTCAAAAGCATGATAAGTATATTGCTGAGATAAAGGAAAATATGCTAAAGAGGAAGGCATAAGGTTTCCATGAGGATGAACATGGAGCCATATGGTTTGAGAAGCGTATATGTGTACCTCAAGATGCAGAGATCAGGAAGTTGATTCTTCAGGAGGCGCATGATTCACCTTATTCTATCCACCCAGGTAATACTAAGATGTATTTGGATTTGAGGGAGAGATTTTGGTGGCCTAGCCTGAAGAGGGAAATTGCTGAGTATATTGCATTATGCGATGTGTGCCAGAGAGTTAAATCGGAGCATCAGAAACCAGCAGGATTGTTACAACCATTGCCTATACCCTGATTGGAAGTGGGATGAGATTGGTATGGATTTCATTACAGGGTTACCCAGGAGTCGATCAGGTTATGATTCTATTTGGGTAGTTGTTGATCATTTGACTAAAGTTGCTCACTTCATCCCGGTAAAGACTACCTATACAAGTGCTAAGCTAGCAAAGATTTATATGACCAGAATTGTTTGTCTGCATGGAGTTCCAAGGAAGGTGGTGTCTGATAGAGGTACACAATTCACATCTAAGTTTTGGCATCAGTTGCATGAATCATTGGGCACTAGGCTGGAGTTCAGTACAACATTCCATCCACAAACAGATGGGCAGACAGAGAGGGTGGGTCAGATTTTGGAGTATATGTTGAGAGCTTGTGCTTTGGACTACGGGTCCTGTTGGGATGATAATTTACCATATGCAGAGTTCTCATATAATAACAGTCATCATTCTAGTCTGAAGATGGCACCATTTGAGTTTTTGTATGGCAGGAAGTGCAGAACACCATTGATGTGGGATGAGGTTCGAGAGCGTCAATTCTTTGGACCAGACTTGATTAGAGATGCAAAGGAGAAAGTCAAGTTGGTTCGTGACAGACTGAAGATAGCACAGTCCAGGCAAAAGAGTTATGCAGATGCAAAGCGTAAGGAGGTGACATATGAGGTAGGAGACCGTGCATATCTTAGAGTTTCACCACTTTGCGGAATTAATAGGTTTGGAATCAAAGGTAAGTTAGCACCACGCTTTGTGGGGCCTTACAAGATCTTGGAGCGTAGAGGAGAGGGAGCTTATCAGCTGGAGTTGCCAGAATCCTTGTCAGGAGTTCATAATGTGTTTCATGTATCCCAGTTCAATAAGTGCCATGCAGAGATGGCGGATATTCCTTTGAGAGATATAGTGCCACTTGAGGCAATTCAGTTGGAGATTGATTTGACATATGAGGAGAGGCCTGTTAAGATTCTGGAAACAGCAGAGAGGGTTACTCGCACCAAGACAATCAAGTTATGCAAAGTTCAGTGGGATCATCATACACAGGAGGAGGCTACTTGGGAACGAGAGGAAGACCTCGGGCAGGATCACCCACACCTATTTGCTAGCCAACCCGAATCTCGAGGGCGAGATTCATCTTAAGGGGGGTAGGTTTGTAACATCCCAATTTTCTTAAATTAGGATGTTAATAGATCATTAATATTGCATCTCATATTTTTCTATGCATTATTTGTTTTTCTGAAAATTCTTCTCATTGTGCAACTCAAGGCAAATTATTGGAGTGGAGATAATATGACTTCTCCCGTATCATAATGTCCATCATAATAGTTGGATTTCATCTGAGGTGTTTTTGCAATTTTATAAATCCCAAATGATTTTAAATTTATTTTATAACTCTCCTTGTGTGGCCTATTGCATAAAAATTTATTTTCAAAAATTGCATTAGGTTGGAACTAGTGTTCCTATAGTTTATATTAGTAGAATATATTTTACTGTATGTTATTAATATTTTAGGATACTGTTGGAAATATGCCCTAAAGGCAATAATAAATTGGTTATTATTATATTTCCTAGTTCATGATAATTGTTTATTATCCATGCTAGAATTGTATTGATTGGAAACTAAATACATGTGTGGGTATATAGACAACAATGTGTCCCTAGTATGCCTCTAGTAGACTAGCTCGTTGATCAAAGATGGTCAAGGTTTCCTAACCATAGACATGAGTTGTCATTTGATAACGGGATCACATCATTAGGAGAATGATGTGATGGACAAGACCCAACCGTAAGCATAGCAGTTGATCGTGTCAGTTTATTGCTACTGCTTTATCCATGTCAAGTATCTGTTCCTACGACCATGAGATCATGCAACTCCTGGACACCGGAGGAATGCCTTGTGTGTATCAAACGTCACAACGTAACTGGGTGACTATAAAGGTGCTCTACAGGTATCTCCAAGGGTGTCTGTTGGGTTGGCATGGATCGAGACTGGGATTTGTCACTCCGTATGACGGAGAGGTATCTCTGGGCCCACTCGGTAATACAACATCACAAGAAGCTTGCAAGCAATGTGACTAAGGAGTTAGTCACGGGATCTTGTATTACGGAACGAGTAAAGAGACTTGCCGCTAACGAGATTGAATTAGGTATGGAGATATCGACGATCGAATCTCGGGCAAGTAACATACCGATGGACAAAGGGAACTGCATACGGGATTGTCTGAATCCTTGACATCGTGGTTCGACCGATAAAGATCTTCGTAGAATATGTAGGAACCAATATGGGCATCCAGGTCCTGCTATTGGTTATTGACCATGGAGGTGTCTCGGTCATGTCTACATGATTCTCGAACCCGTAGGGTTGCACGCTTAACATTCGGTAGCGCTAGGGTAGTATTGAGATATTAATAGTGGAAAGTCCGAAGGTTGTTCGGAGTCCCAGATGGGATCCAGGACATCACGAGGAGCTCCGGAATAGTCCGGAGGTAAAGATTCATATATGGAAAGTTGTTATCGGGGTTCCAAAAAAAGTTTGAGTTTTTTCGGTATTGTACCGGGAAGGTTCTAGAAGGTTCCGGAGTGGGGCCCACCTGCATGGGGGACCCACATGAACGTGTGTAGTGGGGAAAGTCCCCACAACCCTGGTCTAGGCGCACCAAGATCCTCCCTTAAAAGGAATAGATTCATATCCCAAGGGGATAAGATCAGGATCCCTAAAAAGGGGGGATAGCAATCGGTGGGGAAGGAAAGTTGGGATTTCCTTCCTCCCCCTTTGGCCAACGACCCTAGGGCCTTGGAGGGCAAGCCACCAGCCCCCTCCACGCCTATATAAAGGTGGGGAGGCATTGGGGGCAGCCACCCTTCGACCCTTGCCCGTTACCTCTCCCAACTCCTCCCACGTTTCACCGGTACGCGCTTGGCGAAGCCCTGCCGGAATTCCGCTGCCACCACCACCACCATACCGTCGTGTTGGTCCCGATCTCATCTACCCCCTCTCTCTCGCTTGCTGGATAAAGAAGGAGAGGACGCCGCCGAGCCGCATGTGTGCTAAACTCGGAGGTGCCGTCCGTTCGGCACTTGATCGGGAGTTCGTGGACGGATCGTGATTGGATCGCGAAGACGTTCGACTACATCAACCGCGTTTCTTAACGCTTCCGCATAGCGATCTACAATGGTATGTAGATCCAACTCTCCCTCTCATAGATGCTCAGCACCATGGATAGATCTTGCGTGCGCGTAGGAAAATTTTTGTTTCCCATGCAACGTTCCCCAACAGATATTGTATGGTATTTTTTTAGCCAGATAAATTTATTTTCTGTGTTAGCACTTTAAAAAAATGCACTGTGCAGTCGGGCTACACAGTGGCCCAACAGGGGCTTCGCCCGCGCGCACAGCATAGCCGCCGCTAGCAGGCCGGCCCATGACCCAGCTACTGCCGAAGCGGTACGCAGCCGATCCCTCGCCTCCCACTGCTGACCAACGGGCCCCGCACCCATCCCCTTCCTCCGATTGGACACGCGCACACGCACGCATCAGATGGATCGCGCCTGAGTCAAACTCGAGGCCCCGGTGGACCTCGTGCAGCCTTGGGCCACCTCATGCGAGGAAAGAGCCCTCGATGGACCCCAAACCCCTTCTCCCAATCTCTCCCGTCGCCGCAAGCCTCTGCCAGGGCGATTTGCATCTCGCTATGGAGCTCAAGCCACCGCCTCCGTCGTCGGACGATTTCTTCGCTGTAAGGACACCACGAGTCGTGCCGTTTGATTCCCTCGATCCCCCGCGTCGAACCGCAGGGCACCAAGGAGACCACTCGAACCCGCCGGAGTTCCCGACGTCACCGCCGGCCACAGAGGACTCCCGGGTCGCCGTTCTTGCCACCTGAGTGATCTCCGTCGTACGCCGCATCCACCCGCCACCGCAGCTTCGCCGGAGAGCCGCTGGAGAAGAGCCGCCGTCCACGCCCGAGGCCGCCGTCGTTTTCTGCTCTGGGTGAGCACACGTGCGCACAATCCCACTTCGGACAATCCACGAACGACACGTGGCATGTGCTACAGTAGCCGCAACAACTCCAGTTTTGGTTATGTCTATTTTTGGACAGATTTTCACCCAATTTTCAAATTGCTCTAACTTTTAATCTGTATACCCAAATTAGATAATTCTTTTTCCTGTGCACTCACAATGACCAGTAGAATATGACAGCACCAAAATTTCGCATGTTTGCAATGTTCAAATTTGAATTTGACCAAATTTAAAATAAACCTTCCGGAGGCCACAATTTGCAAACCGTTTAGTGAAATTAAATGAATCTTTTTGTGTTGTGTTCCTATTGAATTCTAGATCATTTCTACCTATTGTTGTGCTACTGTTTTTGTGATTTTGAAAAATGATTTCTTGTTGTTGGTTTTATTTGGTGTTATTTGAGTGTGGTGATTTATTTGTTGTGATTGTTTGAAACGTGTAGATTGCCCGTAGTGCGACGCGAACTATTGTTAGGAGGGTGACCTTTTGAACCAAAATCAAGGCAAGTTACATATTGATCATCCTTCACCTATTGTTTTTATTCATGTAGTATATATCACACTATGAATTTATGCATGTATAGGAATATTTTTATATTATGCTATGCTATTGAGTTATCTCCTCGTCAATGATGATCGTGGTAGTTGTAGTTCTGCTATGCTATGTAGACGGGGATTGGTTCATGTATTCATTGAGATTATGTGAGGACTATGATATAACTTCTGTTGAAACTTAATATATATATATATATATCATTCACCTCTGGGCGGATGTGGTATTGCTGGGTGGTTTCAAGAACATCATGGTTCTGACCCTGTGAATGTAAGTGGAATGCCGTCTAGGTTCAAAAAGATCAGACAGACTTAGTGACTAGTAGCTTCCGTGTGCGGACACTGGCTATATGGGCTCTGGCTTAGTTGATCAGTAGTGGAAACCTTACCCGGATGTGCCAGCAGATGTAGGTATGATAGTTGGGATGGGCCTCCTGTGGGACTAGGTGACTGCTGCTGAAAGACTTCGTCTCATTCTTCGGGTTGGGTCCAGTGGGTAAAGCATACTAAACTCTGTAGAGTATTAAAACTAATCATGATTAGCCGTGTCCTCGGTTATGGACAACTTTGAGCAACTAGGCCATTACAGTTGTTGGATGATCTTGACAGATGTTACCCTTAATAAAACTTGGTGGGAAACTTAATAATGGTAATAGGTTGGAGTTGGAGATGCCAATTTAACCATATGTATTTAATGGTAGCAAACAAATTAAAACTTGACTATTATGTAGTTATGAGGACAAAATTAGCTTTTCTGCAAAATAACCATCAAGCCTTCCTTTGTTATACTATGCATGTACATGTAGGTCTGCTTATTATTTCTCTTGTGTAACTTGCCAATACATTCAATGTATTGACCTATACGGCTGCAACGTCTCATGTTGCAGGATATTCAGACGAAGAGTAAGGTACCGTTAGGGTCGTGAGTCTGCACTCAGCATCGCTAGTGGGCTATGATGGGACTCATCGTTATTTTCGGCTACTTTTCCGCTGTTTGATTGAATAAAGGTAGCTATGTGCTATGCAGATTGTTATACTTTATAAATTCTGGATCATACGATGTAATAAATGATGCACTTATTATTCTGGTATTCATCTATACTGTGTGTGCTAGCGAACCGATCCAGGGACTAGCACAGTAAGCACAGAGACTCAAACTCTTCGAGGTTTGGTCGTTACAGATGGTATCCGAGCAGTGTGTTGACTGTAGGTCGTGACCCTAGAAAATGGATTAGAAAGGCCATAGGAGTGAAAATTATTTTATAAAATTTTCATACTTCTTACTCTTTTATTAGTCATCCCCTCAAGTATCATGTCCAGTTTAAGTAGGAACTAGTGCTGAGACCGCCATTTACCTTTGTTTTATATTGCGATGTTATCGTGTTAGCGTATCTGATTATGCCCACTTTTGTGGTATGACGATACTAGATTGCTTGCTTGATTGTTAGTTGTTTGTTTGTTCAACTAGGATCTTGTCGAAATTATTCGGCTATATATAATGCTATGTTATTGATTCTTGTTTGTTTTCTGTTGGTGTTATTCGTTATTGTGTTTTTGTTGCCTCATATATATTGCCTTGATCATATTATGCATATGGGTAGAATATATATATATATATATATATATATATTCCTTTAGACCTATTCTATCTATTACTCATCTAATTCTTGCCCACCAGATGCCGCCGAGATGTGAGCCTAGAGGCAGTGGTTCAGGAGGAGGCAACAATGACAATGGCGTACCGCCATATGTGGAACAGTTGCTTCAGGGACAAGGCCAGTTGATCCAGTTGCTTGTTCAAACGTGGGAAACAACAACAATAACAATTAGCCGCCTCCGCCACCTATGGATATGCTTACCAGGTTCTTGAGGTTGAATCCTCCGAGGTTCTCCAGCAGCCCTGAACCTATTGTGGCTGATGATTGGCTCCGTTCAATTGATAGGAACCTGCAGACCGTTGGATGCACAGATGCACAGAGGTGAGGTTTGCCTCATATCTATTGGAGGGTCCTGCCGCAGCTTGGTGGGACAACTACTTGGTCACTTATCCCATTGATACCATCAGCTGGGCGCAGTTTCAGGCAGCTTTCCGTGTCACACATGTGTCTGCTGGTGCCATGAGTCTGAAAAAGAAGGAGTTCTGCAGCTTGCGTCAGGGAGGCCGCACGTTTAATGAGTATGTGGAGGAGTTTAATAACCCTGCATGCTATGCTCCTAATGATGTTAATACCGATGTAGCTAGGCAAGAGAAATTATTAGAGGGCCTGAATGATGATTCGGGCGTTTAGTTGACAGTGGCCACTTTTGGTAATTGCCAGGAGCTTATTGATAAGGCTATTGTGCTTGAGGGAAAGCATCAGGCCATAGAGAATTGCAAGAGGAAGTACAGTAACAGTAACAGGTATAATTCAGGACCACAGCAGAAGCCACGCACTTCATATCATGGTAATGGAGGTAATGGGCATCATCATCATGGAGGTAATGGACATAATCATCATGGTGGTAATGGACATAATCATCATGGAGGTAATGGCCACAACCATAATGGCCACCATCATCACAATGGGCACAAGAGTAACAATGGTAATGGTAATGGTAATGGTAATGGAGGTAATAATAACCAGAACCGCCAGAGTGTGCCCGTGCAGAGGGACCTTAGTCAGGTTCAGTGCTACAAGTGTAGGAAGATGGGCCACTACTCCAATGCATGTCCAGAGAGCAATAATGGTAATGGGAATTCAGGAGTCAACAAGCCAAACCCCTTTCAGAAGGGTCATGTCAACCATGTTAATGTGGAGGAGGTCTATAATGAACCTGATGCAGTGATTGGTAAGTTTTTGATCAATTCAGTACCCACACTTGTCCTTTTTGATACTGGTGCATCGCATTCATTTATTTTGAGGGTATTCGTTGATGAACATGGATTGCCCACCAAAACCCTTAGTATGCCTATTAGAGTGAGTTCCTCAGGAGCTGGGATGATAGCAGGTGTTGGTTGTCGTCAGTTAACCTTGTCTATTGGGAAGTATGAGTTTCGTACAGATTTGATTATATTGAAGTCACAAGGTCTGGATATTATTTTGGGTATGGACTGGTTACATTTATATGAAGGTGTTATTGATTGTGCCAGTCGAGCTATTTCTCTCAGCGCACCAGGAGGGAAGAGAATCAAATATGTATGTAAGTAGCAGCATTAGCGGATGCATGTGAACTCTCTTAAGGGGGGTAGCCTGGAAGAGGTGCCAGTTGTGAAGGATTATCCAGATGTGTTTCCAGAGGAGTTGCTAGGTATGCTACCAGATAGAGATATTGAGTGTCTTATTAATTTAATACCAGGCACGTGACCTATTGCAAACAGACTGTATAGAATGCCTCCTCAAGAGTTGGAGGAATTGAAGAAGCAGTTAAGGGAATTACAGGCACAAGGATGTATTCGCCCAAGTTCATCACCTTGGGGAGCTCCTGTTTTGTTTGTTGAGAAGAAGGATGGAACTCTGAGGATGTGTGTTTATTATCGTTCTCTGAATAAGGTAACCATTAAGAATAAGTATCCTTTGCCTATGATAAATGATTTGTTTGACCAGTTGGAGGGAGCTACTGTGTTTTCTAAGATTGACCTTCGTTCTGGTTATCATTAATTAAAGATTTGTGAGCAAGATATTACAAAGACTGCTTTCACTACGAGGTATGGGTTGTATGAGTATACTGTTATGTCATTTGGATTGACTAATGCCCCTGCATACTTCATGAATATGATGAACAAGGTGTTCATGGAGTTCTTGGATAAGTTTGTGGTTGTTTTCATTGATGATATATTGGTGTTCTCCAAGAATAAGCAAGAGCATGAAGTGCATCTGCGTTTGGTATTGGAGAAATTGAGGGAGCACCAATTGTATGCCAAGTTCAGCAAATGTGAATTTTGGATGGATGAGGTAGCATTCCTTGGACATGTTATATCAGGTAATGGAGTTGCTGTTGATCCATCCAAGGTTGCCGCAGTTACAAAGTGGGAGTCACTGATACGTCTCCAACGTATCGATAATTTATGAAGTATTCATGCCATATTCACCTATGTTTACAATACTTTTATATGGTTTTGATGCATTTTATATGATTTATTTAGAACTAATCCGGACTAACGTTGTTTTCAGCATAACTACCGTGGTGTTGTTTTTGTGCAGAAAATGAAAGTTCTCGGAATCGCCCAAAACTTTTAGACGATTTTTTTTGGAACAAAAGAGGCACTAGACGCTTCGTGGGAGGGCCAGAAGAGCCGCGAGGTGGGCACAACACACTAGGGTGTGCCAGCCCCCCCCCCCCCCCGGCGCGCCCTGGTGTATCGTGCTCACCTCGTGGCCCACCTTCGCGTGAAACCAACGCCAAAAAATCCTATAAATATAGAAACCATCAGAAATAACCCTAGACTCTCCGCTCCCCCGCCAAAACTCTCTATATCGACAAAAAACCAATCTGGAGACGTTCCAGTACCCTGTCGGAGAGGGGAATCCATCTCCGGTGGCCATCTTCATCATCCCGGCGGAGGCCATGACGAGGAGGGAGTAGTCCACCCTCGGGGCTGAGGGTATGTACCAGTAGCTATGTGTTCAATCTCTCTCTCTCTATCTATCTCTCTCTCTCGTGTTCTTGAGATGTCACGATCTTGATGTATCACGGGCTTTGTTAATATAGTCAGATCATATGATGTTATTCCCTTGCAATCATGTTGTGATGAATTGAATCTTTCCCTATGAGATATCGTGATGTTGGATTGAATATTGGATTTGAGAACACTTTATATATGTCTTGCATATGGATACCCGTGGTGACAATGGGGTGTTCTATTGATTCAGTTGATATATGTTTTGGTACTCAACTTGCGAATTCCCTTGGTGACATTGGGGTAATCTATGCATAGGGGTTGATACACGTTCTTGTCCTGCTTTCTCCGATAGAAATCTTGGGGTACTCTTTGAGGTTCTTTGTGTTGGATTGAGTATTATGAATCTGAAATTGTTTGATGCGTATCGTATAATTAACTCATGGATACTTGTGGTGACATTGGAGTATCTAGGTGACATTAGAGTTGGTTGATGTGTATCATATGGTGTTATTCTAGTACGAACTCTTAGATAGATCGATCGGAAAGTATAACTTTAAGGTGGTTTCGTACCCTACAAACAATTTCTTCTTATGTTCTCCGCTAGATAAGAACTTTGGAGTGATTCTTCGTTGCACGTTGAGGGATGGTTATGTGATCCAATTATATTAGCATGGTTGAGAGCTTGCACTAGCGAAAGTACGGACCCTAGGCCTTGTTTTCAAGCATTGCAATACCGTTTGTGCTCACTTTTGTTACTTGCTACCTTGCTGACTTTATATTTTCAGATTACAAAAACCAATATCTATCATCCATATTACACTTGTATCACCATCTCTTCGCCGAACTAGTGCACCTATACAATTTGCCATTGTATTGGGTGTGTTGGGGACACAAGAGACTTTTTATTATTTGATTGCAGGGTTGTTTGAGAGAGACCATCTTCATCCTACACCTCCCACGGATTGATAAACCTTAGGTCATCCACTTGAGGGAAAATTGCTACTGTCCTACAAAACTCTACGCTTGGAGGCCCAACAAAGTCTACAAGAATAAAGTTGCGTAGTTGACATCAAGCTCTTTTCTGGCGCCGTTGCCGGGGAGGTGAGTGCTTGAAGGTATATCTTTGGATCTTGCAATTAAATCTTTTAGTTTCTTGTTTTTCACTAGTTTGGTTTTATAAAAGAAAACTACAAAAAAATGGAGTTTAGGTTGCATCATTTGTTTCGTCTTTATAATGTCTTTCGTGAAAATAAGGATTCACAAAATTGTGCTCAATTGGTAGAGGAAGAAACTATGATAATACTTAATGAGAATTCCTTGAATGATGAGCATGATTGCAATGTTGTTAGTATGAATTCTATGAATATCCAAAATACTAATGATGATTGCACTAGTCATGATAAAAATGTTTCTTATAATCATGTCAATTTTTGTGGAGCGGATAAAGTTTGTGAAGACATGCCTTATAGGGATGATAGATTTTGTAAGAAGCATAAACACGATAGAACCAATTTTTTGCTCAAAGTGATAGATGAAGTTGCTACAAAATTATGTTCTCTTTGTCCTATTACTTGTGAACTTTGCAATAAAGTTGGTCATCTTAATTTCCAATGCAAACTTTTTCATGATCAAATCATGGCCAAATATTGTAAGGACTTGATCACCCTTGAACTTTATAATGAGCTTTCTCTATTTTTGGGGAATGAAGAATTGACACAGAAAAATAGTTGGTTTGAAGTATTCGTTCTCACGGACGACATTGAAACTAATCTAAAAAATATCTATATGTTTTGCATGGTAAATTGCAATGAGAATGCTTATATTGCCAACTATAGAAAGATGGGAAAACCAATAGAATATGAAAGGAATACTAATGAAAGGGTAAAGATTTCCACATTCCCTCCTATTGTCTCTCATGATGAAATAGGTGACGAGGAGGAGCTCCCTATTTAACCAATCTCATAAATAAGAAGCTCGAAGAAATTAATTAAACCCACACATGATGTGGTGAAGAAGAAGAAAAGAAGAAAGAGTAGAGGTAAAAAGGTATCTCTCCCAAATGATGTTGCTCCTATTATTGTTGTGCCTCACGAGGATGAATCAAAAATAATTGTGGAATATGATACACTTGATGATGATTTTGTTATGCCTATTGCTTGTTGTGATGACTATGATTAGGAAGAAAATGATACTTCTTATAATCTTGAAAATCTTGTTTGCACCAACTTGGTAAATTATGATAATACTTGTTATACTATTGGTGCTATTCATACTATTAATGATGAGAGTGATTATGCTTATGATATGCCAAGCCACAAGCTTGGGGATGCTATGGTTGATGAGAATGAAATGTTTGAGAATTTATTTGCTGCAATTAATGTTTGTCCCAAGCTTGGGGATGCTATGCTTAATGAAGATGATCTTTTTAGTTCCCCTACTTTGAATGATCAAATTTTTTATGATGATTGCATGCCTCCTATTTATGATGATTGTGATATTTATGAAAGTGGGTTTGGAAGAGTGTCAACTTTAGATAATTATTATCCCACTATTTTGGAGGGTGTTGAATTTTATTGTAATGATAAATGTGGATTTGGAGAGGTCATGACTTTATTTAGTAATGATTCCACTATTTCGGAAGAGGTTTCACTTGACTATGATGAGAACAAAGTTGCTACTTATGATGATTATTGTGATGATACTTATGTTATAAAAAGTAGTGATAATTATTGTCATAATTTTGAATATCCTTTTACCGAACATTACTCTTTTAATGTGGAAACAATTTATAGTATTCGAGTTTCATTTGATGCTCCCACTATTATGAATGAGAAGGAATTTGCTTATGTGGAGAGTAATGAAAATTCTATGCTTGTGCATCATGAAAAGAATGCTTTATGTGATAGTTATATTGTGAAATTCCTTCATGATGCTACTGAAAATTATTATGAGGGAGGAACATATGCTTGTAGGAATTACAATATTATCAAGTTTCCTCTCTATGTGTTCAAAGTTTTGAAGTTATGCTTGTTTTACCTTCCTATGCTAGTTATTCTTGATCCCATAAATTGTTTGCTCACAAAATCCCTATGCATAGGAAGTGGGTTAGACTTAAATGTGCTTGTCATGAGATTCATGATGCTCTTTTGCATGTTTCAATTATTATTCCTATGCGAGCATCATTGAAATCATCATGCCTAGCTAAAAGGCATTAAAGAAAAGCGCTTGTTGGGAGACAACCCAACACTTTTACTTTCTGTTTTTGTGTGTTCACACGATTAAGCTACTGTAGTAATCATGTTTTTGTCTTTTATTTCAATAAAGTGCCAAGTAAAGCCTTTGGGATGACTCACAATATGAGTAGAATTGAAGCTGAACCAAAACATAAACTTTTGACTCCAGTACAGGAATTTTCATTTTTTACTGGAGTGTGATAATTATCTGAAATTTTACACAGTCTTTATATACAAATTCTTAAGGTTGTCCTAATTTTTCGGAATTTTTAGAGACAGGGAAGTATGGTTACACTACAGATCTTCACTGACTGTTCTGTTTTTGACAGGTTCTGTTTTGCATGCATAGTTTGCTTGTTTTAGTGTTTCCATAGCTTATATTTAGTGGTATAAATTATGGGAATGATAGAATACAGTAGGTATAATGTGGGAACAATTATGAATCTTGTCTTGACAGTACCTAAGTGAATGATTTATCTTTATTACACTAACCCTTCTCACGAAGTTTCGTTAAGTTTTGTGTGATTGAAGTTTTCAAGTTTTTGGTGAGACACCGATATGAGGAGAATAAGGAGTGAAAAGAACCTAAGATTGGGGATGCCCAAGTCACCCCCAAGGTAATATCCAAGGAAGACTCAAGCGCCTAAGCTTGGGGATGCCCCGGAAGGCATCCTCCCTTTCTTCTCCAACATTATCGATATATCTTACTTAGAGCTATATTTTTATTCGTCACATAATATGTGTTTTGCTTGGATCATCATTTTATTTTGTTTTTCTCTGTTAGGTGTTATTTATAATCTTTTTTTTCAATAAAAAGGTTCCAAGAATTGCCTTAGGATGCTTGCATTGCATGTTTGATGTGTGTTGTGTAAAAACAGAAACTTTCTCTGTAGTGTTTGAATTTTCATATTTTACTGGAACGTGGAAAGTTATTGAAATTTTTACACATTGTTTTCATATAAATTCTTTATCACTTCCTAGATTTTCATAATTTTTTGAGGTACGGAAGTACACTGTTTTCATAAATTGCTACAGATTGTTCTGTTTGGACAGATTGCTGTCATAGTTTTGTTATCTACATATCCTATAGTTTCCATAGCCTATATTGGTAGATATAAATTGTGGAAAACGATAGTAAAGAGTAGATGATGTTTGAAAATTATTGTGCAACTTGTCTTGGCAGTACATGAAGTGTTGATTTATTCTTATGTGTACTAACCTATATCACGAGTTCTTTTCGAGTTTTGTGTGGATGAAGTTTTTGAGAATAGGTGAAACCATGATATGCGAGGATTGAACGAGATACAAAAGCTCAAGCTTGGGGATTCCCAAGGCACCCCAAGTAAATATTTCAAGAAGTCTCAAGCATCTAAGCTTGGGGATGCTACGCATCCCACCTCTCTTCGTCAACTATCGGTTAGCCTATGTTGAGCCTAAATTTTTATTTGTCCACATGATATGTGCTATTCTTGGAATGAATTTTTATTTAGTTTTATGTTTGAATAAGATACTCAGATCTGAAAATCTTTATTGAGAGAGAGAGAGTCCTCACATAGCTACTTAATTGTTTGACTACTCATTGATCTTCACTTATATCTTTTGAGTAAATTGTTGAATGAATTGAATACCATGAAGTTGAAATTATATGTTCATATCATGCCTAGTAGTAGCTTCACATCTGGTTTAGAAAGTAAAATCTATTGAAGTTTGACAATCACAATATTGGTCATACAAGCAATTCGTGAATGATTAGTATAAGGAAGAGAACTTTCACATACAAATATATTATCTTGGACATCTTCTATGATTGTGAATACCCATTAATTATTTTCAAACTTGAGCAAATTAGTTGAAGTTGGACAAGGAAGACAACGTAATGAGTTATGGTTGTGTATATTTGCATAGAAGTTACATTGTTATGGATCCTCCAACATGTGGTGCTTGTTTAGAACCTTTTGCTAGCCAACACTTCGTACTAAGTAGAGATACTACTTGTGCATCCAAATCCTTGAGCCAAGTTTCTTCCATAAGAGTCCACCATACCTACCTATATATGGTATTTCACTGCCATTCCAAGTAAATTTGCATGTGCCACCTGTAAACATTCAAATAAACATCTGTTTTGTGTGCCTGGACCGCTCATGGAGCGACGGGGGGCGGTCAGTATCTTCCATGTTAAGCGGGTTATTCTCATGATGAGTGTTTATTCACTCGTCCTAGCACGAGAGGGGCGGTAATAGGGATTCCCAATCCCGAAAAAATGCAAATAATTAAACAAAAGTCCCCCAGGAATGTTGTTGCTATGTACAGTACCCGTGGATTTGGCTAGCCGTGGAGTGTGTTTGTTGGTGGAGGGGGAGTAAACCTTTAGTTTTACCGCTTGGGAACCGCCGCTAATGTGTTTAACATGGAATATATTGATAACTCTTGGTCATAACGTTGATAGGAAGGGTGCACCTCCCAAAACTATATTCATCTATGTTTTTAAACAATGAGCTCTGGCACCTTTGCAAATCCCTGCTTCCCTCTGCGAAGGGACAATCTATTTACTTTCATGTTATTTACTATTCATGTTGAGTCAACTTCTTATTCCAACCTCAGTCTATTAGTTGGCAAGCATCATGTGGTGGGGAAAGATCCAAACATATATATCCAGTCAAATATATTTCATCATGATTTATTCTTGTTGACAATTATCTCTATGATAAATGAGTTGGGAGGCGAAACATTAAGCCCCTATCTTTCTCTGTGTTCGATGTATGCCATTTGTTCTAAAAATATGCTTTGAGTACTAGCAATCATAGAAGACTATATGATGATTGAGTATGTGGAGCTCTTACTTAGACTTTGTTGAGAATAAGTTGAATTGCAATTGTTTGGTGACTAAGAACATAGGTTGTTAAGTTTCAAGAGAATTCATTATTTGAACCATGACATGTGAATTGATTGCTCTATCATGATGATTTTTATGAGAGAAAGTTGCTGGTTATGATGCTAGAAAATTGACAGAAATTATCAATGATCAAACTTATATATTATGCTAGCATTCACACTACATAAATTAGTTCTTTTATCATTTACCTACTCGAGGACGAGTAGGAATTAAGCTTGGGGATATTGATACGTCTCCAACGTATCGATAATTTATAAAGTATTCATGCCATATTCACCTATGTTTACAATACTTTTGTATGGTTTTGAAGCACTTTATATGATTTATTTAGAACTAACCCGGACTGACGCTATTTTCAGCAGAACTACCGTGGTGTTGTTTTTGTGCAGAAAATGAAAGTTCTTGGAATCGCCCGAAACTTTTAGACGATTTTTTTGGAACAAAAGAGGCACTAGATGCTTCGTGGGAGGGCTAGAAGAGCCACGAGGTGGGCACAACCCACCAGGGCGCGCCAGCCCCCCCCGGCGCGCCCTCGTGTATCGTGCTCACCTCGTGGCCCACCTTCGCGTGAAACCAGCGCCAAAAAATCCTATAAATATAGAAACCATCAAAAATAACCCTAGACTCTCCGCTCCTCTGCCGCAACTCTCTATATCGACGAAAAACCAATCTGGAGGCGTTCCAGTACCCTGTCAGAGAGGGTAGATCATCTCCGGTGGCCATCTTCATCATCCCGGCGGAGGCCATGACGAGGAGGGAGTAGTCCACCCTCGGGGCTGAGGGTATGTACCAGTAGCTATGTGTTCAATCTCTCTCTCTCTCTCGTGTTCTTGAGATGTCACGATCTTGATGTATCACGGGCTTTGTTAATATAGTCGGATCATATGATATTATTCCCTTGCTATCATGTTGTGATGAATTGAATCTTTCCCTTTGAGATATCGTTATGTTGGATTTAATATTGGATTTGAGAATACTTTATATATGTCTTGCATATGGATACCCGTGGTGACAATGGGGTGTTCTATTGATTCAGTTGATATATATTTTGGTACTCAACTTGCGGATTCCCGCGGTGACATTGGGGTAATCTATGCATAGGGGTTGATACACGTTCTGTCCTACTTTCTCCAATAGAAATCTTGGGGTACTCTTTGAGGTTCTTTGTGTTGGATTGAGTATTATGAATCTGAAATTGTTTGATGCGTATCGTATAATTAACTCATGGATACGTGTGGTGACATTGGAGTATCTAGGTGACATTAGAGTTGGTTGATGCGTATCATATGGTGTTATTCTAGTACGAACTCTTAGATAGATCGATCGAAAAGAATAACTTTAAGGTGGTTTCGTACCCTACAAAAAAATTATTCTTATATTCTCTGCTAGATAAGAACTTTTGAGTGATTCTTCGTTGCACGTTGAGGGATGGTTATGTGATCCAATTATATTAGCATTGTTGAGAGATTGCACTAGCGAAAGTACGGACCCTAGGCCTTGTTTTCAAGCATTGCAATACCGTTTGTGCTCACTTTTGTTACTTGCTACCTTGCTGACTTTATATTTTCAGATTACAAAAACCTATATCTACCATCCATATTACACTTGTATCACCATATCTTCACCGAACTAGTGCACCTATATAATTTGCCATTGTATTGGGTGTGTTGGGGACACAGGAGACTTTTTATTACTTGATTGCAGGGTCGTTTGAGAGAGACCATCTTCATCCTACACCTCCCACGGATTGATAAACCTTAGGTCATCCACTTGAGGGGAAATTGCTACTGTCCTACAAAACTCTGCGCTTGGAGGCCCAACAAAGTCTACAAGAATAAAGTTGCGCAGTAGACATCAGTCACCCACGTCAGTTGGGGAGATTCGTAGCTTTTTGGGCCTTGCAGGTTATTACAGGAGGTTTATTGAAAACTTTTCCAAGATTGCAAAGCCTATGACTGAATTGTTGAAGAAAGAGAAGAAATTTGTTTGGACTGATGAATGTGAAGCCAGCTTTCAGGAGTTGAAGCAGCGTTTAGTTACAGCACCAGTCTTAACTCTACCGGACATACACAAAGACTTCCAGGTATATTGTGATGCTTCTCGTCAAGGACTTGGGAGTGTTTTGATGCAGGAAGGTAAAGTTGTTTCTTATGCTTCACGCCAACTTAGGAATCCTATCCTACCCATGATTTGGAGTTAGCCTTAGTTGTGCATGCATTGAAAACTTGGAGGCATTATCTTGTTGGTAATCATTGTGATATATTTACTGATCATAAGAGCTTGAAGTATATTTTTACTCAGAGGGAGTTGAACCTCAGACAAAGGAGATGGTTGGAGCTTATTAAGGATTATGATTTGAATGTGCAGTATCATCCCGGTAAGGCTAATGTTGTTGCTGATGCACTGAGTCGTAGGAGCCATGTTAATGCAGCTAATATTGATGATATGCCACCGGAGTTATGTGAGCAGTTCAGAAATCTCAGATTGGAGATGGTTCCTAAGGGCTATTTGGCAACACTGGAGGTAAAGCCTACTTTGCTAGACAGAATCAGGGAAGCTCAAAAGCATGATAAGTATATTGCTGAGATAAAGGAAAATATGCTAAAGGGGAAGGCAGAAGGTTTCCATGAGGATGAAGATGGAGCCATATGGTTTGAGAAGCGTATATGTGTACCTCAAGATGCAGAGATCAGGAAGTTGATTCTTCAGGAGGCGCATGATTCACCTTATTCTATCCACCCAGGCAATACTAAGATGTATTTGGATTTGAGGGAGAGATTTTGGTGGCCTAGCCTGAAGAGGGAAATTGCTGAGTATATTGCATTATGCGATGTGTGCCAGAGAGTTAAATCGGAGCATCAGAAACCAGCAGGATTGTTACAACCATTGCCTATACCTGATTGGAAGTGGGATGAGATTGGTATGGATTTCATTACAGGGTTACCCAGGAGTCGATCAGGTTATGATTCTATTTGGGTAGTTGTTGATCATTTGACTAAAGTTGCTCACTTCATCTCGCTAAAGACTACCTATACAAGTCCTAAGCTAGCAAAGATTTATATGACCAGAATTGTTTGTCTGCATGGAGTTCCAAGGAAGGTGGTGTCTGATAGAGGTACACAATTCACATCTAAGTTTTGGCGTCAGTTGCATGAATCATTGGGCACTAGGCTGGAGTTCAGTACAACATTCCATCCACAGACAGATGGGCAGACAGAGAGGGTGGGTCAGATTTTGGAGTATATGTTGAGAGCTTGTGCTTTGGACTACGGGTCTATTTGGGATGATAATTTACCATATGCAGAGTTCTCATATAATAACAGTCATCAGGCTAGTCTGAAGATGGCACCGTTTGAGTTTCTGTATGGCAGGAAGTGCAGAACACCATTGATGTGGGATGAGGTTGGAGAGCATCAATTCTTTGGACCAGACTTGATTAGAGATGCGGAGGAGAAAGTCAAATTGGTTCGTGACAGACTGAAGATAGCACAGTCCAGGCAGAAGAGTTATGTAGATGCAAAGCATAAGGAGGTGACATATGAGGTAGGAGATCGTGCATATCTTAGAGTTTCACCACTTCGCGGAATTAAGAGGTTTGGAATCAAAGGTAAGTTAGCACCATGCTTTGTGGGGCCTTACAAGATCTTGGAGCGTAGAGGAGAGGGAGCTTATTAGCTGGAGTTTCCTGAATCCTTGTCAGGAGTTCATAATGTGTTTCATGTATCCCAGTTCAATAAGTGCCATGCAGAGATGGCGGATATTTCTTTGAGAGATACAGTGCCACTTGAGGCAATTCAGTTGGAGACTGATTTGACATATAAGGAGAGGCCAATTAAGATTCTGGAAACAGCAGAGAGGGTTACTCGCACCAAGACAATCAAGTTATGCAAAGTTCAGTGGGATCATCATACACAGGAGGAGGCTACTTGGGAACGAGAGGAAGACCTCAGGCAGGATCACCCACACCTATTTGCTAGCCAACCCGAATCTCGAGGGCGAGATTCATCTTAAGGGGGGTAGGTTTGTAACAACCCAATTTTCTTAAATTAGGATGTTAATAGATCATTCATATTGCATCTCGTATTTTTCTATGCATTATTTGTTTTTTTGAAAATTCTTCTCATTATGCAACTCAAGGCAAATTATTGGAGTGGAGATAATATGACTTCTCCCCTGTCGAATAAAGTTCATAGTGTCCAGAATAATAGTTGGATTTCATCTGAGGTGTTTTTGCAATTTTCTAAATCCCAAATGATTTTAAATTTATTTTATAACTCTCCTTGTGTGGCCTATTGCATAAAAATTTATTTTCAAAAATTGCATTAGGTTGGAACTAGTGTTCCTATAGTTTATATTAGTAGAATATATTTTACTGTATGTTATTAATATTTTAGGATACTGTATGGTATTTATTTTTAGCCATATAAATTTATTTTCTGTGTTAGCACTTTAAAAAAACGCACTGTGCAGTCGGGCTACACAGTGGCCCAACAGGGGCTTCGCCCGCGCGCACAGCATAGCCGCCGCTAGCTGGCCGGCCCATGGCCCAGCAGCTGCCGAAGCGGTACGCAGCCGATCCCTCGCCTCCAGCTGCTGATCGGCGGGCCCCGCACCCACCCCTTCCTCCGGTTGGACACGCGCACACGCACGCATCAGAGGGATCGCGCCTGAGTCAAACTCGAGGCCCCGGTGGACCTCGTGCAGCCCTAGGCCACCTCACGCGAGGAAAGAGCCCTCGAGGGACCCCAGACCCCTTCTCCCGATCTCTCCCATCGCCGCAAGCCTCTGCCAGGGCGATTTGCATCTCGCCGTGGAGCTCAAGCCACCGCCGCCGTCGTCGGACGATTTCGTCGCTGTAAGGACACCACGAGTCGTGTCGTTTGATTCCCTCGATCCCCCTCGTCACTCCGCGTCCGTCTGACACCTGAGGGTGAACCGCACGGCACCAGAGAGACCACCTGAACCCGCCGGAGTCCCCGACGTCGCCGCCGGCCACAGAGGACTCCCGGGTCGCCGTTCTTGCCACCTGAGTGATCTCCGTCATACGCCGCATCCACCCGCCACCGCAGCTTCGCCGGAGAGCCGCCGGAGAAGAGTCGTCGTCCACGCCTGAGGTCGCCGTCATTTTCTGCTTAGGGTGAGCACATGTGCGCACAATCCCACTTTGGCCAATCCACGAACGACACGTGGCATGTGCTACAGTAGCCGCAACAACTCCAGTTTTGGTTCTGTCTATTTTTGGACAGATTTTCACCCAATTTTCAAATTGCTCTAACTTTTAATCTGTATACCCAAATTAGATAATTCTTTTTCCTGTGCACTCACAATGACCATTAGAATATGACAGCACCAAAATTTCGCATGTTTGCAATGTTCAAATTTGAATTTGACCAAATTTAAAATAAACCTTCCGGAGGCCATAATTTGCAAACCGTTTAGTGAAATTAAATGAATCTTTTTGTGTTGTGTTCCTATTGAATTCTAGATGATTTCTACCTATTGTTATGCTACTGTTTTTGTGATTTTGAAAAATGATTTCTTGTTGTTGGTTTTATTTGGTGTTATTTGAGTGTGGTGATTTATTTGTTGTGATTGTTTGAAACGTGTAGATTGCCCGGAGTGCGACGCGAACTATTGTCAGGAGGGTGACCTTTTGAACCAAAATCAAGGCAAGTTACATATTGATCAACCTTCACCTATTGTTTTTATGCATGTAGTATATATCACACTATGAATTTATGCATGTATAGGAATATTTTTATATTATGCTATGCTATTGAGTTATCTCCTCGTCAATGATGATCGTGGTAGTTGTAGTTCTGCTATGCTATGTAGACGGGGATTGGTTCGTGTATTTATTGAGATTATGTGAGGACTATGATATAACTTCTGTTGAAACTTAATATATATATTATTCACCTCTGGGCGGATGTGGTATTGCTGGGTGGTCTCAAGAACATCATGGTTCCGACCCTCTGAATGTAAGTGGAATGTCGTCCTGGTTCAAAAAGATCAGACAGGCTTAGTGACTAGTAGCTTCCGTGTGCGGCCACTGGCTATATGGGCTCTGGCTTAGTTGATCAGTAGTGGAAACCTTACCCGGATGTGCCAGCAGATGTAGGTATGATAGTTGGGATGGGCCTCCTGTGGGACTAGGTGACTGCTGCTGAAAGACTTCGTCTCAATCTTCGGGTTGGGTCCAGTGGGTAAAGCGTACTAAACTCTGCAGAGTATTAAAACTAATCATGATTAGCCGTGTCCTCGGTTATGGACAACTTTGAGCAACTAGGCCATTACAGTTGTTGGATGATCTTGACAGATGTTACCCTTAATAAAACTTGGTGGGAAACTTAATAATGGTAATAGGTTGGAGTTGGAGATGCCAATTCAACCATATGTATTTAATGGTAGGAAACAAATTAAAACTTGACTATTATGTAGTTATGAGGACAAAATTAGCTTTTCTGCAAAATAACCATCAAGCCTTCCTTTGTTATACTATGCATGTACATGTAGGTCTGCTTATTATTTCTCTTGTGTAACTTGCCAATACATTCAATGTATTGACCTATACGGCTGCAACGTCTCATGTTGCAGGATATTCAGACAAAGAGTAAGGTACCGTTAGGGTCGTGAGTCTGCACTCAGCATCGCCAGTGGGCTATGATGGGACTCATCGTTATTTTCTGCTACTTTTCCGCTGTTTGATTGAATAAAGGTAGCTATGTGCTATGCAGATTGTTATACTTTATAAATTCTGGATCATACGATGTAATAAATGATGCACTTGTTATTATGGTATTCATCTATACTGTGTGTGCTGGCAAATCGATCCAGGGACTAGCACAGTAAGCACAGAGACTCAAACTCTTCGAGGTTTGGTCGTGACAGTGAACATTGTCGGTACCACCGAGGGACGTCGGGAGGCGGCTGAGGAGGCCAGTACCCATCAGGGCGCGCCCTGTTTGCTACTGGGGCCCTCGTGTGGCCCTGGTCATCTTCCGAAGCTTCCAGGTCTTTATTTGGTCCAGAAAAAATCACAAAAAAGTTTTGGGTCGATTGGACTTCGTTTGGTACAGTAAACCTGACAAGCCAAAAACATGCAGAAAACAGGAACTTGCACTTGGCACTGGGTCAATAGGTTAGTACTCAAAAATAATATAAATTGGTAAATAAGTACCCAAAAAGTATCCTAGAATGATAGTATTATAGCATGGAACAATCAAAAACTATAGATACGTTGGAGACGTATCAGCATCCCCAAGCTTAATTCTTGCTCGTCCTCGAGTAGGTAAATGATAAAACAGAATTTTTAATGTGACATGCTACCTAATATGTAATCTTTTGCATGTATGCTCATTGAGAAATGGTGAATTAACAAACATCAACATAGTAATATTTATAAGCACAAGAAACACAATCATCAATCTTTCAGAATATATGATCCCCAAAGAATGTTCACCCCTGTTTATTTTCTCATACTAGAAAGGCATAGCTCCGTCCTCACCACATTAGTACAAATGTTAAGCACCACAGTGTCCAAGTCAGGCAATTGGATCGTACTTTTTCAAAGCGCATCAACTTTTTATTCTTCACGCAATACATGAGCGTGAAGCATGGACATATCGTAAGGTGGAATAGAATATGGTGGTAGATATCAAAGGGGTAAAAAGTGTATTGGAAAGTCTCGCATCAACTAGGCATATCAACGGGCTATGGAGATGCCCATCAATAGATATCAATGCGAGGAGTAGGGATTGACATGCAGACATGATGCACCAGAGCTATAAGTGTATGAAAGCTCAACCGAAGCTAAGTGGGTGTGCATCCAACTTGCTTGCTCATGAAGACCTCGGGCTTTTGAGGAAGCCCATCATCGGAATATACAAGCCAAGTTCTAATAATGAAAAATTCCCACTAGCATATGAAAGTGAAGAAGCATGAGACTCTCTATATGAAGAACATGGTGCCACTTTGAGGCACAAGTGTGGTAAAGGATAGTAGCAAAGTCCCTTCTCTCATTTTCTCTCATTTTTTAGTAATGAATGGTGGGCTCATCTGGCCTCCCCCATTATTTATTTCCTCACTGGGACAATGCTCTAATAATGAGCATCACTCTTTTATTTACTTACAACTCGGTATTTCAACTTGATATGAAGAACTATGAAGCAATATGACTCAATATGAATGCCTCTGGTAGTGTACCAGGATGTGCAATGATGTAGCATGACATGTATCAAAGATATGATGAACGGTGGCTTTGCCACAAATACTATGTCAGCTCTAGATGATCATGCAAAGCAATATGTAGATGAATGAACTAGTCATATGATATGATGATGAAAGTTGCATGGCAATATATCTCGGAATGGCTATTGCCATAATAGGTAGGTATGGTGGCTGTTTTGAGGAAGATAATAGGAGGTTTATGTGTGACAGCGCGTATCATGTCACGGGGTTTGGATGCACCGGCTAGGTTCGCACCGATCCCCGAGATGAGAATGGGCGATGAACGGTACCAAAGAGGCTAGCAAAATATAAGAAGGTGAGATTGCGTATATCCACGGATTCGCATTAGTCATAAAGAACTCACATACTTATTGCAAAGTTTTATTAGTCTTATCGCAAATCAAAGCACTACTCGCATGCCCCTAGGGAGGAGGTTGGGAGGAGTTAACCATCGCGCGCCTCCGACCCGAAACAACACTAGCATTTCAACGAGGAATAAAAATGCTCACACATCCTCACCATGCCTTTCACCATACTTAGACAAACGGAAAGTTAACACCTCTTAATACCGATGCTCCTACGAACCGACAACCATGTACTCATACCCTTTTCACATTACCACATTAATATCAGTAACTCAAAACTTCTCTTTTAAGTGATACATGAAGGTTTTGATTATCACTCATTGAATACCTATTAATTTTTGGACTAATTCTACAACCCATGCAATTACCATCGCTGTTTATAACTCTCAAACAAATGTAAGTGAAGAACGAGAGTGCAATTATTTCTATAAAATCTACACGCCGCCGTGCTCAAAAATATATAAGTGAAGTACTAGAGCAACTGTCTAGCTCAAAAGATATAAGTGAAGCACAAAGAGTATTCCAATAAATCATGGTAAAAATGTGTCTCTCTCAAATAGGTGTGTTCAACAAACAATGATTATTTCAAGCTAAAACAAAAACAAACAACGCTCCAAGCAAAACTCATATCATGTGATGAATAAAAATATAGCTCCAAGTGTCATACCGATGATTTGGAACGAAAGAGGGGATGCCTTCCCGGGGCATACCCAAGCTTAGACACTTGAGTCTTACTAGAATATTGCCTTAGGGTGCTTTGGGCATCCCCAAGCTTAGGCTCTTGCTGCTCCTTATTCTTCGTCATCGTGATAACACCCAAAACTTGAAAACTTCAATCACACAAAACTTACCAAACCTTCGTGAGATCCGTTAGTATAATAAACATATCAAATACTTTAGGTACTATTACAAATTGATTCATTTTTCATTATTGCATAATAGGTAATGTATTCTAACTTGTTCATGGCTTATATCCCCTGACACAATCCATAGCATCATCAAAACAAGCAAACCATGCAAGTAAAAACAGAATCTGTCTAAAACAGAACAGTCTGTAAAGATCTGTAGACACGTATATTTCTATAACTCTAAAAATTCTGGAACATTAGTAAAACCTGAAGAATTTGTATATAACACTTTGTAAAAATTTCAGATCATTATCACGCTCTAGTAAAAAATGAAAATTCTTGTACTGGAGTCAAAAGTTTCTGTTTTGTTTCAGCATTGACTCTACTCATCTTGTGAGTCATTCCAAAGGCTTTACTTGGCACAAACACTAATTAAAACAGAAAAACACAATCACTAAATAGGCAATAATCATGCTATCACACCAAGACATGAAATATTGGGTTGTCTCCCAACAAGTTCTTTCTTTATAGCCATTAAGATAGGCTTGAAATTTCAATGATGCTCACATAATAAACAAGAATTGAAGCACAAAGAGAGCATCATAAGGCACGTGAAAAACACATCTAAGTGTAACATACTTCCTATGCATAGGCATTTTATAGAAAAAAAAATCTCAAGACAAGTGAAATCTAGCATATGCATGTAGGAAGAGTGAAGCATTAATAATTTTAACCAAAAGAGAGGTAAGTGAGTAACATGAAAATTTCTATAACCATATGTGCCTCTCTCATAATAATTACATGTAGGATCATAATCGAACTCAAAAATATAATTATAATATAAGATGTTTTCTCTATGATCCACATGCACAAGAGTTTTACAATCTTCCAAGGTGGTGGGATCAACATTAACTAAAGTCATGATCTCTCCAAACCCACTTTCAATATTATTGCAAACATTATTATCCATAACATATTCATCATGAGGCTTAAATAAATTTTCAAGATCAAAAGAAACATCATCACCCCAATCATGATCATTGCAATATGTAGTGGTCATAGCAAAATTATCATCCCCAAGCTTGTAGATTTGCATATCGCTAGCACAATTGGCATTAATAGAATTTATAGTAACATCATTGCAATCATGCTTTTTGGATGCAATAGCAAGAAATTCATTTTCAACATAAGGAACTATAGCAAGTTCATCTTCATAAGCATCATTAATATTGGCATCGTGGCCACAAGAATAGCAAGCATCACGTTCATCAAGAGGAGATATTTCAATCGAATCAATGGAATCATAATTTTCTTCCAATGCAGCAGTCATTCTCTCAATAAATTCTTTAACATATGCATTAGAAGCATAGTTTTCATAGCAATATTTAAGTATGGCAAAGTTTTCAGATTTGTAGAGAGTAGCATCATACTTTTCAATAAAAGAAGCAACTTCATAAGCACCCTTAAAAGCGACAAATTCTTCAATTTGTTCGATATCATAGTAACTATAAACACCCTTGGCATAAGAAGATAAGATTTCATTATCATTATACTCACATAAGTAGGGAAGGTGTTTTTCAGGGTTCTCAGAGCAACAAGTAAAATCATAAATTTCACACAGATTCAAAGCATAGCACTTCAAACCATTTATTTGATGCCATAAAAGTCTCCCCTTTTGAGACAACCTGTGACGCACAAAATAAGCATGCACATCAAATGATTTTCCCTCAACTAAACTAGTTGGGGTTTCAGCACGAACATGAATGGATAGTAGATGATCCAAGTAGAAAACTTTAAGTGGATCCATTTATCTTTATTTTTACTTTTTACTTTTTGTTTGAGTGTGATAAAGATAAAGATGACATAGCTAGGCAAGCAAGCAAATAGAAATATTTTTGTATTTTTTTGAAACAAGCAGAATATAATAGCAAATAAAAAGTATAACAAGTGAATGATAATTTGTGCGAAGTTGCTTGATAGTAGATTAGTGATACTCCCCGGCAACGGCGCCAGAAATCCTTCCTGATGTCTGTGATCTGGGTTGGGTTTTCCGTGAAGAGGAACGGGTTATTGCAGCACAAACGAGTAAGTATTTCCCCTAGTTAAGAACCAAGGTTTATCGAACTAATAGGAGTAACACGCAACCACCGTCTTCAGCGACTGCACACAAAAGAGCAAACATTTGCACCCAACGCGGGCAAGAGAGTTGTCAATCCCCTTGGACTCGTTATTTGCAAGCAAGTGAAACAAGTAGATAGTAGTGGATAATTGCAAAATAAAATAAAAGATAATAAAGGCAGCAAGGTATTGAAAGCTTTTTGTAAATTATAAGTGAGAAGACCCGGGGGCCGTAGTGTTCTCTAGTGGCATCTCTCATGTAGGAAACATACAGTGGGTAAACAAATTACTGTTGGGCAATTGATAAAAAGCGAATAATTATATTCATATTCACAGCAATGATCATGTGTATATAGGCATCACGTCCATAAACAAATAGGCCGACTCCTCCCTCCACCTATTACTATTACTCCACTCATCGACCGCTATCCAACATTGAAAGCACATATGCTCCCTTGGTGGTTTTGATAATTCATGACAACATACATTGTCTATTGGACTAATATTTCTACCTAGCTTATTTCAGGTTTAAGTCCACAGAGATGATTGGCAAAGGATTGTGAGGAGAACCCCAAGATGCATGGAATAAGATTGGCTAAGCTACAAGCAAGAAGACTCTACATTTTACTTTGTGAGAACTCACTTTGAGTCCATAGGGAAGCCAATACTATCAAAAGGGGGTAAGGTATTAATGGTGAATGAAATGCTCAAGTGATCAAGTGATAGCCACCAAAAACATTCACAAAGCACTCCCACAAATATTATGTCCAAAGCCTAACATGCAAAATCAGTGCCACCAACATTTCCCACTCGGCCCTACCGATTTTCATCTCAGACAGAAACCCTAGCCAAACCCCATTCTCGGTACCAGCAAGTTGCATTTCGGTGCCACCGAAAACGGTGACCAGCTCTATGGTATCTCATTTTCAAGAATTGGAATTTCCGAGTATGAAAATCGGTGCCACCGAGTTCTGGAAACTGCCTAGCGACAACGGATCGGAGTTCAAGAACACCAATGTGGATACCTTTCTTGACGAAGAAGGTGTTCTACATGAGTTCTCGGCTATATACACGCCTCAACAAAATGGAGTTGTTGAGAGGAAGAACCGAACTCTTATCGAGATGGCTAGAACGATGCTCGACGAATACAAGACGCCAAGACACTTTTGGGCGGATGCCGTGGAAACAGCATGTCATGCCACGAACCGACTCTATCTTCACAAGCTTCTTGGTAAAACAACATACGAGCTACTCACCGGTAACAAGCCCCAAGTTGGATACTTTCTAGTATTCGGCTCCAAGTGTTACATTCTTGATAAGCATCGTCGATCGAAATTTGCTCCTAAATCTCATGAAGGTTTCCTACTCGGTTACGGATAAAACTCTCACACTTACCGTGTCTAACACAATTTCACTCGAAAAGTTGAAGAGACGGTAGATGTGAAGTTTGATGAATCTAATGGTTCGCAAGTCGAACAATTGCCAAATGATGTAGGAGATAAGGAACCTTCGGAAGCTATCCAAGACTTGTCCATTGGCAAGATTCGTCCCATGGAGGTGAAGGAGAGTACTTCGTCAACTCAAGTGGAAGCCCCTACTTCACGTCAAGGTGAACCTCAACATGACATGGAGGCATCCACAAGTGGTACACGACAAGATGAAGAGGAGGAAGAAGTTCATCATGATGATCCACCACAACCACCTTCACCACCACCTCAAGGCAACGACACCTTCAACAACAACGAAGAAGATGATGATGAAGAAGATCCACCGTCCAACAAGCAAAAGCTACCCCGAGTTCGAGCAAGAGTGGACAAAAACCATCCTCTAAATCAAATCTTCGGTGACATACAAACCGGGAGGATAACTCACTCTAAAACTCGACTAGCTAACTTTTGTGAGCATTATTCATTCATCTCTAGTATTGAGCCCTTGAAGGTAGAAGAAGCTCTTCAGGATCCGGATTGGGTGAATGCTTTGCACGAGGAACTACACAACTTCGAGAGGAATGAAGTGTGGACACTTGTGGAGAAGCCCAAGGACGAGGAAAACATCATCGGAACCAAATGGGTGTTTCGGAACAAACAAGATGAAGACAGTCAAGTCGTACGCAACAAGGCGCGTCTCGTAGATAAAGGCTACACCCAAGTCGAAGGTATGGACTACGGTGAGGCCTATGCCCCTGTTGCTAGACTTGAAGCTATCCGCATTCTTCTTGCTTATGCTAATCACCATGACATCACACTTTATCAAATGGATATTAAAAGTGCCTTTTTAAATGGTGAGATTGAAGAAGAGGTCTACGTTAAACAACCCCCGGGTTTTGTGAACCCTAAGAAACCTAATCACGTCTACAAGCTTCGTAATGCTCTTTATGGACTTAAGCAAGCCCCACGTGCTTGGTATAAATGCTTAACGAAGTTTCTCATTGAAAAGGGTTTCGAAATTGGTAAAATTGACGCAACCTTATTCACTAATAGAGTTAATGGTGAATTATTTGTGTGCCAAATCTATGTGGATGATATTATCTTTGGATCTAATAACCCACAATTTAGTGAAAGATTTGGAAGGTTGATGTCCGAGAGGTATGAGATGTCCATGATGTGTGAGCTGAATTTTTTCCTTGGTTTGCAAATCAAGCAAACGAGAGAAGGAACTTTCATCTCTCAAACCAAGTACACCAAGGACTTGATCAAGAAGTTCAACATGCAAGAGTGTAAAGGTATGAAAACTCCTATGCCTACTAGTGGACATGTTGACCTCACCAAGGAGGACGAACCCGTTGATCAAAAGGTTTATCGATTAATGATTGGTTCATTGTTATATCCATGTGCCTCCCGTCCCGATATTATGCTTAGTGTGTGCATGTGCGCTAGATATCAAGCCGCTCCTAAAGAGTGTCATCTTAAGGCCGTGAAAAGAATTGTGAGATACTTGATACATACACCAAACTTTGGCATATAGTATCCCAAGGGATCTTCCTTTAATCTTGTTAGCTATTCCGACTCGGACTATGCCGAAGACAAGGTTGATAGAAAATCCACCTCGGGTACATGTCAATTTCTTGGTAGATCTCTTGTGTCTTGGTCCTCCAAGAAACAAAATCTCTATCTACCACCGAAGCGGAATACATTGCTGCCGTATCATGTTGTGCTCAATTGCTATGGATGACACAAACTCTTAAGGATTATGGAATCCATGTGAGACATGTTCCATTATTGTGTGATAATGAAAGTGCTATTAAAATTTCTTATAATTCCGTGCAACATTCTCAAACTAACATATTCAAGTTTGTCATCATTTCATTCGTGATCATGTTGCCCAAGGAGATATTAATCTTAAGCATGTTCGTACTAACAAGCAATTGGCCGATATCTTTACTAAGCCACTTGATGAGAAAGTGTTTTGTCACTTGAGGAGTGAGTTGAACATCATAGATGCTTCAAACTTGAGCTAGACTCACTCGGGTGCATGCAAGGGCATGAGCTTACATGACTATTCCATGTTATACTTGATATGACACTATCTTATATCTTGGAAATCTATGCTCCCTTGTATTGCATCTAACCTTTTGTAGGTACTTGGAAGAACTACATTCCACAAGATTGCCCACAACTCATATCACAAGCAATCTTGTCATGGCCAAGTATCCACAACTCGTCTTTGATGATGAAGGAAGAAGACAACAACACATATCCTTGACATACATTTGATACAGTCACAATTGTAAAATTCTCAATTGGTATCATGTCACTTGGATATATCTTGTTCTTCCTTGCATGACTAACCCATGTAGGTGAAAAGAGAACCAAAACGATCAAGGATAGCTCCCAACTCAATATGATCTTCATCAACCTCGAGCATCCACAAGAAGTTCCCCTACACGCTACGTCATCAACATCACTCAAAGGTATGTGATCCAGAGCGCCAGGCAGGCAAGCAACCCTTGTGCCGTGCCTGTCAGCCAGAGGGCCACCCTGCGCCTGGTGCATGGGCAAGGCATTTTGGGGCCTCGAGAGAAGATGACTGCCAAGGCGGCGAAGGCCCTAATCCGACACTTCGACGTGCCCCTCTCCGACAACGACCTCGCTACAATCGCCAAGCTCACCAACATAGATGTAGAGGCCTTGAAGATCGCCGCGGGCATGGCCGGCCCTGATGGAGACGCCCCTGGGGCACCACTTTCTCCATGTTAGAGTCCAGATGGTGTAGTAGGCTCCAAAGACGATCAGCCTTAAGCTGGTTCGAGTTAGGTCCATCCAGATGTTGTAATCGTAGCAAGGTCAGTAGTGTAGACGTCTACCGGCGGGGTTTGGGGCCTATTGGTGGCCGCCGGCGACACCTTGGAAGGATGGTGGTGTACCAGTTTTATTTGAATTTTAGTAGCAGTCTTTCGGAGCATACCCTGTTTCCCCATGAGTAATACGCCATCTCCGATCATGAGCTGGAATATCAGAGGTCTGAACAACCCAGCGAGGCGTGCAGTAGTTAGAGAAGTAGCAGAGCTACACAAGCTAGCAATCCTTTGCCTCCAAGAAACAAAAATCGAAACCTGGGATCGCACCCTGGCGATGGAGATAGGAGGTACTCGACTCGTCGACTGCATGGTGCTCCCTGCGTTGGGAACCAGAGGAGGTGCGGCGATTTTTTGGGACAAGAACGTTGTGAGCATGCACACACACGCAGTGGGGGTCTTTGATGACCCACAAGTATAGGGGATCTATCGTAGTCCTTTCGATAAGTAAGAGTGTTGAACCCAACGAGGAGCAGAAGGAAATGACAAGCGGTCTTCAGTAAGGTATTCTCTGCAAGCACTGAAATTATCGGTAACAGATAGTTTTGTGATAAGGTAATTCGTAACGGGTAGCAAGTAACAAATGTAACAAAGGTGCAACAAGGTGGCCCAATCCTTTTTGTAGCAAAGGACAAGCCTGGACAAACTCTTATATAGCAAGCGCTCCCGAGGATACATGGGAATTTCTGTCAAGCTAGTTTTCATCATGCTCATATGATTCGCGTTCGTTACTTTGATAATTTGATATGTGGGTGGACCGGTGCTTGGGTGATGTCCTTACTTGGACAAACCTCCCACTTATGATTAACCCCTCTCGCAAGCATCCGCAACTACGAAAGAAGAATTAAGATAAATCTAACCATAGCATGAAACATGTGGATCCAAATCAGCCCCTTACGAAGCAACGCATAAACTAGGGTTTAAGCTTCTGTCACTCTAGCAACCCATCATCTACTTATTACTTCCCAATGCCTTCCTCTAGGCCCAAACAATGGTGAAGTGTCATGTAGTCGACGTTCACATAACACCACTAGAGGAGAGACAACATACATCTCATCAAAATATCGAACGAATACCAAATTCACATGATTACTTGTAACAAGACTTATCCCATGTCCTCAGGAACAAACGTAATTACTCACAAAGCATATTCATGTTCATAATCAGAGGAGTATTAATTATCATTAAGGATCTGAACATATGATCTTCCACCAAGTAAACCAACTAGCATCAACTACAAGGAGTAATCAACACTACTAGCAACCCACAGGTACCAATCTGAGGTTTGAGACAAAGATCGGATACAAGATATGAACTAGGGTTTGGAGAGGAGATGGTGCTGGTGAAGATGTTGATGGAGATTGACCCCCTCTCGATGAGAGGATCGTTGGTGATGACGATGGCTTCGATTTCCCCCTCCGGGAGGGAAGTTTCCTCGGCAGAACAGCTTCGCCGGAGCCCTAGATTGGTTCTGTCCAAGTTCCGCCGCGAGACGGCGGCGCTTCGTCCCGAAAGCTCCCTTATGATTTTTTCCAGGTCAAAACCCTCCATATAGCAGAAGATGGGCACCGGAGGCCTGCCAGGGGACCCACAAGCCACAGGGGCGCGCCCAGGGGGGTAGGGCGCGCCCCCCTGGCTTGTGACTCCCTGGTGGGTCCCCTCTGGTATTTCTTTCGCCCAATATTTTTTATATATTCCAAAATAATTCTCCGTAGATTTTCAGGACTTTTGGAGTTGTGCAGAATAGGTATCTCAGATTTGCTCCTTTTCCAGTCCAGAATTCCAGCTGTCGGCATTCTCCCTCTTCATGTAAACCTTGTAAAATAAGAGAGAAAAGGCATAAGTATTGTACCAAAATGTGTGATAACAGCCCATAATGCAATAAATATTAATATAAAAGCATGATGCAAAATGGACGTATCAACTCCCCCAAGTTTAGACCTCGCTTATCCTCAAGCGAAAGCCGAAATCGATAAATATGCCCACATGTTTAGAGATAGAGGTGTCGATAAAATAAAATACGGACATGAAGGCATCATGATCATCTTTAGAACAGCAACATATATTGACATATGATTTCTTATGCTGAAGTAACAATTCATTCACAAGGTAAAGTATGAATCAGGAACTTTATTGAGAACCAACAAACTATGATCTCAGTCATTGAAGCAAGTCCAATTTATCATAACGTAGGAAAGAGTCAATATAAGAGCTTGTAAAGTAAATCCACATACTCAATCATCTTTTAGTCTTTCATAATTGCTAACACTCACGCGGTACCTATGAGGTCAAAGCTTCAATCGGACACAGAGAAAGATAGGGGCTTATAGTATTGCCTCCCAACTATTTACCTCAAGGGTAATGTCAACAGAAATAACTCATGCTCACCCACATCCGAGTGGATGTATGTGTCTAGATCATTCCCCAACACATGACGCTTGCCAAGAGATAAAGGCGAAATAAAGGAAGTGGTGAAGATCACCACGACTCTTGCATAAAGATAAGTACTAGAAAGTAAAGGTAACAGATAGGCCCTTCGCAGAGGGAAGCAGCGGTTGTCATGCGCTTTTATAGTTGGATGCGCAATCCCTTAATGCAAAAGAACGTCACTTTATATTGCCCCTTGTGATAAAGAACTTTATTATGCAGTCCGTCGCTTTTATTTCTTCCATATCACAAGTTCGTATAAAGTTTATTTTCCTCACACTAATAGATCACACATATTTAGGGAGCAATTTTTATTGCTTGCACCGATGACAACTTACTTGAAGGATCTTACTCAATCCATAGGTAGGTATGGTGGACTCTCATGGCAAAACTGGGTTAAAGGTGTTTGGATGCACAAGTAGTATCTCTACTTGATGCGGAAGTTTTGACTGATATGGGGTGGAAGCAAGCGACACATGTTGAAGGATCTAAAACAATATAACTTCTATTCGGAAATAAGCAAACATAACCCATTATGTTGTCTTCCTTGTCCAACATCAACTTCTTAACATATAATATTTTAATGAGTGCTCACAATCATAAAAGATGTCCAAGATAATATATTTATATGTGAACCTCTCTTTCTTTATCACTTCCTTTTAATTGCAACAATGACCAATAGCTATGTTTGTCAACTCACAACAAATTTCAATCGACATGCTTCTTATATGTGAAGTCATCACCCCCCCATAAGATCATCATATATACTCTTTGCTTTTATTCTATACTTCTTTCTATTTCTTTTTCTCAAGATCATAGCAAGCAAGCAAAGCCCTCAACTCAAAACTACTCTTTATTATATAACTCTCGGACTTGCTTACATAGGGGGAACATAAAGCAAAACTCAAAACTAGATCACACTAAAGACTTTATTGTACTAGATCAAGATATAACCAAAAGGATCGAACTAAGAAAAACGATAAAATTAAAAGATGTGATAGTGACGATACCGGGGCACCTCCCCCAAGCTTGGCACAAGCCAAGGGGAGTGCCCATACCCATGTGTTTAGTTGTCTTTCTTCGGAGGTGGCGATGTTGGAGTTGTTGATGAGGTTGGAGGCTTGTCCTCCGTCTTCCAAGGCATGGGCTCACCATCGAAAAAAGATGAACGAGTCTCCGGGATCCTCAAATCTGCAGCCAAACTCATTCTCTTAAATCTGTATTCATACTCACAGTTTTGGTTTTGCAGGTCATAGATCTGGGCTTGGAGATGCTCGATTTTCTCGTAAAGCTTGAAGATGTGCTCCCCGATGTCCTTGGCGTCCAGCTTGTGCTTATGGGTAAACTCCGCGATCATCTTGTGATTGGCATTGAGTCCTCGTTCCACCATCCCTTGGCACTTGAAGACTTGTTGCTCCATTGCTTCGAGCCTTGTCTCCACGCTTCCGGTCTTCTTTGGCCCCTCAACATCACGGATGTGCAGCACCCCCTCATGCATCTCAATGGTTTGAGGGTGTCGCAGCACCTCCGCAAGGTAGGGGTTGATGACCTTCTCGAAGAACTTGTCCTTCGAAGCACTTGGGGACGTCATGTCGATCTGAATCTGCTGCAGAAACAGCTCAAAACGAAAACAGGAGATATTGTCGTGTTACGAAGGTCAAAACCTTCGGGAGATTATATAATGAATTTTTACCGACCTGAAGGAGTATACTACAAGAAAACGGAGTCCGGAGGGTACACGAGGTGGCCACAAGCCACAGGGGCGCGCCCAGGGGGGTAGGGCGCGCCCCCCTGGCTTGTCACCTCCTCGTGCACTCTTCGGACTACTTTAAATTTTCCTAATTTTTTAAATATTCCAAAACGGAGAAAAATTGCTGTTGAAAAAGTTTTGGAGTCGGTTTGCTTACTGTAACACATACCTATTCCTTTTCGGAGTCTGAAACGTTCTGGTAGGTTTCCCTAATGTACTCCTCCAGAGTTATGGTATTGATGATATTGGTTTCAACATTTATGGGAGTACCTGAGATATAATGTTTGATTCTTTGCCCGTTTACCACCTTCGGATTTGTGCCTTCGGCGTTGTTGATCTTGATGGCACCGGAACGATATACTTCCTCGATAATATAAGGCCCTTCCCATTTAGAGAGAAGTTTTCCTGCAAAAAATCTTAAACGAGAATTGTATAACAAGACATGGTCACCTACATTGAATTCACGCTTTTGTATCGTTTTATCATGCCATCTCTTGACTTTTTCTTTAAACAACTTGGCATTCTCATAGGCCTGGGTTCTCCATTCATCAAGTGAGCTAATGTCAAATAACCTCTTCTCACCAGCAAGTTTGAAATCATAGTTGAGCTCTTTAATTGCCCAATAAGCTTTATGTTCTAGATCTAGAGGTAAGTGACATGCTTTACCATAAACCATCTTATACGGAGACATACCCATAGGGTTTTTATAAGCAGTTCTATAAGCCCATAATGCATCATCAAGTTTCTTAGACCAATTCTTTTTGGATCTATTAACAGTCTTCTGCAAGATCAATTTAATTTCTCTATTGCTCAATTCTACTTGACCACTAGACTGAGGATGATAAGGAGATGCAATTCTATGATTAACATCATACTTAGCAAGCAATTTACGAAATGCACCATGAATAAAGTGTGAACCACCATCAGTCATTAAATATCTAGGGACTCCAAATCTAGGGAAAATAACTTCTTTAAGCATTTTAATAGAAGTGTTATGATCAGCGCTACTAGTTGGAATAGCTTCTACCCACTTAGTAACATAATCAACAGCAACTAGAATATGAGTATACCCGTTAGACTGTGGAAAAGGTCCCATATAATCAAAGCCCCAAACATCAAATGGTTCAATAACAAGAGAGTAATTCATAGGCATTTCCTGACGTCTACTAATATTACCAATTCTTTGACATTCATCACAAGACAAGACAAACTTACGAGCATCCTTGAAGAGAGTAGGCCAATAAAAACCAGATTGTAGTACCTTATGTGCAGTTCTATCCCCAGCGTGGTGTCCTCCGTAGGCCTCGGAGTGACACTTGTGAAGGATATGTTCCTGTTCATGCTCAGGCACACAACGTCTAATAACACCATCTACTCCTTCTTTATAAAGGTGTGGATCATCCCAAAAGTAATGTCTTAAATCATAGAAGAACTTTTTCTTTTGTTGGTATGTGAAACTAGGCGGTATAAATTTAGCAACAATGTAATTAGCATAATCAGCATACCATGGAGCATTGCGCGAAGCATTTATGACAGCTAATTGTTCATCAGGAAAGCTATCATCAATAGGTAGTGGGTCATCAAGAACATTTTCTAACCTAGACAAGTTGTCTGCTACAGGGTTATCAGCACCCTTTCTATCAATAATATGCAAATCAAATTCTTGTAGCAAAAGAACCCATCTAATAAGTCTAGGTTTAGCGTCTTTCTTTTCCATAAGATATTTGATAGCAGCATGATTAGTGTGAACAGTTACTTTGGAATCAACAATATAAGGTCTGAACTTATCACAAGCAAACACAACTGCTAAAAATTCCTTTTCAGTGGTAGCATAGTTTCTTTGAGCACTGTCTAGAGTTTTACTAGCATAATGGATAACATTTAATTTCTTATCAACTCTTTGTCCTAGAACAGCACCAACGGCATAATCACTAGCATCACACATAATTTCAAAGGGTAGGTTCCAATCAGGTGGTTGAACAACAGGTGCAGAAATCAAGGCTTTCTTAAGAATTTCAAATGCTTCTACACAATCATCATCAAAAACGAATGGAACATCTTTTTGCAAAAGATTAGTGAGAGGCCTAGAAATCTTAGAGAAGTCTTTAATAAATCTCCTATAGAAACCAGCATGACCAAGGAAACTTCTTATACCTCTGATATCCGTAGGACACGGCATTTTTTCAATAGCATCAACTTTAGCTTTATCCACCTCAATACCTCTTTCGGAGATTTTGTGCCCCAAGACAATACCTTCATTAACCATAAAGTGGCACTTTTCCCAATTCAAGACTAGATTAGTTTCTTCGCATTTCTGCAAAACTCGATCAAGGTTGCTCAAGCAATCATCAAAAGAAGTTCCGTAAACGGAAAAATCATCCATGAAAACCTCAACAATCTTTTCACAAAAGGCAGAGAATATAGCCATCATACATCTTTGAAAGGTAGCAGGTGCATTGCATAAACCAAAAGGCATACATCTATAAGCAAAGGTACCGAAAGGACAAGTAAAAGTGGTATTTTCTTGATCCTCTTTTGACACAGGTATTTGAGAGAAACCAGAATAACCATCTAGAAAACAAAAATGTGTGTGCTTGGATAGTCTTTCTAGTATTTGATCAATAAAAGGTAGAGGGTAATGATCTTTCCTAGTAGCTTTATTTAATTTCCTAAAATCAATTACCATTCTATATCCTGTAACAATTCTTTGCGGGATCAATTCATTTTTATCATTAGGAACAACGGTAATACCTCCTTTCTTAGGAACACAATGAACGGGACTAACCCATCTACTATCAGCAATAGGATAAATTATACCTGCCTCCAGAAGCTTTAGTATTTCATTTCTTACCACTTCTTTCATCTTAGGATTTAACCGTCATTGGTGATCAACAACTGGTTTAGCATCAGGCTCCATATTAATTTTATGCTGACATAGAGTGGGACTAATGCCCTTAAGATCATCCAGAGTATATCCAATAGCAGCACGGTGCTTCCTCAAAGTTTTCAATAATCTCTTTTCTTCACGCTCTGAAAGGTTAGCACTAATAATAACAGGATATACCTCCTTTTCATCAAGATAAGCATATTTCAGAGTATCAGGTAATTGTTTAAGCTCAAACACGGGATCACCCTTGGGTGGAGGAGGATCCCCAAGTATTTCAACAGGCAGGTTGTGTTTCAAAATAGGCTGCTGATCAAAGAAAATCCTATCTATTTCATTCCTTTCATTCATGTGCATATCATTTTCATGGTCTAGCAAATATTGTTCTAAAGGATCAGTAGGAGGCACAACAATAGAAGCAAGACCAATAATTTCATCTTTACTAGGCAATTCTTTGTCATGGGGTTGTCTACAAAATTTAGAGAAATTGAACTCATGAGACACATCTCCAAAACTTACAGTAACAGTTTCCTTCTCACAATCTATCCTAGCATTAACAGTATTCAAGAAAGGTCTACCAAATATAATGGGACAAAAATCATCTTGTGGGGAACCAAGAACAAGAAAATCAGTAGGATATTTTATTTTCCCACACAAGACTTCAACATCTCTAACAATCCCAATTGGTGCAATAGTATCTCTATTAGCCAGCTTAATGGTAACATCAATTTCCTCTAATTCGGCTGGTGCAATATCATTCATAATTTCTTGGTATAAGGTAAAGGGAATTGCACTCACACTAGCACCCACATCACATAAGCCATGATAACAATGATCTCCTATTTTAACAGAAACAACAGGCACGCCAACAATAGGTCTATGTTTACCTTTAGTATCAGGTCTAGCAATTCTAGCAGCTTCATCACAGAAATGAATAACATGCCCATCAATATTATCAACCAAGAGATCATTAACCATAGCAACACTAGGTTCAACTTTAATTTGTTCAGGAGGCGTAGGTGTTCTAGTACAACTCTTACGAACCACAGTTGAAGCTTTAGCATGTTCCTTTATCCTAACAGGGAAGGGTGGCTTCTCAATATAAGCAGCATGAATAACAGGATCAGCATTATAAATAATAGTCTCTTCTTCAACTTTAATAGGTTCAACTACTTTTACTTCAATGGGAGGATGATATTTAAACCACTTCTCCTTAGGGAGATCAACATGAGTAGCAAAAGATTCACAGAAAGAAGCTACTATCTCAGAGTCAAGTCCATATTTAGTGCTAAATTCACGAAAAGCATCGGTGTCTATAAAGGATTTAACACAATCAAACTTAAGGTTTATACCTGACTCCTTACCTTCGTCGAGTTCCCAATCTTCAGAGTTGCGTTTAATTCTTTCCAATAAGTCCCATTTGAATTCAATATCTTTCTTCATAAAGGAACCAGCACATGAGGTATCGAGCATGGACCGATCATTATTAGAAAGCCGAGCATAAAAATTCTGAATAATAATTTCTCTCGGGAGCTCATGATTGGGGTATGAATATAACATTAACTTAAGCCTCTCCCAAGCTTGAGCGATACTTTCTCCTTCACGAGGCCAAAAATTATAAATATAATTCCGATCACGATGAACCAGATGCATAGGATAAAACTTCTGATGAAATTCCAACTTCAATCGGTTGTAGTTCCATGATCCAATATCATCACATAGCCTATACCATGTCAATGCCTTCTCCTTCAAAGATAAAGGAAAGACCTTCTTCTTGACATCATCCTCAGGCAAACCTGCAAGCTTAAATAACCCACAAACTTCATCCACATAGATTAGATGCAAATCAGGATGTAGTGTTCCATCTCCTGCATAAGGATTAGCTAGCAGTTTCTCTATCATACTGATACGTCTCCAACGTATCTATAATTTTTGCTTGTTCCATGCTGTTATATTATCATTCTTGGATGTTTTACAATCATTTTACTACAACTTTATATTATTTTTGGGACTAACCTATTAACCTAGAGCCCAGTGCCAGTTTCTGTTTTTTCCGTGTTTTTGAGTTTTACAGAAAAGGAATATCAAACTGAGCCCAAACGGAATAAAAATCTACGGTGATTTTTTATGGACCAGAAGAAGCCTAGGGAGAGTTGGAGTTGGGCCAGAAGAGACACGAGGCCACCACAAGCCTGGGGGGCGCGCCCCCTGGCTTGTCGTCACCTCGTGGCCCCCTGAACTTGTTTCCGCCGCCAAAAATTCCTATAAATATAGAAACCCCCAGAAACAAACCTAGATTGGGAGTTCCGCCGCCGCAAGCCTCCAGAGCCACGAAAAACCAATCGGGAGCCCGTTCCGGCACCCTGTCGGAGGGGGAAACCATCACCGGAGGCCATCTTCATCATCCCGACGGTCTCCATGACGAGGAGGGAGTAGTTCACCCTCGGGGCAGAGGGTATGTACCAGTAGCTATGTGTTTGATCTCTCTCTCTCTCGTGTTCTTGAGATGGCACGATCTTCATGTATCGCGAGCTTTATTGATATAGATGAATCATATGGAGTTTTCCCCTCTCTATCTTCTTGTGATGAATTGAGTTTTCCCTTTGAAGTTTACTTATCGGATTGAGCCTTTAAGGATTTGAGAACACTTGATGTATGTCTTGCGATGGGATATCCGTGGTGACAATGGGATGTTCTATTGATCCACTTGATGTATGTTTTGGTGATCAACTTGCGGGTTCCGTGACCTTGGGAATCTATGCATAGGGGTTGGCACACGTTTTCGTCTTGACTCTCCGGTAGAAACTTTGGGGCACTCTTTGAAGTTCTTTGTGTTGGATTGAACATGATGAATCTGAAATTGTGTGATGCATATCGTATAATCAAGCCCATGGGTACTCGTGGTGACATTGGAGTATCTAGGTGACATTAGGGTTTTGGTTGATGTGTATCTTAAGGTGTTATTTTAGTACGAACTCTAGGGCTGTTCGTGACACTTATAGGGATAGCTCATATGATTGATCGGAAAAGATAACTTTGAGGTGGTTTCGTACCCTACAATAATTTCTTCGTTTGTTCTCCGCTATTTGTGACTTTGGAGTGAACTCTTTGTCGCACGTGAGGGATTTACATATGATTCAACTATGTTAGTATTGTTGAGAGAACTTGCACTAGTGAAAGTATGAACCCTAGGCCTTGTTTCCAAGCATTGCAATACCGTTTTTGCTCACTTTTGTTACTTGCTACCTTGCTGTTTTTATATTTTCAGATTACAAAAACCTATATCTACCATCCATATTGCACTTGTATCACCATCTCTTCGCCGAACTAGTGCACCTATACAACTTACCATTGTATTGGGTGTGTTGGGGACACAAGAGACTCTTTGTTATTTGATTGCAGGGTTGCTTGAGAGAGACCATCTTCATCCTACGCCTCCCACGGATTGATAAACCTTAGTTCATCCACTTGAGGGAAATTTGCTACTATCCTACAAAACTCTGCGCTTGGAGGCCCAACACGAGTCTACAAGAAGAAGGTTGTGTAGTAGACATCAAGCTCTTTTCTGGCGCCGTTGTTGGGGAGGTGAGTGCTTGAAGGTATATCTTTAGATCTTGCAATTGAATCTTTTAGTTTCTTTTTTTATCACTAGTTTGGTTTTATAAAATAAAACTACAAAAAAAATGGAGTTTAGGTTGCATCATTTGTATCGTCTTTATAATGTCTTTCGTGAAAATAAGGATTCAGAAAATTGTGCTCAATTGGTAGAGGAAGAAATTATGATAATACTTAATGAGAATTCCTTGAATGATGAGCATGATTGCAATATTGCTAGTATGAATTCTCTGAATATCCATGATGATAATGATATGCAAAGCCACAAGCTTGGGGATGCTATGTTTGATGAAGATGATATTTTTAGTGTCCCAAGTTTTGATGAGCAAATTTGTTATGATAATGACATGCCTACTATCTATGATGATTATGATGATGACATGCATGCTATAAAGAGTGATAGTAACCATGAAACTTGTCATCATGATTTTAATATTCAAAGTGGTTATGTCAATCAAGTATCTCATGATAGTTATTTTGTTGAGTTTGCTCCCACTATTATGAATGATAAGAAAATTGCTTATGTGGAGAGTAACAAATTTTCTATGCTTGTGGATCATGAAGATAATGCTTTATGTGATAGTTATGTTGTGAAATTCCTTCATGATGCTACTGAAAATTATTATGAGGGAGGAACATATGCTTGTAGGAATTGCAATAATATCAAGTTTCCTCTCTATGTGTTCAAAGTTTTGAAGTTATGCTTGTTTTGCCTTCCTATGCTAGTTGATTCTTGCTCCCATAAATTGTTTTATCACAAAATCCCTATGCATAGGAAGTGGGTTAGGCTTAAATGTGCTAGTGATATGCTTCATGATGCTCTCTTGCATGTTTCAATTCTTATCTTTTATGTGAGCATCATTGAAATCATCATGCCTAACTAAAAGGCATTAAAGAAAAGCGCTTGTTGGGAGACAACCCAATAATTTTACTTTCTGTTTTTGAGTGTTCACATGATTAATCTACTGTATTAATCATGTTTTATATCTTTTGTTTCAATAAAGTGCCAAGTAAAACCTTTGGGATGACTCACAAGATGAGTAGAATTGATTCTGAACCAAAACAGAAACTTTTGACTCCAGTACAGGAATTTTAGTTTTTTACTGGAGCGTGATAATGATCTGAAATTTTTACAAGGTCTTTATATACAAATTCTTCAGGTTTTCCTAATTTTTCAGAATTTTTAGAGACAGGTAAATATGGTTACTCTACAGATCTTCACAGACTGTTCTGTTCTTGACAGATTCTGTTTTGCATGCATAGTTTGCTTGTTTTAGTGTTCCCATAGCTTATATTCAGTGATATAAATTATGGGAATGATAGAATACAGTACGTATCATGTGGGAACAATTATGAATCTTGTATTGACAGTACCTAAGTGAATGATCTATCTTTACTACACTAACCCTTCAAACGAAGTTCCGTTAAGTTTTGTGTGATTGAAGTTTTCAAGTTTTGGGTGAGACACCGATATGAGGAGAATAAGGAGTGACAAGAACCTAAGATTGGGGATGCCCAAGGCACCCCCAAGGTAATATTCAAGGAATACTCAAGCGCCTAAGCTTGGGGATGCCCCGGAAGGCATCCTCCCTTTCGTCTTCAACACTATCGGTATATCTTACTTGGAGCTATATTTTTATTCGTCACATAATATGTGCTTTGCTTGGATCATCATTATATTTTGTTATTTTATGCTACGTGTCATTTATAATCTTTTTTTTCAATAAAAAGTTCCAAGAATTGCCTTAGGATGCTTGCATTGCATGTTTTGGTATGTGCTGTGTAAAAACAGAAACTTTTTCTATAGTGTTTGAATTTTAATATTTTACTGGAACGTGGAAAGTTTCTGAAATTTTTACAAAGTGTTGTCATATAAATTATTTAGCATGTCCTAAATTTTCATAATTTTTTGAGTTACAGAAGTACACTGTTTTCATAAATTGCTACAGACTGTTCTGTTTGGACAGATTGCTGTCATAGTTTCGTTATCTACTTATCCTATAGTTTCCATAGCCTATATTGGTAGATATAAATTGTGGAAATGATAGTAAACAGTAGATGATGTTTGATAATTATTGTGCAACTTGTCTTGTCAGTACATGAAGTGTTGATTTATTATTATGTGTACTAACCTATCTCACGAGTTCTTTTCGAGTTTTGTGTGGATGAAGTTTTTGAGAATAGGTGAAACCGGGATATGAGAGGATTGAACGAGATACAAAAGCTCAAGCTTGGGGATGCCCAAGGCACCCCAAGTAAATATTTCAAGAAGTCTCAAGCATCTAAGCTTGGGGATGCTACGCATCCCACCTCTCTTCATCAACAATTATCGGTTAGCCTATGTTGAGCCTAAATTTTTATTCGTTCACATGATGCGTGCTATTCTTGGAGTGCTATTTTTCTTTTGCTTGCTGTTTAATAAAATACTTAAGATTTGAAATTCTTAGATGAGAGAGTCTTCACATAGTTATTTAATTGTTGACTACTCATTGGTCTTCACTTATATCTTTTGAGAGTAGCTTGTCATTTGCTCATGTGCTTCACTTAAATTTGTTTGAGCTTGCCAAAAAGCAATGGCAATATATGAAACTAGCCCCAAAGTGATAGATATCCAAGGAGGATATAATAAAAACTTTCATGAAGATCATGGGACAAATTAAACTTGATTCTTTGTAATAGTTCTGAAACATGATGATAGTAATATGTGAGTCATGTTAGTGAGTAATTATGCTTAGTAGGAATATTGGTGTTAAGGTTTGTGAGTCCCTATGCATGCACGAAAGTCAATAGTTATGCAATGAAGTTATATCCTACTTGTGGTGCATTATTCGGTGTTAGTTATGACTCAATGCTCACTTATGTGATTTTTCGTTCCTTGGTTTGGTTGCTTCCCAATCTATTTGCTAACCTTCATTTGTACTAAGTAGCAATACTACTTGTGCATCCAAAATCCTTAAACCAAGTTTTGCCTTATGAGTCCACCATACCTACCTATATGCGGTATTTCCATGCCGTTCCAAGCAAATTTGTATGTGCCATCTCTAAATTTTCAAAATAAATTTTCTCTTTTGTGTGCCCATACCGCTCATGAAACGGTGGGGAGTATCCAATATTTTTCCATGCTAGGTGTGTTATTCTCATGATATGTGTTGATTCACTATCATTCACGAGAAAGTGGCTGGTATTCGGGATGCCCGGTTCCATGCTCAAAAATCAAATCAAAATATAATGAAACAAAACTCCCCCAGGATTGTTGTTTGTATGGACGGTACCCATGGATTCGGCTCGTCGTGGAGTGTGATTGATTGGTGGAGGGGGAGTAAAAACTTTACCATTCTGTTTGGGAACCGCCTATAATGTATCTAGCATGGAAAGTATTGTGAGCTACTTTGTCGTTTTCGTTGACAGGAAAAGCATGCCACTCAAAATATTTTTCTCCCTCAATTTAAACCTTGAGCTCTGGCACCTCTACAAATCCCTGCTTCCCTCTGCGAATGGCCTATCTATTTACTTTATGCAATTTTTATTTTTGCTTTGAGTCTCCATCTTCTCTTATAAGCACCAACTAGGGGGCACTATGATCGTACTTGAGCATTGGGCATAGTTAATATTTGAGTGTGTTTCATGAATGGATCAATGATTGAGCATGATGGGCTAGGGATAACCTTCTTTAGTGTTGATATTTTGAAAGACATGGTTGCTTGTTGACATGCTTGAGTATTGAAGTCATTATGTTAAAACTAGACTATTGCTTTGAATCATTTACAAGTCCAAATGTCCATGCTATAAAAAGAAGATAAGAATACGATGAACATGTTCGGCAGCATTCCACATCAAAAATTCTGTTTTTATCATTTACCTACTCGAGGACGAGCAGGAATTAAGCTTGGGGATGCTGATACGTCTCCAACGTATCTATAATTTTTGCTTGTTCCATGCTGTTGTATTATCATTCTTGGATGTTTTACAATCATTTTACTACAACTTTATATTATTTTTGGGACTAACCTATTAACCTAGAGCCCAGTGCCAGTTTCTGTTTTTTCCGTGTTTTTGAGTTTTACAGAAAAGGAATATCAAACGGAGCCCAAACGGAATAAAAATCTACGGTGATTTTTTATGGACCAGAAGAAGCCCAGGGAGATTTGGAGTTGGGCCAGAAGAGACACGAGGCCACCACAAGCCTGGGGGGCGCCCCCCCTAGGGCGCGCCCCCCTGGCTTGTCGTCACCTCGTGGCCCCCCTGGACTTGTTTCCGCCGCCAAAAATTCCTATAAATATAGAAACCCCCAGAAACAAACCTAGATTGGGAGTTCCGCTGCCGCAAGCCTCCAGAGCCACGAAAAACCAATCGGGAGCCCGTTCCGGCACCCTGCCGGAGGGGGAAACCATCACCGGAGGCCATCTTCATCATCCCGGCGGTCTCCATGACGAGGAGGGAGTAGTTCACCCTCGGGGCTGAGGGTATGTACCAGTAGCTATGTGTTTGATCTCTCTCTCTCATGTTCTTGAGATGGCACGATCTTGATGTATCGCGAGCTTTATTGATATAGATGAATCATATGGAGTTTTCCCTTCTCTATCTTCTTGTGATGAATTGAGTTTTCCCTTTGAAGTTTACTTATCGGATTGAGCCTTTAAGGATTTGAGAACACTTGATGTATGTCTTGCGATGGGATATCTGTGGTGACAATGGGATGTTCTATTGATCCACTTGATGTATGTTTTGGTGATCAACTTGCGGGTTCCGTGACCTTGGGAATATATGCATAGGGGTTGGCACACATTTTCGTCTTGACTCTCCGGTAGAAACTTTGGGGCACTCTTTGAAGTTCTTTGTGTTGGATTGAACATGATGAATCTGAAATTGTGTGATGCATATCGTATAATCAAGCCCATGGGTACTCGTGGTGACATTGGAGTATCTAGGTGACATTAGGGTTTTGGTTGATGTGTATCTTAAGGTGTTATTTTAGTACGAACTCTAGGGCTGTTCGTGACACTTATAGGGATAGCTCATATGATTGATCGGAAAAGATAACTTTGAGGTGGTTTCGTACCCTACAATAATTTCTTCGTTTGTTCTCCGCTATTTGTGACTTTGGAGTGAACTCTTTGTCGCACGTGAGGGATTTACATATGATTCAACTATGTTAGTATTGTTGAGAGAACTTGCACTAGTGAAAGTATGAACCCTAGGCCTTGTTTCCAAGCATTGCAATACTGTTTTTGCTCACTTTTGTTACTTGCTACCTTGCTGTTTTTATATTTTCAGATTACAAAAACCTATATCTACCATCCATATTGCACTTGTATCACCATCTCTTCGCCGAACTAGTGCACCTATACAACTTACCATTGTATTGGGTGTGTTGGGGACACAAGAGACTCTTTGTTATTTGATTGCAGGGTTGCTTGAGAGAGACCATCTTCATCCTACGCCTCCCACGGATTGATAAACCTTAGGTCATCCACTTGAGGGAAATTTGCTACTGTCCTACAAAACTCTGCGCTTGGAGGCCCAACACGAGTCTACAAGAAGAAGGTTGTGTAGTAGACATCACATACCCAAAGGAATTTCATAATATATATTTTCAGTAGGTGCAGTAGGTTGAGGAGCATCTCTTTGTGCTTCCGGTCGAGGTGAAGATACCCCGAACAACCCCTCAAAGGATTATCTTCCATAGTAACAAGTGACAGTAAAGTTCAGCACACTAAATAAATTTTTCCTTACCAAGTTCCACTCACCAAAGGCGCTTCACTCCACGGCAACGGCGCCAGAAAAGAGTCTTGATGACCCACAAGTATAGGGGATCTATTGTAGTCCTTTCGATAAGTAAGAGTGTCGAACCCAACGAGGAGCAGAAGGAAATGACAAGCGGTCTTCAGTAAGGTATTCTCTGCAAGCACTGAAATTATCGGTAACAGATAGTTTTGTGATAAGGTAATTCGTAACGGGTAGCAAGTAACAAATGTAACAAAGGTGCAGAAAGGTGGCCCAATCCTTTTTGTAGCAAAGGACAAGCCTGGACAAACTCTTATATAAAGCAAGCGCTCCCGAGGATACATGGGAATTTCTGTTAAGCTAGTTTTCATCATGCTCATATGATTCGCGTTCGTTACTTTGATAATTTTATATGTGGGTGGACCGGTGCTTGGGTGATGTCCTTACTTGGACAAACCTCCCACTTATGATTAACCCCTCTCGCAAGCATCCGCAACTACGAAAGAAGAATTAAGATAAATCTAACCATAGCATGAAACATGTGGATCCAAATCAGCCCCTTACGAAGCAACGCATAAACTAGGGTTTAAGCTTCTGTCACTCTAGCAACCCATCATCTACTTATTACTTCCCAATGCATTCCTCTAGGCCCAAACAATGGTGAAGTGTCATGTAGTCGACGTTCACATAACACCACTAGAGGAGAGACAACATACATCTCATCAAAATATCGAACGAATACCAAATTCACATGATTACTTGTAACAAGACTTATCCCATGTCCTCGGGAACAAACGTAATTACTCACAAAGCATATTCATGTTCATAATTAGAGGAGTATTAATTATCATTAAGGATCTGAACATATGATCTTCCACCAAGTAAACCAACTAGCATCAACTACAAGGAGTAATCAACACTACTAGCAACCCACAGGTACCAATCTGAGGTTTGAGACAAAGATCGGATACAAGAGATGAACTAGGGTTTGGAGAGGAGATGGTGCTGGTGAAAATGTTGATGGAGATTGACCCCCTCTCGATGAGAGGATCGTTGGTGATGACGATGGCTTCGATTTCCCCCTCCGGGAGGGAAGTTTCCCCGGCAGAACAGCTCCGCCGGAGCCCTAGATTGGTTCTGTCCAAGTTCTGCCTCGAGACGGCGGCGCTTCGTCCCGAAAGCTCCCTTATGATTTTTTCTAGGTCAAAACCCTCCATATAGCAGAAGATGGGCACCGGAGGCCTGCCAGGGGGCCCACAAGCCACAGGGGCGCGCCTAGGGGGGTAGGGTGCGCCCCCCTGGCTTGTGACTCCCTGGTGGGTCCCCTCTGGTATTTCTTTCGCCCAATATTTTTTATATATTCCAAAATAATTCTCCGTAGATTTTCAAGACTTTTGGAGTTGTGCAGAATAGGTATCTCAGATTTACTCCTTTTCCAGTCCAGAATTCCAGCTGCCGGCATTCTCCCTCTTCATGTAAACCTTGTAAAATAAGAGAGAAAAGGCATAAGTATTGTACCAAAATGTGTGATAACAGCCCATAATGCAATAAACATCAATATAAAAGCATGATGCGGTAGCCCCGCGGCGCCCAGCCAGGTTCAGATTTGAGTCCTTCTGGCCACGGTTCCCACGCTTTAACATCACGGTGCAACGAGCTTGGAAAAGACCGGTGGCGACCCGATGTGCCTTCCGTAGAATTAACATCAAATTCCAGAGAGTGGCTCATGATCTTAAGATATGGGCCAAGGGCTTTTTCAGCGACACTAGAGTGCAACTCCATATGGCAACCGAGCTGGTGCTGCGGCTTGACGTGGCCCAGGAGCGCCGGCAACTATCACCCGGGGAATTCCAGCTTCGGAAGCTCCTCAAGCTGCGCATCCTTGGACTAGCTGCGATCGAGAGAGCTCGTAAGTGCCAAGCTTCTAGAGTTACTTGGCTACGGGCGGGTGACGCACAAACGGCATTTTTCCAAGCGAAGGTGAACTCCCGGAGGCAGAAGAACTTCATCCACTCCATCCAGGGACCAGCCACGATTGCCACTACTCACAGCGACAAGGCCGCACTGATCCACGACCACTTCACCGCCTCGGTGGGACAGCGCTCCACGAGGACATCCACCATCAACTGGGACGCCATAACCTTACCATCGCTGCAACACAACGGCCTCGACAACCCGTTCACCACGGAGGAGGTGTGGAACGCAATTGCTGCTTCACCACAGGAGAAGTCGCCTGGCCCCGATGGCTTCAACGACACTTTCTACAGATCATGTTGGCCGATCATCAAATCTGACATCATGGAGGTGTTTCACCAATTCTACCGTATAGCAGGAGGAGACATGACGGCCCTTAACTCGGCCATGGTGGTGCTGATCCGTAAGAAATATGGCGCCAAAACGATCAACGACTTCCAACCTATCAGCCTTGTCCATTCAGTGGCAACGCTCATCTCCAAGGTGCTCTCCATTAGGCTAGCGGTGGTCATCCACACCATCATCTCGCCGGCCCAGTCTGCCTTCCTAAAAACCAGGTGCATCCACGACAGCTACCTCTTCATGCAAAACATGGTCCGAGCCCTACACCGGCGAAAAACACCGGCGCTGCTGATGAAGCTAGACATAGCAAAGGCCTTCGACACTGTGTCATGGGAGTACCTACTAGAGCTACTCCAGAGGCTAGGTTTTAGTGCGCGATGGAGAGATTGGATTGCACTACTACTCACCTCCTCCTCGTCCAGATTCATGCTTAATGATGTGGCCGGCGCACCCATTGCTCATCACCGTGGCCTCCGACAAGGCGACCCACTCTCGCCCTTCCTTTTCATCCTTGCTATTGACCCGCTCCACCACCTCATCACAGCGGCGATCGGACAAGGACTCCTAGACCCACTGCACGGTCGGAACCTCAAGTTGCAAGTTAGTTTATACGCCGACGACGCGGTGATCTTCGTCAACCCAACCAAGCGGGAAGTAGACAACCTGATGATGATCTTGCTAGAGTTCGGTGGCGCAACAGGGCTTTGCATAAACCCTACAAAATCCTCGGCCGCCCCGATACACTGCGAAGAAATAAACCTCACCGAGGTCCTTGCTAGCTTTGGTGAAACCACAGCGTCTTTTTTGGTGAAGTACCTAGGCCTCCCCGTCTCGCCGGGACGACTGCGGATCGTCCACTTGCAATTCATCATCGACATGATTAGAGCTAGGCTGGCAGGTTGGAAGGGTAGGATGATGCCATTCTCGGGAAGAAGGGTGCTGGTTTGATGCGTGCTTACCGCAATGCCAACTTTTGCCCTTACCGTTCTTAGGGCCCCGAAGAAACTGTTTAAAGAAATCGACAAGTGTAGGCAGCGTTTCCTCTGGCGACACGACGAGGAGGTCTCGGGCGGTAGCTGCAAGGTTAACTGAGCGACCGTATGCTCCCCAACTGCATTTGGCGGACTAGGTATCCACGACATGCAACGATTCAGCTCGGCCCTACGCCTTAGATGGCTTTGGTCGACATGGCAGCATCCTGATAGGCCATGGGTGGGCACGGAAGTGCCATGCAACGCGGATGATAGAGCCATGTTCGCCGCTGCTACCACCGTCTGCATTGGAGACGGAGCAATGGCCTCCTTTTGGCACTCCTCCTGGTGCGGACCGACAACGCTAGCCCAGAAATTTCCAACCATCTTTAAACACTCCAGGAGGAAGAGCAGGACTGTCCAGCAGGCCATCTCTGCCGACACCTGGATCTCGGACATCGCACACGGTGACACCAGCGGCTTGCTGCGCCCCTTCCTGCAGATGCATAGGTGCATCAGAGATGTGGGGGCAGAGCTCTCGCCGGGTATTCCTGATCGGATAAGGTGGAACTGGGAGGGCTCTGGATTATACCCTGCAAAATCTGCATATGTGATGCAATTCATGGGATGCGAGTCCTCCACCTTCGACCAAGATATCTGGAAAGTTTGGGTCCCTGGCAAGATCAAGATGTTTGCATGGCTACTCTTCCAAAACCGGCTATGGTGTAACGATAGGCTACAGCGGAGAGGTTGGCCAAATGAGTACTTCTGCCAGCTATGCCTCCGGAACCTGGAGTCTGCTCACCACCTCTTCTGGGAGTGCACACACTCACGGAAGGTGTGGGATGCAATAGGGCAGTGGAGGGAATGCTCGTCATTCTCACCTAGGGAGGAGTGGCTGAAGGAGCCGGTCGCATCCATCGCCCACCACATATACGACCATACACACGCCAGAAGGAGAAGAGGAGCAAAAACGTTGTTTCTTCTTGCTTGCTGGGAGATCCGGCACGAGCGAAACGAGTGTACCTTCCGAAAGAGGCTACCATCGACAGGAGCGATCGTGCAAAGGATTAGGGACTCCATCGAGCTGTGGAGGCTGACGGGAGCAAAGTGTATCAAGAGTGTAACGCCCGGATATTTAAGCTACAGTAATCCCACGCTAATGATGCCTTGTCATCGCCTTCACTGTTGCTAATACCCTTTTGGTTCAAATCTCGATGAAATTCAAAATTAAATTAAAGTTGAAAATTAAAGTGTTCAAATGTCAAAACAAAAATGTTCGAAATGTGGCAATTAATGCATAGGTAATTGTGTTGTAGAAATCGACATTTTTGAAAGAAATTAAATTCACTAAATTAAAATGAAACTAAAACAGAAAAAAATAACAAAAAGGAAAACTAAAATTAAAAAAAGGAAACCCCCCGGCCCAACTGGGTCACCGGCCCAGCAGGCCGGCTCACAGCCGCCCCCGGGGGATAACCCCCCCCCCCCGGCACCCACCGACACCCCCATCGCCCCCCACTCTCCCCCTCCCCTCCACTCCCCGATCCAGATCGGATCGGGGGCCGACCCGCCGCCCCGCGCCGCCCCGTCGCCGCTGGCCTCCTCGCCGGCGCCTGGTCGACCCCGCCGCCGCCGGGCCCTCCCCGGCCTCCTTCTCGCCTCCTCGTCGCCCTCACGCCCGCTGCCCCCTCCCTACAATCGCCGGTGAGGCTCCGGCCGGCCTCCCCCCTGCTTTCCCCTAGCTCCGGCGCCGCCCGCTCGCCCCCCCTGCGCCCCGCGCGCCGGCGCCGCGCCGGCCCTCGCTGCCCCGCGGCCACCATGCCCCGGCCGCGCCCCGCTCGCCGTCGCCCGCTTGCCGTCGCCGCGCGTGGCTCCGGCCACCGCTCGCCGCCCGCGCCGCGCTGCGCCCCACCACCGCTGCCGCTCCCGCGGTCGCCCCTCCCACCGCCGACCCCTTGCTGTGGCCCGCCGCTGCCGTCGGCCATGGCCACGGCCGCGGCCGTGCGGGCGTGTGTGTGCGTTGCGTGTGTGTGTGTTGTGTGTGTGTGTGACAGGTGGGCCACTGACAAGTGGGCCCACCCCCCCAGGACGTTTTAAAAATAAAATAAAAATAAAAATAATGTATAAATAAATAAATAGTTAGTTAGTTAATTAAATTGATTAATTAATTAGTTAGTTAATTAATTAGTTAATTAGTGTAATTAAGATTAATTAACTTAATTAATCTGTTATTAATATATTAGTCTATGACATGTGGGCCCAGCCCAATTAGGCTAATTAAATAGGATTAATTAATTCTGATAATTAATTAAGGCTAAACAGAGAATGACAGGTGGGTCCCACACCCCCTAATTAAACCTATTTCAGATTAATTAAACTTAATTAAGCTATGTGTATGACATGTGGGACCCACTGGTCAGGTTTGACCAGTCAACAGGACTGTTGACTGCTGATGTCATAATTCTGATTATTGATTTAAAATAATCTGTTTTAAATTCTAAATATTAATAAAACTGTAAAAATTAATATAAAATAATCCGTAACTCGGATGAAAATAATTTGTACATGAAAGTTGTTCAGAAAAATCCCACGGTTCCGAATACGCAGTCCGTTAGTCTGTCACATGCTCCTATCATAATGAACGTGGAAATTTTCCATCGATTTCGTCTGTCCGGTAGTAGCCCGAGACCCGGAAAATATCGTCAGATATTCTTCCGATCCGTCTGCAACGTGTAATACCGCGTTAGTGCATGTCTAGCTCTGCATATTGCCATGTCCTGCATCGTGATTGCATCTGTCTGCCTTGTATTTATTATTTCTCCCCCCTCTTCTTACCGGTAGACCCCGAGACTGACGGTGCTGTCGGGTACGACTACACCGCTGACGATCATCCTTTTGTCGCAGAGCAGCAAGGCAAGCAACCCCCCCCTTGAGCATTCCGATATCGCCCATTTCTTTCCCTCTCACTCTTGCATTAGATTTTGCTACTGTATTAGCTAGATCCTATTTCTGATGCATAGCCTGTTTTTGATAAACTGCTACTGTACCTGTTGTCATATCAACTGCTTAGTATAGGTTGATCAATGAATCCCTTGTGACCCCCTTAGTCCCAGTTGCCCCTGCTTCTTCATCGATGACTCGACGACTCGAAGACTCAAAGACTCGGTCAACCGACCGACGAGCCAGGCCCCTCACATCACCGCACACCCCTTAGTTGTACGACTCTGCAGAGCTACTATCGAGTACCGAGGGTGACACCTCGTGAAGTACTCATGATGCTAACTCTGTAGTGCAGCTAGTTGGTTGTGGTTATCGAGGGTGATTCCTCCTTCACCACTCCCGACGACGATTTGTCGTGCAACCCCTCAAGTGTGGGACCCTCGAGGGTGATTCCTCTAAGTCCACCTTGACGGTTTCATCGAGCGGGACCCTTTGAGGGTGATTCCTCAGGTCCCATCTTGATGTTTTATACACACAGTTACTATGACATGGTTACAGAAACATGTTGGTGATGGGTCGGCCCTGAGGGGTACCCACGGTTTGGTGCTGATGAGGCGTGGACGGGCAGGAGAGGCCCTTGCCACACATCCTCGAGTCGGGGCGACGGGACCGCCCTTCATGGGTCGCGCTTGCCCCGCATTAATAAAATGCTAATGGGTTGGGTATTTGATCTGAGTTGGTCATTTGACCTTTTACGCACTAAACCTTCACGTGGGACAAGTTATGGGTACTCAGCGTCGTTGTATCAGCCGAAGCTCTTCGGACGTCAGCAATGGAGCGGCGCGCGCCCGAGTGGCCTGGACGGCACACGTCTTGGATTAGAATGTGCTAGGGCTGACCTCGGCCGCCCACGCATCGTGCAGGAGCGCAGAGGGCAAGTGGGCCCACGACCCCTGTGCGCTTAGGATTTAGACCGGCGGGCTGGCCTCTTTGTTGAGCCTAGGTGGGGCGACGACGTGTTGATATCCCGAGGCCGGGCATGACCCAGGAAAGTGTGTCCGGCCGGAGGTGATCAAGCGTGTTGGAAATGCGGTGCACCCCTGCAGGGATGAATTCATCTATTCGAATAGCCGTGTCCACGGTAACAGGATGACTTGGAGTTGTACTTTGACCTTGTACAACTATAATTGTGACTTTAAATTGAAATGAATGTTGGCTCCGAGATTGCTTTCTCGCAGGGAGTCGAGGAAGAATCTCTGGGCGTGGTTACTTAATAAAATTGCTACAATAATATGACTATATATGAGATACCAGTCTACTCTCTTCTAATGCTGCAAGATGCTGAAGATGCTAGTCTTCGATAGGACTAGGCCTTCCCCCTATTCTTGCTTTCCGCAGTCAGCCCAGACATAACCCCATTCCTTGATACTGATGCATACTTAGCATAGTTCTGATGTCAGTCTTGCGAGTACTTTGGATGAGTACTCACCGCTGCTTTGCTTTCTCTTCCCCCCTCGATACGATTCTGCGTTCAGACGATGGAGCCCAGGAGATGGAGTACGCCGGAGATGACTACTTCACCACCGCAGGAGCCTACTACTACGTGGAGGCTGCCCCCGACTAGCAGTAGTTAGGAGGTTCCCAGGCAGGAGGCCTCGCCTCTTTCGATCCGTTGTTATGTTTGTGCTATCCTTCTTAAGGCAAAACTTGTTTACCTTATGTCTGTACTCATATATTATTTGCTTCCACTGACTCGTGCTTGTCGAGCTTTGTATTCGAGCCCTCGAGGCCCCTGGCTTGTAATATGAAGCTGTATGACTTTAATTTGTGTCTAGTGTTGTGTTGTGATATTGATCAGTGAGTCCCTAATCTTGGTCGTACGCATTGCGTGTATGTTTAGCGTATGGTCGAAATTGGGGGCGTCACAAAGAGCCCCTTCGGGGAACCACCATGAGATAATGACAATAGTTTGTATGGGAGGACCAACATGTGGTCTACCCCCATAGAGTTTTGCCAGATTTCTTTTTTTCCCTTATGATCTTAGGATCCACACCACCATTTTGTACTCCCGTTGCTTTCTGCTAATGATCACTCAAGGCCAGCAGTTGCTGGATCTTTCAAAAAAAAAATCCTTGAAATAGCTTTACTCCAATTCATGAGATAAAGCAACTCAAGAGATATGAAAACATTAAAATTCTTAATCTAAAAATGGCAACCCCATTTTGAGCTTAACGTACAGTATGACCTATGATCAAGTATTCTTGCTTGACTCCTTAAGTCAATATACTCTAATATAGGTGACCTAGTCACGTCCCATCATCTAGGGGAAGTATCTTGTTTGGTTCATATTTTAGTTGCATGCCTTCTTAGAACCACTCAATTTACATCCAGATGAAAATTTCTTGTAAATACTCTTTATTCTTAGCCATAATTCTCTTCTCTTTTTCTGAAATTATCTGGTTTTTTTTAAACTCACCAAAAAATAAATTCTGTCAAATATTGTCAAGTCTCTGTTTAGTACTTCGGAGCCTCCGATTCATAATTCTCGGTTTCACCGATATTGCAGATAGGCTGCTCACTCACTAAATCGGTTCCACCGACAAATTTTCTTCGGAGTCACCGATCTTGCTATTATTTGTTTCTCTTTTCGATTTTGGAAAATCTCCATTTCTTCAATGATCCCTTTATTATCAAAAAAATAAAAATTGGGGAGAAGTCAATCTTCAAGGATCCCTACAATAAAGGGGGAGACATTCTATTCAGAGTTTCCCTAGAACTCACATGTTCTCAATGATCCCTTTTATCTGACCCTTTGTGTGACCCTTTTTGCAAATTGATGCCAAAGGGGGAGAAATATCAAAGCTTCAAAAGCTTATTCATAGCAAAGGGGGAGATATAATATTAAGGGGGAGAAATACCATAACTCTGATTATGCCAAAGGGGGAGAGATACATATGAAAATTCTTGCTTACCCAAAAAGGGGAGAAATGTCATTTTAAGAGGGAGAGAGAACAGGTATTTTGACTGCTCATGGTTGTTAGATTTTTCTCAGCCCTACCTACTCCCAACATCTACATGCTATGATTCAGGGGGAGAGGAAGACTTAATATTCACACTTAGGGGAGGAATGTCTTAATGATTCTTGGTACTCTTGAATTCGTTTGCATTTGAATAAGTAGAATACCCTTGTGTTTCCTAACATTGTTTTCTCAAGTGTGTTTCTACTACTAAAATGCTCAAGAATCTCAAGGTAAGTATATGCATCATATCCTTGGTCAAGATGATCTCTTGCTTCTTGCACATATTGTTCGCAAGAGTGAAGTCTTGAACATGGAAACACCTCATTCATGTATGTTTGATGCATATAGCCAAGATATACATGACTTCTCATGTCCCTTCTGTTGGAAATATGCCCTAGAGGCAATAATAAATTGGTTATTATTATATTTCCTTGTTCATGATAATCGTTTATTATCCATGCTATAATTGTATTGATTGGAAACTCAAATACATGTGTGGGTACATAGACAACACTGTGTCCCTAGTAAGCCTCTAGTTAACTAGCTCGTTGATCAAAGGATGGTGAAAGGTTTCCTAGCCATGGACATGAGATGTCATTTCATAACGGGATCACATCATTAGGAGAATGATGTGATGGACAAGACCCAAACTACGAACGTAGCATATGATCGTGTCAGTTTATTGCTATTGTTTTCTGCATGTCAAGTATCTGTTCCTATGACCATGAGATCATGCAACTCCCTGACATCGGAGGAGTACCTTGTGTGTATCAAACGTCACAACGTAACTGGGTGACTATAAAGGTGCTCTACAGGTATCTCCGAGGGTGTCTGTTGGGTTGGCATGGATCAAGACTGGGATTTGTTACTCCGTGTGACGGAGAGGTATCTCAGGGCCCACTCGGTAATACAACATCACAATGAGCCTTGCAAGCAATGTGACTAAAGTGTTAGCCACGAGATCTTGTATTACGGAACGAGTAAAGAGACTTGCCGGTAACGAGATTGAACTAGGTATAGAGATACCGACGATCGAATCTCGGGCAAGTAACATACCGAAGAACAAAGGGAACAGTATACGGGATTAACTGAATCCTTGACATAGAGGTTCAACCGATAAAGATCTTCGTAGAATATGTAGGAACCAATATGGGCATCCAGGTCCCGCTATTGGTTATTGGCCGTAGAGGTGTCTCGGTCATGTCTGCATAGTTCTCGAACCCGCAGGGTCTACACACTTAACGTTTGGTGACGATTAGTATAGTTGAGTTATTGTGTTGGTGACCGAAGGTTGTTCGGAGTCCCGGATAAGATCCCGGACATGACGAGGATCTCTGGAAGAGTCCGGAGGTAAAGATTGATATATGTGATAATAGTGTTTTGATCTCCGGAAGGGTTCCGGAATTCACCGGAAGGAGTTTCGGATGTTTACCGAAGTGTTCGGGTGCAGCAACGCTTTATATGAGCCAAAGGGGTAAAACCCACGAGGTATTGGAAAGTGCAAAAGGAAGTTTTGCTGCTGCCTTAAGCGGTACTACCGCTAGTAAGGCAGTACTACCGCGTAAGCGGTACTACCGCTTGTGTGAAGCGGTACTACCGCTCAAGCGGTACTACCGCTCGTGAGCGGTACTACCGCTTGTGCGCGGTACTGCAGGGATCCGAGTTGGACTCTTTCCCTGCGGGCCAAACCGACCTTGTGCGGGCAAAACCGACCTAGAGGAGGCTTTTACTCCAAGTTTAGACCCCAAGGCTCAACATATAAATAGAGGGGCAGGGCTAGCACATGGGACACATTAAGATTTCCCAAGCCGTGTGTCGGCAACCCTAACCCTCTAGTTCTCCCGTCATAATCTCCGTAGTGCTTGGCGAAGCCCTGCAGAGATTGTTCCTCACCACCATCACCACGCCGTCGTGCTGCCGGAACTCATCTACTACTTCACCATCGCTCGCTGGATCGAGGAGGTGAAGGCGTCATCAAGCCGTACGTGTGTTGAACGCGGAGGTGCCGTCCGTTCGGCACTAGTTCGTGATCGGATCGAGGGACGACTTGCGATTTGGATCGCGGAGACGTTCCACTACATCAACCGCGTTTCTTAACGCTTCCGCTTAGTGATCTACAAGGGTATGTAGATTCACTCTCCCTCTCGTAGATGCTCATCACCATGGATAGATCTTGCGTGTGCGTAGGAAAATTTTTGTTTCCCATGCAACGTTCCCCAACACCTTCTACTATATCTGTGTCCATGCATTCCAATGCAACTATCTTTAAAATGGATTGCACACATTTAGGGGGGGGGGGCTTGTATTAGTCATGTATCTTTCAAAGCTACCACATATTCCTACATATCTTAAATTGAAGCTTCGATTGTATGTTGTCATCAATTACCAAAAAGGGGGAGATTGAAAGCACATATGCTCCCTTGGTGGTTTTGATAATTCATGACAACATACATTGTCTCTTGGACTAATATTTCTACCTAGCTTATTTCAGGTTTAAGTCCACGGAGAGGATTGGCAAAGGATTGTGAGGAGAACACCAAGATGCAAGGAATAAGATTGGCCAAGCTACAAGCAAGAAGACTCTACATTTTACTTTTTGAGAAATCACTTTGAGTCCATAGGAAAGCGAATGCTATCAAAAGGGGGTAAGGTATTAATGGTGAATGAAATGCTCAAGTGATCAAGTGGTAGCCACCAAAAACATTCACAAAGCACTCCCACAAATATTCTGTCCAAAGCCTAACATGCAAAATCGGTGCCACCAACATTTCCCACTCGGCCCTACCGATTTTCATCTCAGACAGAAACCCTAGCCAAACCCCATTCTCGGTACCACCAAGTTGCATTTTGGTGCCATCGAAAACGGTGACCAGCTCTGTGGTATCTCATTTTCAAGAATCGGAATTTCCGAGTTTGAAAATCGGTGCCACCGTGTTCTGGAAACTGCCTAGGTGAACATTGTCGGTACCACCGAGAATTCTATATCGGTCTCGCCGAGATTCCTAAAGTTGCCACATTTTGAACACTTCGGTGCCACCGAGTTTTCACTTCGGTTTCACCGAGTTGGTCAATAATGGTGTAACGGTTGGATTTTTGGAGAAGCCTATATATACCCTCCACCACATCCCACTCATAAGAGAAGCACTCAGAACAGTTCCACACTTCCCATATCCAAATTTCTGAGAGAGAACCACCTACCCTTGTGTTGAGGTCAAGATCATCCACTCCAACCATATGGATCTTGATTTCTAGCCTCCCCAAGTTGCTTTCCATCCAATCAATCTCTTCCATCCAAGCCAAATCTGCGAGAGAGTGATTGTGTACGAGAATTTATAGGCCAGAGAGGGACGTCGGGAGGCGGTTGAGGAGGCCAGTACCCATCAGGGCACGCCCTAGGGCCTGGTCGCACCCTGTTGGGTATTGGGCCCCTCGTGTGGCCCCTGGTCATCTTCCGAAGCTTCCAGGTCTTTATTTGGTCCAGAAAAAATCACAAAAAAGTTTCAGGTCAATTGGACTTCGTTTGGTATAGTAAACCTGACAAGCCAAAAACATGCAAAAAACAGGAACTGGCACTTGGCACTGGGTCAATAGGTTAGTGCTCAAAAATAATATAAATTGGTAAATAAGTACCCGAAAAGTATCCTAGAATGATAATATTATAGCATGGAACAATCAAAAATCATAGATACGTTGGAGACGTATCACCATGTAACACTTGAAAAGCAAGGCAAATAATATATTGGGGTAAACTTGGAGTTGCCGTATGCTCCTAAGCACACCAGGCAGTTGCCATCAAACACTATAGAAAGGCATGGCAAACAATATATTGGGGTAAAGAGCTAGTTGCCAGCTGCTTACAAGCACATTAGGCAGTTGTCACTGTATCACTGCAAAAACATGGCAACTGTTAGTTTGGGTTGAAGAGACAGTTGCCATGTACTAATTAAACGGAGCAACAAATTGTAGATAAGCCAGGAGATTGAAGTTGCCTTGTTTGCACATACAACGAAATGCACATTCCAGCATGGGCAACCTAAATCTAGGGTTCATGCGCGGGAACGGGAGAGTCTCGCCGGCGTGACTTCCACCGCCGCGGCAACAATGCTTGCTAATGCTGGCCAATTGGCACACCGGCGACTCCCCACTGACGGGGAGCACTCGAGCTCCCTCAAAATCCACTTGAATCTTAGAGGATTCGAAGCAGAGGAAACGGGGGAGGGGAGGCAGATTGAGATCAATCAAAAGCACGGTTACCTCTACGCGATGAAGGCTCCGGCGACGACGCCCCGGTTGCTTGAGCTCCAGTGACAGCCACGAGTCCTCGCAACACCTCCGCTACCGCCTCTCCTCTGTTATGTCGTGAAATTGCCGCTGCTCGTCTAGGAACTATTCACTGCTGTCAAATGCGAAAGGGTGTGGGGGGTGGGAAGAGGAGACAGACGGGTGGGGAAAACTCCCGCCGTTCCTTATGACCGTGGTCGATCAAGCGATCGTGCGGGGCGTGCGGGCGTTACGGCAGTTCCACCGCATGTCCGGGGTGGCAACCGCACGCTATGTGTTCGCAAAAAGGGCGTCCGAGCGAACTAGGAAATGCCCACCCACAGGACATTGCTTACGTGACACACATAAGTCATCAATGTTGTCAAGATTCGTGCAAAACAGAGTCAACGTAGATCGATGCGTGTGGGCGAATTGCAAACCTGCCACACGTGTGGGCATTATCATTAAGCTTAATTTAAGTGATGTCATTCATGTGCCTTGTGTGTTTGTTAACTAAATTTTTCTAGTTAACTGAATTTTTTAGTGTTAAAAGTTAACTGAATTTGTCTCAATGTTAAAATTTAACTGATTTTTTCAGCTTACTCAATTTATCTGAATGTTAAAATTTAACTGAATTTTTGGTTAATTGAATTTGTCTCACTGTTAAAAGATAACTGAATTTGTCCCAGTGTTCAAATTTAACTGAATCTTTCAGTTAAATTTGCTAATTGTTAATAGTTAACTGAATTTTGCAATGGCCCACATGTCTTGCTTCAGCACCTCTCTTTTGTTCTTCTCATTGAAATTATGGTAAATATGCCTCACACAAAACCTGTGCTCAGAATCTGGTAAGTATGCCTCACACAAGACTTTACGCACACCATTTATCAATCATTTCTGCTTATCGCTCATAATTGTGAAAGGAGTAGTGTTGGTGATGTTAAGACCATCCCTCAAAGTGGTCAGAAACCACTCCCATGAACTTGTACATTATACTTCTACCAAACCCATTGCAATGGGGAAAATGCAATCGTTAGGATCAATACCCACAATACTAAGCAACACTCCTTTGAACCTTGTTTTCATGTGACAACCATTAATGAAAATAATAGGCCTCCAACCCTTTAACCACCCTCTTTTACATGCGTCATAATATCAATAAAATGTTTTCAGACATTTCTTGCCCAAAAATTTATTGTCTTTCACAAGTGCAGTTGACAGAAGAAAAGTAGAGCCAGGGTTCTTAGTCCTTAATTCCTGCCCATAATCCTATAGCCTACTGAACTGCTCTTCCTCATCATCATGGATCTCCTTAAGTGCCTGTTTTCTAGCCCTAGCTAGCTTTCATTTGTTAGGAGTAACATTAAGTTCCTTGGTAATCTTCCTTGAAAATGTTTCAAGGGACATCTTTTAGTCATCTCTGAACTCATCTATGAAAGTCTTGCACATGAATTTAGATGTTAGTGACCTTAACTTCCATTTCTTTTGGCACCTATGTTGTGCATTATAGAACTTGATGACAAACCCCCTGTCCTGTTTTCATTGCCAGCTTTAAGTTGCCATGGGAAACCTCTTTCACAAACCGCCTCTATTCTTATATTGTCATTATTGATCTTATTTAAATATGCATGTCTTAGCTCTACCACATCAACAAATACCATCCCAACTCTAAAGATAGGGGAAACCATGTCAACCTTAGCATTTGAAAGCTTTAGACTTGTACTTAAGTTGCTCTGCTTCCTCAATGGATAGGTTGAGATCTTCATCCTCAAGTAAATAGTCAGGCTCCACATATTTCTCAGCTTCTTCATCAACATCAAAGTCAATGTTGTCATAATAAAGATCCTCACACCCTCATCTATGTCGTAATCACTGTCACTGAAATCTGAATTTGAAACCACTATATCTTCAATAATTGTTTGTCCACCTTCAGTAAGCAAATTGTGCTCTACACATTCAATCAACAAAGTCTGTGGTACTGTTCCATCCGGTGCAATCTCTGAAATGTGATCTTCCCCAATGACAAAAATGCAACACTTGAGGTGGCCATTCTCACAGGACTCTGAACTGAAGCCAATGTGCATATCAAATCAACCCTGAAATTACTGATGAAATTTGAATGGTCAACCATGATTGCAAGCACTTTATACTCAACAATAGCTCTGATCATATGCTACACATCATCATCACCTCTAATTCGGACCAAACCATCTGAAATTGTTTTATCAGGTATGCACCAATAAATGATGTGCTCACTCACTAGATATCCCAACCAAATTAAGTGCTCTTCAAGGACCGCATATGAGAATGTGGCAGAATCAACATAGTTAGGAACCTTCACAGAAGGGTTTCAGTACTCCAACTTACTGATTGGTCCAGAGAAAATCCCATCATGCTCAAGTTCTAGTGTAACAAAAGTGATAGCCATCTTTTGTCCATTTGCTGAATCACACACTGCATCCAAAAAGTGTACATTGTAAGTACTAACAACACAACTCCAACTACAAACTTTAAGAGTTGAACACAACATGAGCATGACTGAGCTGCAAAATGTTTAGACATAGTGAGCTTGATTTTTAACACTGAACATAATTCAATTAACTACAAAAATTTAGTTACCTGAAAAAATCCAGTTAACTACAAAAAAATTAGTTAACTGCAAAAAATTCAGTTGACTAGTGGCATTACTGAACTACAAAGGTGCAACAGATCTTCTTCGGAAGCATGAGCATGAGCACTTAATTGGTGGCATTCCATAACTGAAACTAACCTCTGAACACAACATTAGCATAAATGAACTACACAGTTCATAATTTTAGCACTAGTTTCTCTATGACCAAAATCTAGGACAAAACCCTAGGCCTAAATTGACAGGCATTGGCAAACAACTTGCAATTGCAAATTCACATAAGAACCCTACACTGAAACCCCTACTTTATCGACATAAACCCCTACTTTACCACCCAAAACCCTAGCCTAAAATCATCGCCCAAAACCTAGCTTTACTTTGCGGCAAGAACCACAGCCACACCCTAGCACTAGACAACCATGAATCGACCTCGAAACAGACCGATCCACCGGTGTTGCGGAGGGCAAGCAGAGGAGGAATAGAGCACAAGGTCATACAGAAAAGAGGCGAGGCGGAAGGCTCACCACAATCCGCGGGAAAGATGCCGAACGGGCGAACGAGATGAGCGGAGGGAGGCGCCTCCATACCGCCGATGAACTCCGGCGACGTCACCGTGGTGGCTGACGTCATCAGCCGATCGCCGCTCGCTGTCGTCCCCACAGGACAGAAGCGATGGAACGTATGCGAAGACAAATGCTAGACCAATTTATTTCAGGTGTGGGTAGTACGGGTTGAATAGCGAAAACAACAGGGGGTGCAAAAATGTCACGACGACTAGTTCCAGCCACATGGTTGCTACTTATCACTCTGCCATTAACCTAGAATCAAATCATCACATCTACTGCAAATTCGAAGACAACCGGGTATGGTTTTGCAAGTTTTGCACTAAATCATCACATTTTGAAGAAGACTCGTGCTTTTTACCTCTTAAAACAAAACACTGCCCGCCTCTCTCCGTGATCCATCGGCCAACCCCACACCCCAATCCCCTCGTCACCATTCTCCCACACGGTCAAAGGCCACAAGCTAACCCTAGCCGCCGCCGCCGCACCCCCGCCTCTCTCCGTCTCCCATCTCCGCACTGCACCAACGCCGCCCCGCCCCTACCCCTGCACCAACGCCGCCGCCCCCCTGCATCAACGCCGCCGCCCCCCTCCACCAACTCCGCCGTAACCCTGCAACAACGCCTGCCCGGGTCCCTGCACCAAGATCTGTTCCCCCGTGTCGCCCCAAATCCCCGAGTCCGCCTCCACCAATCCACAAAAGATCCGCCCACAACCTGAGTCCTTCCCCAGCAGATCCACGGCATACCGAGGGGAAGCGGAGTCGGATCTTTGGTGATGGGACGAGGCAAAAAGGATTCCCCGGCGGCAGGCGGATCCGTCGATCCGGTGGAGGAGGAGGAGGCGGCGGCGGTGATGGAGGTTGAAGAAGAGGAGGAAGTCAAGGGAGACGAAGAGGAGGAGTGGAATCATGAGGACGATGAGGCAGAGGAGGAGGAAGAAGAGTGGGAACAGGAGGAGGAGGAGGCTGATGAGGCCTCGGCGGAGGAGCAGCCGGAGGAGCAGCGGTCGCCGCCCAAGCTGGCGGAGGGATTCTACGAAATCGAGACTATCCGCCGCCGCCGCCGCCGCCAGGGTCAGCTACAGTACCTCGTCAAATGGCGTGGGTGGCCGGAGAGCGCCAACACATGGGAGCCTGCAGAAAACCTGAGGGCCTGCTCTGATTTTGTTGATGCCTTCGAGAAGCGACAGCAACCAAGGTCCTATGGAAAGCGCAAGCGCAAACGCAAGATCTCCATTACTCCGGTGGTAAGTCCCAACCCTTCTTCTCATGGTAGAAGGGGCCGCCCACGGCGTTCAGATCCTCGGTCTCTGTCCCAACGTCCTGTCCCAGAGCGCAAGATATTGCCTCCTAGAGCAAGCAGCAGGAGAGGTACTGATAACAGCAACAGGAACTTGGTTGCGGGGTCTGATGCATCAGTGAACGTGGCTGGTCAGCAGATGCTTGGACAAGGTGCGACACAGGAGGGAAGCTCAAATGTGCTTTCGGTTGGTCTGCCGTCTGTTTTGGTTCATCAACAGGATGAGCATCAGCCTGCGAGTGGTGTATCAAAGGTTGATACTTCAGTCCAGGGACCCCCGCCTCAGGTTGGCCAGGTGACCGGTGCCAAGAAGCGCAAGCTTGGGTCTGTCAGGAGGTTCAAACAGGATGAAGCACACCAGGAGCAAGGGCAAGTTCTCAATGGCACAAGTGAGAAGCCTGGCAACGAGGATGCTGACTCCACACAAGGAGAAACTGGTGACAGGACCAAGGGGGAGGACGGTGCTAACCGGCATTTCACTAAGATCATCAAGCCAGTGCGCTATTTTGCCACCATGGAAGATGATGTGCAGCAGGTTTCCATAACATTCAGGGCACTCAGGTCTGATGGGCAGGAGGTTCTTGTGGATGACAAGGAGTTGAAGTCTACAAACCCGTTGGTGCTCATAAACTACTATGAGCAGCACCTTCGCTATAGCCCCACCTCGTGAAAAGGATGCATGGAAGGTACTGGGTTTGCTGTAGCATTCTTTATCCTTGTGGAATTTGCAGTGTTATAGGTTAGCCTGGTTAATGTACTAGTTGTGATGAATGTAGTAGTAATGGAATGAGTGCCCTTCTAGTTGCGACATATTTTGTTCAGGATTTGTAAAATCGGCGATTTATCCTAGGATGATGTTTTGGTGCCCAAGTGCATCTGCACCTGACAACGAACATCAAATTCGAAAAAAATAGGAAAAAAAAGTAATCTAAAACTATTCAGCACCGAAGATGTTTGAGTGTGCTAGGAGCGACAAATGACATTCGAGGAGGTCTGGCAAAAAACAAAAACATTCTCAAAGAAACTTTGAATAAAGGCATTTTGCAAATGTAAATCTGTTATTTTTCTTCTAGAGCTCTTTGACTGTCATTTCATCATGAAAATTTGCACTTCCCTAGCACACTCCAGCATTTTCGGTGTAAAAAATAGTTTTTTTAAAAAACTGTTTTTATTTTATTTTTTGTGTATAGGCAGTTGATCTGTTTGGGCTCATCTATGGATTATTTGATTTATCCTACCTAATACTTCATTTGTTCCAGAATATAAGGTGAATTTTTGTGGAAATGCTCGACCAAGTTTAAGGAATAAAATATCAACATCTGCAATACCTAATATATAAAATATAAAAATACTTTTCATAATGGATCAAATGATACAAATTTGGTACTTGTGGATATTGATATATTTTTCTTAGAAACTTGGTCAAACATGCACATATTGGACTTTTGAAAAGATAAATCCAGCTTATATTTTGGAATGGATGGAGTATTGGTTGATAAGTTATTGTAGATTTAAATAAAAAAAGGGTTTTGCTAAACCACATCTAGATGTGCCATATGTATTGGACATATAAGTCATATGTCATTGATTTTACATAGAGATTCGTATGAGTATTTTCTTTTCTTTTTATGTGTGATTGAGTCACTTAGATGTCAACACTTAGGGCACGTCTAGATATGCCCTTAAAAAATGGCGCCACGAGTTTTTGGGTTTATGACCAGTGAATGTCTATTTACCTTTTGATTCTGGGATCCTAGTGAAATTATCATAGATGCTGATTTTAATGAATTTGAAATTAGGGATGATGTCTTCAGTTTTACAGAATCTGAAATCCGGGATGATGTATTTAGTTCATGTGCTGGAGATGTCCTTGGGCTTCATGGCCTTTCATTTCTTTTTTTATCAACACTTATTAGATTTAATTACGAATGACCTTATGGCCATGTTTAATAGTTGAAATAAAGAAGAACTAGATCTATTTAAAGAACCAGATGAAGTGTTTTAGGGGGGAGGGGGGGGGGGGCAAATATATATTATGGTAAGTACTCTTTATTCATGAAGCTATTCATGATGTGGTGTGGTTTCATCTTTAAATTAGACTATGAAAGGGCATGGGACATAGTTAATAGGACATTTCTTATCTCTATTATCATTCAAAGGGGGCTTTTGCCATAAGTGGGTCAATCTTTCCAACTACTTTTCTTCATAATGGTTTTGTAGGTATTACCACTTATTTCTGTGAATCAGGTTGAGGTGTTGGTCAAGCTCACCTTATTTCCCCTTGATATTTAATTTAGTTGTTGATGTTTCACTACAGTGCTCATTAAGGTCATTGTTATGGTAGATTTTTGGACTTATCCAAATAATCCAACCTATTGGTATCATTAGCATGCAATATGCTCATGATAGCCTGCTTTAAAAGAAAGATGACTATGTTAGAAACCTCAAATGGATTTTTGTATGTTTTGAACAGTTGTGTGGTATGGGGATTAATTTCCATAAATGTGTTGATGCCTATTAACATTGAGGCCCAACCTTTTGCTCAAACCATGTGATGTAGGAGTATCTCCCCTTCACCATGCTAAACATAGGAAGGGGCCCTACAACCAGTAGAGGATATGATTGTTAAAAGAGTTACTGGATGGAGAGGGAAACTCATAGTGGAAGATTGACTTTGATCCAGTCTTGCCTAACCAACATTCCTAACTAGATAAGTGTCATTAAGTTTCTTAAATGGGTCATTTTATGATTAACTATCAAATAACTCATTGTTTTGGGGATAAGTACCACCTAGCCATGAAATGCCCTATCATTAGACTTGGGAAACTTAGTGAAGAACTTATTGCCCCAAAGCAAACTGCCTCCATTAAAGAAAGGTATATTATGGAAAGTATTCTCCACTCATGAAGTTATTCATGATGTGGTGCATAGTGGGCAATGTGGTTTCATCTTTAAATTAGAGTATGAAAGGGCATGTGACATGGTTAATATGATATTTCTTATCTCTATTATCATTCAAAGGGGGCCTTTGCCATAAGTGGGTCAATCTTGTCAAAACTTTACTCCTAAATGGTTTTGCAGGTATTAGTAGTGTTTTTTATGAATCTGGTAGAGCTGTTAGTCAAGCTCATCCTATTTCCCCTTGATATTTGATTTAGTTGTTGATGTATTCACTAGAATGCTTATTGAGGCAACCATTATGGGTAGATTTTTTGGCTTTTCAAATAATTCAACCTATTGGTATCATTAGCATGCATTATGCTCATGATACCCTGCTTTAAAAATAATATAAGATGGCTATGTTAGGAACCTCATATGGATTCCTTGTGTGGTATGAGGATTAATTTCCATAAATGTGATTTGATGCCTATTAACATTGAGGCCCAACCTTTTGCTCAAACCATGCGGTACCATGTGATGTAGGAGTATCTTGGTGTTCCCCTTCACCATGCTAAACATAAAAAAGGGGGCCTACAACCAGTAGTAGATATGACTGTTAACATGGTTGTTGGATGGAGAAGGAAACTCATAGTGAAAGATTGACTTTGATCCAGTCTTGCCTAGCCAACATTCCTACCTATATGAGTGTCATTAAGTTTCTTAAATGGGCTATTTCTTTGATGAACTCTCAAATGGCTCATTGTTTTGGGGATAAGTACCACCTAACCATCAAATGTCCTACCACTAGACTTTGAAAACTTAGTGAAGAACTTATTGTCCCAAAGCAAACTGCCTCCATTAAAGAAAGGTATATTATGGAAATTGTTCTCTACTCATGATGTGGTGCATAGTCGTTTCATCTTTAAATTAGACTATGAAAGGGCATGTGACATGGTTAATAGGATATTTCGTATCTCTATTATCATTAGGGGGCCTTTGCATACGTGGGCCATTCTTGTCAAAACTTTACTCCTGAATGGTTTTGTAGGTATTAGTAGTGTTTTTTGTGAATCTGGTAGAGGTGTTAGGCAAGGTCACCCTATTTCCCCTTGATATTTGATTTACTTGTTGATGTATTCATTAGAATGCTCATTGAGGCAACTATTATGGGCATATTTTTTGGCTTTTCAAATAATTCAACCTACTGGTATCATTAGCATGCAATATGCTCATGATACCCCGCTTTAAAAATAATATATAAGATGGCTATGTTAGAAACCTCATATGGATTCTTGTATGTTTTGAACAATTGTCTGGTATGAGGATTAATTTCCATAAATGTGATATGATGCCTATTAACATTGAGGCCCAACCTTTTGCTCAAACCATGTGGTACCATGTGATGTAGGAGTATCTTGGTGTTCCCCTTCACCATGTTAAACATAAAAAGGGGGCCTACAACTAGTAGTAGATATGACTGTTAAAATAGTTGTTGGATGGAGAGGGAAACTCATAGTGGAAGATTGACTTTGATCTAGTCTTGCCCAGCATTCCTACCTAGATGAGTGTCATTAAGTTTTAAACGGATCATTTCTTTGATTAAATCTCAAATGGCTCACCGTTTTGGGGATAAGTACCGCCTAGCCATCAAATGTCCTACCACTAGACTTGGAAAACTTAGTGAAGAACTTATTTCCCAAAAGAAAGCTACCTCCATTAAAGAAAGATATATTATGGAAAGTATTCTCTATTCATGAAGTTATTCATGATGTGGTGCATATCGGCCAATGTGGTTTCGTCTTTAAATTAGACTATGAAAGGGCATGTGACATGGTTAATACAATATTTCTTATCTTTATTATCATTTAAAGGGGGCCTTTGCCATAAGTGGGTCAATCTTGTCAAAACTTTACTCTTGAATGGTTTTGTAGGTATTAGTAGTGTTTTTTGTGAATCTGGTAGAGATGTTAGACAAGGTTACCCTATTCCCCCTTGATATTTGATTTAGTTGTTGATGTATTCACTAGAATGCTCATTGAGGCACTATTATGGGCAGATTTTTGGGCTTTTCAAATAATTCAACCTACTGGTATCATTAGCATGCAATATGCTCATGATACCCTGTTTAAATTTTTTATAAGATGACTATGTTAGAAACCTCATATGGATTCTTGTATGTTTTGAATAGTTGTTTGGTATGAGGATTAATTTACATAAATGTGATTTGATGCCTATTAACATTGAGGCCCAAATTTTTGCTCAAACCATGTGGTACCATGTGATGTAGGAGTAAAAGGGTGGCCTACAACCAATAGTAGATATGACTGTTAAAAGAGTTGTTGAATGGAGAAGGAAATTCACAGTGGTAGATTGACTTTGTTCCAATCTTGCCTGGCCAGCCTTCCTAGCTATATGAGTGCCATTAAGTTTCTCAAATGGCTAATTTTTTTGGGGATAGGTACCACATGCCATTTGGGATTTGCTATGTATGTGGAAATAATTTGGAGGGTAGGGTATACCTAACCTCCATGAAGTTAACATTTACCTCTAAGCCTCTTGGATTAAGAGATACCGTTTAAACAATAACAAGTTCCAGAAACAAATCATTTATAAGAAATGCACAACACAATTTCTTAACCATTTTTGTTGTCCCAACCATGATATCTCCCCATTTCGGAAAGGAGTTATGTGAGACACTAAAGCTCAATATTGGATATCAATGGAAAGTTGGGAATGGTTAAAAGGTTCAACTTTAGGAAGACCAATGGTTGGTTCTAGCAGCTTGGCTGTAAAATTTTGCGATCTTTATATGATCTCTAATGAGCATAACCTTACTATTGCTGAAATTTGGGATGGATCGCAATTAAAAATATCTTTTAGGAGATATTTTGGTCAAAATTTACTGAATAAATGGTTTGACCTAACTCATGTTACCTAAACCCATTAACCTCTCTGATAAAGAAGATGTTTTAATCTGGAAACCAAATCAAAGCGGTTTATTCAATTAGTTCCTTATATGCTCTTTTTAATTTCAGAGGTACACCTGTGTTAAAATTCCTATTGTTTGGACGTTAGTTGTTCCTGTGAAAATCTACATTTTTTGTGGTTGCTAGCTAAGAATAAACTGCTCATTAGAGATAGTCTCAACAAGAGATAAAATGTACCCGGACTCTCATGCCTTTTTTGCTATGAGCACCATTCATGTATACACTTGATTTTTGAGTATGTTATTTGTGCTAAGATTTGAGATACATTTATTTGCTTACTAAAATGAGATGTAGAGGTGTTGACTCTATCACATGTTGGTGGATCAGTAATGCTTATCATTAAGCTAAAAATATTGTCCATGCAACCACTTTGTGGTCTATATGGAAAACACACACTGATTTATGCTTTAATTCTTCTTACTAATATGGATTGTATGTTATTTTCAGGACAACATCTGTTAAGGAACGGGAACTGAACACCGCAAGCGTGGCATCGAGTCTCAAAGCCAAGAAGCTTCAGCTTGTGGACAATGGTGTGAAGTTTATTGTTCTACATCATGCATAGTCCTTTGTTTTGAGTGCTCTACCATTTTAGAGGTGTGGAGAATGGCGTCTTCTATATTTTGGGTAGCTCTACTTACCATTTTTTAGTTACCTGGTTGAACTTGTTTAGATTTCTTAAAACTTTTCTGTGGAGCTTTGTACTCATGCCGTGCTCCGCTTGCTACAAAATGTATGGTCACATGTTTTTTTTAAATGGAACCGTGGTAGAATCCCTTGCCCTAAAAAAATCATGGGTTTATGCTCTCTCACTATCTTTGCCAACATTGAGTTTTCACATCTCGTCTACGATCAATACCACCATGAAGATCACTACGACTGACTAAGGGGTAGTACCACCCCGCTACTAAGATTTGGTAGATTTACATTCTAGGTTGGTGTCGAGTTCTCCTGAGTAGATCAGCTAGGGTTTAACATGATTGATGAAGCTTCGGGTCCATTGTTGTAGGCGGCGGCGGGCAAGGATGATCTCGCGAGTATGATGAGTGGTTTGGTATCCATGAGGAGAACCTTGATGATATCAATTTTTAGGAGGAAGGACCACCACCGGTGGAGACCATCTGGTGGTTGTGACTAGCAAAGTTACATATTAGAAGGGGTACAACCAATTCTGTTTTTCCAGGAATATATGTTTTGCATGGGATCTTGTGCCGAAGGTTTGGATACACGCCTAGACAATAACATGTATATGATGCAATGTTCATGCTTGTGGAAATGAGAGAAGGTCATGGAAGGTGGTTGAAAGAGCAATTCTCTCTCTAACAGTTTTGGTGATTGATGACAAGGCTATTTGCAGACTAACCGTATGCATTGAGCCTTTTAGATACTTATACATTCATAGCACGAGCGATTGATTTCCCCTTGGTAATAAAGAATGAAAACGGTGTTTCCTGCGTTTCTTTTTCGGTGTTATTGAGTCGTAGGAAAACCGTACTATTAAGAGGGGGTCCGCTCTGGAATGGTTTGGGTGGAATCAACACATACACATCCTCATATACACACACATTCCTTTTTTGCAACACGGAGGTCCTCCTGTATATCTCATGGGCAAGTTGGCAGCACACAAGCGGTAGTACTACTGAGTACCACGGGAGTACCGCTTAGGTGGTAGTACCGCTCTGTACTTCCGCTTGGGGG